>CM042245.1:29373633-30573633 GCA_023566225.1 Romanogobio albipinnatus | reverse complement strand
TTCAGTGGACACTCAAATTCAGGGACTACTATCACACCATCCACATCTTCTCCATAGTCAGCTGCAACATCCCAGTCCATGTCCGGCTCTTCAATATCCTGACAGTCGAACAAGACAGAAAAATACCGCTATCATTAGTCATCCCATGTTTACAGCATCTAATGTAATCTGTTCATCCCAATTGTTTGGCTTTTCAACATTAGCTGAAGATAAACATTTAGGGTTTGTATAACTATGCAACAAATTGATTTGATCAGGTGCTTAAATATTCGTATTGGTGTTAAACAGTACAAGTGTACCTAATGAAGAGGTTACAGAGTGCATATGAACTGTATTACCAACATTTGCAACAATTGTGATTGTTTCACCAGCTGAAGATGTGTTATACTGCTTAGAGCCTGGTGGGCCATTTCAAGGTTACATTAACAGCTTATTTTGGATATAAAATTTACTGTAGCAACTTAGTTGTTTTAAAAAGGAAAAAAAAGAACCTCAAGATTCTCTGGCTGGTCAATCGGTCGAAGCATCATTCCTGAGTGCCTGAGTGCCATGTTCTCAGTGGGTGGTTGTTCCAACTTTCCACAAAAGCCTCCAGGTCTGCCTTCAGTTTAGGAAGGAATGTCAGGTGGACTGTCAAAAGATCTTCTATAAAGGGACAGGGTTAGGAGTATGTTACTATTCACAGGTGAGCTTTGAAAACATAACATTAATCATTGAAATGCCTTTCGTAAATACATCTAATTGATTTATGTTTTTTTCCCCAGTATTTAACCATTTCTAAAATTCCACAATGATATATGACTAGCCATTAATGTTTATTAAAGTGCTCCAGACATCTGTTGACCAATCCAATTGTGTTGAAATTGACCAATTATAAGGACGCCTGCGCCTTCCTTGTTTTCCACCTCAAGTCATGATTATTATTATACCAGGCAAGTTTTTAAGAACAGTTACTTATTTACAATAACGGCCTGGCAGGGGACAAAGACCTCCTGTATGGAATGGGTACTAGGATTAAATAAAATCAACAACAGAAGATGAAGGACAACAACAAACAATGCACAAATCAAATAATAATAGAACACAGGAAACATTTAACTGACCAAGACGTACAACAATCTACAGAAAGTAGATGATAAATAGCACAATATGATGAGACAAACCCTTACCTCTGGAGGACACATCAAGAAGGTGATCCATCTCTAGGCTGTGGAGTGCGTTGTAATATTTTGATATCACACATGTTCTGACATCCCGCCACAAACGTTCAATCCTACGGATTTAAAAATTATTATTTTAACAATCAAGGACATGATAAAATGTTAGTATGTTATGATTTTAGACACAATAGACCTCTTTATTAGCTTGGTAAAAGCATCCAAAATACAAAAAAGAAAAACCTTTGATTATGGACGCTTTTTCCTGACATGAAGCTTCCTCGATCAGTTCCACGGACAGTGAACATATATCGGGCTATTTCAACATTGTCCACTCCCTGATCACCTCTCACCCTGAAGTGCACACACAGATGACCAGTGTGTTAAAATCTGTCAGTGATGTACAATACACAGAAATAAAGTGCTACATTGTGTCAGAATAAACGTGTTCAGCGTGGAGGGGTAAGGCTATGACTGGGAGAGTATAAGGAAGTAGTGTGTTGTGAGGAAACATTATAATCCTTGAGAACCCTGAGTTTACAGTAAATTCTTTCTTAAAATATAACATCCATCATGTTTGTGTCTGTACCTTGAAACCTGTAAAAACTTACCTTGAGGGTATTCCATGCCTCTCAGTAGCTTTTTTGAAGGCAGTGAATGCGGTTGATGCACGATTATTTGTTGCAGCATTCAAGCACATCACCTGTGTTATGAGACATTTGCATAAATGTACATTTACTATTTGTCAATATCTTACATGTACAATTGGATTACACTCTGGTCCCTTCATGCCTCAGGGAATCTGATATTTTAACACACCTTAATGACTCTTACTACCATGCGGCACCCTATATAATAACTTTTTCTCCCACGTCAACAGGGTAGTATTTCAGCCATCTGAATGCAACATGTAATTATTTGGTGTAAATCATAGCAAATTTGCTTACACAGAAGGCCAACACATGAAAAGACCCAATGAAATGAAATCTTACCTTCCTGGAGTAGCCGTCCACTGCACCAAAAAGTACAATGTTGTACCTGATGGGAACAAAATAAAGACCTACATTACCAGTTTCAACTTGGATTTTTATTGTAGAAATGTCATGGCAACATACATATGCTTTGAGATCTATCAGTGTCTGCATCATTATATTTAACAAAATAAATAAATAATGAATAATCTGTACTGTACAGTACTGACCTGATAAGTTTGTGGTTAGTGTCGACATGCCACAGTGAAAGGGGACCCCTGACAGAGTAAGTTCTTCGCACAATGCAGCCCAGTCCAGTCAGTCTAGAAAGAATACCAAGCGAGTCCACTCGATGCATTGATGCAGTAACTCTCCTCCACTGGACGTGGATTCCCATGGACTTTAGCCTCCCTTTGACCATCCGATAGCCTGCTGTGGGCATTTCATTTTTGATGCGTTGGACTGCCCATACGGAAATGCAATATATGTACGCATATGAAATATACATATATTAAATATATCCACATAGAAAGTGAAAACATATATGTACATATATATCTGCCCATATATAAAACCTATTAGAAAATGGAACAATTTCATATATTGACATATAAAACTAGCCCACATATTTTATGTATGTATGATACAGTATTTTATATATATGTCACATATATAATTATCAATATACATGACATATATTTCTTTGTATATATGTTCAATATACACATATATGCATAACATATTGCTTGCATACGTTACATATATGTCCCTAATATATGTTTTATATAGTCTTATTATATATTATACATTTAAAATGAAATATATATATAAAATATATTTTTGATAAATGTATATGGAATATATAAATGACTATATATATATATATATATATATATATATATATATATATATATATATATATATATATATATATATATATATATATATATATATATATATATATATATATATATATATATATATATATATAAACATTGTGTGCACATATATTTTGAACATATATTTTGTTATGTTCTTATATTTTGTATATTAATTGCTAAATATTTTAAATTAATGATGTAAACTAAACATGCTTTCATTAATTTCATACATTTTTTAAATATAGGTTATGGATGTGTACTTACACACTTGCAATGCAATACATATGACATGCCTAATCCTTAAATGTTAAACGGTGCAGTTAGCAAAAAATAAGTAAAACAGTAAAACATTTAAAACAGTTTTAATTTAAAAAGAAAAATTAAGCTGCGCAAAATTAAAAACACTTGTTTAATGAAATGTGGATTGTGTAGACTTGTTAAAAGTTCAAGCTGTACAAATAAGATAAACAAGGAATTAATAAATAAAGAAACCATACACTGTAAAAAAAAAAAAAAAAAAAAAATCATAAAAAGAAGGTAAATGACTGGCAGCTACGGCTGCCAAACAAAAACCATAAAATGAAAGTAAAATATCTTAATTCAAATAAAGTGCAAAAACAATAATTTTACAGAAATTTACATTAAAAGTTTTAGTGAAAAACACTGTTATTTTACAGATTTTTTTCCTTTTTTTTTTATTAAGATATTTTACTTTAATTTTACGGTTTTTGTTTGGCTGCCAGTCATTTACCATTTTTTTAACAGTGTAAAACTGTTATTTTACAGATTTTTCCTAGATTATTATGATCAAACACCTTCAATAAAGTGACAGTACTAAAAATATACAGTACTGCTATTTTACAGATTATTACAATAAAAAAACATTCAATAAAGTGTTAAATTTACAGCTTTATTTTGGAAGACAAAATAAAGTCTGTAAAACAATACAATACATAATACATTTCAAATGCAGATAACAGTGGAACAGTTTCATCAAAATTTTTAAGTTGAATAAAATTTCAAACTGAAAAAAATACAGAACTGATACATTTACAAGATTGTCACTGATTCAGTATTGATTCTAAAACTTGATTATTCAGATGTAAATTTATGTAAACAAATTCTTCAGAGCCCCCAGGAGGAATTGAAAAACTAAAAATTGCATTTATCTTATAAGTTAAGGTTACTAATATCATGAGGTTATGATTTCACCTCATAACAAAATAACAAATTGTGCCATTTACTGTTAGCTTTGTATTTTCCAAATAAATGTTATATTGTTTTCCTCTATATTCAACTGAGCCCCGAGGGCTCCATATAGCTCTGATAATATATATATATGGACAAACATTTACCTTTTAATTCAGAATCCAAGCTATATAGTGTAATAAGAAATATAATTCAAAACATACAACAGGTCCATGATTCTGCTCCAGAAGGGACAGACACAGCAGATAAAGAGCAATCCTCTTCCAAATCTCCAGTAATCAGCTGGATCTGTAAAAGGCCCTGTCCACACGAACACGGGTATTTTCAAAACCGCAGCTTTTTCTATGCGGTTTGGCTGTTCGTCCACACGCAAACGCAGTATCCGGTTACTGAAACCGGACTTTTTTGAAAACTCCGGCCAGGGTGAAGTTTTTTAGAAACTCCGGTTACAGCGTTGTCGTGTAGACGGTGAAACCGGAGATTTAGGCTTGTTAAGTCAAAATGTGCGCCGTTCTCTCCTTTGTTTGACGTCAGTTTGTGCGCCGTTATCGATTTTGTTTAACGTTACATGAGTCGAGTCTATGCAAGCGCGGACGTAGCTTTTAATAACTCTGCTAATAGCGCTTATCACATGTAGCCTATACAGATACATGCACAGTTATCTCATTGTATTGCAGAACAGAGGTGCCAGAATTCAATAATACAACATAGTAAGGCAAGTGTGTGAAGCTTCAGTCCACTTGAGCCCTGCCCCTGTATATACAGTTACCTGTCACTGAGTCCAAAGTAAACTTGTAGAAGGGTTTCACTGAGCCCATAGCATCCCTCCGTGGATGGGACCCATGTGGAAATCAGGCAGCCAATCATAGCGCGGTTTTGCGTTTTCATGTGGACAGAGATTTTTTTTTAAACCGTGCTTGTGTGGACGCGATTGTTTTTTTAAACGGAGAAGGAAAAACGTCTCGGTTACGTATGTAACCCTCGTTCCCTGAAGGAGGGAACGGAGACGTACGTCGGAACTGACCGACGAATTGGGATCTGATTTCAGAGACCAATCTACTTCGAGTGTTTTAAAACGAGCCAATGAAGATTGGCATGCGATTCACGCATTCCACGCACCGCCCCGCAGCGCGGGTATAAATAAGGAAGTGGAATGCATGATCATTGCTTTTTTCTGCTGAGGAGCCGAACTCGTGACTCGGTCTCCTAGCGGAAGCACAGCACCTGGCGACGGGACGTACGTCTCCGTTCCCTCCTTCAGGGAACGAGGGTTACATACATAACCGAGACGTTCCCTTTCAGTCGGTCACGTTCGACGTACGTCGGAACTGACCGACGAATTGGGATCTCTACCAAAACGCCAGGGCGCTGGCCCTTCCAGCGTCCTGCTTGAGCGCACTGGACCGTCTTAGATGGTACGGAAGTCAGGGCTCCAAGCAGGGAGGTCAGTCACTGCTGTTTCTGCAAGACCCACCCAGTGTGACTATTGGATAACGCTGGGAAAGCATGCCCGTCTTGGAGACGGTACGCTGCGGAGCCACGTCCTTCAGAAGAAGGCTTGGTGGCGGAATACACATAAGGACTAACCTGGCAGGGTAGTGCAACATATGGCAGTCTCTGGGGTGGTTCCAGCCTGGTTCCAGGGGGGAAAGAACACGCCCAGAGACGACAGAGCGGGCTCTGTCAAGGGAAAGACACGGGGCTAGCCAAGTAGGGTAGCAGGTACCGTGGAAGAATACACATATGGGGTAGCCGTTAGGGGACCGCTACATATGGAACCCAGCCTACACACACGTTACACAAGCATACGGGTGAAGGCCTGGCGTCAGACGGCCGCAACGTCTGGCACCGCAGGGGGTGACGGAGGAGCTCGACAGGGTTAGCCGTTTCCGGGGAACACAACTGGAGAAAAATGGACGCACGTATCCGGCCCAGAGGGCGGGAGTGGCGTTGCAAGCCGACACTAGAACGGGCACTTAGCGCTACTGGCCCCTGGAGGCGAGGATGCGGGAAGATACCAGCTCTACACGGAGGCTATAGAATCTAGCGAACGTGTTAGGTGTCGCCCAGCCCGCAGCTCTACAAATATCTGTCAGCGAGGCACCTTGAGCCAGCGCCCAGGATGAAGCAACACTCCTTGTTGAGTGTGCTCGCACCCCGAACGGGCAAGGTACGTCTTGGGACTGGTAACCCAAGACGACGGCATCCACTATCCAGTGGGCCAACCTCTGCTTGGAGACAGCCTTTCCCTTCTGCTGGCCTCCGTAACAGACGAAGAGTTGCTCTGAGGTCCGAAAGCTTTGAGTCCGGTCAACGTAAGCGCGAAGAGCGCGGACGGGACATAAAGCTAGGGCTGGGTCTGCCTCCTCCGAAGGCAGCGCTTGCAGGTTCACCACCTGGTCCCGGAAGGGAGTGGTAGGAACCTTGGGCACATATCCAGGCCGGGGTCTCAGGACAACGTGAGAGTTGTCCGGCCCGAATTCTAGGCACGATTCGTTGACCGAAAGTGCATGCAGGTCCCCTACCCTCTTAATCGAGGCCAATGCCGTCAGAAGCACTGTCTTCATTGACAGGATTTTAAGCTCCACAGACTGCAAAGGCTCAAAGGGAGGGCTCTGAAGTGCCCTGAGCACTAGAGCCAAGTCCCAAGAGGGTAACGAGTTTGGACGAGGAGGATTTAGCCTCCTCGCACCTCTGAGGAACCTGACGATTAGGTCGTGCTTTCCTAAGGACTTACCTTCGACTGCATCGTGATACGCCGCTATTGAAGCGACGTACACTTTGAGGGTGGAGGGAGACAGCCTTCGCTCCAGCCCATCTTGCAGAAAAGAAAGCACGACGCCAACCGAACACCTTCGGGGGTCTTCCCGGTGGGAAGAGCACCATTCAACGAACAGGTTCCACTTCAACGCGTAGAGGCGCCTCGTAGAGGGGGCTCTAGCAGAAGAGATGGTGTCCACCACTGCCTGTGGTAGACCACCTAGAACCTCCGCGTCCCGTCCAGGGACCAGACATGGAGTTTCCAGAGGTCTGGACGCGGGTGCCATAGAGTGCCCCGTCCCTGAGAAAGAAGGTCCTTCCTCAGGGGAATCGGCCAGGGAGGGGCTGTCGCGAGGAGAGTTAGTTCTGGGAACCAGGTCCGGTTGGGCCAATAGGGCGCAACTAACAAGACCTGCTCCTCGTCCTCCCTGACCTTGCACAGGGTCTGTGCAAGAAGGCTCACTGGGGGAAACGCATATTTGCGCAGGTCCCGGGGCCAGCTGTGCGCCAGTGCATCCGTGCCGAGGGTGCCCACGGTCAGGGAATAGTACCACCGGCAATGGGTCGAGTCCGGAGAGGCAAACAGGTCTACCTGTGCGGCTCCGAAGAGGTCCCATATCAGCTGGACCGCCTGGGGATGGAGTCGCCACTCTCCCGGAGGTGCAGGCTGCCGTGAGAGCTCGTCGGCTGTCCGGTTGAGCGCACCTGGGACATGAATGGCCCGAAGCGACCTCAGATGCTTCTGACTCCAAAGGAGGAGGTGGCGGGCGAGTTGGAGCATGCAATGGGAGCGTAGACCACCCTGGCAGTTGATGTACGCAACGGCTGCAGTGCTGTCCGTACGGACCAGTACATGCTTGCCACATAGCGGCCCCTTGAGGCGGCGCAGTGCCAAGTGTACCGCTAACAACTCGAGGCAATTGATATGCCAATGCAATTGAGGTCCCGTCCAAAGACCTGCAACTGCATGCCCGTTGTACGTGGCCCGCCAGCCCGTGGAGGAGGCATCCGTGAAGAGCACAGAATGCCTGGACACTTGTTCTAAGGGCACACCGGCCCGGAGAAACGAAGCGTCGCTCCACGGGCTGAAGGTTCGGCGGCAGTAAGGAGTCACTGGGACCCGGTACTGGCCGCTCTGCCACGCCCACCTCGGGACTCGGCCATGGAGCCAGTGTTGAAGCGGTCTCATATGAAGCAATCCGAGCGGCGTTACCGCGGCTGCAGATGCCATATGCCCCAGGAGCCTCTGAAAATATTTCAGTGGGACCGCTGTCCTGCCCTTGAATGAATTCCAGCAGTTCAACACCGACTGGACCCGCTCTTCCGTAAGGCGCGCAGTCTGGCTGACCGAATCTAGCTCCATACCGAGATAAGAGATCCTCTGTGTGGGACAGAGTTTGCTCTTCTCTCGGTCGACCCGAAGGCCCAACAGGCTGAGGTGACTGAGCACCATGTCCCTGTGTTCGCACAACTGCTCCCGAGACTGGGCGAGGATGAGCCAGTCGTCGAGATAGTTGAGGATGCGAACGCCGCGTTCTCTGAGCGGAACAATGGCTGCCTCTGCGACTTCCGTGAAGACGCGAGGCGACAGGGACAGCCCGAAGGGCAGGATCTGTACTGATATGCCTTCCCCTCGAACACAAATCGTAGGAACGGTCTGTGTCGAGGAAGGAAGAGACATGAAAGTACACATCCTTCAGGTCGATCGCTGCGAACCAATCTTGGGGACGGATGCATTTGAAAATGCGTTTCTGCGTTAGCGTCCGGAACGGGAGCTTGTGCAGGGCCCGATTCAGGATACGCAGGTCCAAGATTGGCTGTAACCCACCACCTTTCTTGGGTACAATGAAGTAGGGGCTGTAGAGCCCCATCTTCATATCGGCTGGAGGAACCGGCTCGACCGCGTCCTTCGCCAGTAGGACATCGATCTCTGACCGCAAGACCTGAGCATCGCTGCATCGCACGGAGGCGAAGAGGATGCCCTTGTACTTGGGAGGCCGGTGAGCGAACTGAATCGCGTAGCCGAGTCTGATGATACGGATGAGCCAGCGAGACGGCCTGGGGAGCTGTAGCCAAGCCCCCAGAGACCGCACAAGCGGGACCAACAGCACCACAGACGTACCCGGGGTGGGGCAGCGAGGCGGAATAGACAGACCCGACTCGGGAGGCCCGGAGGCGGCCCGGAGTGTTGTCTGAGAATTCCAGGGTGGGACAGAGTGTGGGTGAGAAGGCCCGGGGGCGTTCTCGGTGCCCACACTGCTGCCCCGTGGCGGGGGGAGGGGAGGAAAGGAGTGAGAAGGCCCGGAGGCGTCGCACACTGCCAACCTGGCCCTCTTGGGGCCCAGGGAGAGAGGAAACTGCTCTGAATGTGGGTACCGCTGGACTCCGGAGAGCCAGCGGCAGAGAAAGACACCAGTCGGGGCCCCCCGGTCCTCCTCCGGGGGGGGTGGGGGAGGGGTGCGGACACCCACTCCCTCAGAGCAGCTCCTGTTCTCCCTGGGCTGCCCGTCTCAGGGCCGCTTGCCCTTACGCTTAAACCGCCTCTGTCTGCTTCTAGGCCATCGAGAACTGCTGGGCAGAGTTCTCGACGGCATCGCCGAGGGGGCCAGCCTGACAGACAGGGGCAATGAGGAACCGAACTTAGTCGGACTCACGCATATCTGCCAGGTTTAGCCCCAGGTTCCTGGACCACTAGTGTGGACATCGCCTGACCCAGGGAGCGTGCAGTGACTTCCGTCGCCCGGAGGGCGAGGTCCACCGCCGCACGCAGTTCCTGCATAACCCCTGGGTCAGGACTACCCCCGTGCATGCAGGACAGAGGGTAGTGAGAGAGGGAAAAATTTATAGCTGGACCGCCTGGGGATGGAGTCGCCACTCTCCCGGAGGTGCAGGCTGCCGTGAGAGCTCGTCGGCTGTCCGGTTGAGCGCACCTGGGACATGAATGGCCCGAAGCGACCTCAGATGCTTCTGACTCCAAAGGAGGAGGTGGCGGGCGAGTTGGAGCATGCAATGGGAGCGTAGACCACCCTGGCAGTTGATGTACGCAACGGCTGCAGTGCTGTCCGTACGGACCAGTACATGCTTGCCACATAGCGGCCCCTTGAGGCGGCGCAGTGCCAAGTGTACCGCTAACAACTCGAGGCAATTGATATGCCAATGCAATTGAGGTCCCGTCCAAAGACCTGCAACTGCATGCCCGTTGTACGTGGCCCGCCAGCCCGTGGAGGAGGCATCCGTGAAGAGCACAGAATGCCTGGACACTTGTTCTAAGGGCACACCGGCCCGGAGAAACGAAGCGTCGCTCCACGGGCTGAAGGTTCGGCGGCAGTAAGGAGTCACTGGGACCCGGTACTGGCCGCTCTGCCACGCCCACCTCGGGACTCGGCCATGGAGCCAGTGTTGAAGCGGTCTCATATGAAGCAATCCGAGCGGCGTTACCGCGGCTGCAGATGCCATATGCCCCAGGAGCCTCTGAAAATATTTCAGTGGGACCGCTGTCCTGCCCTTGAATGAATTCCAGCAGTTCAACACCGACTGGACCCGCTCTTCCGTAAGGCGCGCAGTCTGGCTGACCGAATCTAGCTCCATACCGAGATAAGAGATCCTCTGTGTGGGACAGAGTTTGCTCTTCTCTCGGTCGACCCGAAGGCCCAACAGGCTGAGGTGACTGAGCACCATGTCCCTGTGTTCGCACAACTGCTCCCGAGACTGGGCGAGGATGAGCCAGTCGTCGAGATAGTTGAGGATGCGAACGCCGCGTTCTCTGAGCGGAACAATGGCTGCCTCTGCGACTTCCGTGAAGACGCGAGGCGACAGGGACAGCCCGAAGGGCAGGATCTGTACTGATATGCCTTCCCCTCGAACACAAATCGTAGGAACGGTCTGTGTCGAGGAAGGAAGAGACATGAAAGTACACATCCTTCAGGTCGATCGCTGCGAACCAATCTTGGGGACGGATGCATTTGAAAATGCGTTTCTGCGTTAGCGTCCGGAACGGGAGCTTGTGCAGGGCCCGATTCAGGATACGCAGGTCCAAGATTGGCTGTAACCCACCACCTTTCTTGGGTACAATGAAGTAGGGGCTGTAGAGCCCCATCTTCATATCGGCTGGAGGAACCGGCTCGACCGCGTCCTTCGCCAGTAGGACATCGATCTCTGACCGCAAGACCTGAGCATCGCTGCTTCGCACGGAGGCGAAGAGGATGCCCTTGTACTTGGGAGGCCGGTGAGCGAACTGAATCGCGTAGCCGAGTCTGATGATACGGATGAGCCAGCGAGACGGCCTGGGGAGCTGTAGCCAAGCCCCCAGAGACCGCACAAGCGGGACCAACAGCACCACAGACGTACCCGGGGTGGGGCAGCGAGGCGGAATAGACAGACCCGACTCGGGAGGCCCGGAGGCGGCCCGGAGTGTTGTCTGAGAATTCCAGGGTGGGACAGAGTGTGGGTGAGAAGGCCCGGGGGCGTTCTCGGTGCCCACACTGCTGCCCCGTGGCGGGGGGAGGGGAGGAAAGGAGTGAGAAGGCCCGGAGGCGTCGCACACTGCCAACCTGGCCCTCTTGGGGCCCAGGGAGAGAGGAAACTGCTCTGAATGTGGGTACCGCTGGACTCCGGAGAGCCAGCGGCAGAGAAAGACACCAGTCGGGGCCCCCCGGTCCTCCTCCGGGGGGGTGGGGGAGGGGTGCGGACACCCACTCCCTCAGAGCAGCTCCTGTTCTCCCTGGGCTGCCCGTCTCAGGGCCGCTTGCCCTTACGCTTAAACCGCCTCTGTCTGCTTCTAGGCCATCGAGAACTGCTGGGCAGAGTTCTCGACGGCATCGCCGAGGGGGCCAGCCTGACAGACAGGGGCAATGAGGAACCGAACTTAGTCGGACTCACGCATATCTGCCAGGTTTAGCCCCAGGTTCCTGGACCACTAGTGTGGACATCGCCTGACCCAGGGAGCGTGCAGTGACTTCCGTCGCCCGGAGGGCGAGGTCCACCGCCGCACGCAGTTCCTGCATAACCCCTGGGTCAGGACTACCCCCGTGCATGCAGGACAGAGGGTAGTGAGAGAGGGAAAAATTTATACAGATTTTGGCCCTTTTGGTGTTCCATATTTTGACACCAAATAGTTCCAACTGCTAATTTTTCCAATGCCCATCCGGGGAAGAAGGCACGGGGGTAGGCAAGGCGATTTTACGCGTTGCTCTACGCCTCAGCCACCCGGGAAAGCATGGCTGTCAACTCTGAATCTGATTCAGCAAGAGCACACACTATTATAGAGGAAACTCAGCATCATCATTTCCAGCGCATAACAGCCCTCTCTCCGATGTAGCAATTGACATCTGTCCTCTGCCAGAGCCCCAAATGAAACACTAGGTCCTCTTGTTTTTTAAAAGGACCAGCAATCCCATCTGTAGGCTGCCAGCAGGCATGTGAGACAGTGAATGTGGCCGTCACACTCGACGGCACACGGCGCGCTGAACGTTCAAGCCTTATGAAAGGCAAGACGAACACCGCACCGACGTGGTTATGTTCTCATGAGAGAACATGAACCACCCACAAACACAGTCTCAGCATGCTGTGATGCGATAGAGGAGTGGGGGCCCACGGAGACGTACCCGGTGGGGAAGCACCACTTAAATCCTCAGGCCACCAAAGCTTATTAACCAAAGTAGTTCTTTTCTGCTTTTGCAAGAAAAAGAAACTAAATCGGGGAATAGGCAAAGGGACTCAACCCCGTTTGAGGCATCATAGTCTTAACCGCGCATCTCTAGCGCCGAGTGACGCGCTGGGTTGCCGTGGCAACCCCCGCTGTCAGCCGGCGCCCGACGGCACACGGCGCGCTGAACACTCAAGCCCTTACGAGAAAGGCTTGAGACGAACAACGCGTCGACGTGACCATGCTCTCCTGAGAGAGCATGGATCACCCACGAACCAATCTCACATGTTATATGTGAGAGAGATCGTGGCCGTCAAATGAGGACAGGAAACAACCGCATCCAGAAACACACGGTTTGAATGACATCTTGAAAAAGACGCAGGGTCAAACCGTGTTGCTCTTTTAGAAAGGAAACTGCTCTTTTTATGTGCTGAAGCACTCAGGGAGATGACCGCGGCACCACACAGTACAATAGTGCAAGCCTGTGTGTGCACTCAAAACGGAAACGCCCAGCGAACCAACACTTTGATGTCCGTTGAAGCAGCCGCTCGCTGAACGCGCCGTCACACCCGCACTGGAAGCAGCAGTCATTCCTCTCACGAGACTCGTTTACACTCTTCGTAGAAACAGGAAACATTCACTGTTCGGCTCCGAAGTAGAAAGCAATGATCATGCATTCCACTTCCTTATTTATACCCGCGCTGCGGGGCGGTGCGTGGAATGCGTGAATCGCATGCCAATCTTCATTGGCTCGTTTTAAAACACTCGAAGTAGATTGGTCTCTGAAATCAGATCCCAATTCGTCGGTCAGTTCCGACGTACGTCGAACGTGACCGACTGAAAGGGAACTCCGGTTATAAAAATACCCGTGTACGTGTGGACTAGGCCAAAGAAAGAAAGAAAAAGACATTGATTCACTAAAAAGTCCTTAAAAAGGGAGGATTTTGTTTTTGGAGCTTTCCTTTAAACAACATTTGACATTGAGATATTCTGGCTATATGAACACAGAGTCCGCTCAGCTTTGAGATGGTTATTGCTGATTATTGTCCATAACATTTGGTCTAATGTAACTTGGTTACCAACATTATTCAAAATATTTAGTTTCACAGAAGAAAGTCATACAAGTTTGATAAGACATGAGGGTGAGTTAACGATGAGGGAGTTTTGATTTGGAGTGAGCCATGCTTTTAAACTCAAGGTACGTTTGAACCAGAGTTGTGTCTTGGTGCTGAGTTGCCTGTGTTCACATTTCCACACACATAAGGTTACTGAACAGTATTAATGTTGGAGATGACATGAATACTCACTTCCTCTGAAGATCATGTGGCAGATTTCCATTCCCAAAACTTCTGGATCATGAGGGGGGAAGAAACATACACACACACACAAATGAATATAAATTTGTTTGATAAAACATTAATATTAATTATCAACTTACTGACAGAGACATGGACGTGCAAAATGTACTCACCAGGGCTGCGTTTCCCAAAACCATCGTAAGCCTAAATTGATTGTAGCACCTATTGGTGCCAATTGTTCTACGATCAACTTAAACTTACGATGGTTTTGGGAAACGCAGCCCAGGTCCATACAAAAACAGTAGATCCAAAAACCTGGTTTGCCTATAATTCTTCAGAGTCCAAGAATGGCGGATTCCTGTACTCTCTGTTGAACGAGTGAACATAACAGTGTTCTCAGATTACTCATTCCAAAGCTCCTTTACTTTTTATGACAAGCTTGATCTTAAAGGAACTGTATGTAAGAAATGTATTTCAATTAATCATAAAATGGCCCTAATATGTCAATAGACATTAAAAAAATCATGTTAATTTCAAATACTTATATCACTGACAACAGTTGTCCGGCCAAGATATTGTCATTTTAAAATTGAAGTTGCAGCCCTCAACTGATGTTGATGTTGATCATGCCTGAAGCGCCGCCCTCCACCTATCTACCAATCACGAAGTCAGTAGTGTTTCTGTATTCGGGTTGCCAGCTCTGCTAGTTACCACAGCTGCAGCTACAAACTTTTTGGATAAACAATGTCTAACTTTACGAAACCTAAACGACCTCGATATGAATCAGAAAAACGTTGTGACAGTGTCCGAAATAAAACAAGGATTTGTATAGGAGATGCCTTTGAAAGATGGAGACGGCTGAAAACGGAGAAGAATTTGAAGACTGACGCCAACGTTGCTAATTTTCTCCTGGACAGGTAAGGTTCATCTATGTTTGGCTAACTTGTACTTAATGTAAATGGACATTTCAAATATTCACGACAGTCGAACAAAGTTGTGCATGTTCATGCAAAGTAACGTTAGGTTAGCGCAGATGGAGGAGGGTCATTGAATTGAAAAGGTAACGTTAAGGAATTGTTTGGTAGGAGTGGTAGGAAGTAGGAACCTTGGGCACATATCCAGGCCGGGGTCTCAGGACAACGTGAGAGTTGTCCGGCCCGAATTCTAGGCACGATTCGTTGACCGAAAGTGCATGCAGGTCCCCTACCCTCTTAATCGAGGCCAATGCCGTCAGAAGCACTGTCTTCATTGACAGGATTTTAAGCTCCACAGACTGCAAAGGCTCAAAGGGAGGGCTCTGAAGTGCCCTGAGCACTAGAGCCAAGTCCCAAGAGGGTAACGAGTTTGGACGAGGAGGATTTAGCCTCCTCGCACCTCTGAGGAACCTGACGATTAGGTCGTGCTTTCCTAAGGACTTACCTTCGACTGCATCGTGATACGCCGCTATTGAAGCGACGTACACTTTGAGGGTGGAGGGAGACAGCCTTCGCTCCAGCCCATCTTGCAGAAAAGAAAGCACGACGCCAACCGAACACCTTCGGGGGTCTTCCCGGTGGGAAGAGCACCATTCAACGAACAGGTTCCACTTCAACGCGTAGAGGCGCCTCGTAGAGGGGGCTCTAGCAGAAGAGATGGTGTCCACCACTGCCTGTGGTAGACCACCTAGAACCTCCGCGTCCCGTCCAGGGACCAGACATGGAGTTTCCAGAGGTCTGGACGCGGGTGCCATAGAGTGCCCCGTCCCTGAGAAAGAAGGTCCTTCCTCAGGGGAATCGGCCAGGGAGGGGCTGTCGCGAGGAGAGTTAGTTCTGGGAACCAGGTCCGGTTGGGCCAATAGGGCGCAACTAACAAGACCTGCTCCTCGTCCTCCCTGACCTTGCACAGGGTCTGTGCAAGAAGGCTCACTGGGGGAAACGCATATTTGCGCAGGTCCCGGGGCCAGCTGTGCGCCAGTGCATCCGTGCCGAGGGTGCCCACGGTCAGGGAATAGTACCACCGGCAATGGGTCGAGTCCGGAGAGGCAAACAGGTCTACCTGTGCGGCTCCGAAGAGGTCCCATATCAGCTGGACCGCCTGGGGATGGAGTCGCCACTCTCCCGGAGGTGCAGGCTGCCGTGAGAGCTCGTCGGCTGTCCGGTTGAGCGCACCTGGGACATGAATGGCCCGAAGCGACCTCAGATGCTTCTGACTCCAAAGGAGGAGGTGGCGGGCGAGTTGGAGCATGCAATGGGAGCGTAGACCACCCTGGCAGTTGATGTACGCAACGGCTGCAGTGCTGTCCGTACGGACCAGTACATGCTTGCCACATAGCGGCCCCTTGAGGCGGCGCAGTGCCAAGTGTACCGCTAACAACTCGAGGCAATTGATATGCCAATGCAATTGAGGTCCCGTCCAAAGACCTGCAACTGCATGCCCGTTGTACGTGGCCCGCCAGCCCGTGGAGGAGGCATCCGTGAAGAGCACAGAATGCCTGGACACTTGTTCTAAGGGCACACCGGCCCGGAGAAACGAAGCGTCGCTCCACGGGCTGAAGGTTCGGCGGCAGTAAGGAGTCACTGGGACCCGGTACTGGCCGCTCTGCCACGCCCACCTCGGGACTCGGCCATGGAGCCAGTGTTGAAGCGGTCTCATATGAAGCAATCCGAGCGGCGTTACCGCGGCTGCAGATGCCATATGCCCCAGGAGCCTCTGAAAATATTTCAGTGGGACCGCTGTCCTGCCCTTGAATGAATTCCAGCAGTTCAACACCGACTGGACCCGCTCTTCCGTAAGGCGCGCAGTCTGGCTGACCGAATCTAGCTCCATACCGAGATAAGAGATCCTCTGTGTGGGACAGAGTTTGCTCTTCTCTCGGTCGACCCGAAGGCCCAACAGGCTGAGGTGACTGAGCACCATGTCCCTGTGTTCGCACAACTGCTCCCGAGACTGGGCGAGGATGAGCCAGTCGTCGAGATAGTTGAGGATGCGAACGCCGCGTTCTCTGAGCGGAACAATGGCTGCCTCTGCGACTTCCGTGAAGACGCGAGGCGACAGGGACAGCCCGAAGGGCAGGATCTGTACTGATATGCCTTCCCCTCGAACACAAATCGTAGGAACGGTCTGTGTCGAGGAAGGAAGAGACATGAAAGTACACATCCTTCAGGTCGATCGCTGCGAACCAATCTTGGGGACGGATGCATTTGAAAATGCGTTTCTGCGTTAGCGTCCGGAACGTGAGCTTGTGCAGGGCCCGATTCAGGATACGCAGGTCCAAGATTGGCTGTAACCCACCACCTTTCTTGGGTACAATGAAGTAGGGGCTGTAGAGCCCCATCTTCATATCGGCTGGAGGAACCGGCTCGACCGCGTCCTTCGCCAGTAGGACATCGATCTCTGACCGCAAGACCTGAGCATCGCTGCTTCGCACGGAGGCGAAGAGGATGCCCTTGTACTTGGGAGGCCGGTGAGCGAACTGAATCGCGTAGCCGAGTCTGATGATACGGATGAGCCAGCGAGACGGCCTGGGGAGCTGTAGCCAAGCCCCCAGAGACCGCACAAGCGGGACCAACAGCACCACAGACGTACCCGGGGTGGGGCAGCGAGGCGGAATAGACAGACCCGACTCGGGAGGCCCGGAGGCGGCCCGGAGTGTTGTCTGAGAATTCCAGGGTGGGACAGAGTGTGGGTGAGAAGGCCCGGGGGCGTTCTCGGTGCCCACACTGCTGCCCCGTGGCGGGGGGAGGGGAGGAAAGGAGTGAGAAGGCCCGGAGGCGTCGCACACTGCCAACCTGGCCCTCTTGGGGCCCAGGGAGAGAGGAAACTGCTCTGAATGTGGGTACCGCTGGACTCCGGAGAGCCAGCGGCAGAGAAAGACACCAGTCGGGGCCCCCCGGTCCTCCTCCGGGGGGGTGGGGGAGGGGTGCGGACACCCACTCCCTCAGAGCAGCTCCTGTTCTCCCTGGGCTGCCCGTCTCAGGGCCGCTTGCCCTTACGCTTAAACCGCCTCTGTCTGCTTCTAGGCCATCGAGAACTGCTGGGCAGAGTTCTCGACGGCATCGCCGAGGGGGCCAGCCTGACAGACAGGGGCAATGAGGAACCGAACTTAGTCGGACTCACGCATATCTGCCAGGTTTAGCCCCAGGTTCCTGGACCACTAGTGTGGACATCGCCTGACCCAGGGAGCGTGCAGTGACTTCCGTCGCCCGGAGGGCGAGGTCCACCGCCGCACGCAGTTCCTGCATAACCCCTGGGTCAGGACTACCCCCGTGCATGCAGGACAGAGGGTAGTGAGAGAGGGAAAAATTTATACAGATTTTGGCCCTTTTGGTGTTCCATATTTTGACACCAAATAGTTCCAACTGCTAATTTTTCCAATGCCCATCCGGGGAAGAAGGCACGGGGGTAGGCAAGGCGATTTTACGCGTTGCTCTACGCCTCAGCCACCCGGGAAAGCATGGCTGTCAACTCTGAATCTGATTCAGCAAGAGCACACACTATTATAGAGGAAACTCAGCATCATCATTTCCAGCGCATAACAGCCCTCTCTCCGATGTAGCAATTGACATCTGTCCTCTGCCAGAGCCCCAAATGAAACACTAGGTCCTCTTGTTTTTTAAAAGGACCAGCAATCCCATCTGTAGGCTGCCAGCAGGCATGTGAGACAGTGAATGTGGCCGTCACACTCGACGGCACACGGCGCGCTGAACGTTCAAGCCTTATGAAAGGCAAGACGAACACCGCACCGACGTGGTTATGTTCTCATGAGAGAACATGAACCACCCACAAACACAGTCTCAGCATGCTGTGATGCGATAGAGGAGTGGGGGCCCACGGAGACGTACCCGGTGGGGAAGCACCACTTAAATCCTCAGGCCACCAAAGCTTATTAACCAAAGTAGTTCTTTTCTGCTTTTGCAAGAAAAAGAAACTAAATCGGGGAATAGGCAAAGGGACTCAACCCCGTTTGAGGCATCATAGTCTTAACCGCGCATCTCTAGCGCCGAGTGACGCGCTGGGTTGCCGTGGCAACCCCCGCTGTCAGCCGGCGCCCGACGGCACACGGCGCGCTGAACACTCAAGCCCTTACGAGAAAGGCTTGAGACGAACAACGCGTCGACGTGACCATGCTCTCCTGAGAGAGCATGGATCACCCACGAACCAATCTCACATGTTATATGTGAGAGAGATCGTGGCCGTCAAATGAGGACAGGAAACAACCGCATCCAGAAACACACGGTTTGAATGACATCTTGAAAAAGACGCAGGGTCAAACCGTGTTGCTCTTTTAGAAAGGAAACTGCTCTTTTTATGTGCTGAAGCACTCAGGGAGATGACCGCGGCACCACACAGTACAATAGTGCAAGCCTGTGTGTGCACTCAAAACGGAAACGCCCAGCGAACCAACACTTTGATGTCCGTTGAAGCAGCCGCTCGCTGAACGCGCCGTCACACCCGCACTGGAAGCAGCAGTCATTCCTCTCACGAGACTCGTTTACACTCTTCGTAGAAACAGGAAACATTCACTGTTCGGCTCCGAAGTAGAAAGCAATGATCATGCATTCCACTTCCTTATTTATACCCGCGCTGCGGGGCGGTGCGTGGAATGCGTGAATCGCATGCCAATCTTCATTGGCTCGTTTTAAAACACTCGAAGTAGATTGGTCTCTGAAATCAGATCCCAATTCGTCGGTCAGTTCCGACGTACGTCGAACGTGACCGACTGAAAGGGAACTCCGGTTATAAAAATACCCGTGTACGTGTGGACTAGGCCAAAGAAAGAAAGAAAAAGACATTGATTCACTAAAAAGTCCTTAAAAAGGGAGGATTTTGTTTTTGGAGCTTTCCTTTAAACAACATTTGACATTGAGATATTCTGGCTATATGAACACAGAGTCCGCTCAGCTTTGAGATGGTTATTGCTGATTATTGTCCATAACATTTGGTCTAATGTAACTTGGTTACCAACATTATTCAAAATATTTAGTTTCACAGAAGAAAGTCATACAAGTTTGATAAGACATGAGGGTGAGTTAACGATGAGGGAGTTTTGATTTGGAGTGAGCCATGCTTTTAAACTCAAGGTACGTTTGAACCAGAGTTGTGTCTTGGTGCTGAGTTGCCTGTGTTCACATTTCCACACACATAAGGTTACTGAACAGTATTAATGTTGGAGATGACATGAATACTCACTTCCTCTGAAGATCATGTGGCAGATTTCCATTCCCAAAACTTCTGGATCATGAGGGGGGAAGAAACATACACACACACACAAATGAATATAAATTTGTTTGATAAAACATTAATATTAATTATCAACTTACTGACAGAGACATGGACGTGCAAAATGTACTCACCAGGGCTGCGTTTCCCAAAACCATCGTAAGCCTAAATTGATTGTAGCACCTATTGGTGCCAATTGTTCTACGATCAACTTAAACTTACGATGGTTTTGGGAAACGCAGCCCAGGTCCATACAAAAACAGTAGATCCAAAAACCTGGTTTGCCTATAATTCTTCAGAGTCCAAGAATGGCGGATTCCTGTACTCTCTGTTGAACGAGTGAACATAACAGTGTTCTCAGATTACTCATTCCAAAGCTCCTTTACTTTTTATGACAAGCTTGATCTTAAAGGAACTGTATGTAAGAAATGTATTTCAATTAATCATAAAATGGCCCTAATATGTCAATAGACATTAAAAAAATCATGTTAATTTCAAATACTTATATCACTGACAACAGTTGTCCGGCCAAGATATTGTCATTTTAAAATTGAAGTTGCAGCCCTCAACTGATGTTGATGTTGATCATGCCTGAAGCGCCGCCCTCCACCTATCTACCAATCACGAAGTCAGTAGTGTTTCTGTATTCGGGTTGCCAGCTCTGCTAGTTACCACAGCTGCAGCTACAAACTTTTTGGATAAACAATGTCTAACTTTACGAAACCTAAACGACCTCGATATGAATCAGAAAAACGTTGTGACAGTGTCCGAAATAAAACAAGGATTTGTATAGGAGATGCCTTTGAAAGATGGAGACGGCTGAAAACGGAGAAGAATTTGAAGACTGACGCCAACGTTGCTAATTTTCTCCTGGACAGGTAAGGTTCATCTATGTTTGGCTAACTTGTACTTAATGTAAATGGACATTTCAAATATTCACGACAGTCGAACAAAGTTGTGCATGTTCATGCAAAGTAACGTTAGGTTAGCGCCGATGGAGGAGGGTCATTGAATTGAAAAGGTAACGTTAAGGAATTGTTTGGTAAATAAAAATGGCGAGTCGTCATTGCTAACATTAGTAATGCATTATCAGAGCCCGTTTCTCTGTCGTTATGCTGAGACGCTGATGAAAACAACATTAGCACGCCTATTATGGCAATGTGAAAACGTATTTGAGACAGTAGCCTAACGTTACCTCTGTAAAAATTATTCCTCATTCTTTCTTCGTATATATAGTGGATAAAACATGCTGCAAGTTGACCTGTATGACCATTGCAAATGTTATTTAGTTACTCTCAATCGTTTCTGATGGGACTGAAATCAACCATGTGATAGCCATTGTTGATATTGAACGCTGACATGGCGTAATTTGTCCCGCGTTATACTTGCTGTGGCAATGTTTGTTATTTGTTAGCCTACTTATGACAAAAACGCTTGTCTTACTGTGTACGACTCGTCACTTGCCATTGAAAGCTCCGTGTAGCAGCCTACGTTCCCGCTGGATCCTGCAGCCTATCTGGCAACCTCGAGTTGGGGTACTTGCAGTAATTTGAAAGTGATTGCAGTACCAGTTTTGGCCACAGTCCTACATACAGCTCCTTTAAAACTAGCTTAAAACTTGATCTTAAAACTACCAGTAGGGATGGGCATTAAGACCATATTATTCTACATACACATGACATTTTATTTCACAATAATGATATCACAATATAGTTATTTTATAGCTATTTTATTAAGAAATACTACTGCTTAGTCTTCACTGTATGATATTCTATGCATTAATATCACTTGATTCTTAAAACGCAGAAGGTCTTTTCTAGTCTTGTTGTTTGATTCAAATTATGAGACGGCAGTTTATTAATCTGCTGCCCCTTTAAGAACAGATGCACAATGACACGCATCCGGGTTTCCCCACGTTAACTTGAACTGTTTAACTCTAACATTACTTCAAACATAACTGACTGTTTAAATCAAGTGAATGCCTCACATGACAGGGATTTTGAGATAATTGTATGCATTTCACCGAAAGGATAATTGATTTCAGGATCGCTGTCTGAGAGAGGCGGCTTAACATTACTCTTTATTCTCCATTCATACATTTTTGTACATTCATACAAAATGTCAATGACTGTAAGTAACGTTAGTACAGTGCTACGGGGATATATTTCCATTCCGCGATATAAAAACGTAACAGAATTGTAAAATCTCTCACTATATTCATCATAGCGCCCAGAACTAGCTTAACAGTATTACAACATAACAAAACACAGAAACAGAATATGTAAATTATTCGCGATTAGCATATCACTTCAATGCACTATATATTGATGTGACAGTAGAACAAATATAACGGGATTTATTTACCTTCTGCCGTCTGTTGTCCGCCATTGGTAACTTAAATGTCTGTTCATATTCATGTTTTCCGTTCTCAGTCGACATCCCACAATCAAAATTATCCAAAATAAGATTTTAACAGATGTAAAATGATCCATGTAATGCCATTAATGGACCGACAAAGCAGTCCTGTTGCAGATTAGAAGCCGCACCCGCGACCGCGAGCACTCCAACGTCAACGGGTGTATTTTCAAACATGATCGTTAGAAGGAGCACAGCTGTCATTGGCCAGATTTCTAGATGACGTTCAGATTGACAAATCACGCTCAAGTGAACACGGAAAGACAGCAAATAACCTTGCAACTATAGAAATAACTTGTTTTAAACTAAAGTTAGCAAATGTGTATATTTATATTTATTTGCTGTTATATTTAATGAATTGGTCAAGTGGTGTTTTGTGGTGTGGGCAGAGGCTTGAAAGTTTCAACCTGGAGAGCAGTGCAGATTTGTACTCTTTAAAAAACAGATTATTGTTATATATTTAATTTGCAATATAGTTTGTTATATTTGTATCTAGAATTACAGTTTGAATGTAAAATACACCTACTGTCACAATGAGTCTCGGAGTCAAATGCAAGTTCAATGTTTATTTAGAAGTACACTGAGAAGTCTAGGCAAGGCACATATCACACTTCAGAATAGAGTCCACACGCGGCGTCCCACGACGTAATCCACTCTGGTGGGTAACCGGAGAGAAATCCTCACTTTGAATGACTGACGAAAATACTCCGTGCACTGGACAGAAGACGATGCAGCGTCCGGAAGAAAAGGCAGTTCGTGGAACCTGGATGAGACTGGATCTCGCCTAAAAACGAAGCGCACCAGTCACACCGGAAAGGCAGAGCAGAGTTCTCTCGAGGACAGTTCTCGTACATCCACAGACGTGTGAATTCCGGGCATAGACAAGCCTCCAGACGCCTGCGACCGAACCTGAGAATCGCTAAAGAGAGAACAAAACAAGAACCTCCGACTGGACCGACAGAGTGACTGAGACCAACCAAGGCAATGAGCACGCGACGAGAGACAGGACACTGTGCTATAAAAAGGGAAATAACTGATGAGACACGACAGGTGAACAATTAGTGAAACGAGTGGGAGGGACCAGTGAACCCGTGAGGAACCACCACCAACAGGTAAGAAATACATAAACACAAACACGATCACCCAGGAATCCTGACAGTATCCCCTCCCCCATGACCGGCACCGGACGGGCATGGAGGAGACTCACCCTGTCGCCGACGGAGATCCTCGATCAGACCAGGGTCCAGTATATCCCGGGCCGGAACCCAGCACCTCTCCTCCGGACCGTAACCCTCCCAGTCCACTAAATACTGAAAACCTCTGCCCCTGCGACGAGAATCTAGTAATCTCCTAACAGTATAGGCAGGAGCACCATCCACTAGACGAGGGGCGGGGGGTTTAGGGGCAGAGACAGGGGGATTATTCCTGGCAAAAATCACAGGTTTAACCCTGGATACATGAAAAACTGGGTGAACCCGACCAAGAATAGGAGGTAACTTAAGCTTGACCGCTACCGGACTAATGACCTTAGATATACTGTATGGCCCAATGAAACGAGGAGCCAGCTTACGAGAAGGCTCACGGAGAGGCAGATCCTTGGTGGAAAGCCATACCTTTTGTACTCACACATAACGGGGTGGAGGTCGCCGGTGACGGTCAGCCGCAGCTTTGGTTCGTCTGGAGTTTTGTAACAAGAGTGATTTAGCTTTCCTCCAAGTGCTTCTGCACCTGCGCACGAAAGCTAAAGCAGACGGAACCACTGCGTCGGGCTCCTGTGATGGGAAAAGGGGAGGTTGATATCCGACAGATAATTCGAATGGAGACAAGTTAGTGGATGCGACGGGAAGAGAATTATGTGAGTACTCAACCCAAGGAAGCTGTTGGCACCAAGAATTCGGATATTTAGACGACAGACAGCGAAGCGTTCGACCGAGATCCTGATTAGCCCGTTCGCATTGCCCATTGGTCTGCGGATGATAACCAGAAGACAGGCTGGCTGTAGCACCGATCTGTCTACAAAACTCCTGCCAAAAACGAGAGATGAACTGAGGACCCCTATCTGAAACTACATCAGTCGGAATACCGTGTAACCGAAAGACGTGATCAATCAAAACCTGAGCCATCTCCTTGGCAGAAGGAAGTTTAGGTAGGGGTATAAAATGAACCGCTTTAGAAAAACGATCCACCACAGTCAATACAACAGTGTTACCATTAGATGCCGGTAAGCCGGTGACAAAATCAAGGGCTATATGAGACCAGGGGCGGGAGGGCACGGGCAAAGATTTAAGCAGACCAGCGGGAGGTTGATTAGATGCCTTATTACAAGCACAGACTGAACAGGCTAATACGAACTGTCTGACGTCCGAAGTCATAGAAGACCACCAAAAACGTTGACGGATGGCAGCCAACGTTCTCCGAATTCCTGGATGGCCGACAAACTTGGATTCGTGACCCCACCGGATGACATCGGAACGTAAACGCTCAGGAACCCATAGACGACCCGCCGGACACCCCTCCGGAACTTCCCCCTCTCGGCCGGCCTCTCTCACCCGCTGTTCGATTCCCCACACGAGGGCACCGACCACCCTCCCCTCCGGGAGAATGGTTTCGGTCCGCTCCGACCCGGAACCCTCGAACAGGCGGGAGAGAGCGTCAGGTTTAATGTTCTTGGACCCCGGCCGGTACGAGAGGGTGAAGTTAAAACGCTCAAAGAAAAGTGCCCAGCGAGCCTGTCTAGATGTTAATCTTCTGGCTGAACGGATATATTCCAAATTCTTATGATCCGTCCAGACCAGAAAGGGTTCCGAGGTTCCCTCCAACCAGTGACGCCACTCACCCAGAGCAAGTCTAACCGCCAGCAGCTCCCGATTACCTATGTCGTAATTTCGCTCCGCTGGGTTTAACCGATGAGAGAAAAAAGCGCACGGATGCACTTTCCCGTCAACAGAGGATCGCTGAGATAAAACGGCGCCTACCCCGACATCAGATGCATCCACCTCCACTATAAATTGTTTAGCCGCATCGGGAATAGAAAGAACAGGTGCAGAGATGAAACGGGACTTTAATTCATCAAAGGCCTCCTGAGCTTCAGTATTCCAACGGAAACACACTTTAGAGGAAGTAAGAGCGGTGAGAGGTTTAGCGATCTGACCAAAGTTTCTGATGAAACGCCGATAAAAGTTGGCGAAACCCAGAAATCGCTGAAGCTCTTTACGAGTGTCGGGCACTGGCCATTCGGCGACCGCTTTAACTTTAGCGGGATCGGGACGAATCTCTCCCTCGGCTATGACGAAACCCAGAAACGAAACCGACTCCTTGTGGAACTCGCACTTCTCCGCCTTAACAAAGAGCTGATTCTCTAACAACCGTTGTAAAACCTGGCGAACATGCTGGGTGTGTATCTGCATTGAGGGAGAAAAGATGAGAATGTCATCCAGATACACGAAGACAAATTTGTTAATCATGTCACCCAGCACTTCATTGACCATGGTTTGGAAGACAGCCGGTGCGTTACAAAGGCCGAACGGAAGAACGCAGTATTCCCAGTGCCCTGATGGTGTATTAAAAGCTGTCTTCCACTCATCGCCCTCTTTGATACGTACCAAGTGATAAGCGTTGCGCAGATCTAACTTGGTAAACACGTGTGCTCCCTGTAATAACTCGAACGCTGACGACATTAAAGGCAAGGGGTACTTATTCTTAACAGTAATGTCATTCAGCCCTCTATAATCAATGCACGGACGAAGAGACCCGTCCTTCTTTTTGACAAAGAAAAATCCAGCGCCAGCTGGAGACGAGGAGCGGCGAATGAGACCGGCATTAAGAGATTCATTAATGTACTTATCCATAGCCTCTCTCTCTGGTTTAGATAGGGAAAATATGCGACCCTTAGGCGGAGAAGTGTCTGAGAGAAGTTTGATCTCGCAATCATACGACCGGTGAGGAGGCAGGGAAGCCACCCGGGCCCTACTGAACACCCGATACAGATCAGAGTACTCCGCCGGAACTCCCGAGAGATCAACATCAGGAACCTGAAAAGTAGAACATACAACAGGAGAAGAAGCAGGACCGAGACATGAAACATGACACGAAGACTTCCAAGATAACACAACACCGTTCTGCCAATCAACGTGAGGATTATGTTTGGTCAGCCAGTCATGCCCTAAGATGACCGGCGATTGAGACTGTTCTAATAACAAAAATTCGATCTCCTCACGATGATTGCCAGAAACGAACAAACTCACAGGGGGGGTGCGATGGGTGATAACAGCCATGTGCTGTCCCTTTAAAGTCCAGGCGGAGAGAGATGAAGAGAGAGGAATAAAAGGAATAGCCCACGATTCGGCCAAACCGGCATCCAGAAAACTTGCCTCCGCACCAGAATCCAGCAATGCCTGTGACTGAAAAGACTGTTTATAATTAATGGTTACAGGAAGTGTGGTGCAACCTACGGGAGACTTTAGTGACGACACGCCCACCGAAACTCCCGAAGTCATCGGCGGGCAGTACCCTTTTACCGGACACGCAGCGGCGATATGCCCCGCCTTACCGCAATACAAACATAACCCACGGGACAGACGACGATGTCTTTCAGTGGCGGTAAGACGGAGCTTGCCCAGTTGCATAGGTTCCTCTGTCTGGAGAGAAGGTGCGGTGAATTCGTCCGGCTCGGAGATGACGAGATGACGAAACGACCGGCGGATGTCTCGTTGACGGTGGCGAGTCTCGACTCTCAACGCCAGGTCGATCGCCGTCTCTAGAGATGTTGGAGGATCCCGTGCAGCAATCTCGTCCTGAATGGCAGGATTAAGACCCTCGAGGAATTGAGCCCGTAGTGCAGCGTCATTCCAGCCGCTGGTGACGGCTAGTGTCTTAAACGCGATGGCACACTCCGTGACGGAAGAGGTTCGTTGCAGTAGCCTTACCAGCTCGGCGGCTGCCATATCCCCACGAAGCGACCGATCAAATAAATTCAGCATCTCCGTCTCGAGAGCCTCAAATGAAGTCGTGCACGGAGCCTTGGCCTCCCATACAGCCATTCCCCACTGCCTCGCCCTTCCGGTGAGAAGTGTCAATACATATGCCACCTTTGACGTAGAAGCAGCAAAAAGTCGTGGCTGAAGGGCGAAGACAAGGGAACACTGCTGCAGGAAGGCTCGGCAGGTGTTGGGGTCGCCGTCGAAGCATGGAGGTGTCGCCGCGTGTGGCTCACGGTCTGCAGGTGCATTCTCAACAGGTGCAGAAAGGAAACGCCCACCGTCCGGGGAACTAAGCTGGTCCACCCGGGTACTGAGCTCCGTAAATTGTTCTGACAGGGCAAGGAAATCTTTGGCAGCTACACTCAACAGAGATGAATGCTGTTCAATGACCGCTGTCTGTTGATGAAGTGCGGCATACACCGAATCCGAACTCTCCGAACTCGCTGACTCCATCAGTGGCGTGCTCATTCTGTCACAATGAGTCTCGGAGTCAAATGCAAGTTCAATGTTTATTTAGAAGTACACTGAGAAGTCTAGGCAAGGCACATATCACACTTCAGAATAGAGTCCACACGCGGCGTCCCACGACGTAATCCACTCTGGTGGGTAACCGGAGAGAAATCCTCACTTTGAATGACTGACGAAAATACTCCGTGCACTGGACAGAAGACGATGCAGCGTCCGGAAGAAAAGGCAGTTCGTGGAACCTGGATGAGACTGGATCTCGCCTAAAAACGAAGCGCACCAGTCACACCGGAAAAGCAGAGCAGAGTTCTCTCGAGGACAGTTCTCGTACATCCACAGACGTGTGAATTCCGGGCATAGACAAGCCTCCAGACGCCTGCGACCGAACCTGAGAATCGCTAAAGAGAGAACAAAACAAGAACCTCCGACTGGACCGACAGAGTGACTGAGACCAACCAAGGCAATGAGCACGCGACGAGAGACAGGACACTGTGCTATAAAAAGGGAAATAACTGATGAGACACGACAGGTGAACAATTAGTGAAACGAGTGGGAGGGACCAGTGAACCCGTGAGGAACCACCACCAACAGGTAAGAAATACATAAACACAAACACGATCACCCAGGAATCCTGACACCTACACTGTAAAAAAAAAAAAAAAAGTCAAATGACTGACAGCTACGGCTGCCAAACAAAAACATAAAATTAAAGTAAAATATCTTCATTTAAATAAGGAGAAATCTGTAAAATAACAGTTTTCTCTCAAACTTTTAATGTAAATTTACGTAAAGTTTTTGCACTTTATTTGAATAAAGATATTTTACTTTAATTTTACGGTTTTTGTTTGGCAGCCGTAGCTGCCAGTCATTTACCATTTTTTTTAACGATTTTATTTTTCACAGTGAAACTAATAAGATTTACTTTAAAATGAGAAAGAATCATGTTAAATTGTTAGTATGGACATAAACCATTAATATAATGACCTAATATTTTATTACAGATTAGTTCTGTAATTTTACATACATTTGTATGTAATTTAAGAAAACAGAAAAATACTGTATAAATAATACAGTAATTTCCCTGTATAAAAAATGAGAATGACTGTGATTTGTCATTAATGATAAAATAATGGTCAAGTTGTTAATTTACAGATATTTTTTGTAATTTAAGAAAACAGAAAAATACTGTATAAATAATACAGTAATTTCCCTGTATAAAAAATGAGAATGACTGTGATTTGTCATTAATGATAAAATAATGGTCAAGTTGTTAATTTACAGATATTTTTTGTAATTTTACATGAATTTGTATGTAATTTAGGAAAACAGAAAAATACTGTATAAATAATACAGTCATTTTCCTGTATAAAAATGAAAATTACTGTAATTTGTCATTAATGATATAATCCTTAAAATAACAGTCAAGATGTTTATTTACAGATATTGTTTGTAATTTTACATAGTTTTAAACATAATTCAAAATTACAGGAAAATACTGTAAACAATTTAGTTATTTTCCGTAAAATTAGGATTTTTTTTTTTTACAGTGTAGGCATATAAAATGTATGTATGTTGTTTAAATAAATGGGCATATATAAATTAAACATATCGGTGACATATATGGTCATAACATACAATATTATATAAACAATAGTCATATATATCGTATTAATATATGTCACTATACACTGTAAAAAAAAATTGGGGGGAAAAATTGTGTAAATTGATCATTACATATTGGCCCAATAAATGACTTCCAAATAATTATCGCCATGCAAAAAGATGAATTGTACTAATCATAGCTTAAGGTCTTCACTAAAAATTAAAATTGTATGTTCACCGAACATATTTAATTGTGCTCAGTCAATCTATGAAGTCGAAGTGAAAAATCCATGTTGGCTGAACAAGTCCTCCGTCCGAAAAACGGTATGCGCATGCGCAAAATGCGCTTGAAAAAAAACGTTTGTGTGGAGATTTCAAATGCGGAGACGCGGGAGCGGCAGCGCGAGCGAAGCCAAACCAGCAGGTGCTGAAGACCGAGACACATTCCCGAGAGAATAGAGAGATATTCATCTCACAAAGACGTTGGTGAGTATTTAGCACTGAAATTATTCTCCAGAGTTTTGCTTTATGACCGGGTATGAAGTTTAAAAGACATTTTGTAGAATCACGAGTTCATGCATTCATTGTTTTCATGAGTGTGTTCTCGTTTACCACATAATTATCTAATGGTAGCCAATAGTTTTATTTTCCTCATGTCTTATATGTCTAAAACAATAGGTAATAAGGAAATTAAGTCATTTGTGTGATATGTGCGGCATGCGACTGTTGAACACGGTGCGTTTGGCGTCGGCCTCTTTCTGGGCTTAAGTTATTGCCTTTTAATATCAAACACGTCAAGCTCGTGATTTTCTTATGTCCATTCATTCGTCTCATCCTCATTATATAATGAAGAAACTTCTGTTCTGTCTCTTGCCAGATGTGATGCAGGGGAGCTTTGTCATTAATGTTAGTTTTTATTTTTATTTGCAGGTTTTTAGCTTGCCGTGCCGTGTTTTCTTCACCACAACAAGACATCCCGTTATGCAGAAGACTTCTTGAATGTATTCAGAGTTTTTCCTTATTGAAAATAAGGTATTTTCACCCAAATATCCTGTGTTGGAATTTACTTGTTAATAAAGTAATGTGATAAAATGTCAACCCTGTTGTCTGTTTCTGTATTTTGCTTAATATATTTATGTTTTTAGTCATTTTTGTTTTTTGGGACAGTGAGAAATAAACAATTGTTACTACAATTTAAAATATTTAATTGGACCAACCACACAGTTTCGCTGTAAAACATTTCTCCAATTCAAAAATTTATAGTGACTGATCACATCTAAATTTTTCAATTTGGCCAACTAAAAAATTTAGATGTGATCGGTCACTAGAAAATTTTTAATTGGAGAGGTCTGACATTTTTTACAGTGTTGGTAAATTACATTTTTCCATTAGCTCAACATATTTCTAATTGAGCCCATGTTAACAGGCTGTTGCCACAATGGATAAAATTCAATTCACAGAAATTCAATTTGGCTAATTGAAAATTTTAGATGTGACCAGTCACTAGAAAATTTTGAGTTGGGAAGATTATACATTTTTTCCATTGGCTCAACATATTATTTCCAATTGAGCCCATGTTAACAGGCTCTTGCCACAATTGATAAAATTACATTTACAGAATTTCACTTGGGCCAATTGAAAACTTTAGATGTTAACAGTCACTAGAAAATTTTGAGTTGGGAAGATTATAATTTTTTTACAGTGTACTAATTTAATATGGAAAATGTATATATGTTATAAACTTATATCAACATATATCTAGAGATATGTATATATGTGATAGCAATATATTGTCTTATATTTAGCATATATGACGGCGTCATTTGCGATATAGGGACATATATGTCATATATTACATTTCCGTATGGGTGCATTATCAAGCTCCTGCTCAGTAGCATTGCTGTAGTTCTGTCTGGCAGAGAGACCAAACTCCCTCATCCGTCTGTTGACTGTACTGGCTGAAACGCACAGTAACTTTGCGATGCAGTCCACAGACAGATTTATCTCCAAAAGCTCAACAAGTCTCTCCTTCTCTAAGTTGTACCTGGGACGCCCCATCTCTCCAGCTACAGTTTCAACAGTACTGCTGGTAACTTCAGCATTTTCAATGTGGTCCATGACCAGATGGAGGAAATCTCTTAAGGCCTGTACAATATCTGGGGGGACATTTACATGCCTTGACAGTGCTTCCCAGAGGTACAGCTCCTGCTGACATGCAAACTGTAAGAAGTCCAAGTCAAGAGGCATTCTTGAAAGCGCTGACTCTAATTTAATGATCAGCCTGGAAGTAATCTCACGTCTGACTATGTCCTGTTGAAGTGGAAAACAACATGAAATTTACACTGTACAATATCTGGGGGGACATTTACATGCCTTGACAGTGCTTCCCAGAGGTACAGCTCCTGCCGACATGCAAACTGTAAGAAGTCCAAGTCAAGAGGCATTCTTGAAAGCGCTGTATGTTATAGTAACATACATGGTCACTAGTTCAACTAAAACACTTGCCATGAAAAGTTTGGGAACCACTGGCCATACTTTACGTTTTGTTTTACACATGCAGCACTGACTAAAACGCTAGTTTGCTGAGAGACACCTAACGTTAGCCCCCCTGCTGAGTTTGCTAGCTCGCTAGCCTAAAACTTGCTATTTAAGGTTGATTAGCTAGCTTTTGTCAGCTACTTACATGTTCCAAACAAATTTCAGATTAAATTGCTGCATTGTCAAACACACAGCCCCCATCATATATCAATATCACTTACGCCTACATCTTCAGGTGTCGCCGCCATTCCGTCCACTGTGCAGTGATTTAACTATGATCTGCGCAGCATTTTATATGTGCAGAGACATTTTTATGTATATTACAAAACTCATTCTAATTCATTCCCACTCTTCTTCGGTGGTAACTTAACCCAACTCCGTGCTTCCTGTAATGAGAGCTGTCAATCAAGGTACAAGGATGTCCCTGTGGGTGTGATTACGATGAAAGTTGACCAATCATAAAAGAGTAAGTGCCCTCCCTTGGTTCCGCCCCCAAATTGTCAAAAGTCATTTAGACTCGAGGGAGCAGAAATCAGCTGAGCGAGCAGAAATCCACTGCGCGAGCAAAACAGCACTCCGCGAGCAGAAGCCCGCTGCGTGCGAGGATTCCACTGTACAAGCAGAGTTAACCTATGAGAGTATGCCAGGCGCTCGCGCGCAGCTACCTGTGCACCTCTCGGTTGATGAATTTGTGCGCGAGTACTTTTATCATGCCAGCTGAAGGTTCATTTTTGCGCGTGTGAAATAACATAATATGCTCGTGAGCATGTCTTACACGCTCATAACTTTTGACTAAAAAATAACGCCATAGTAAGACATCAGTGGTACAACACAAGATTACATTAATGGATGATATACCAATCAAATCCAGGGCATATAGAGTTTCTCCTCTAAAGAAGCAGGTCATAGAGGAGCAAGTTGATCAGATGCTGCGGGACAGCATTATTGAGCCCTCCTTCTCACCCTGGTCGTCTCCGGTGGTCCTGGTCCCCAAACCTGATGGCTCATATAGGTTCTGTGTGGACTATAGGAAGCTGACAACAAGACTGTGCCTGACGCTTACCCAATGCCCTTGATTCACGACATCCTTGAGTCCTTGGAAGGGGCCTCTTGGTTTAGTTTGTTGGATTTGCAGTCCGGGTACTGGCAGGTGGAGATGGAGGAATTGAGTCGAGAGAAGACCGCTTTTATCACCACCAAGGGGTTATTTCAATTCAAATCTATGCCATATGGACTCAGGAATGCCGCTGCCACTTTCCAGCGTTTGATGGAGTGTTAGCTGATTTGAGGGGGAAAATGTGTTTTGTCTATATAGATGACATTATCATCTATTCAAAGTCACAAGAACAACACATTCAACATATCAACGCGGTTCTCCAGAAACTTACCCAAGCCAATTTGACGTTGAACATGAAGAAATGCCACTTCTTCAAGCGCCAGCTCAAATTTCTCTGCCATATTGTTTCTGAGAGGGGAATAGAGATTGATCGCGAGAAGACCAGGGCCGTTGCTGAGTTCCCTCCACCACAAGATCTCAAAGCCCTGCAAAGGTTTTTGGGCCTGGCAGGGTGGTATCATAAGTTCATTCCCCACTTTGCTGATATCTCGGCTCCATTGAACCACCTAAAAAAGAAAGGAGTAAAGTGGGACTGGACTCCTGAGTGTCAGGCGAGTATGGATGCTCTTAAACAAACATTACAGAACTCGCCTGTATTGATACAACCCGACCTCAACAAAACCTTCCAGGTGCACACTGATGCGAGTGACGTAGGGCTGGGCGCAATTCTCACTCAACACTCGGAGGAAGGAGAACAAGTGGTGGCGTATGCATCACGGACCTTAACCGGGGCCAAAAAAGAATTACAGCACGTCAGAAAAGGAATGTCTAGCAGTGGTTTGGGCGATGGAAAAGTGGAGGCATTACCTGGAGGGATGGCCTTTTGATGTTTTCACTGACCACTCAGCACTCGCCTGGGCATTCAATTGCCCTAAAACCTCCTCACGACTAACCCGCTGGACACTTCGCTTGCAACAATTTAACTTTCAGGTCCATCACAGGAAGGGCTGCCTCAACATGGGACCCGACGCTTTATCCCGGGTCCAGGAGCCGTTTTCTACGGATGCTACCCCATGTCTGTCCATGTCTTCGCAACATCCGTCCACATTACCCCACTCCCTGGAAGAAATCGCTCAAGCTCAACGGTTGGACAATACCATCACTCATCTGCAATCTGGCATCAAACCTCTGTCAGGCAAAGAACAGCCCATCACCTTTGAAGACCACCAAGGGGTGTGGTACCGCAAGGTTCCTTTAAAAAATAAGGGTGAGAAGTATCAGTTGGTAGTACCACAATCGTTAATCACTGACTTCATGCATTATTACCATGATAATCCCCTAGGTGGCCATCTTGGACAGTTGAAAACCCTGCTGAAACTCCTAGAGGTGGCATGGTGGCCATCCATCAGGAAGGATGTGTGGCAGTATGTCAAAGGCTGTGAGGTATGTCAGAAATATAAACCCAGCAATACAAAACCGTCTGGATTTATGCAGAGTTCACCGATTACGGAACTGGGATACATGCTAGGGGTGGACCTAATGGGACCATTTCCCAGCAGTAAAAAACAGAACACTTACCTCCTAGTCATTGTTGATTATTTCAGAGATGGCAAGACCCAGAAAATAGTGAAAATACTCAGGGAGGAGATATTTACCCGTTGGGGGGTGCCCAAATACTTGGTGTCTGATAGGGGTCCCCAATTCACTTCCAGCCTTCTGGCTGATCTGTGCAAGACATGGGGTTGCGTTCAAAAACTCACTACGAGCTACCAACCACAGTCCAATCTAACAGAGAGATTCAATCGAACCATAAAGACAATGATTGCTGCTTATGTGGGTCAACAACATCAGACCTGGGACCAGTGGCTGCCAGAATTCTGCTATGCCATCAACAATGCCCAACAGGAAACAACAGGAAGGACACCTGCTGAGCTCATGATGGGTAGGCATATTCTGGGACCACTGGAACGCCTAATCCATCGTCCAACTTCACCAGATCAAGCTGCATATTCCCTGATGGAACGACAAAATGCTGAGCATAGAATGAGGATGTGTCAAGCCAAACAAGCTAGGTATTATAATTACCGTAAATGCGCAGTTTCAAACGGGTGCCCTGGTTTGGATTCAAACCCATCCTCTCTCTAGTTCATCTAATAAATTCTCTGCCAAGCTAGCGCCCAAGTGGGAGGGTCCAGCTGAAATCAAAAGTAAAACAGGACCAATAAATTACACTGTATGCTGGGGCAACCCACCTAGAACCGATGTGTTAAATGTGGTAAACCTGAAGCGTTATTACGGACGTTCTCCGATGCCGCTGGCTGAGGGGGGGGAGGTGATTTATGTAGCACGGCCACATTATGGGGGAATATTTATACTGCTGTGAATTATTTTCATTATTAATTTAATACAGCTGTTGTGTATATTGTTTTCCCCTGTGTTATATTGCCCGGATATGTGTTTGTGTTCCTGTTTTACTCACGCGAGACTTGTGTCGGGAAGATCCAGGGAATCCCCGTGACGTCAGGGGGTCAGACAGCTGATTGTCACATCCGATAAAAGTGCCGGCTTGTCGGCGTTCGAGAGAGGACGCTCTCAATTCACTGTGGATCACGCGATCGATCGCTCTACACTACTGTTGTCATCGTCTGTGAAGGATTCTCGTTGAGGAAATAACACGTTGAGTATTTCACCTTTGAGAGACTGAACAGGACAGCGCTGTATATCATCGTGCTCCCGGGCTAAAAGCCAATCCGGTGAGGCCGATCCAACACACACACACACACACACACACACGTTACTTATTGTTTAATACACTTTGGGTTTTCATTTATTCTGTGTTTATTTGTTAAATCTACTTACCCTAACACCTTTTAAAAGAGAAGTTAAGAATGTCTTTACGTTGTGTAAACTGCCTTCCTTAGGCAGAGTGTTACAAGTGTTACCCGCCAATTGCAAAATTCACCCGCATTTGGCACATGGTCGGGTGTTAATTTCAGGCCCTGCCTGCTGTGCATGAACATAGCTGTTCCTCAATTTTGCGCTGGGACCTATAGGCTTTAGCTTCAATTTTGATTAAATGATTCTCTAATCGGTTGCATATTATGTCGTGGATATATCCCTCGAATGTATACTGCGGTCCCTTGCTCTCTCAGATATTTCACCTGTTTGCCAAAAATGACTAATTATCTCCTTGGGAATGTCTGACACCAGCGCATACATACTGACGGGCCAGGTGCAAAAGCTTGTCAGGCGTAGCAAGAGTAACTAAGGAGGGCGGGGCTTAGCAAAGGGCTAATTAAGTAAAACAAACATAATGGTAACACTTTAGAATAATGGTCATTAGTTAACATTAGTTAACTATGTCACAGGTCGGAGCGGACCACCACTACCGTGAGTCTCGCTCCTCCCTCAGTTTCCACCCCGAGGAGGTCCCAAAAACACCCCAACGACCAAACAGACAGGAACAGGTACGTTAAAATAATATTTATTTATTTAAAAAGGTATGGGAAGGGGGAAAGGGATACTTTAAAAAGAAAGGTCTAGCTCTCTGAGACTGGAGAACTTTGCTTCCGAGCCGCTTCTGACCCTCTCGCAGGAATGTGCAGATAGATCTCCCCAACTTCCTCCTCTTCTCCACGTGACGAATATCCAGGGCAGTCCACTGGCTCTCAGCTTTGGGCGTACAGGTGAGTATATAGGGCGGTACACTGGGCTCTTGGCTTTGGCGTACGGTGAGTAGACAGGAAGGTACACTGGGCTCTTGGCTTTGGGCGTACAGGTGAGTATACAGGGCGGTACACTGGGCTCTTGGCTTTGGGCGTACAGGTGAGTATACAGGAAGGTACACTGGGCTCTTGGCTTTGGGCGTACAGGTGAGTATACAGGGCGGTACACTGGGCTCTTAGCTTTGGGTGTACAGGTGAGTATACAGGGAGGTACACTGGGCTCTTAGCTTTGGGCATACAGGTGAGTATACGGGGCGGTACACTGGACTCTTGGCTTTGGGCGTACAAGTGAGTATACGGGGCGGTACACTGGACTCTTGGCTTTGGGCGTACAAGTGAGTATACAGGGCGGTACACTGCGCTCTTAGCTTCGGGCGTGTAGGTGAGTATACAGGGCGGTACACTGGGCTCTTAGCTTTGGGTGTACAGGTAAGTATGCTACGCTTATAGCTGGAATGGATGCAACTCACAGACCCGTGGATAGGCGGACGTCAGGCCTTAGTGCGTCAAGGCTTAGGTGTCGAAGGAGGGTGTATTTGCACACAGCGGACTTCTAGCCTTCCTCACTAGGACAGACTTCTAAGGAACACGTTGACGTTGACTTCCCACACGTAGTAGAACAGTCCCACGACGACACAGAGCCTTTGGCTCACTCCTGCGGACTGGCGGCAGATAAACACACAGAGTTCCTTTCACAGTATACTACTTCAATGAACATTTAGGGAGAGATACAACACCTGTTCGCTTCTGACAAGCAGGGCAGATGTAAGTACAGGTCGAGGCTGCTACACGCTGGGCCTAGCGCGCCCACAGATGGTATTACCACGGTGGGTAGATCGAGGTAGAGTACCACACCATGTGATGTGCTGCTCGAGTGGGCCAATCGCTTCCTTCTCCCCTCTTCCAACAGCGGGACAAGAGATCTAGACAAGGGCGGACACCTGAAAGCACTCAACAGACGTAGAAGCATACACAGAGACAACACATAAGCTCTTTCTTCGCAGCCGCCAATTCCAACTTCCCCTCCTTCGATACTGCACACAATATTCACAGCAAGCTCTTACTTCATACAGTTGCCACGCCACCACCAGGTGGGGGAAAGGGTTAATGAGTCACAGTCGGGTGTGTGTATATATATAACAGTCGCCCACCGTCACCAATTCACTTCCTCTAATGCAGGGCTTCCTCTTCAGTCCGGTGTGTGATCGCTGACAATATTGGCACAGCACAACACTACAATTCTTCAAGTGTATACACATCAAAAAGACTCACCCTGGATGCCTTATTTATCCACCTCCTCTTCTCTGAATTGCCCAATCACCAATCGCCATGTTCGTTCGCACACCTGTTCTTAATAAGCCCAAATTTTGGGTTGCCTGGAGTTACCGGAACTGGCTGCGTGTTTCATGGACAACGGTCCGTGCGGAACTATTTCCGCCATTTTACGTTCCGCCACATTGAGTCACTCCGTGACATCCTCCCCCGCCAAACCGTTCTAGTCCCTAGAATGTGGATCACCTGCCCAGTCGCCATATCGTACAGGGGGTCGCCCTCGGTTCTCCCGTTGGGACCGTCGGGGTGTCGAGGCAGGGTCAACCCTCGCTGGCACATTCTCAGGGCCTCTTGGCATCACGGCCCATCCCCCAATCCACAGGGCTGCAGGTACTGGTTCCCTTGGAGCCTCTTACACAGGTCTGGGATAATTCGGACAGGGACGAATCATGTTTCGATGTACCACTCGGTCCGGCCCAGCCTTTCCTTCTGGCCGGATCGTGTATACCGGTTGTCCCGGCCGCTGCTGGCCCTGGATCACATACGGGGTGGTTTCCCACCGGTCACTCAACTTTCCTTTTCCTTGCCGCCGGTTGCCCCGTGCCAACACTCGCTCTCCCGGAAGCAGGGGGGCCTCTCGGGCCGTTCGATCATAAAGCCTCTTATTTTTCTCTGCGGCAACCTGTATCCACTTGGTTACCTGTTCATAGGCGAAGTGGAGGCGTTGATGGTGGCGCCCCACCCACTCCGTCAGACTCACATCCTCCTCAGCCGCGGCCGTCCCCAACATCAAGTCCGTTGGTAGCCGTACATGCCTGCCAAACATCAGATAAGTCGGGGCATACCCCGTGGTGCTGTGTACACTGTTATTGTACGCCTGGACTAAGGTTGGTAGGGTACTCACCCAGTCACTCTGATGCTCTTGGTCCAGCGTGCCCAATAAGCCCAACAAGGTCTGATTAAATCGTTCACACCCCCCGTTCCCCTGGGGGTGATAGGACGTGGTGTGGGTTTTCGTGCTACCATACAATTGGCACAGTTCTTTGATTACTCGGGATTCGAAATTTGGCCCTTGATCGGAATGCAGAAACTCAGGGCACCCAAACGGCTGAAAGACGGCCCTCCATAAGGCAGCGGCGGTGGTGTTAGCAGTCTGGTCCAGAGTTGGAACAGCCCAGGCGTACTTGGTGAATAGATCAGTAATTACGAGGATGTTCTGATAACGATCCCAACGTCAGAAAGTCCACGGCCACAATGTGAAGGGGGGCTTTTGCCTTTATCGGGACCATCGGGGCTCTGGGCTCCTTCCTAGATTTAAACAAGGTACAGCGCGGACATGCCTGGATGAAGGCACTTACGGATGCTTCCAGCCCTGGCCAATAAAAGTGCCTGCTTAGTAGGGATACCGTCTTCTCCTGCCCTTGATGTCCCAACTGGTCATGATATGCCGTCAGCAAAGCTTGTACCTGACCCTCCGGTACCACGATCTGGCAGATCTCCTCTCCCAGCCCCGGGTCTCTGATGGTCCTACAAATCACCCCATCTCTCAATCGGAGCCTCATCCACTGTCCCAGCAATTTTCGCCCCATCCCAACTTGAGCCTGCCTTTCCGCCTGTGTTGGTCCTCGGCCCTGTTCCAGCCATCGGCTCAGCGTTCTCAACCCGCCGTCTCCTTGTTGCTGCTCTCTCCAGCGGCGGGGATCCCAACCCCAGCTTGTCGGCATCGCCTCTCGTTGGCCTCCCGGCGCCTCCACAATGCCCACCATATACCTCTCCTCTTGATCTAGTCGCTGCTCAGATGGACACCCCAGACTCCCCACTTCCGGGAGTCGGGACAGAGCGTCTGCGTTTGTATGCTCTCTCCCAGGCCGGTACTGGAGCTCGTACTCATAGTTGGCCAACTGTGCCACCCACCGCTGCTCCACAGCTCCTAACTTGGCTGTCTGCAAGTGTACAAGAGGGTTGTTATCCGTGATTACCTGTACCTTAGCGCCCCACAGATAGTCCTTAAATTTTTTGCTGAGCGCCCATTTCAATGCCAACAACTCCAGCTTGAATGAGCTATAATTGGCATCATTCCTTTCGGCTGGGTGAAGGCTTCGACTAGCGTAAGCGATCACCCGTTCCACTCCTCCCTGTCGTTGGGCCAACACTGCCCCCAGGCCGAGGTTACTGGCATCTGTGTACAGGATGAAAGGTTGGGTAAAATCTGCATAGGCCAAGATCGGGGCTTGCAACAGCTCTTGTTTCAGCCGTTGAAATGCTGTCCCACACTCAGAGTCCCAAGCAATCGATGGAGATCCACGGCCTCGAGGGCGTCCTGTCCCGGACAGAAGTTGGTTCAGGGGCTTCGCGATCTTGGAGAAGTCTTTAATGAACCGTCGATAGTACCCCACAAAGCCCAAGAAGGATCTGACTTGCCTCACTGTCTTCGGGACACTCCACTCTCGTACCACTGACACTTTCTCCGGGTCCACAGAGACCCCAGCAGCGCTTACACAGTGGCCCAGGAACTTTACTTCTCTCCGCAACAGGTGACATTTATCCGGTTGGAGCTTCAGCCCGTACTTCTCCATGGCTTGAAAGACCTTCTCTAGATGCTGCAGATGGGACTCGAAGTCTGGGGAGTAGACAATAACATCGTCTAGATATACTAGTGTGGACTCCATCAATTGACCACCCAAACATCGCTGCATCAGTCGCTGGAACGTAGCAGGAGCATTGCAAAGGCCGAAGGGCATCCGGTCCCACTCGAATAGCCCGAAGGGGGTCGTGAAGGCGGTCTTCTCCCTGTCTATCTCTTCCACCTGCACTTGCCAATAGCCGCTTGCCAGATCTAACGTGGAATACCAGGCCGACTGAGTTAAACTGGCAAGTGAATCCTCGATCCTAGGTAAGGGGAAGGCATCCTTCTTAGTCACCTGATTTAGCTTCCGGTAATCCACGCAAAACCTCCAGGCTCCTGTCTTCTTCTGCACTAAGACTATGGGGGCTGCCCAGGGGCTACTGCTTTCTCGAACAATCCCTTGGTCAAGCATCCCTTGCAACAGAGTTCGAACCTCAGAGTACAAGGTAGGCGGTATGGGGCGGTATCTCTTGCGACTGGGTCCGGCTTCCCCAGGGGGAATTCGGTGCTTCACCACATTGGTACATCCGTAGTCTTCATCGTGTGCAGAGAATATATGTTGCCACTTCGCCAGGAGTTCTCGCAGTTTACGTGTCTGGGCCTCTTCCAACTCTTCTCCCCGCAGGGACTCACCTACCAAATGGCCGGGCATCTCTTCCCCAGCCTTCTTCGGGGGCGAGTCGGTTTGAGTTAAGGCCACCTCAACCACGGTAGGACACACTTGTCGGAAGCTCACGTCCCTTTCTTCCCTTACTTGGTGGGGATCAACCATCGTCACTCGGGCCAGTCGTTGATGTCTATGTAGGTGTATGGAATAGGGGTTCTCATTGCGTACTTTCACAGGTACTCGTCCTCGACGGACTACTGCCAATCCTCGGGCCACTTCCACACTTTGACAATCCAGATGAGGCTCCACTAATACCCAGCCTTCTGGCCCATATTCCTGTTGGGGGACTCTTACCCACACAATGGCCTCACTCCTAGCTGGCACGGACAAGGCATAACGACAGGCCACTCGGCCGGTATCTTCCCGGTCCCTTCGGACTCTAGCTGTCTGTATTCGGCGACAGTCAGCCACAATGCGTTCCCACTCTCGTTGCTCTGCAGGTGGTATCGTCTTCACGGGCCTCGCCCGGAATAGTTCTTCCCAGCACTCCGAGATTACGTTCATGCCCAGAAAGGCTCGATGGGTCCCCAAACAATGATCCTGAACGATGACTACCCCCTTCTGGGGTATGGTGATCCCATGGATCCTCAGATCAGTCAATAGGTACCCAATGTAGGGGATGTCCAACCCATTCGCTCCCTTCAAGGTCAGCCAAGGGGCCTCAGTCTCCTGCATACTCCGTCTTCCAAACAACTCCTTCGACAGACTCTCTGAAAACAGGGTGACTTGAGATCCGGTATCTACTAGACACTGTACCTTAGTACCACATACCTGGACCTCCACCACAGGGCTATGCCCAATCAATCTATTCTTCGAGCCAGTTGCTGGAGATGGGTCATCTAAAGGGGTCCCGGCCACTCGACCCACAGTGGCCGGTCGACCTAAAAACCCCCTTCTGAGCTTCGTCGGGAGCCACACTGCCGACTGTAGTGTCCGGGCTCACCACAACGTTTGCAAATGGGTCGCCCCTGTTCGTCCCACTCAAATCGAGGGCGAGCAGGCCGGCTTGGTTGCCTCCCTGGGTCTCGGCCTCCACCTGAATAAGCTCGTTCTCGAGGGGCAGGCCTTACCTCCTGACTTAATACGCCTAGCCGCAACTCCTCCCGGAGCGTCTTGGACAGCACTGTCATTTGTTCGCGGGCGTCTTTTAGGAGCTCCATCCGTAAGGTCTGTTTCCAATCTACCCCCTCAGGGGCTACTGCTTCTGCTGCCGCTCCACTTACGGCCGCACACACTGGAGGGTCAACAACTTCGGCCTGGTCCGACTCCAGAGCCACCGCTTCCTTCTTTAACTCCTCGAAGGTCATCCCTGGGTCTCGTCGAAACTGCACTCGCAGGCTCTGTCGCACCGGGCCTTCTCTTAGTCCTAACAAGAATTGATCCCGCAGCAGAGTTTCTCCATCTCCCAACCCGTGGTCGCGTCTTCCTTGCAACCGGGTGAACTGCTCTCGCAGTCGGAGCGCATAGGCTCGGATGGGCTGTCGAGGGCCTTGCTTGCAATTAAAGAACTGTGCTCAGAGGACGGATACGGGCGTGGTGTCTCCATATTGTTCTGTCAGAAAGTTAAACACAGACTGTGCGGTGGCTCGGACGGCTTCTGGGGCGGCCTGGACTACTCGTCGGGCTTCCCCCTCTAGGGAGTTCAAGACAAACTGTTGATATTGGGACGCACTTAACCCTTGGATCCCGGCCAGGTATTCTATCTGGGCTTTCCACTCAGACAATCTCACCTCTGATTCTGCTCCACCATACTTCTGGATCCAGGGGGTGCCCATAAACACGGGCATGACTCGGAGTGGGGCCTCAGGTACCTCGTCGTCGGCCATTGGGGAATTTCGGTCGCTCAACTCGAGGTGGAATCCTGCCGACTACGCCAAATCTGTCACAGGTCGGAGCGGACCACCACTACCGTGAGTCTCGCTCCTCCCTCAGTTTCCACCCCGAGGAGGTCCCGAAAACACCCCAACGACCAAACAGACAGGAACAGGTACGTTAAAATAATATTTATTTATTTATTTAAAAAGGTATGGGAAGGGGGAAAGGGATACTTTAAAAAGAAAGGTCTAGCTCTCTGAGACTGGAGAACTTTGCTTCCGAGCCGCTTCTGACCCTCTCGCAGGAATGTGCAGATAGATCTCCCCAACTTCCTCCTCTTCTCCACGTGACGAATATCCAGGGCAGTCCACTGGCTCTCAGCTTTGGGCGTACAGGTGAGTATACAGGGCGGTACACTGGGCTCTTGGCTTTGGCGTACGGTGAGTAGACAGGAAGGTACACTGGGCTCTTGGCTTTGGGCGTACAGGTGAGTATACAGGGCGGTACACTGGGCTCTTGGCGTACAGGTGAGTATACAGGAAGGTACATTGGGCTCTTGGCTTTGGGCGTACAGGTGAGTATACAGGGTGGTACACTGGGCTCTTAGCTTTGGGTGTACAGGTGAGTATACAGGGCGGTACACTGGGCTCTTAGCTTTGGGCATACAGGTGAGTATATGGGGCGGTACACTGGACTCTTGGCTTTGGGCGTACAAGTGAGTATACGGGGTGGTACACTGGACTCTTGGCTTTGGGCGTACAAGTGAGTATACAGGGCGGTACACTGGGCTCTTAGCTTCGGGCGTGTAGGTGAGTATACAGGGCGGTACACTGGGCTCTTAGCTTTGGGCGTACAGGTGAGTATACAGGGCGGTACACTGGGCTCTTAGCTTTGGGTGTACAGGTAAGTATGCTACGCTTATAGCTGGAATGGATGCAACTCACAGACCCGTGGATAGGCGGACGTCAGGCCTTAGTGCGTCAAGGCTTAGGTGTCGAAGGAGGGCGTATTTGCACACAGCGGACTTCTAGCCTTCCTCACTAGGACAGACTTCTAAGGAACACGTTGACGTTGACTTCCCACACGTAGTAGAACAGTCCCACGACGACACAGAGCCTTTGGCTCACTCCTGCGGACTGGCGGCAGATAAACACACAGAGTTCCTTTCACAGTATACTACTTCAATGAACATTTAGGGAGAGATACAACACCTCTTCGCTTCTGACAAGCAGGGCAGATGTAATTACAGGTCGAGGCTGCTACACGCTGGGCCTAGCGCGCCCACAGATGGTATTACCACGGTGGGTAGATCGAGGTAGAGTACCACACCATGTGATGTGCTGCTCGAGTGGGCCAATCGCTTCCTTCTCCCCTCTTCCAACAGCGGGACAAGAGATCTAGACAAGGGCGGACACCTGAAAGCACTCAACAGACGTAGAAGCATACACAGAGACAACACATAAGCTCTTTCTTCGCAGCCGCCAATTCCAACTTCCCCTCCTTCGATACTCCACACAATATTCACAGCAAGCTCTTACTTCATACAGTTGCCACGCCACCACCAGGTGGGGGAAAGGGTTAATGAGTCACAGTCGGGTGTGTGTATATATATAACAGTCGCCCACCGTCACCAATTCACTTCCTCTAATGCAGGGCTTCCTCTTCAGTCCGGTGTGTGATCGCTGACAATATTGGCACAGCACAACACTACAATTCTTCAAGTGTATACACATCAAAAAGACTCACCCACTACACGCCACACACTCACGGTGAATTAGGGTCAGGATCACCACATTAGGCTGGGAAATAGGTCCTGGATAGTGGAAAGGGTCGGTGCGGAGGATGACCATATGGGAACGTCGAAACCACGACCTTTCAGCACACTCTTTCCTCTTCTCAATACGTTCCCGGTGACTTCTCAATGTAAACAATCTCTTCAAGGTAATAATACACATCAACACAAGCACTTCAAAAGGAATGTTTCAACCGACTTAACTCCGTGTTTTCTTCAGCCCAGTACTCTGTATTGACTTCGCCCGGTCTGTATTATCCGCATCGATACGTCCCTCCAACACACCGATCGCCCCGTCTCACCCACAGCTTTGCCAGAAATAAACCTCACCTTGCTGTTCTCTGGATGCCTTATTTATCCACCTCCTCTTCTCTGAATTGCCCAATCACCAATCGCCATGTTCGTTCGCACACCTGTTCTTAATAAGCCCAAATTTTGGGTTGCCTGGAGTTACCGGAACTGGCTGCGTGTTTCATGGACAACGGTCCGGGCGGAACTATTTCCGCCATTTTACGTTCCGCCACATTGAGTCACTCCGTGACAACTACATTAGTTAACATTAACGAATAATGAACTGCATTTATAAAGTGTTTATTAATCTTTGTTAATGTTAATTTCAACATTTACTAATGCATTATTAAAATCTTGTTAACATTGGTTAATGCACTGTGAACTAACATGAACAAACCATGAAAAGCTGGATTTATATTAACTAACGTTAACAAAGATGAACAAATACAGTAACAAATGTACTGCTCATGTTTAGTTCATGTTAGTTAATACATTAACTAATGTTAATTAATGACCATTATTCTAAAGTGTTACCTACATAATTTGTTCATGTAACTTCAACATCATGGAATGAATACATTTTAAGTGACCCAATTAAGTAGTCTCAAAGTGAATTTTATATGGCTCCCTGACATGATTCAGACATTCAATTTCATTTATTCATTCATCCACTTCAATTTCATATACTTTAATGATACACAACTGGGTAACAAGGAAGTTTTCCATTCTAAAAACTTACAGGATATTACAGGATACAGGACATTGTAGGATATTGTAGGATATTGCAGGATATTGTAATGACATTCCCCTTTAATTTGCTTCACTTTGCGTTACCACTAGAGGGAGCACTAACACGCATAAGTAAACAGGAAACTGAGCAAAGCAGTGCACGTTTGTTCTCGAGCTAACATCAACTCGGGGAAAAATGGTTCAAACTTTTTTGTCCCTTTGGCAAGCAGAGCAAGGTATGTTTAGTTTGTTTTCATGTATTTCTTTGGTAAGATTTGATTAATTTTAACAATGTTAAATGTGTAGTGAATGTTTATATTGTGAATGTTGGTTAAGTTTGTTTATGAATTTTTTCTTTAAAAATGTTTGTAGTTTTACGGTGCCATGTGCTGTGATGCTATTGTTATGGTGCATAGAGAGAGAATTTGCAACAAAGAATTGAGACCATAAACACTTCGGCCATGAAGTTTATTGCATCTGAATAAAATAAAACAAGAGCACCCATCAGAAACTCTCTGCCTCATTCTTCAACGCCAAAGGGCCGCTACAGTAAAACTCACTGCTTCACATGGTGTTTGCATCGCGTGGCTGTTGTTTCTTCGCATGAGTGGGGTCCGACGCTGCAACCAAAGCCTTCATCGATTCACTGTTGTGTGCATCGCAACAGCCAGAGACTGTTTCCACGTAAGGACTGCAACATTACACAGTCAACTTGGAATGCTTTTTTTCACGAAAGACTGAAGGTAATTGCAAATCAACGTTGTTGTTACGGACTCGGCTTGTAAAATAAAAAAAAATAAAAAAAATCTGCTTTTATAGTAAGTTTATAAATGAAGGGTGATTATTGTTGAAGTTGAAATTATGGATTTTGAGTAATCGTCTCACAAAGTATCGACTGCCATAGTTTAATGCTGGGTTTATTTTTGTGGTATGCCTAACAAAATAAGTGTAACGGGTTAAATGTCAATTTATAATTGTGTTGCATATACGATTTTACTTTTTCCTGTTTGCTAAAATATTTGAGTGTCAATATAGATGTCTGATATGAGTAAATTATTGCTCTAAGTTTGGAGACAGACAAAATGGAAGACACAGTTGAGCAAACGGTAGCACAGGCAAGTCAAAAATCAGTTCCTGATAAAGATTTAAACATTTCTGCAGGAATGCAACAGGTTAAATCAAGATCAAGTTCTCGAAAAAGAAATCGTACAGAGAAAGGCCTAGAAATGCATAAACAGGAGGCAAAGAAGCATGAGAACGCTTTTAGCAAGGCTTATGACTTCTGGAAGCAGACAGCTAAGGAAACTAGGTCTAAAATGAAAGCTTTTTGCACAGGTGAAGAGCTTGAACAAATTTTAAAGGACATTCAAAATAGACACAATATAGTTACCCAGCATTATGCTCCCTTACTGCGTAATCAGACTACAACGTCATAGATCATCAAAAGAGTAGATGTATGTGCCACTTTGACTGCAGAAATCAGTGATTTGGTGAGCAAACGAATAGAAACTGTCGATGAGATCCATAAAAGGGAAGTCGTGAAAGAGAGAGTAAGGCAGATATTAAATAAAGACGAATATGAATCTGTCTTTGGTTACACCAATACAGATACTATCACCTCAGAATTATCACAGACATCAGAGTGCTTTTTAACGACATCAGAGTCCTCCTCCAAAGCTTCCAGTAAGCGAGCTGATGCAGAAGCAGACCTCACAGCAAAAGTAGAGCAAGTGAAGGCTATGCAAGAAATTCACGATCAGCGGGCCCGATTACTTAAAATGGAGAATGACTGGGAACTGAACGAAGCAAGAATGCAAGCAGAGATGAAACCAAAAGGAAAAGAGATGCACTTAAGACTCGAGGCAGAAAGGACAAAGTTGAAGATGCTACAAGCAAAAAAGGAAGTTAAGGTAGCTGCAGCTCGAGTCAATGCCTGCGAGAGCGATCTTGAAGAAGAGGAGGGGAGAGGTAATGCAACTCGGTCTGGATGGGGAGAGGCTGATAATCAATCCCAGCTGAATTCTGAGGTAAATTTATTCCATTCTCAACAAGTGCATCATAAAGTAAAGACAACTCAAGAGACTGAGAAATGAAGCTTATGTGCAAGTTCTGGCAGGAAGATTCAATGTTACGTCACTTATCACATTCAGACCTATCCAATCAAGTCATAACTCTCAGAGTATAAAAGATCGGTAATTACACATGTCTGAGTTCACAGATGCTGACGCCAACATTACAGTTGACGATCCGGACGTTCCGTAGCGGTCGATCGCTGGTCCTATTATAAAATTAATAATGTGCAATACAGTGGCATTCAAAGCCCATGTCAGCCTATCATTCTGTTCATTGGGCTGTCGCGGCAACAGACTCGAGTTAACGAGAGCAAAAACTCGCGTTTAGATCCAGAACAATCACTTTCAATGGAGGACTATCTGGGCATGTTATCGAAGACACGGCTGTGATCTTCATCACCATACTGGCGTCATCACTTCATCAGCATTCATCACAGTGATATGTATATGATTATGCATTTCCGATGTCAATTGGGTGTAGTGTTTTACTCTTTCTCAATTTGTTGCAAGCATGCATGCTAAATCGCAGCACGGGAATACAATTATTCAAATCTTTTATGAATATAGTAAGTGAGCAGAGTGTGCTCCCTTTATAAACGCATGAAACCGTCAAATGCTTCAGTTCAACTAAACTCTGACACTAGTGGAAACCGTTTCGGTCAATCTGACTACACCAAATCATGAATCTATAGCATGTTCTACTCTTCGTTGGTCAAACGTATGCACTAGAAGGCAGAATTAGTCAGTGAACAAGCGCTGAACCATTCAATCCTGATTGTGTATATTCCGTGTTATGTTAACTCCTCCAATTAGCCATTGCATTCAAGCACTCCACAGACATTTACGCTTTTGTCCAGGGTGACTTGCATCGTATTCAAGGTGCACATTTGGTATTTTGTCGGATCTTGCTTTCCCTGGGAATGGAACCCATGGCTTGGCGTTGCTAGCGCTATGCTCTACTGTTCGAGCTACAGGAAAGGCGTGTCTGTGATTGTGATTGTTTGACAAAGTCTGCACATGCGTACTGATTCCCGCAAATGACGAGCTCTCTCGCAGTGAGTTTTTTTTCTCTTCACCAAAGCTGGCACACACGGTGCGGCTTATAATCATTGTGATTCGTTGCTTTTCAGACTGTGATCCTGATGTCACACTGTGGGAACTCCGCTGCATTAATGTCAGACTGCATGATAATCAAATGCACAAGAATTTGTCTGGAGGTTACATCAACCCACTCACATTTGTTTAATTTACTTCAGGTTACAATTTTATCATGGCTGTTGGTGAGTATGTCAAACATGCTATCAAAGACATAAGATTTTAGCCTAGGGTTAAAAGAATTCAGGATTGCGATATTTGTCTCAGACTGCCAAACGTGGCCAAAAATCATACAGTATGAACTTGGCTTAGGTTATCAAACGATCACTCTCACATTGATTATTGTTTTTAATTGGTTCGGTTTCTTTGCAGGGTTCTATAGCCAGCTATGGTTTATTAGCTAGTAAAGCGTCTTCTAAAACATTCTTATCCTTCCGCAAGGGCATTGCTTGAGGTTTTCAATTGTCGGTTATGTATTTGTCATGCTGTTCTGGTTTATTTTCTTCTGGGGGTTCTCTCAACCGGTTCTGACAGTTAGATGGTGTTCTATCTAGCTGTGAGCTGGAGTCACGCCCAATGGTTTTGAATCCTCCAACTGCAGATGCTAAGAACTGCAGTTCCCCAACTCATCTATGCCTAGGTCATTCTTCGGATTGGGGCTGCTACGAACGCAGCTCAATGTGTGGAGTCCGCATACTCTATCAAGGTGCTGTGTACCTTGCTGTGTCATCCTCAGCATTATAGTACAAGCAAGATCTGATTCAAACACTCAGCAACTTCAAGTAATAATTTTCATTTACAAATACTGGCGGTGGCATGTTTTCTCCTTTATTACTACTCTTCAATCCTGTTTTCGTTAGTCTCTATAAGCCTTTCATGAATTTCTCTGTGGCCTAACGTGATCTCTGTCCAGGTGGCCTAATGTAGCCTTCATCTCTATGTGGCCTACTGTGGCTTCATCAGCGTGGACTTTGTCTCTGTAAAAGAGGATATCGTCTCAGGTTAAAAATGTAACCATTGTTCCCTGAGAACAGGGAACGAGACGCTGCGGGGAATGCCTCCGGCGTGACAGGTGCCTGAAATCGCAATCAAAAAACGTCAATCTTATTGACCGGCGACAGCCTCTGACGTCATCAAGGTGCACCCAGGAAGTATAAAAGGGCGCCTTGCCAACATGACAGCATCCAATCGTCTGAAGGGACTGTTTCGGCAGGCAAGCCCTGAGGCATGGCAAAGTGACGCAGCGTCTCGTTCCCTGTTCTCAGGGAACAATGGTTACATTCGTAACCTGAGACGTTCCTTTTCGAAAGGGAACTCGCGCTGCATCAGCTCGACGCTACGGGGAACGATATACCCACGCCGCCATGCCTAAGGGAGTGCCTGCCCACTGGCAGTGACAACTGTCAGGACAAGCAAATTCAACTGAAATGCCTGAACCACTCCCTTTCTGGTCACATTAGGCTGTCAGTGACAGCGCTCCCTACGGTCAAAGCCCAAGCTATAGCCTGAGAAGGAACCTTCGCACGCATGAGGTCCTACCCAGGCCTGCTCGAAGGCCTGGAACCAGCCCATTCGACAGAAGGGGTTCCTTTAAGGGAACGTGGCAAGGGAACCCGAGGGAACCCATGCCAGTCACTATTCGGGAGGTTTTCACTGAATGCCACCAGGGAGACTTGACCTAGTGACCCCATATGGGACACGTCAGTACAACCAACCCTGTCTGTAAAGTACAGAGCCTCTGGAACTCGCCTCCGAAGAGACATCCCGCTAGGGTGCTGCAAGAAAGGCAGTGTCCTCCACTAGCCGGACCTCAGAGACGGGTCATCCCGGAGAGCAGCGCTCAGCGAAGTGCTTTCTAACCCTTGCTAGCGAGGGGAGTTTAGCCGCTCAATCCTCGGATCTACCAAGCACTTACTTTAAAACGTGCTTAGGAGGCCAAAGGCCTCACAGGCTGATCGTACCAGGGAGGCCCCGAGGGCCCTACAACCAATGAATCAGCGCCAGGCGGCCGTAAGCTCATAGCAGACTCTCATTTGAGAAGAGCTCATAAGCCTGCCCGGTAGGTAACCATGCCGTAGGGAGTCTATGAAAGTCCCCTCCTGTAGGGACCGCATAGCAGCAGCAACGACTCGTCGTGCTAGGGTAAGAAAACCGCCTCCAGGTCTCGCGAACGGCCAGAGACCGGCGCCTGATAGCAGGTGACCACTAGCTGTCAGCGTAAAGCCAGTTATGCATTCCCGCCCAGGGAGCTTGTTCCCCAGGGAGGCCGAGAGGGGCCTCCACCTGGTAACCTGTGCCGACTGCTTGCGTGTCCAACAGCGGAGCTCGCCCTCAGAAAGGCCATACGGGCCTAATACCTGATCGCAGTCATGCTAGCCCTCGAGGTAGCTGGGAAGACCATGGACTCGCTTCATCAGGGAGGCCTAGCGAGGCCTACCACCTACAAAAGTTCGGGCATTCCTCCATCACAGCCCTCCGCTCAGTGACTGGACTCATCCAGAAACCGCGAAACAGGAGCGCGCCCTCAGAGGAGGCCACGTGGGGCCTACTACTCCACAGCGAATACCACAGGGAAGCCCCGTGCAGCTTGCCTGATAGCAACCCATGCCACGATCCGTTACCGAAACTGGGGACCGGGGAACGATCTCAGGGAGGCGCCTACTAGCAGCTCGTACCAGCCGTCGAGAGGCTAATGCCCAGTAATACCCCCTCGGGGGAGACCAGACAGCGCCTGCTAACCATAGCAGGCCCTCAGGGAGGCAAAATGGGGCCTACCACCTGAGCCAAGGTAAACCAAACCGGGAGCCTACCCCTCAGGGAGGCCTGGCAGGGCCTACCCCCAAATAGGAGGTCTGCAGATTCCATGGACCCTGCCGTGGTTACTGCTGATGTCGACACCGGTGGAGCAGATCCTCCAAGGCACACTCGTGGGCCGTGGCGTCGAGACTTTCTTGCAAGGAGGCCGGTTGACGCCTACTACCTGTCCTGAAGTCTTGCTGCCCAGACCGCCCAAGCTGGCTACTCACAACCAACTGGCTCTTACGCCCGCACCTGGGGCTGGCTCCATCTCAGAGGCTAGAAGGCCTCCATGGCGGCGCAGTGTCTCGGGCAGTGCCTACAGACATGAACCTAATCACATTGCCAACAGCAGTGTACTCAGCAGAAGTGCTCAACAAAACCCTCTAAAGCGAGGGGAGTACAACTTACGTCACCTGCATCGGGGCGGCTGTCTTACTTTCCATGCAGTGGCCTACCGTAAATGCGAGGGCGTCAGCCATTGGCAATGCTCGGGCCTCAGGGGAGCATCCGACCAACACCGCAAACAGAAGGTATCCGATGTTCAGCTCAACCCGAGCCCTAAAGAAGGTGGAGCAGAGACATAGAGCAAGGGTGAAATATCACATAAATATGCAACCCACCGGCCGTACAATCCTCCAGGAAGAGGCCGGGGGCCGCCAAAAGATGGCGGCCACCAAGCTCTGAAAGGCGGAAACAGCAGATAAAGTCTAATCGCAAACCGACAAAAGACGCTTAAGTCCGCCCCACGACCACTGGCAAAGTCGCTGTCTCCTGCAACACCTTGACTCCATTACTCGTAACCCCAGAACGCAGAGAAGGGGGCGGGCCTTGGCCGGATGACTCTGTAATAAGAGGAGGCTGAATCAAGGATGCATAAACAAAGCCCTGTTCTTATACTTAAGGACAGGCCAGGGACGAACAACCTTTCTTAAAAGGGAACGTCCCCATCCTTGACGGAGCCTAGGCCAAGTGGCGCGACATTAAGTCAGCACTAGATCTACTCAGGGCTCGGGAAATAAATATTATCACCTCTAACATTACACAGTGAGGCCCCGAAAAAAACCCTTCCCCAAAGCCCCGCAGAGCCGGGCGCAGATCTCACTACAGCTCATGCAAAAACGCATACCCGGTCTTCAGCTACTTCACACTTTTACGCTAGGAAAACACAGCTCGCCCCCGACACTACAAGCCCTCGGGCGAGAGCGCGATTCAGCTACCCACATTAGTGGGAAAAAATAACACGGAGAGGCAGCACATCTCTACTACCAAAAGTGAGGCACTCACACACAACCATATAACGTTGCAAAGAAGATCGTTCTTAGCTTACTCACGGGGAGCTGCAGGCCCTGCGAAGTCCAGCGACGTTCCAAATTTCCCCAAATAACCTCTCAGGAGAGCAAAGGTACAGAAGTCCTGAAAAACATAGTTTTGAAAATGTTTCACCCTCATCGAGGGGGACTCACCAATCACTCCTGCGGCGCTTTCACCAAACAAACCAGGCGGGCCGTCAGAATCTTATATAAAGCGCCCGGGGGAAAGCCAGGGAAAAAGGCAGCGTTCATCTCCACGTCCTCGGGGGCAGAGTCCGCTGCCTGCGCTGGTTCCGGTTACCAGCCCCGGCTTCCTTCCTCTTCCTGTTGCGGGTGTCCCGCCTCCCCTGCGCCCCAGTCCTCCGCGGCGGGGGCGCTCGAGAGGCGACGCTGGCTCGCTGTTCCCGTCTCCAGCCCTCAGACTGGGACGGGCCAGGGACACCCGACTGCCTGGGCGCGGTTCCGGACCTCAGCGGGATGCATGTTCTGAATGCTGCCGAGCGCGCCTTCGCCTCTCTGAACTTTCCCACCACCGCCTCTACGGAGGTGCTGAAAAGTTCAGAGGGCGAAACCGGGGCATCGAGGAGAAAGGATCTCTCTTTCCCCCCGATGTCTGCCAGCTTCAACCACAGATGCCTCTCCGTGGCCACCATCGCCGCCATCGAGCGACCGATGGCGAATGCAGTTTGCTTGGTGGCCCGGAGAGCTAAATCTGTGGTCTGGCGCAACTCGGCCACCGCATGAGGGGTTAGTCCCTCCCCCTGATCGAGGTCCCTCAGCAGGTCTGCCTGGTAGGCTTGTAACACCGCCATAGTGTGTAAAGCCGCCCTGGCATGACCCGCCGACATGTATGCCCTGCCGTTCAGACGCGAGGTCGTTCTGAGAGGATCCGTCGGCAGGGTGGGAGCCCTTAGTGTCGATAGCCGCCCGGAAGCGAGGTAGTTCGCGAACGTCTCGTCTACGGGCGGCACGACACATATCCAGCCTCGGCCAATCCCTCGACAGCAGCGAAATTAGCCCGCTGATGTCGATGGATACGGGCTGAATAGGGTTTCTTCCATCCCTTCGAGATCTCCTAGTGGAGATCCGGAAAGAATGGAAGAATCCCGGGAGCTGTTTGATCATGAGCACACTTCATTCTTGTTTCCTTGACGCTTCGTTTGGATAACAGGCAAAACAGTCATTGAAGACGAAGAGATGCTGTCATGTTGGCAAGGCGCCCTTTTATACTTCCTGGTTGCACCTTGATGATGTCAGAGGCTGGTCAATAGGATTTAATTTTTTTTATTGTGATTTTCAGGCACCTTTCACGCCGGAGGCGTTCCCCGTAGCGTTGAGCTGACGCAGCGCGAGTTCCCTTTCGAAAGGGAACTATAAGCACATCCCTGCACCCCTAATCATTCTGCAATTTGTATATTCCCCAACGGGTCTCCCATATCAAGAAGGTGGTTAAAACTCACCTAGAGACAGACCTAAAGAATTGCAGACCATCTCATCAGTATACCGGACATTCATTCAGGGTTATGTGCTGCTACAACAGCAACTGAATGCAGGATTGTATGATGGTCAAGATGGTCGTCAGCATTCTAATATTTTAGAATGCTCAAACCTTCAGGTAATCCTAAGATTACCTGTGTCTTAAACTGTAGCTTACCTGATGCTTGTTATCATTTAACTCCTAATACTTTTTCATGGGGTCTATCGAGACCAACTCATGCACCCACGCTGTCTTCTCCTCACTATGGGCTATCGCAGCCTTCTCTGCACACTGGCTTATCATTCTCAGTCACCGCGTCTTTCTTGTACCCTCTCCTATCAAGGCTGTATACACGGCCTAACCTGGCAGTCATACAGCCTACGTGGCTTTTTTTCGCACCCCGGCCTATTGAGGCTGTATACACGGCCTGACGTGGCAGTCCATACAGCCTACGCAGCTTTTCATACCCCGGCCTATTGAGGCAGTATACACGGCCTAACGTGGCAGTCCAAACAGCCTACGCAGCTTTTCGTACCCCGGCCTGTTGTGGCAGTATATACGGCCTAACCTGGCAGTCATACAGTCTACGTGGCTTTTTTTTTTGCACCCCGGCCTATTGAGGCAGTATACACGGCCTAACGTGGCAGTCCATACAGCCTATGCGGCTTTTCGTACCCCGCCTAACGTGGCAGTATATACGACCTAACGTGGCAGTCCATACAGCCTACGCGGCTTTTCGTACCCCGGCCTATTGAGGCAGTGAATATATGACCAACGTGGCAGTCCATACAGCCTACACAGCTTTTTCTTACCCCGGCCTATTGAGGCAGTGAATATATGGCCAACGTGGCAGTTCATACATCCTACGCAGCTCTCTGTACCATGGCCTATTGAGGCAGTGAATATATGGCCATCGTGGCAGTCCATACAACCTACGCGGCTTTTGCAGTAGCATAACAATTCCCTCTGTTTATTGGTTTAACACCTATGTCAATATCCACATCTATTGCATGTTCAATGTCCATATTCTAAGTAATCCTCATGCAAATACCGGTGGTGGTGTCACAGCGTCACGTTCTCAGATTATTACTCATCCCGTTCGTCAGTCTCTATAGCTCTTATTCTTCGTCAATGGCATAATGTGGCCTTCGTCTCCAGGTGGCCTAACGTGGCCTTCGTCTCCAGGTGGCCTAATGTGGCCTTCATCTCCAGGTGGCCTAATGTGGCCTTCGTCTCCAGGTGGCCTAACATGGCCTCCGTCTCCAGGTGGCCTAACGTGGCCTTCATCTCCAGGTGGCCTTCGTCTACATGCGGCCTAACGTGGCCTTCATTTCCATGCGGCCGATCAAGGCTCTGTCTTGTGGCCGTTCAAGGCTTTCGTCTCTACCTGGCTGATCAAGGCCCGTCTGCGGCCGTTCAAGGCTTTCGTCTCTACCTGGCTGATCAAGGCCCGTCTGCGGCCGTTCAAGGCTTTCGTCTCTACCTGGCTGATCAAGGCCCGTCTGCGGCCGTTCAAGGCTAGTCAGCGGCCGATCAAAACTCCTTTCGCGGTTTCATTTTATCATGCTCAATTTATGGCTAAATAACATCTGTCTTTTCAAGAATTGTTTCAGGAATTGCAGCATTTACGACGGGCGAGTATTCAATTCTTTCACAATTTTTGGGGGTGAGTAGGTCTCGTCCTGGAGGAACTAATTTCCTCCACCAATTCTTGGGGGTCGGCTGCGCCCCTGCGGTCATCTTCAGGCAGGAAATGCAGAAAAGAACGCCAAAAAACGCCAAAGAACCTCTAAATTAATACTTGCTGGTCTGCTAATAAACTTGCGATGTTATCATACTTCATCTGGTCTCCTGAGTCTTCCTGGTAGAAATGAAGCTTATGCGCAAGTTCTGGCAGGAAGATTCAATGTTACGTCACTTATCACATTCAGACCTATCCAATCAAGTCATAATTCTCAGAGTATAAAAGATCGGTAATTACACATGTCTGAGTTCACAGATTCTGACGCCAACATTGTCTCCATCCTCCCCACCACCACCAGGTCGGTCCCTGTCTATACCTCCCGGGGGTTGGCTGCGCCCCTGCCTTCATCTTCAGGCAGGAAATGCAGAGTCCGTTACCCTCCTGACTACGGACGGGGCCTACGCCAAAGAACCTCTAATTCAATACTTGCTGGTCTGCTAATAAACTTGCTATGTTATCATACGTCATCTGGTCTCTTGAGTCTTCCTGGTAGAACTTGGCTCAAGTGTTAGTAAAATCCCTAAGCATAAGTCGATTGCCTGTTCTAGAGCCAATGACTTGGGGATCCTTTGAAGTCCATTGATTGTAAGATGTCTTTTACAGCACTTATTGATCAAGTTAATTCCATCGAGTGAGAAGATGTTCTACTTGAAAACCTATGTTGCTGGAGAAGCTCGTAAAGCTGTGGAAGGTTTCTTTTACAGAAATTCTGCAGATGCATACCAGGGTGCCTGGAAGGTCCTTGAGGAGAGGTATGGAAATACCATTCATTGTTCAGAGAGCTTTTCGAGAAAAACTCATGCGGTGGGGCCTAAGGTGGGAGTAAATGATCCTCTTTCTTTGCTAGAGTTCACTGACTTTCTACAAGGCTGTGTTGAAGCTATTCCACGTTAAAGGTTCGGCTATTTTGAACGACTGTGAGGAAAACTATTAACTACTCAAGAAATTACCAGAGTTGATTGTACGCAAATGGAACAAAATTGTGGTTGAAGAGCTGGACGTGACTGGTGAGTTTCCAAGCTTTAAGCGACTTGCAGAGTTCTTGCAGAAAGAGTCCAAGATGGCTTGCTGTCCTTTCACTTCTCCACTTCTAATAAGTTTCAAGGTTCCAGATGAGAGATTTCCCAAAAGAGCCAAACCCATCAACACAAAGGTTCAAGTTAAAGATTTGTAGGATTATCTATTGAACAGGCATCGATTAGAATTGCTCAATAAAGTCTTGTATTCATTTTTCATCTAAACGTGTGTCTTGTGCTTCATGCTCATAAGTTGTTGCATTAAACTGTCGATCGTGTTAACGTTACCGTGCTCATATGTTCATTGATATGACTCATATCAATGAACATAAAATTAATGATATTATTACCCACGGCCAGGGAGTAATATTCTGACCAAAATTGATAAGATAACTCTAATATCGATGTATCGCTGGACGAATAGTTGATAAGGTATTAAATATTAATTCTGAATTATTCATGTAGGTGATTCGGTTCTTTTAATTGTGAATCAATTCCCCAAAAGAGTTATTTGATCCGAATATCCCAACAGATTCAACAAGGCTAGAATTCAAGATAACATGTTCTGTTGAGTGAAGCTCACAGCATTGCTAAATGTCCTACCTTTGCAGAAAAGCCCATGGATGACAAAAGGTCTTTTATTTGTGAGAACCATCTTTGTTTTGGATGTCTGAGAAAGGGCCACATTTGTAAGGACTGCAAAAGACGACATATTTGTGGCACATGCGGCTTGCGCCATCCTACCTGTTTGCATGAAGACAAAGGGTCTCTGAAGGTATTAAGAATAGATTTCACTCCTACAACAGTGCACACAAGTCAAGAAGTTCAAAGGGTTATGTCTCATGCAGTAACAACACGAGTCTGCTACCTCAAGCAATTAAGAAGGTTAGTGGCCTGCAAGTCCGAGGACTCCAAGGGGGCTTGAGTGGATTATCATGAAACATGCTGTGATTTATTCCAAAGTGACTAAATAATCATTTAACATCAAATAATCGAAGTGTTGACTTTTAAAAGTAGACTCGTTTGCTGTAGGCTATTTTGTTTCATGTTTGTGGTGTGCGCCAGATGTTCAAGGAGACCGAGGCGCACGCAGCGCATCCTGTTTTATTTATTTTTCAAAGGCATGACTTTGTAGTCATTTTAAATGTGCTCAAATAAAATGATACATTTTACTGTTTCGATGATGATGATTATGATGACCTACTCATCTGTAGCCTATGATGATGACAGTATTAGGCTAAGTTATTTCCCCTGCTGAGGAAAACATCTAATTTGGTGCCGGCGCCTCACATTATTATCAAAATAAAACACAGACAGCCAAACATTTAAAAATATTCTGCTTTATTTAATTGGTCTTTTGTACAATGGTCAATGGTTACAATTGGTCTGTTTGGCAAGTAGAATGCGCATAGCCTGTGGTGTTGTTGTAGCTATTTTATTTACCGGTAGCCTATTTTATACTAATTCTGAATGTAGGCTAATAATAAAGTGCAGTTTTAACAACGATGCAACGCGCGTGTCTCTCTCAACATGACCAGGTGTGACACTCAGGTCCAACTTATTTTCTGGCAAATAGCGACAGTCGATTATAAAAGTTGCAGGCTATTAATACAAAAATCATAGGATGGAGGCCATTTGCACACAGACAAATTTTGGGCTGAATCACTGTTATAATTAGGCTATGGGATCCTTGTAAATTTAAAATCCACTTATGGCTATACGCATGTAAAAGAGACATAGGCTTGGCTATTGTAAGTGTTTATTTTATAAATTAATGTAGGCTTCCTTGCATCTCCCATACACTTCTTTGGCCTGTTTTGTTTGGATGGCCAACTCTCACAATCTGTGTGAAAGCTGCGGGACACACAGGACAGGGTGGAGAGAACACACATGATGTGCTTTGATGTGCTTCCTTTACTTGGAAGAGAAAATAACACACACCGTTTTGCTTGACATCAATTAACACTCACTATTAACAAGATAAACTCAAAAACAAAAGGTAGCTACGTATTTCCTGAACACTTTTTCAATAGGCCTACTGGTCTGCGCTTGACTGTTGGCGTGTTTATCTGCTTTAGTTTATTTAACTCATTGCAATTTAGGCTACTGGAACTGTGTGAACTGTTGTTCTCCGGTTGTCAGTCAGAATGACAGTTCTTGTGAACGTTATAGGCCCAACATACCCAAGTCAATGCATTATTTTTTTCCTTTTTATATTAGTGTTTAAAATATTTAATTTACAACTAATTATATTAATTTATATCTTAATTATAATTTTTTTTTAAACACTGGGCAACCGGGGTGGACAGCCGTCATATAGACCCAGCCTGCCATGCCCAGCTGATGCGAAGTGTAGGACTATGTGAATTTCTATCTACACAGAAGAAAGCCCTGTATAGGCTCTGCCCCGGTACATGTTGTGTCGAGCCATTCGTTAGTCTGGTTGTTTGATGAATAAAAGATTAAATGTAGCTGCAAACGCGTTAAGAATCTGTACAGCTGTAGCAGCGCAGGACTTTTATTCTGCTGTGCGGAACTGAGGAAGAACTGATGACGGAACAGTTTGATCTTCGGCTGACCAATCAGCAGAAAGGGGCGTATAATTCCCGCCCACGTCTAGAAATCGAATATTCAAGCCGTTTATTAATTTTCCACCTCTGAACGAAAAAACGAAAAATCAAGCTGAATTCTTTTCGTTTTGTTAAAAAAAAAGAAAAAACGAAAAAGGAGCCGTTTTTTGTTTTTTAATACCCGTTTCTATAAGGAAAATCAAATGGCCAAAATATACACTGACCCGTATTGAACTGATACGGAACGCACTTTGTTCCGTATTGTTGAGAATCAATTCAGTGCAAATCTATGACAGACATTTTCACATTTTTGGTAGATAGGCCTACTAATTTCTCCCCGTTTGTCTATGATCAGCGAAGCGTTTTTAACATCTTGGAACATCATTCAGAGAATCAGAGAATGCCCTTTTAACTGGTCGTTTCAGTAATTGTGAGTCACGTATCGTAGCAACGATGATGACAAGTGACAACAGCGGGAAACGTAAAAATGACTACCTCCGAAATTAATAGCCACAAAAATATAGAATTGAATGGGAAAATGAATACCCGTGGCTGGAATGCTTGAGGGACAATGAATACAAGGCCAATTGTACCATATGCTGTCGTGTTTTTTCTGTTTGTCACGGTGGAGTGATATTAAGCAGCACGCATCAGGCGATAATCACAAGAGGAGCGAGAGGCTGCGGGCACAGGAGGGAGCGAGTTTCCTTGTCCGTCAGACGACTCCAGAGGCTGATATGGTAGGCTATGTAATCATGTGGATTTTTAAGACTCAAATATAGTTGATAAGAAAGTGATTATATTAAAAGAGATAGTACAGGTTTAGCCTAACATTCCATATAAGGGTTACGCATGGTTTAAAACTTTCCACACATGCCAGAATGACGAAACTTAGTGTATTTACTAGTTGCCATATAAACATTATTTAGAGAAAAATATTGCCAAAATTAAAAAATCGCTGGAAGATATCACTGAACATGTATTTAACAATAGCAAAAGTAAATTTCTTACATAAGTTTAGTTCTCATCTCTGTTTTTTGTGTTTATTTAAAATAAGTTTATATCAAATATGTCAACTCCCCTTGTATCTTATATACGTATCTCTATATACGTGTATATATATGTATCTTATATATACATATATATATGTATATATAAATATTGAAGGTTTCAAAATTCTCCAATGATATTCTCACATTACGAAGTATCCAATGAGATCGCGTCTGATGTCACTAAATCTCCGCCGTTGCGGTATCATTAGGGACTTTAAGCAACAGCTGCCAATGGAACGGCAACGATGTTCTGACGTTGTATTGCGCATGCGCGATTTAAACTGCTACTCGCCGTAGTCGAGAATGTAAAAATTACTAAGCAACCCTAACAAGACAGCGCAACGCAGATTTCATTCATTTATTGAACTACAAAAAATGTCATTCACAAAAAAGAAAGATAAGGGTTGCTTTTGGCATTAAATAATAATCTATTGTCTGAAGAAGAGTTTTTACTGATGTTCTCTGGATTCCCAACGAGATCGTTTGTGATCAGAGAAGTGTTGTGGGAGGAGTTGAGGCGCTGTGTATGCTGCTTAAAAGGCTGACATACCCATGCCGGTATAGTGATATGATGCAAAGATTTGGTCAACGACAAGTTCCAGTCCTGTGCATGGCCACAAACGCTGTGCTGGACTACATATATTCTGCACATCATCAGTGGATAACTCAGTGGAATGACACCATACTGAACCCTGCAGCACTGGAAACATATGCTGACTGCATCCACCAAATAGGAGCCCCTCTTGACAACTGCTTTGGATTCATAGATGGTACTGTACAACCCATTGCCAGACCAGGTGTAACACAGAGGATCCTATATAATGGTCACAAACGAATTCACAGTTTAAAATATCAGGCAGTAGCCATTCCTAATGGTTTGATTGCCCATCTGTACGGCCCTGTAGGTCAGTCTGAATGCTTTACCATCTTTAGAAACATTATCATTATCTTTAATTATATATATATATATATATATATATATATATATATATATATATATATATATATATATATATATATATATATATATATATATATATATAATTTTTTTTTTTTATTACATTTTAACAGAGGGAAAGAAGCATGATTCAGGAATGCTGGCAGAATGTGGTCTATTGACACTGCTGGAATATCATGCCATGTCTGTAGATACCCACTGCGTGTGCATCTGCAAGCCCCATTTCGTCATGTTCACCTCACCCCTCAGATGATGGAGTTCAACAAAAGACTGAGTGAAGTCAGAGTGTCTGTGGAATGGATGTTTGGGGACATAGCAAACTACTTCAAGTTCATGGACTTCAAAAAGAATTTAAAAATTGGTTTGAGTAGTGTTGGAAAAATGTATGTTGTATCTGCTTTGTTAAGAATGCACTTACTTGTCTGAATGGTAATCAGACATCGCAGTTTTTTAACTTGGATCCTCCACACATTCGTGACTATTTTTCATGAGGTAACACATGCACAGCTATACTGTGCTACGTATGCATGTATAAAAAAATAAATGAACAAATAATCAATAAGTAAGTAAATATATTGTAAACACAAAATAAACAGAATTTAAAAGATTGAGACATTTTATAATAACATATTTTATTATTTTGATAAAAAATGAACAAAAAATTATTTATATATAGTTAGTTTAGTACACAAACACACAATATACATAGCACAAAATTGTATTACAAATTTTATATTTTATGTTAACAAATTGTATATTTTATTAACAAGCATTTATATGTTAAAATGTTTTAAGTATGAAAATCACAAATACTTGGGGTTTTTTTTCAAATTGCAAAAGACTGAAAGAATAAAATAATCACTATTTCTTTGACATATTTTCAATGAGACTAAGTAATTCTTGCCCTTGCTGTTGCTGTTGCTGAAGTAGCATAGTCTGCATTGCCTGCATTTGCTGTTGCTGTTGTTGCATTAGTTGCATCATTTCACTCATCTGCCTTTGTGCCTGTTGTGCTGCTTTTGCTTGCTCTTCAACTTGTATTTTTTTAAATTCCAATTCCTTTTCCCTTAGAACCCTCTCAGTCTGGCTTCTCTCCCTCAAAAACTCAAAAGTGTCATTCCCACTCCTTCTACGTTTGTCGTTTCTCCAGTCCTCTCCCTCTTCACTAAGCCTCCTGTTGGTCTGGCTCACCCTCTCCATGGCCCTCTTCCTCGCCTCTTCTGCTTTGGGCCTGTCTGTCTCTAACTTCCTCGTATTCTCATCACTCCATTTGTTTTCCTCGGCTGCTCTTTCTTTTTCTGTTATTTCTTCTATGAGATCATCAAGCTCTGTTGTTTCTGTTGATGTGCCACTGCTCTTCTCATCTTTGTTATTTCTGGCCTTGTATTTCACCTGTATCAAGGTAAATCTCTCCCTCACTGACCTCTGCATAACCTTAAATTTAGGATCTTGAGAGCAATTCAGTGTGTCTGCTATTGTAGACCAGGCTTTGCCCTTGTCAACACTGCCCTTCTTGTACCTTTATGGTTCTGTGACTAGGATTTCTCTACAGAGAAGTACATCATGCTTCTCTGTCCACTCCATAGGGGCTCTAATCAACAATAAACATAAAGTAGCTATAACTCACTTTTGAAAAGTAAGTATAATTAACTGTCATGTAAGATAAGTAATAATAATAATAACTAATAATTAATGTATTAATCTATTTCTAATCTGTTAATTTTCTTTACCCAACATTAAAAAATATTTGTATAGCATAGTAAAATATTTAACATGTTTTTAAAGAGGATGTTTAGGCAATAGGCTACTTACATTGTTCGCTTCACATCAACTCTAAACTCAATGCTGCCTGAGGTGTTGTTGCCAACAGCAGACATATCTTTGTACAAACGGAAAAAAAAGTTCAAATTAGCTTAAGTTTAAAACATATCAACACAGATTAAATAAAAGACTAGTGGTACAATCATATATATCATAAAACATAACATTTACTTACCTAATCTTTCACGTTGTAACGACTACGGCAAATCAGCTGTTCTCCCGTAGTAGACGGTTACAGTAGAACGTCACGAAGTGACAGTTTAAGTCGTGCATGCGCAATACAACGTCAGAACACCGTTGCCGTTCCATTCGCAGCTGTTGCTTAAAGGGTTAGTTCACCCAAAAATGAAAATGATGTCATTAATTACTCACCCTCATGTCGTTCGACACCCGTAAGACATTCGTTCATCTTCGGAACACAAATTAAGATATTTTTGTTGAAAGCTGATGGCTGAGAAAGGCCTCCATTGACATTCAGTACATTTACACTCACAAGACCCATAAAAGGCACTAAAAACGTTGTTACAAAGTCCATCTCACTACAGTGGCTCTACAATAATTTTACGAAGCGACGATAATAGTTTTTGTGCGGGAAAAAAAATCTAAATAACAACTTTATTATACAAGTTCTTGTCTTCCTTGTTGGCCTCTGCCCTGAAACTCACGAAGCACCACGACGCATGCGTGAGAATATGATGTAGCACCGGCGTTCGGGAATCCATGAAATGCCCATTTTGAGCACTACGCCGAGACCTAAAGCACGATCAATGTATAATTCAACAGCTTGGATACGGCGCATCTTCCTCTGCTTGTAAACAAATCGTCTCGGTTACGGATGTAACCCTCGTTCCCTGAGGAGGGAACGGAGACGTACGTTAGATCCTGCCTGCCTGATCGATTGCTTCTGTCTCCTGTTGCCTCCTGTGTGCCTGTTTGTAGCTCTGTACAGCCTTGCTCACTTTTGAATCTTTATCTTGATATTTCCTCTTTATTCTACTGCTAAATATAACTTACTCATCACCATAAATTGTTTAAAAATTGCCTATCACGTTAAATTTGACATCGCTAGCTTTTAATCTAAATCACCATCACACGTTAGCATTTCGCTAGCCTGTTAGCTTGTCATCTCTGCACCCGGGTCTCCTGCTCTCTGAGTTCATTAGTTGGATTAGTAAATAGTGTCCAGCATACGATTGTGGTAAGTGGTAAATTGGATTAATCAACAAATACGGTAAGTCATGTCTTCTCCTGTCATTATCACTTGCACTTCATGCTGCATGTTTAGTATAGGCTTCTCCGCTGGCGAACAGGGCTTCACATGTGATAAATGTAAGGAGATAGTTAGGCTGACGGAGAAGATTTCAGAATTAGAAACACGCATCCATACTTTATCTGAGAGTAGTGAGGATGTAACAGCTTTAGACACTGATTTGGATGTGAATAGCTTAGTGAACTCTGTACATTCTTCGGTTCCGGCTGCAGGGCCCTCGCAGCAGGGCAACTGGGTGACAGTGAGGCAGCATAGTCGCAGACCAAAAAAACGCTTTTCCGTTCCGGTTAGAACATCAAACAGGTTCTCCCCTCTCAGTGAAGCACCCACTGAGTATCCTGTTGAAAGTGCCCTAGTCATTGGCGATTCTATTACACGGAATGTGAAGATACCAGCCACCATAGTCACTTGTTTACCGGGAGCCAGAGCGCCTGACATCAAAGCAAATTTAAAAGTGCTGGCTAAAGCTAATCGTAAATTCTCTAAGATTATTATTCACGTCGGCACTAATGATGTTCGACTTCGCCAGTCGGAGATCACCAAAATTAACATTAAAGAGGTGTGTGAACTCGCTAGTACGATGTCAGAGGCTGTTTATTGTTCTGGTCCGCTCCCCGTTAGAAGGAGTGATGAGATAGTTAGCAGGCTATCATCACTCAATGGCTGGTTGTCTAAGTGGTGTCTGCAAAATAACATAGGGTTCATAGACAATTGGAAAAGTTTTTGGGGCAGACCTGACCTGTTGAAGAAGGATGGCATCCATCCCTCCTGGGGTGGTGCCGCTCTTCTCTCTAGTAATTTGGCACATAGTCTTAGAGCTAAACCTTGACTCACTAGGGCCCAGGTCAGGAAGCAGACAAACTGGCTAAACCGACCGTCTGCTAGCTGTCTCACGTCACCGGAGTCAGATAAATCCCAGCACATAGAGACTCTTTCACCGAGATATTATCATATAGAGACTGTGTCTGTTCCCCGAATTAGTAAATACAAAAAAACATCAAAACCATTCAACAGTAAAAATTTAATTGATGTCCAACAAATAAACAAAAGATATAATACAGATGAACAATTGATAAAGCTTGGGTTGCTGAATATTAGATCCCTTTCCCCAAAAGCGCTTATTGTTAATGATATTATTAAAGATAATAATCTAGATGTGCTCTGTTTGACAGAAACCTGGCTAAAACCTGACGACTACATTACCTTAAATGAGTCCACCCCCCAAGATTATTGTTATAAACATGAGCCGCGTCTGAAAGGTAAAGGGGGAGGGGTTGCTGTAATTTATAATAATATCTTCAGTATTACTCAGAAGTCTAGTTTCAAATATAATTCCTTCGAAGTTTTGGTGCTTTATGTAACGCTATGTAGTGTACATGACAAAACCCGTTCAACATTGGTGTTAGCTACTGTATACAGGCCACCAGGGCATAATACAGACTTTATCAAAGAATTTGCTGACTTTCTATCAGAATTAGTACTGGCCGTAGATAAAGTACTAATTGTTGGTGATTTTAATATCCATGTAGACAACGAAAAAGACGTATTAGGATTAGCATTTAAAGATACACTAAACTCTATTGGAGTTAGGCAACACGTGTCAGGACCCACTCATCGCCATAATCATACTTTAGACCTAATATTGTCACATGGAATTAATGTTGATACCGTTGAAATTCTGCAGCAGAGCGATGACATCTCAGATCATTACTTAGTATCTTGTATACTTAATTTAGCTAAAGTTGCAAAGCCGCCCCCTCGTTTCAAAAATGGCAGGACAATCACTGCCGCTACTAAAGATTGCTTTTTAAATACTCTTCCTCATCAGTATCATCTCCTCAGCAACCCAGATAGCATAGAAGAACTCGATGTTGCAACAGAAACTATTGACTCTCTCTTTTCCAGTACTTTAGACACAGTTGCTCCTCTGCGCTTAAAGAAGATTAAAGAAAATAGTCCAACGCCGTGGTACAACGAGCACACCCGGGCCCTTAAAACAGCAGCCAGAAAAATGGAGCGCAGCTGGAAGAAAACAAAACTAGAGGTCTTTCGAAATTCGTGGAAAGAGCACATGATCGCATACAGAAAGGCCGTAAAAACTGCTAGATCCGCTTATTTCTCGACTCTCTTGGAAGAAAACAAACACAACCCAAGGTATTTATTCGATACAGTGGCTAAATTAACCAAAAATAAAGCTTCAACTTCTGATGATTGTAAACAGCACAGCAGTAATTACTTTATGAACTTCTTCACATGTAAAATTGATAATATTAGGAAGAAAATTTTAACCATGCAGCCGTCTACTACAGTATCACATCAGACAGAGCATTGTAGTGTCACTGAGGAAAAATTACAATCATTTACTGCTATAGGAGAAGAAGAATTGGCTAAACTCGTTAAATCATCAAAATCAGGGATGGGCAACTCCAGTCCTCGAGGGCCACTGTCCTGCAAAGTTTAGCTCCAACCCTGATAAAACTCACCTGCCTGTAGCCTTCTAGTAATCCTGAAGACATTGATTAGCTGGTTCAGGTGTGTTTGATTAGGGTTGGAGCTAAACTCTGCAGGACAGTGGCCCTCGAGGACTGGAGTTGCCCATCCCTGATCAAAATCAACAACATGTATGCTTGACCCTGTACCGACTAGGCTATTAAAAGAGATGCTACCAGAGGTCATAGATCCTCTTCTTAATATCATTAATTCATCTTTGTCATTAGGATATGTACCGAAAACTTTTAAGTTGGCTATTATTAAACCACTTATTAAAAAACCGCAACTTGATCCTACAGAATTAGTCAATTATAGACCAATCTCAAATCTACCCTTTCTGTCAAAAATACTTGAAAAGGCAGTGTCTTCACAATTATGTTCCTTTTTAGAAAGAAATGGTATCTGTGAGGATTTCCAGTCAGGATTTAGACCGTATCATAGTACTGAGACTGCTCTCATCAGAGTTACAAATGATTTACTCTTATCATCCGATCGTGGCTGTATCTCTCTATTAGTGTTACTCGATCTTAGCGCTGCATTTGATACCATCGACCACAACATTCTTTTGAATAGACTCGAAAATTATGTAGGTATTAGTGGAATTGCTTTATCATGGTTTAAATCATACCTATGCGACCGTTATCAGTTTGTAGCAGTAAATGAAGAGATGTCACACCGATCGCAAGTTCAGTATGGAGTACCACAAGGCTCAGTGCTAGGACCGCTACTCTTCACCCTGTACATGCTACCACTGGGAGATATTATTAGGAAGCATGGCATTAGTTTTCATTGTTATGCTGACGATACTCAGCTCTATATTTCTTCACGCCCTGAAGAAATTTACCAATTCACAAGATTAACGGAATGCATAGCCGCCATAAAACATTGGATGACTGGTAATTTCCTGCAACTAAATTCAGAAAAAACAGAATTTTTAATTATTGGACAAAAAAGCTCCACAAGTAGTAACCTAGAATACTGTCTAACACTTGATGGCTGCTCTGTCAAGTCTTCGTCGTCAGTGAGGAACCTGGGTGTGCTCTTTGATACCAATCTTTCGTTTGAAAGCCACGTTTCTAGCATCTGTAAAACTGCTTTCTACCATCTTAAAAATATATCAAAATTACGGCACATGCTCTCAATGCAAAATGCTGAACAGTTAGTTCATGCGTTCATGACCTCAAGGCTAGATTATTGTAATGCTCTATTGGGTGGTTGCCCTGCTCGCTTAATAAATAAACTCCAGCTGGTCCAAAACGCAGCAGCTCGAGTACTTACTAGAACCAGGAAGTATGACCATATTAGCCCAGTTCTGTCAACATTGCACTGGCTACCTATTAAACATCGCATACATTTTAAAATCTTGCTTATTACTTACAAAGCACTAAATGGTTTAGCTCCCCAATACTTGAGCGAACTCCTGACATATTATACTCCATCACGTCTACTGCGATCTCTAAATTCTGGCCAGTTGTTAATACCGAGAATATCCAAATCAACTGCAGGCGGTCGATCCTTTTCCTATTTAGCTCCTAAACTCTGGAACAGTCTTCCTAGCACTGTTCGGGAAGCAGACACACTCTGTCAGTTTAAATCTAAACTAAAAACACATCTCTTTACTGTGGCATACACATAAAACACTTTTTCAATTAATTGATTGTTAGGCTGCATTAACTAGGTCAGCCTGGAACCGGGAACACTTCCCATAACACCTGATGTACTCGTTACATCATCAGAAGAATGGCATCTACGCTAATGATATTCTCTCTGTTTTATCCCGAGGTTTACTGCAGTCAGCCAGATCCGGGCCGTATCCTAATCAGATGGTGGACCAGAGAAGACCAACACAGGACCCCGAAGTGTCTGCAGAGACCGTGTCAATTATCCTCCCCCTGCAACTGCCTCATCGACACGGCATCTAAATAAACCCGTCACCAGTGTGATGACTCCGATTGTTCGAATATTACCATTAAATAATACTTAAATCGATATGTCATCCGCAATAAACCCGTCTCCAGCGTGTTGCCTCCGATCATTCGAATATTGCACTTTAATAATTATTTAATCAACATCATCCTCAATAAACCCGTCTCCAGCGTGTTGCCTTCGGTCCTTTGAATATTCCGATCTATTATGACCTCTGACCTGTAAAGCAGCCAGAATAATAATAATAATACGTTGTTTGTAAATTGGCCAGAGGAGAACTGGCTCCCCGACTGAGCCTGGTTTCTCCCAAGGTTTATTTTTCTCCATTAGGTCACCTAATGGGGTTTTGGTTTCCTTGCCACTGTTGCCTCTGGCTTGGCGTGCTCAGTTGGGGACACTATATTTTTCAACTAAACATCGAAATAAATCTAATTAATAAACTAATTTAACCATGTAAACTAAATTACTGATCTAATTATTGATCTAAAGCCACACTGTCACCGTATGGAAATTGAAATGAACTGATGACATCAAATGGCTATACAGCTGAATAAAATTAGGCTGCATTATTTTGCTGTTTAACACTGTAAAGCTGCTTTGAAACAATCTACATTGTTAAAAGCGCTATATAAATAAAGTTGACTTGACTTGACTTGACTTGACTAACGAATGGGGGTTTCGCCTAGAAGCCTATCATCTTCGAGCATAGAGAAAACGCCCTATGGCGTGCCAATGCCATGCGGAATTTGCATACGTAACTCCGCCTCACCGCGTGAGTATATAAGGAAGTACGTGGCAATATCGCATTATGTTACCTGCTTGAGGAGCCAAGACTGAACTCCTGCGTTCCAGGTAGCACAGCTGAAGTGGCAACGGAACACTCTAGGGTACCAGCCGCAGGTGGAATTTTTAACCCTAGGGTGGCAGGGGCTTGCCAAGGGAAAGACACCTGCTCGCAAGGGAGGCTAACGGTGGAAATACTCGTGTGGGGGTCGCCGGAGGGGAACCATGCACACGGGGCACCTGGCCGGACACGAGGGTCTGGGCTCGAGAGAGGGCAGACACACAGGTATTGGCGTAAGCGGTGCTGGAGGAACTCAGGGCTCTCGGGGAAGCTCACCTGAGGGAAAATATCGCACGTATCCAGTCCGTGGAGTGGAATGGCGAGCAAGCGAAGACACCTGAGCCTGGCCCATTACCGGCCCCTCAGGGGGGCGAGTACAAGTCGGACACTGGCTCCACTCGGAGATTGTAGAATCTGGCGAATGTGTTCGGTGTCGCCCAGCCTGCAGCTCTGCAGATGTCTGTTAGCGAGGCGCCATGCGCTAAAGCCCAAGAGGAGGCCACACTCCGAGTGGAGTGTGCCCTAACCCCAAGGGGACATGGTCGACCTTGCTGCTGGTAAGCCAAAACAATGGTGTCCACTAACCAGTGAGACAGCCTTTGCTTTGAGAGAGCTCTTCCCTTCCGCTCTCCACCATAACAAACAAAGAGCTGGTCTGAGGTCCTGAAACACTGCGTGCTGTCTACATAGGCGCGAAGGGCGCGTACTGGACAGAGCAATGCCAAGGCTGGGTCTGCCTCCTCCAAAGGCAGCGCTTGCAGGTTCACCACCTGGTCTTTGAACGGAGTGGTGGGAACCTTGGGCACATATCCAGGCCGGGGTCTCAGGATCACGTGAGAGTAGCCGGCCCGAATTCCAGGCACGCTTCGTCAACCGAAAATGCCTGCAGGTCCCCGACCCTCTTAAGAGAGGCCAATGCGGTCAGCAGAGCCGTCTATATCGACAGAACTTAATATCAACCGACCGCAAAGGCTCAAGGGGAGGCCTCTGCAGAGCACTTAGGACTACTGCGAGGTCCCAAGAGGGAACAAGAGGAGAGCGAGGAGGATTCAGTCTCCTCGCCCCCCCTCAGGAACCTGATGATCAGGTCGTGCTGACTTACCTTTTTGTCCCCCAAGAGATCGTGGTAGGCAGATATTGCGGCCACATAAACTTTAAGGTGGAGGGAGACAGCCTTCGCTCCAACCCCCTCTTGGAGGAACGATAGCACAGACCCGATCGGGCATTTCCAGAGGTCTTCTTGGCGGGAAGAGCACCAGGTGACGAAGAGGTTCCACCTCAACGCATAGGCAAGCCGAGAGGACTCTGCCCTAGCGGAAGTGATGGTGGCGACCACCGGAGGTGGCAGGCCACTCAAACCTGCCGCGTCCCATCCAGGAGCCACACGTGGAGGCTCCAAGATCTGGACGCGGGTGCCATAGGGTGCCCCGTCTCTGAGTGTCTCAGAGGTAAAACCAGGGAGGGCTGTCGCAAGGAGTAAGAGTTCGGGGAACCAGGTCCGGCCGTGCCAGTATGGGGCGACCAAAAGGACCTGCTCCTTGTCCTCCCTGATCCTGCACAGGAGCTGTGCGAGTAGGCTCACTGGGGGGAACGCATATTTGCGTAGGCCCCGCGGCCAGCTGTGCGCCAGTGCATCCGTGCCGAGCGTGCCCTCGGTCAGGGAAAAGAACAGGCTGCAGTGGGAAGAGTCATGGGAGGCAAACAGGTCTACCTGCGCGTCCCAAACTGTTCCCAATCAGCTGGCCGTCAGGGGATGGAGTCACCATTCTCCCGGGAGTGGCTGAAACCGTGAGCTCGTCGGCTGCACGGTTCAGGGCTCCTGGAATATGGACAGCACGAAGGGACCTCAGGCGCTTCTGACTCCATAAAACGAGGTGGCGGGCAAGTTGAGACATACGGCGGGAGCGTAGACCGCCCTGGTGGTTGATGTACGCTACCACGGCCGTGTTGTCTGTCCTGACAAGCACATGTTGACCCCTCAGCAACGCCCGGAGGCGGTGCAGGGTGAACCGTACTGCCAGTAACTCGAGGCAATTGACATGCAGAAGGCGCTGGGGTCCTGTTCCCAGGAGCCAGCGGCTGCTTGTCCATTGCACATGGCACCTCAACCCGTGGTAGAGGCATCCGTCGATACGACAACATGCCTGGAAACTCGTTCTAAGGGCACACTGGCCCGTAGAAAACTGAGGTTCGACCACGGGGTGAGTGTCTGAAGGCAGGCCTGAGTCACTTGTACCCGGAGCGTGCCAGACTGCCATGCCCACCTTGGGACTCGATCGCGAAGCCAATGCTGAAGCGATCTCATATGAAGCAATCCGAACGGCGTCACCGCCGCTGCAGATGCCATATGCCCCAGGAGCCTCTGAAAAGTTCAGTGGAACCGCACTCTTGCCCTCGATTAGACGGAGGCAAGTCAGCAGAGACTGCGTGCGCTCGCTGGTAAGCAGCACGCACCTGTGCGACCGAGTCGGAAACCATACTGAGAAAAGAGATCCTCTGCACGGGGCAGAGTCGCTCTTCTCCCAGTCGACCTGAAGGCCCAGACGGGCTAAGTGCCGGAGCACTTGGACTCTGTGTCCGCAGACCTGCTTACAAGAGTGACCCAGTATGAGCCAGTCATCGAAGTAGTTCAGGATGCGAACCCCGTGCCGCCGGAGTGGCGCAAGGGCTGCCTCGATAGACTCCGTAGAGTCACGAGGGGACAGAGCTGCCCGAATGGGGGGACTGCGTACTGAATGTCCGCCCCTCGAGGCAAACCGTAGGAACGGTCCGCATCGAGGAAGGAGACATGAAAGTAAGCGTCCTTCAGGTCGATCGCTGCAACCAATCTACCGGACGAACGCGTCTGAGGAGGCGTTCACTACCGACATCCTGAACGGAAGCCTGTGAAGGGATCGGTTCAGGACGGGCAGGTCCAGGACTGGCCGTAACCCACCGGGGGACAGCGGTGCCACGTCAAAGCCCTCTGTGGACACGTAGTGCGCAACAGAGTGTTCAACAGTGAGGGGGGGCCCAGTGTACCCTAGGCCGCGGCCCCATCAAGGGCAGAGAAGGCGGAGGAGGCCACCAAACGGTCACAGGAAGCACAGGGACTTCCGCGACCTCCTCATGCACCTCGGGAGTGAAAGGCATTGGGGGCGGGGCCCAACAGCTGTCGGGTGCCGCCCACAAAAACCGATCGTGGAACCACGAGCACTCGCGACTGGGCGGAGTTCCACACCAGCGCGAGGCTCGTGGCTGCCCAAGATAACATGGCTATCAACTCTAGGTCAGATCAGGCAGTGCTGACACACCCGGAGGCGGAGCACAACCTAATCGTCATCCCCAAAGGATCCAGCCCACCTTGGGATGCGGCGATCGACATCTCGCTGCTATCTGGAGTGTGAACGAAACGAACGAGGCGTCAGAGACGGGCCGCTGTTTCAGTCCAGCACTCGCGGGAAGCGATGTGCAAGAGGGGGGCGTGGCCCGAGGAATGATCGTCGGGGTTCTTATACCACGCACCGCCCTCAGGTCACCCTGGCCACCAGCCAAAGTACCACCTCTCTCAGAGACGGTAGATTGGGGTGTGGCAGAGGGGACTCTCTCTCCTCGCGGAGATCACTGGGTCTCGACCGCGACATCGCGATGGTCACGTTCCCGCAGTGGGAACATGACACATCCACAATCACTGCCCAAACGTGCTGAAGCCCAAACACGTCGAGCAGTGAATGTGCCCATAGACAGCAACGGAGATCGATCGCACCCGGAAGTGCACGGGCGAACCGTCTTGAAAAAGATGTGCCAGGCGCAAGCTCTTTTTGTGAGAGGAAACCTCGCAGTCGATGCCGAAGCGCCCAGGGAAACACACACCAGCTGTCTAGCAGACCACTGCGCAGATCAGCAGGCAGGAAGTATGCGATCACTGGAACGCGCCGTCACACCAACACCGACTGGAAAGCTGCTCGTCTCGAAGAGGCTGACAGAGTCTCAGAAGGCTTGTGAGGAGTGAAGAGGTAGGTACTCTTGGCTCCGAAAGCAGAAACATAATGCGATATTGCCACATACTTCCTTATATACTCACGCGGTGAGGCGGAGTTACGTATGCAAATTCCGCATGCCCCATGGCATTGGCACGCCATAGGGCGTTTTCTCTATGCTCGAAGATGATAGGCTTCTAGGCGAAACCCCCATTCGTTAGTCACTAACGTACGTCGTAGTGACTGAACGAAAGGGAACTCCTCCTCGCTTCTGGGTCATGTGTCCGAATGCCGGATCTGTGTCATATTCTCGCGCATGCGTCGTGGTGCTTCGTGAGTTCAAGGCAGAGGCCAACAAGGAAGACAAGAACTTGTAGAATAAAGTCGTTATTTTGATTTTTTTCCGCACAAAAACTATTGTCGTCGCTTCGTAAAATTATTGTAGAGCCACTGTAGTGAGATGGACTTTGTAACAACGTTTTTAGTGCCTTTTATGGGTCTTGTGAGTGTAAATGTACTGAATGTCAATGGAGGCCTTTCTCAGCCATCAGCTTTCAACAAAAATATCTTAATTTGTGTTCCAAAGATGAACGGAGGTCTTACGGGTGTCGGTTTTCCATTTTATGGTGAATGAGCCCTGTGATTACTAGTTATTCAGTGTGATAACTGAAAATGTATCAGTTCATGTTAAACTGATTGGGTGTTAATGTTTAGAGAGTAAAACTAAATTCAAGAACGAGTGATTCAGACAGAAAGGACAGCCAAAGTTTGTTTTATTTTGTTTCAATTAATGCACAAGCAAATTACATTTGCCCTAATTGAATCCTGGCTGAAGGTTGATTTGCGTTTTCCATAGAGTGAAGCAACCATCAAATTCCTGAAAAGAAGGAAAGGGTATAAATTAGTGCATATTCATATGTCACTGCATTTAAATTAAATCAATTGTTTTGTGTTCAATACAGTTAAATCTTTCTCTTACAAAAACCCTTGATCGTCTGAGTTTGTTCACTCTTGTTGCACCATCTCTCTTAGTGGTCAAACCTAGTCTTCTGAGCGCATCGGTCCAGTTGTGGAGTCGAAATAAAAAATTACACCTCAGGTGTGGGTTACACATGCACATGGTAATGATTAAGGTGGGCGTGTGAGTGTGCAGAACTCACTCCCACCATATGGATCTCCAGTGGCATGAGGGAACCCATGACGCTCTTCATCTGGCAGGAAGTTGCAGGGAGCTATCGGTGGTCCGATCAACTGGACTCCTCCTGTGCCTGCCCCCAAGTGCAGGTTTGTCTTCTGGGTTTGCTCCCCTAGCCACTGTAACCTTCCGAGTTAATCCACGTGGCTGTGGGGTTGCCTTCTTCCGCCTTCCCAGCCGTTGTGATCTTCACTATTTACCCATAGCTAGGGCTATTTACCCATAGCTGGGGCAGTGGTTGATGGGCATCAGGGCATTTCCACTCACCGATGGGCCTGCACGCCATGTCTCTGGGGCCCACTGCTGCTCCGAGATCCCATACAACTTAGCCTGGAACTGCAAGGGACGAGTTACTGTGTGCGCCACAAGGAGGCGTGTACGAGCTTGGCAGTGGAGAGGCTATGTACTGGCTGAGGCTTACACACTCTGCTCCACTTTTCGCCCCTGAAGAACAGAGGGCTATCTAGTGGCAGTAGCTGAAAGCAAAAAATGGCAAGCAGAAGCATGCATGCTGCTAACTACAAGCACAACTACTCCATCGCTGTTGCATTGATGTATCACAAACCCTGTGTGTAGGAACACAGACACACTCGACGCACAAAGATTTGCGCCAGTCTCGTGCACACATCGAGTTCTCTTTCGCTCTTGAACAAACAATAACAACAAAGTTGCCAAAATTCCAGTTTTGTCAAATATTCTCATAATAGGAGTCTTAAATTAGTTAAATAACGTCATAGGCCCTGTCCCAAACGGCATCTTACACCCTCACGGTCTTCCTCTGAGTCCACACTTTCACTACGTAATGCTGCTTTGACTGCTGGGAAGAAGTCCACTGTGTAACCCGCACCAGTGCAGGCTCAGCAGGAGTGCGCATCGAGGGCGCATATCGACCTCAAAGGGGGCACTCTCGAGCACCCTTCTGAGATCTAAAATGACAAATGGGACACCCGGCAGTCTCATGGACTGAACAGACACGAGCACGCAGTGGCCATTCTAAGTCCACAAGACAAAAATTGTACATGAAGTGTGCCATTTGGGACAGGGCCTTAAATGAACTTGAGAAAATAAGATGCGCTGGACAGCGTGTCAGATCCACGTCATGTTCGGCAGCGGCTGATCTTAAAGTGACAGCAGCATTGATAATGTCTGTTATTAATGTTCATCAAAGAGCAACGGGAACAGAAAAAAGTGTTGTTTTAATGATAAATCTATATTTAATTTATTATTTATGCAGTTAAGAAAGGTGTTTATAATTATTACATTTCTGTATATGTCTAACAGGGAAGGCCACAGGTAAATATAACATTTATTATAATGGGGTTGAGGTTTACTCACACAGCAACTACTAGCTGGCCTCCGTTACACTCACCCCCCTTAAACCTTACTCGAATCCGGGTCAAGGCACCAATGTAACCCCTCCTGTTCGAACTGCCCGCTCCAAGCGGGACTCGAGCCCGGGTCTGCCAGCATGAGAGTCGGAAGCTCGGATAGCGATAATTTTACACTACAGTAGGAAAATCTGACAAGGTAGGACAAATCGACAGAACAACTTCATTTCTACCCTTGGGTTTTAGGTTTGGGGAAGGGAAAAAATTACCAGGTATCAGATTTGCACAATCCATAAGCATAACATTTGCACTGTAAGGATTGAGTAAATGATGACATAATGTTTATTCTTTTGTGAACTATCCTTTTAATGTGATTTTAAAAGGCTTTTCTCTCTTCAAAACTTTTTTTACTTTTTTTCTTTTTTTTGGCTTCTTGACAGGTTTGGTAAGATTCACCTATATGAACATACTGTACTAGTACCTTATATGTGATAAGAATCCATCTATGCTATAAAAATACAGGTGGGGTGTACAGAGATACTTTACAGGACTTATAAATTTATATAAGGATGAAAGCATAATTGTACTGAGAACTCGGCTGTCTACTGAGAGCTACTTCAAATGAACCAAGATAGCTGACATTTAAAATGGAATAACTTGTCGACACAAATATGCATGACGGAGCTCCTAACGGGAGAGCTCAGAAGTGTCTCCACTGGTGTGCATGACTACTCTGGTTTAATACACCTCGCTCTTGTTCTTCAGATGGGCATTCATGCATGACTGTCCATAAATTTTTTTCTGGCTGAAATAACACACATCTGAGGGGGTGGGGGGGTCAACTTTATTTATATAGCGCTTTTTACAATGCAGATTGTTTCATAGCAGCTTCACAGTGTTAAACAGGAAAATAATGCAACAGAATTTGATTTGGCTGTGCAGCCGCTCTGGAAAAAGCGGTGATGTCATCAGCTGACAAGTGACAATGTGGGCAGATCAGTAATTTAGTTGATGTATTTAATTTAGTTTAGTAATTACATTTATTTGGATATTTAGTTGAAAATTTAGAAAGCACCAAGCTTGAATTCAGTGTTTTCAATGAAGAATTTAGCTGACACGTCAGAATCATTTAGAGCAGGGGTCTCAAACTCGCGGCCCGCAGGATGATATTTTGTGGCCCCCTACTTGACATCAAAGTTTAGTGTTAGTTACTGCCGTTGCTGAGAGAGAGACTATTCTTTCAGGTGAAATCACAAAACAAAATGCACACAAATGTGTCCCTGCTCTTAATATACAATCATTGATGAACATCTTTGTTCGCCTTCAAAACTATATGAAGGCGGCCACCAGACCAGAGAATCCGTAAGTAAATCGCAGATCTAGGCCTATGTATTTATTCAATCATGCGAAGAATCTCGGGACTAATAATATAGGCCTATTTGACGCAAATTAATGCAAATATTGTTTACAAATAGTCCCAAAAAAGATTATTTCCCAACTAGAATTAGACCTAGAATTCCGTTCACTGTTCTGTTTGATCTTGTTACGGCCTTGCTGTGAATTATTATTTAAAATAAAATTAAAATCATTCATTATTTCATATTACATGATTTAATTTCTATAGGCTATATTTTAAAAAATAGAGTAGGCAAGAGAAGCCTATATTCTGAAGAACAGTTCATGTTCAGAAGAAACATCCATGTTTGAGAAGATTGGATCAGTTGTGCTCCTTTTTTTTGAATACTTGAAACACTTTTTATATGGAATACTTGATGACCCAGCCTGACCCAAAGTCTACCTCCAGCGGCCCCCAGGTAAAATGAGTTTGAGACCCCTGATTTAGAGGAAACAAATTGATTGAATTTTCCAAAATTCTATCACGCCTAATTCATTGGACTTCAGTTAACTGAATTGTGTTGTTGGTATTGCATGTCTTCATTGAAACACCAAGGGAAGGTCCTGCTTCTAAAATTAGGATAAACTGGAATAATGTTGGAACAAAAAATAAATATTAGAATTTTTATTATTGTTGTTGTTGCTTATACACTTTTTTTTTTTTTTTTTTGAAAATTAATGCTAATATAAACTGATTACTCCATGGAAAACAAAGAACATACTGTATCCATACTGTACCCTTATGCCACATTTAAAACCTTTATGAATTACAACAAAATAATCAACTGACAACCATATTCATTCAAGTAAAGCTTTCACAGAAATACATTTGTTAGGTTTTAAATGACAAAACAATTCTACCTGAGAAAAACGTCTCGGGTTATGACTATAACCCTTGTTCCCCGAGAAGGGAACGAGACACTGCGTCATCGTGATGACACTTCGGGGAACGCCCCTCGCGTAAAGCGTCTGAAGAAACTGTAGAATCAGCCCAATCCGATTGGTGTTGCGTGATGTGACGGCATACCCGGAAGATACAAAGAGACGTCTGAACGTAACAGAGATAGCGTTCTTTGCGATGAAGCGAGCGCTCTGATGATTGGGTGGACACGAGACGCAGTGTCTCATTCCCTTCTCGGGGAACAAGGGTTATAGTCATAACCCGAGACGTTCCCCTTCGAGGGAACTCGAACTGCGTCATCGTGATGACACTTCGGGGAACGAGTACCAACTATCCCGCACCAATCATACCCACCCCAGTGTGAAGCTGGAAACCAGGCACAACTAGGGGGCGAGCACTCTCGCGCCAGGCGTCTCAGGGAGATGCAGACTAATATAACGAATGAAGGTGTGAGGGGTGGCCTCCCAGCCGCCTCGCAGATCTTTTGCATAGAGGCTCCAGAAAGGAGGGCCACCGAGGAGGACATGCTCCTGGTAGAATGGGCCCTCACGGCTAAAGGTGAAGGCAAGTTGCGCACCCGATAAGCCATGGCTATAGCCTGGACAATCCAGTTACTGATCATCTGCTTTGACGCAGGCAGCCCTTTCTTGGGTGAACCAAAACACACCAACAGCTGGTCTGACTTTCTCCACTGAGCAGACTTCTCCAAGTAAATCCTCAATGCCCGCACGGGCAGAGGAGGTGAAGTCTGCTCTCTTCCGCCGTCACGTGAGGTGGAGGATGAAAAGCCTGGAGAACCACTGACCGTGCCACAATAGATGGCACCTTGGGCACGTAGCCCAGACTGGGATGCAAGATGGCCATTACCATGCCAGGGGCAAACTCCAGGCAAGTCGGCGTGATAGCCAAGGCCTGGAGGTCCCCCACTCTCCTCAGAGAAGTGATGGCAAGGAAAAAAGCCACCTTGAAGGTCAGTATTCTCGCCTCAGCCGACTCCGGCGGCTCAAAGGGGGCCTCAGCCAAACCCTCGAGCACCACCGCCAGGTCCCAGGTTGGGACCCTGGAATGAGCCGCAGGCCTCATCCTCCGAGCCCCACGGAGGAATCGTACAACCAGATAGTGCCTTCCCAACGGCCCATCACTTAGAGGTGCGTGGAAAGCCCAAATGGCAGCCACATACGCCTTAAGTGTGGACGGGGAAAGACCGGCGGAGAAGCGGTCTTGACGGAACTCCAGCACTGAAGCCACCGGGCAGATAACTGGGTTCACCTCCCGCTCTCTACGCCAAGTGGAAAATATTCCACTTCAGGCTGTACAACCTCCTGCTGGAAGGAGCTCTGGAGCTGAGTAGGGTCTCTACGACACCCGCCGACAGGCCCTCTACTAGGTACTGGGCCCCCTCAAGGGCCAGACCCAGAGACCCCACACCTCTGGCCGGGGGTAGGCTTAAATCGTGCCCTCAGCCTGAGATAGCAGGTCCCTCCTCAGAGAGACCTGCCATGGGGGACCGTCCCGCAGGTAGATGATGTCGGAGAACCATACTAAAGTGGGCCACCGGGGTGCTACTAAGAGAAGGCTGATGCCCTCCCGGCAGACACGCTCCAGTACTCCCGGGAGCAGAGTGATCGGGGGAAAAGCGTACAGACGTAGCCTCGGCCACATCTGTGCCATGGCATCCAGCCCCAGCAGGGCCGGATGAGTGAGGGAGAACCACAGCGGGCAGTGGGACGTCTCTTGAGACGCGAATAGATCCACTTCCACCGGGCCCAACCGCTCGCACATAGCCTCCACCACCTCGGGGTGGAGTCGCCATTCCCCGGGCCTCAGCCCCTGCCTCGACAGGATGTCTGCTCCCTAGTTTTGGTCCCCGGGGATGTACATCGCCCTGAGGGATGACAACCTCCCCTGGGACCACAAGAGAACCTGATGCGCCAGTCTGCAAAGAGGGCGCGACCTCAGGCCCCCCTGGTGGTTTAGATACGATACTGCCGACATATTGTCGGATCGTATCAGGACATGGTGGCCGCGGAGGTCCGGGAGAAAGCTCCTCAGAGCTTTGTAGACCACCAGCATTTCCAGGCAGTTGATGTGCCAGGAAAATGCCGGGTCTCCCACAGACCTCTGAAAAAGCGGCCTTCCATGACCGTGTCCCAACCAGTGAGGGATGCGTCTGTTGAAACGGTTTCCCGACAACATGATGCTCCCAGCACTGGCCCCCGGGACAGGAACCAAGGTCTCTTCCATATGACAAGGGAACGAAGGCATCTGCGCGTTACCCTGATCATACAGAATGAATTTCCCCTCAAGGAAAACCTCCCTGGTTCCCAGCCACCACTGTAGGGGTCTCGTGCAGCAGGCCAAGAGAAATTCTGTTGGACGCAGCTGCCGCAAGTCCCAGCAGTCCTAAACTGCTGTACAGTGATGCCCGAATGGAGGAACCTGATAATGATACGCTTCGCCCCTGAAAGCGAACCTCAGGAATCCCCCGTGACACAGAAGGATGGAACATGGAAGTATGTGTCCTCTTTAGATCCACCGTGACAAACCAGTCCTCAGACTGGATCTGAACCACGACACTCAAGTATCTTGAATCTGAATCTCCTCGGAGAACGATCCAAGTACCTCCGATCTAAAGTTGGACGCAACTGCCATCCTTCTTAGGAACTATGAAGTACCGGCTGTAGCACCCGGACTCCCTGACTGGCGGAGGAATACGTTCAAAGCCTCCTTAACCGACAGGGAGTGTACTTCCTGTTCCATTACCCGCACCTGCTCTGGGCCGACCACAATCCAGACCACCCCGTTAGACTTCGGGGGAGGGAACTGAACTGCGGCCTGTAACCCGTTCTACAGTACGCAGGGCCCATGCAGATATATTCGGAGGCATAACCATGCGCCGAGATAATCTGCTAAGGGAACCAGCCTCTCGAGGCCGGCCTCGGGTGTCAACCGAGCCTCCTCCCCGACCCCCTGAAGCGGCTAACCGGCAGGGCGAAATCGAGGAAGATTTTCGGTGTGCGTACGCGTTTGCTGGACCGCCGCAGGTCTTGCTAGAGGCGGCTGGTGCAGCGCGCGTGCGCTGAGAAACGATGTGGCCCGAAACGTACTAGACGGTGGGAGCACAACATCGATTCCCAAAAAGCTCCTCAGGGGAGGCGACCTCGATCGCTCCTACCCGGGAGAGGGGGCCGGCCAGCAGGGGCCTCATCTAAGGGAGCAGCTCGACAGGGCCGCAACCTCCAATCTTAGATGAATATCCAGACAAGTCAAACACGCTTGGGCGACAGACTGATTAAGTATCTAACTTAACAAAGTCAGATAACATGACACTCAATTCCTCAGAATTAAATGTCATCATAATCACCCAACCGTGCAACCTGGTCTGAATGATAGGCTGAGTAAAAAATACATCTAACTCCTATAGTCAGATAATATTTTAATTTAATTCCTCGGAATTAAATGCAGCCATAGTAAGGTGAAAGCGAATACTGTTCGATTATATTATATACGGCTCGAAAATCACACGTTGCCTCAGCAACGCAGCTCAAGCAGTTATAATACAATTGGCCTTCCTCCCTCGAGAAGAAAGCCAAACAGTATCACATTTCACAAATACGGTGAACATGGTCTGAATAATAGGCTGATTATCTAACTCCTCAAAGTCAGATCATATTTCATTTAATTCCTCAGAATAAAACGCAGCCACAATTATCAGACAATACTGCTTAATTGTATTATATATGGCTCGTAAACCACACGTTGCCTCAGCAACGCGGTTCAAGCCATTATAATACAACTGGCTTTCATCCCTCGAGAAAAAAGCCAAACGGGCGCGAGGCTGAAACACCCGAAGGCGCACGGCAGTACGCGTCGAGATATTTCTGAATGAAAACAGCCCGCCCCCTCAGGAGCTGACTGCATGCCTCGCACCCACAGTATCCCTTCTCACCGTGTCACGTTGTATCACTCTAATAACAGACCCAAACCTGCGCGCCGCCTCGGCAACTCGAGGTTGAATCTGCATTAGGAAAGGCGAGCCTCGATACGGAGCCCATCTAATTCCTCAGAATCAGACAGCTCACGCATCGGGTCCTCCACCCCGGGGGAAGAAGCCGCAGCGCGGGCTTCCACGCGGGGAAGGAGAACAATGGAGCTGTCACCGGGAAGGAGAAGATGCATAAGCACTCTCAAGTTCCCCTGAAAGACCCATCTGCGAGTCCATGATAGATCAACCGTGCTGCCTCAACAGCACGGGACCGGCCATGGAATTCGCGAGCCCTGTATGCTTGTGAAAACAACGTTGGTAGATAACAACACCAAATACTCTCAGACTGGTAACACAGAGCGCTAACGCTGAAGAGCAAAAAAGCTATCTCTGTTACGTTCAGACGTCTCTTTGTATCTTCCGGGTATGCCGTCACATACGCAACACCAATCGGATTGGGCTGATTCTACAGTTTCTTCAGACGCTTTACGCGAGGGGCGTTCCCCGAAGTGTCATCACGATGACGCAGTTCGAGTTCCCTCGAAGGGGAACTAAAATGTATATCATGGGCCACGAATTAACAATTTGTTCCCATGACTTTGTGACATGACTAATACATCAGCTCATTTTACCAGTTTGTTCCCTCAAGTAAATCATGTACATAATATAATAATTTGATCCCTAGGTTTAATCATGGCCTTGATGTTAAATTAAAACATGGGAAAAAAAAATTTTCAATGTGTCCACGATTTCAAATAAATAAATCACAGGAACAAATTCTGAGTTCATATTATAATAATTTGTGGGAACGAATTCTGAATTTGTAGCCACGAAATATATATTTTTGTCTACATCATGTGCGGAGCTCTGTACAGTGCTGTTCAAATGAAAAACAAAAAGTATTGTGACACTTGTGGTTATGGAACATATCCATAATTAATATGATGAACAACACTTTTCTGGGGGTTCGTAGTTAGGCACCCCTAACTGCCACAGGTCCAGAATTTAAGTCAGTTTTTTGTAATAAACAATTGTGTTCTTTTAAGTAATGACAGCCAATAATTTGAATCCGGAACTCTGTATTTTTCCGATGTGTAGGCTATAAATGTTGGGAAATAATTGCCTAAAAATATAGTACTTTAATGCAGCAATGATATTGCACAGCACCAAGATCTTCTCATCTGATCTACCTGCGGTCTGTGACTGTGTCTGTCACTGTCACTCGTCAACGTCAAAATATTTAAGATGACCAATCAAAACAAAGTAGGCGGGCTTTATGTTTACAGAAGGTGCTGAGCGCAAATTCCAGAGCAGAGCCGGCTCTCCCTATAAGCGAACTCAAATCAAATCAAATCAAATCACTTTATTGTCACTCAACCATATACACAAGTGCAACAGTAGGTGAAATTCTTAGGTGCAGTTCCGAGCAACATAGTAGTCATGACATGACATGTACAACATTTAAAGCAGCATCAGATTACACATCTTTTACCACAATTACTCACAGCACAGTATACTCTACAATAAACAATAAATAATTTACACAAAGCTTTAAACAATATACACATACTTACAATATACATATACTTTAAACAATATACACTAAACATACAATAAACAATATACCTTAAGTTATAATAGTAATAATATACAATGTACAATATACAATATTATTCACAAATTGAAATCCAATGTACAATAGATGCTATATGATAAATAAATGTGTATATAATGTGTGTGTATCTACAGTGGGTTATGCTGTGATATTCTGTCCAGAGTGTGTTATGGTCCTGATGGATCAAGAGTTAAGGAGTCTAATCGCTTGTGGGAAGAAGCTGTTCTGGAGTCGGCTGGTGCGTGTTTTGATGCTGCGGTACCGCCTGCCTGATGGCAGCAGTGAGAGCAGCCCATGGCTTGGGTGGCTAGAGTCTCTGATGATCCTCTGAGCTCTTTTCACACACCGCCTGGCATAAATGTCCTGGAGGGAGGGAAGCTCACCTCCGATGATGCAGCTGGCCGTGCGCACTACCCTTTGCAGGGCTTTTCGGCTGCGGGCGGTACTGTTGCCGTACCAGGTGGTGATGCAGCCAGTCAGCAGGCTCTCTATGGTGCTGGTGTAGAAGCGTGTGAGGATGTGGCGGTTCATTCCAAACCTCCTCAGCCGTCGCAGGAAGAAAAGGCGCTGATGAGCCTTCTTCACAACGGCCTCGGTGTGGACAGACCATGAGAGTTCCTCTTTGATGTGGACAACAAGGAACTTGAAGCTGCTGACTCTCTCCACCGGTGCTCCATTGATGGTGATGGGGTGGTGTTCTCTCTCATTCCTCCTGAAGTCGACCACCAGCTCCTTGGTCTTGCTGACGTTGAAGGAGAGGTTGTGCTCCTGACACCAACGTGTCAGAGTGTGCACCTCCTCTCTTTAGGCCGTTTCATCATTGTCAGTGATGAGACCTACCACCGTTGTATCGTCAGCAAACTTGATGATGGTGTTGGAGCTGTGGGTTGCCACTAGGCGGGGCCACCACTAGGGGGTCCCCTAACTACAGATTGTACTCGCCGGCGTTGCCGCAGTTTAACAGTCAACCAACCGTCACCGTGTAAAATCGTTGTCTGTCTTCCCTGAACTTGGACATTTGACCTAAAAAATTAAACCAATCTATCCATCAGGTGCAGAAAAACGGAAAAAGAAGAAGGATGACGATGAGGAGACAAGTGCAAGGTAAGTTAATTTTTAATAACGGAAATCAAGTTAAGGCGTTGTAATGCTGCATTCACACCAAACGTGAATATAGCGTCAAAATCACGTTTTAGTTTGACGCATGAACATTTTTAATCCATTCGCGTGTCTGTGGCGAATTGGATGCGCGTAGAAATCGAGCGTTTCAAGCAAAATAGACGGGCGTTCAAGGTGCTCCAGGAGAAATATGTCATAAAACACCACTCTGCCTCTTTTAATTTTCATTAAAAATATATATTAAGCATTAATAGCCACACAAATCCGGTCCAGGCAACGCCTGCATTATCTTCACTGCGTGTATATTTACATATCTTTAAAAAATAAATTTATGAAACTTCTCTTTGCCCTCAGTCAGAACGATTTGGTAGACAACAAATTATAGATTCATGACACCAAAGATCGCCCATTAGATCTACACAAGACGAACCACTACAGGACATCAGAGCCAGCGGCAAACGTCAGAAGGACTAGCCGAGGAAAGGCTGCTCTTGCCGGGGTTATGAGCATTGAGTGCCCGGTGATCACCTGGATCTCATAACTCCAAAAACACAAGATATTTTTTTTTAAATAGGCGCTCTCTTTATAAATAAACCACATATTTGAGCTTTAAAGCTTTTTCCCACTGAAAAAGTTTTAAAACAAAATTTTGTGACACAATAGTAGTATTTTTTTTAATTATGCAGGGTTTCTCATCACGTCACTGTACCATGTGACCGCAGTGAGCAGGCTCCTGATTGGTTAACACGGCGTGAATTGACGCCAAAGTTCAAATTTTTCAACTCGGGCGTCAGACGCGAATTCGCTTCAAACGCGTGAATGTGTTTATCTACTCTGCATACTGTATTTATGATTATATTATAATCTCAACAGCTGGAGGAGGTGACTCTACTGCTGCTTCAGTAGAGCATAGCGAGCCGCATACCACTGGCTAATGTTGCTGGTAAGTTAGCTATATATTGTTAATGTTAAATTATTAATATTTATTTGTTTACAACAAATGTACCTTATGTATGAAAGATGTAGAAATTTGGCAAATCTGTAATCTTTACTTTTACTGTTTTAGTGAGTGTACTTTAATAAGCAGTAAAATAATTGTAGGCAATCATGTTAAAAGAGGTACAGATTAAATGTGTAAGGGTTAGATTGTATACAGTTGCTGGTTTGCGGTGGAAATACTCCATTATTCACTGCAAGGCAGGGCCCCAAAATTATCCTGCTTAGGGCCCCCAGATTTACAGAGCCGGCCCTGTTCCAGGGCCGGCTACTGAAGCGACGCTTCAGTAAACGGTCATAAAGTACGAGATAAGAGCTAAACTTAGTAGCTAAACTAAACATTTCATATTTGGCAGCTGTTTTAGGATTTAAATGTTAAACTACCGACAAAAATAATCAGGCAAACTAATAAACCTTTGTCTAATTTAAAATAGGCCTAGGTATATAAATACGTATATAATTTGATTAGGCTACATGTTGTAACACATCCACTGGAGGCAAGTTGAAGGACCCATGTGCAGTACTTTATTAACAAAACTTAAAACAAAGACTTGGCAAAACATAAAACTAAGTCATGGCATGGCTAAACATAAAACTCACCGACAGCGGGTTACAACATTCAATACTTGAATGTGACACCTGTGAACAGTGATGAAACAATGAACCAATGACAGGACAAGACACAAGATCACATGAGGGCATGGGAGTCACATGACAAGACCAGGAAGTGCATGACAAACTCAAACATAACCATGAACATAACATAACCAAAACAGAACCAAGAACAATGAACATGAACCATCACCAAAACACCCTGTGACACATGTAATAATTAGCAACTGTCAATGTGAGAGGACGAGAAACATTCCTACGATTAATAATGAATGTGTACATATTATGAATGAATTACAGTTTTTTTGAGTGGCTAACAAGCGTTTGTCCAACCAGTTGTCACATTTTCAAAACTCTAAACACAATTAACACAGCATCGGTCTTTTGTGGCCATACCATTCACACATTTCATGTCATTTTCACACAATATGCAGTCAGTAAACACATTTCCACAATGCTTACATTTTCTTAACAGACAAGCTATACCTCCCAACAAAATTATGGATTGTTTTGTAGTATTTACGAATGTTAACACACAACATCCCACAATAACAAAAACAATATTCTAAACCTTAGATACAGTATAAAAACATCTGCTTCTGCAATGATATCAGTTCAAAAACAATATATCTCAGCTGATAATAAACAAACAATTGAATAATTGGCACACAGCTGATTTATGTTGGGTAAATTGGGCCAACCACAGCTGATTCCAGTCTGGCTTAGACTCAGATTTTTTTCTATTACATTGACACTTATACAGTAAAAGGAGGACTTTGAAGAGTGACGTTTTTGGAAACATAAAAAGAAACATAAAAAGACAAACACTGTAATGTCTGGACGAGGAAGAGTAAGAGCAAGGGGCTCAGGGAGAAGAGCAGGCCCAGTGAGAGATGCAGTGAGAGGTGCAGGTGCCGTGAGAGGAGCAGGGCCAGGGAGAAGAGCAGGTGCAAGGTAGAGGTGTAAGAATGTGGTGGTGGCATTTCAATGGCTGCAAGAACAGTAGTCAGTGATGAAATTTGTCCCACTATCATTGACCATGTAATCAATCACAGTCTTTTACTAAGAGAGCTGGTGAAAGAGTGCACCACAATTTGAGGCGGTCAACGGTTTCCTCCATTATACGCATCTTTCAACAAACCAACAGGGAAGTATTGCATTTTACATGGATTGTTTCTATTCTCACTTGACATGTCAATAAGGTCATACAGTAATGCATATGTATAATTTTTTGTCCCTCTAAAGAATGCAACGTCTTCCACCCTCCGGGTGGAATAATAACCAAGAGCTTGCCATTGTTGAAATGGTTGTTGCAAATAATGCAATAAAACTGCATGAAATTCAAACTACAATTGTGGAGGACCATGAGATAGATACCTTTGAGAGGAACAGTGAGACAGTCAAGGAGCTACGACGACAATATGTCCAGGTATAGTGTATATTCAATTCAATGTCCAGTTCTATAAGCTTTGCACTTTGCAAGTAGGTAACCTACACAGTAATAGGTTACAGTACAGTATGGTATATAGTAATGACATGATTTACATAAACTTTGTTTCAGAGAGTTATGGAATTGGAGGCCAACCAGGCCCCTCATGAATTCATATACATAGATGAGAAAGGATTCAATCTGGCCAAAAGGCGTCGACGTGGACGAAATTTAATTGGAAAAAGGGCCACAGTTGATGTGCCAGGACAGAGGGGGGCAAACATTACCATGTGTGCAGCAATTGCAAATGCAGGATTACTCCTTCACAGATGTCAGGTTGGACCCTATAATACCGAGCGCCTCCTTGCCTTTCTCAATGATCTCCACCAGTGCCTGGTTCCAGGAGGGTGAAAACATGAGGACCTTTGTAATTATCTGGGACAATGTGGCTTTCCATCATTCGCAAGCATTAACAACATGGTTTGAAGTCCACCCAAGGTAAGTCTCTTCCTTCCACCCTATTCACCTTTTCTCAACCCCATTGAGGAGTTATTTTCTGCATGGAGGTGGAAGGTTTATGACCATCAGCCACATGACCAGATGTCCCTCCTTGAAGCCATGGATTCTGGCTGTAGGGACATCACAGTTCATGATTGCCAAGGGTGGATCCGACATACCAAGCCGTTTTATCCCAGGTGCATCGCCTTGGATATTATCAGATGTGATATTGATGAAAACATGTGGCAGAGATTAGAAGACCCTGAAGATTGCAGAGATTAGATACAGTAATTTTGTGCTCTTTTTAGCCCCCACTGAATTTTTAATTATTGGACAAAAAGCTCCACAAGTAGTAACCTAGAATACTGTCTAACACTTGATGGCTGCTCTGTCAAGTCCTCGTCGTCAGTGAGGAACCTGGGTGTGCTCTTTGATACCAATCTTTTATTTGAAAGCCACGTTTCTAGCAGCTGTAAAACTGCATTCTACCATCTTAAAAATATATCTAAATTACGGCACATGCTCAAAATGCTGAACAGTTAGTTAATGCGTTCATGACCTCAAGGCTAGATTATTGTAATGCTCTACTGGGTGGTTGCCCTACTCGCTTAATAAACAAACTCCAGCTGGTCCAAAACGCAGCAGCTCGAGTTCTTACTAGAACCAGAAAGTATGACCATATTAGCCCGGTTCTGTCAACACTGCACTGGCTCCCTATTAAACATCGCATACATTTTTAAATCTTGCTTGTTACTTACAAAGCACTAAATGGTTTAGCTCCCCAATACTTGAGCGAGTTCTTAACACATTATACTCCATCACGTCTACTGCGGTCTCAAAATTCTGGCCAGTTGATAATAACAAGAATATCGAAATCAACTGCAGGCGGTCAATCTTTTTCCTATTTAGCACCTAAACTCTGGAACAGTCTTCCAGGGTACATACAGAACTTCTTAAGTTGAATTTACAGTTTTTCTCAATTGTTTACACACAAATTCTGGTACTTGAGACACAATGACCACAACATGTAACTCATTCACCAACCCCCTGAACCAATTCTGCTAAACTACAAGCACAGTTCCTGCTTTACACTCAAATTGCAGTTCTAAAACACACTTTTTTCAAAACACTACACACAATTCTCTGCTTTTGGCACAATTTGTTTTCACAAGGTTGTTTTCACATTTGTTTTTTATGCAAAGCACAAAAATGTTTTCACAAGGAACACACTGCCATTCAAATATGCACACTGACTCATCACAAGGGCAAACACCCGTCACACAGTTTTACAATTAGCAATCAGAACTTTAGCATAAAAGGGCAACAGGTGAGCTCTTTTGTTTTGGAGAAATGGATGCCAACATTGGAAACAGAGGCAGAGCCAGAGGAGTGAGAGTAAGAGGAGGAGGACGGGGAGGACGAGGACGAGGAAGGCCAAGGACCGTAATCTCTGATAAGATCCGAGCCACTTTGGTTGATCATGTGGTCAACCATGGTCTAACAATGAGGGAGGCTGGGCAAAGAGTACAGCCACATTTGAGCAGGTACACTGTAGCATCCATCATCCGGACTTTCCGAAATGAGAATAGGTAAGAAATCTACTCTCACTAGAAAATTGCAGTACTGCATATCAATACAGTACTCAATGAGTACAGTAGTACAGTATTGCCTGTGGACTGTTCTGTAGGACTGTAAAGTATGTTTCAAGTATTTAGGAAATGTATACCTACTTTGTATTTAAAGTATTTTACTATTTGTTTGGCAGAACTGAAAGATTACCAACACAAGGTGGTCGGGAACGTGTTCTGTCTCCTTAACAGGAAACTGAAATCATGAATATGGTCCTAGAAAACAACGCCATAACATTACGGCAAATACAAAGAAAAATAATAGAAAACAATGACATGTTTCAAAATATTGATAGGGTAAGCTTATCAACACTGGACCGTTTCTTGCGCAGAAATCATCTCCGGATGAAGCAGGTCTACAGGGTGCCATTTGAATGCAATTCAGAAAGAGTCAAAGAATTGCGATATAACTATGTGCAAGTGAGTCCCATAATTGATGCATACTCTCAACACTGTATACACTGTATACTCTCAACACTGTAAATTATACATATTTCAATATTGTAATCATAATGATTGTGCTTCATAATAGTGACCACTCCATGTCTATTTCTGATATTGTCATATGTGTTTCAGAGAGTCCTTGAGCTAGAGGTGGCTGCAGTGGAGCACCAGTTCATCTTCATTGATGAGGTTGGCAACCTCACAAAAAGACGAAAGAGGGGAAGGAATATCATCAGCCAGCGTGCCATTGTTGAAGTCCCTGGCCAGCGCGGAGGGAACATCACAATGGCCCTCATTTATCAATCTTGCGTAGAAACGGGCGTATATATTGGCGTAAGATTATGCTTACACTCCTCTCACCGCCTGATTTATGAAAGTGTGCGCACCTCTGAAATCCAGGCGTACGCAAAACCTGCCCTTGATAAATGCCGCGGCTGAAAACGATCGTCATTAGAATAACACGCCCCTATATATTCCTCCCCACGCCCTCATTTTACGCCATGGACACTCGGAAGACGGCATAGAAGCGAAACTTCTCTGACGTGGAGATCGAGACCATCACCAGGGAAGTGGAAAAAAAACTAAATTGTTTTATTTGGGAGTTTAAAGAGTGGGATTAAAGGCGCCCACAAAAAGATGTACGGTGGAAATCCAGTTTAAATAGCTGTTTGGATGAGAAATTACCTATCACAATTCATTATTTTACAGCACGTGTTTTGAAATAATTAACATTTAATTTCGTATCACATCACATGTATTCGGGTGTACAATAGTCATGATGATGTGATGTGGAGTACCATTCATTCACATTAATATAATTGCATGACAATTTGTAAGATTATTATTATTATTATTATTAATATTTGTATTATTAATGACGCTTATTGTTATTTAGAAGAAGAATGTCGTTATTATTATTATTATTTATTTTATTATTATTTAAAAGAAGAAGAATGTCATTTTTATTATTTTTTCAGTTTGAATTATTTTCAGTCCCAGTCCCTGAAACGTCAGGTAAAGCGCACAGGCTCGCAACTGGAGGGATACATATGCCTACAAATCAAATGCTTTGGTAAAGTCACACAAATTAAACCTTGAAGTCCATGTTGCACAAAAATAAACACTGAAGTTTATAATTACTATATCCCTATTCGCACGGGATTAGTAGCCTATATGGGGACCTCTGGTGATTTGTAATAATTGCAGAGAATGTCTGTGATATGTGAAGTAAAAATTCCCCCGCAAATGACCTACCATATTTCATATGTCCTGTGATAACATTAGTCCCGTGCGAATCGACATCTCTGTGTTTTGGCCGGGATTAGGCGGATCGTATATCATTTTTGCAAGGTTTTTGTGTCCTGTGCGCATTTCTATCTTTATCTTTCACAAAGAATGGCGCTAGGCTGCTTATAATGCGCACCGTTATGAATTCCCGTGCGGCCGGGCGGATTATACTTTCACTTTAGAATGAGCACCAATTTGGGAGCAAATTGCTTGAATGGTGTGTTTAATATTATTCTTAATGAAAAACACAAAAACAGAACAGTACAATGACAACTCGCTTAAATGGGCACTTTTACATTTAGCTTTGAAACTGAATCTTCCGTCGTATAGGCTACTGTTATTATTGCTCAGTTCAGTTTTTAATTGTGTCTGTTCTCTAACTGAACAAAATAATTTTTATTACTATAAAACAATCAAAATAATATCGATGGGGGGCATAGGAATTGCATAGGAATTGTTTTTCTGCGCATGTTTGCACTAACTCAAAACGTGCGTACACCACCTCCTGAGCTGGTGTAGGATTTGAGCGTGCCGTACGCCAACGTCCATATTGATAAATCTCAAAGTCACCGTGGTTTTGGGTGTACGCCAGGTGTACGCTGGAAATTTGGTGTACGCACTTTTGATAAATGAGGGCCAATGTGTGCAGCGATTACACACCACGGCGTCATCCATCACCATGCTACCCTTGGCCCCTACAACACCGCCCATCTGATCACATTCCTTGACACCCTACACAACACACTCATTCCACCAGATCAGGTAGATGGCCCAGAGCAGCTCAGGTACGTTGTCATTTTGGACAACGTAAGTTTCCACAGGGCTGCTCTGGTTCGTAACTGGTTCACTGCCCACCCACGCTTTTTAGTTGTTTATCTCCCTCCATATTCTCCATTCCTCAATCCTATTGAGGAATTTTTTTCTGCCTGGAGATGGAAAGTGTATGACCGGAATCCACAAACGCGTATACCTCTTCTCCAAGCTATGGAGGACGCATGTGGAGATATAGCAGCTGATGCTTTTCATGGCTGGAATCGCCATGCTAGGCGATATTTCCCCCGCTGCTTGGCCAGGGAAAACATTGCTTGTGATGTGGATGAGGTGCTGTGGCCAGACCGCAACAGAAGAGAGGATGCAGCATAGGTTTTTTTTTTACTGTAACTGTATACAGTAAATTCTTATGTTGTTTTGTATGTAGTGTATGTGCAGCTTTGTGTTGGTTGGGAATGGGATGTACACTGTGTACATTGTTTTTGCAGGAAAAATAAAATTTTACAGTGTATTTGTGTGTTCTGAGTATAAAAACAATATTCTCAAATATTTTACAACACACTTTTGTTTGTACTGTCTGGACCAAAAAAAGCCCTAAGTCATTATGATGAATGGAGAAGTGTTTTACATTCATCATAGTGTTTTATATTGAGCACATCAGTGTTCAGCTGGTTCTTATAAATTATGTTTTATGAACAAAGTTCGGGAGGAGCACGTTCAGATAATTGACACAGGTGGAGAGCACTCAGCTAATCAACAATAGAGGTATATATATACACGCAGCAGTCTTGCCTCCATTCATTGACAGTTTCCAGCATGGAGGGCATTTCCGGCAGGTCGCCCCGCCCGCCCACGCTGTCTGCACGGCTCGAAGCAACTCTACAATACTAAAATCTTTTCCTTACAAATTTATAAGCTATCTAAAAACCCCTTTCGGCCGCTTCCATCAGCATTCACGAGCCAACCGCGAGAGCAGTGCTCGGACAGTGTAAAGGAGTGCACACAGCACAGACTTGCAACAGGGAGAACTACAACAGTTCCTGTCTTAAGATAATGTATTACAGCTCTTTTACTTTTCTTTTCTTGCGATCTTTCCGCCTCTGTGTACTACAGTACAGGCAGATACTTTTCACACAGGAGAAATGCGTTCATCATGTACGCACATGCGGTCGGCGTGGTGATGAACGATCAATTAACTCGCTGCTGGTAAAGCGAGCGAACGTATTGTGAGGCTAAATCACTAAAATGCTGTCAATGCAACAGTGCATATTACGCCAAACAATCAGCTACTAGTTGGAATCAGCTGATAATCACCGCCTTGATTCAATACTTCTCAACTTGACGCTCACATAAGCTCACAGGGCTCAACACAGTGCGACCATACTCGCTTTGTGACTATAAATAGACGTGTGCGAACTGAACAATGTATTTGGGAGCACACGCTTTCTTAAATGTAACATCAATACCTTATAGTAGGGCAGGCTATAATTGTATAACAAGCGTATCAATGATTGTTATACCATCTTATATATATATATAAATATATATATATATATATTTTTATGAAACAGAAAAAAAAAAATTCAAAAGCTATGATTTCATTGAATTAATGTGAGCGATCACGTTTCTGAATGTGGCACCGTTGTGCGTTCTACTGGCTTGAACAATGCTTCAGAATGCTTCAGTTCAGAGCATTTCACAATCAATGAATAGCATACATTTATGCAAAGCGAATTCGTATCAACAATGACAACATATTACGATATAAATCACAGTAAAGAAAACGGTGTATACTGTTATAAGACTGAATTTTCTCTGTGGCTGCGCCACGCCTCCGGAATAGCCTCCCTCGGCATATCAGATCTTGTGAATCCTTAGGATGTTTTAAATCTGTGTCGAAAACACATCTCTTCTCTCTTGCTTACAACTGCCCATAAGGACTGGGAGTTTGAGATGTGTGTTTGTGTTTTGTGTGTTTATATTGGGGTGTTTTGTCAACGTTTTATTAGTACTGTTGAGAGAGTAAAGCACTTTGGTCAACTTATGTTGTTTTTTAACGTGCTATAGAAATAAAGGTTGTTGTTGTTGTTTTATCTCTTTCATATGAATTTGAATGAGCATCTGCAATAATAAGACATAAACATTTCAAAATAAGAGTCCATTCGGTTACACAATGCGTTTCTCCATTTGTCCGTCTAACTTTTTCTCCTTTTTCTCCCACAGGAGCTCAGTTTTCTCTGGCTAATTTTCTCCACTGCCACAGCAGTGCTGTTCCCTCGGCTCCCACAGGAGCTGAGTTTCTCTGGCTAATTTTCTCCTACTACAGCAGTGCTGTTCCCTCTGCTCCCACAGGAGCTGAGTTTCTCTGGCTAATTTTCTCCTACTACAGCAGTGCTGTTCCCTCGGCTCCCACAGGAGCTGAGTTTCTCTGGCTAATTTTCTCCTACTACAGCAGTGCTGTTCCCTCGGCTCCCACAGGAGCTTCGTTTCTCTGGCTAATTTTCTCCTACTACAGCAGTGCTGTTCCCTCGGCTCCCACAGGAGCTTCGTTTCTCTAGCTAATTTTCTCCTACTACAGCAGTGCTGTTCCCTCGGCTCCCACATGAGCTTCGTTTCTCTGGCTAATTTTCTCCTACTACAGCAGTGCTGTTCCCTCGGCTCCCACAGGAGCTTCGTTTCTCCGGCTAATTTTCTCCTACTACAGCAGTGCTGTTCCCTCGGCTCCCACAGGAGCTTCGTTTCTCCGACTAATTTTCTCCTACTACAGCAGTGCTGTTCCCTCGGCTCCCACAGGAGCTTCGTTTCTCCGGCTAATTTTCTCCTACTACAGCAGTGCTGTTCCCTCGGCTCCCACAGGAGCTTCGTTTCTCCGTCTAATTTTCTCCTACTACAGCAGTGCTGTTCCCTCGGCTCCCACAGGAGCTTCGTTTCTCTGGCTAATTTTCTCCTACTACAGCAGTGCTGTTCCCTCGGCTCCCACAGGAGCTTTGTTTCTCTGGCTAATTTCTCCTACTACAGCAGTGCTGTTCCCTCGGCTCCCACAGGAGCTTCGTTTCTCTAGCTAATTTTCTCCTACTACAGCAGTGCTGTTCCCTCGGCTCCCACAGGAGCTTCGTTTCTCTGGCTAATTTCTCCTACTACAGCAGTGCTGTTCCCTCGGCTCCCACAGGAGCTTCGTTTCTCTGGCTAATTTCTCCTACTACAGCAGTGCTGTTCCCTCTGCTCCCACAGGAGCTTCGTTTCTCTGGCTAATTTTCTCCACTGCCAAAGCAGTGCTGTTCCCTTGGCTCCCACAGGAGCTTCGTTTAATCGGGCTAATTTCTCCTACTACAGGAGTGCTGTTCCCTCTGCTCCCACAGGAGCTCAGTTTCTCCGGCTAATTTTCTCCACTGCATCAGCAGTGCCATTTTCTCTGCTCCCTCAGGTTCTCCGGCTAATTTTCTCCACTGCTACAGCAGTGCTGACCCCTCTGCTCTCACAAGAGCTCAGTTTCTCTGGCTAATTTTCTCCACTGCCAAAGCAGTGATGTTCTTTCCCAGAAACCTCAATCCTACATGACGGCCTGGAGATGTTTAAAGCATTTTACTTCTCTTATAAACATACCGTTCCCTGATTTTTCTCTCCTTTCAATCACCTCATTTATTTTCTACCTTAATACATCAAAGGTTACTTGAGCTGCATCCAGTTTTTCCACAATTGATGTACGGCAATTCCTCCCCCGAGATAAACAATTCACCAACCTCTCTCTGATCAAAGGGATTCAAAGATCCCAGCCCACCCGTCCCGACACTAGACAACCTATAACACTGGTATCCTCAAAGGTATTGACACCCTCCGCACAGACTACCAGCCCCTCAATACTGCCCGAACACTCAACGCCATGTCCTCCTAGCTTTTCTGGTTTCCTTAGATGCTTGGATTTCATCTACATTTTCAACCTCTCATCGCCAATCTAATCATATCAGTCAGAATCAAATTCTGCATTATTTTCTGTTTAACACTGTGAAGCTGCTTTGAACCAATCGGCATCGTAAAAAGCGCTTTAACTAAAGGCGAGATGACTGACCAGTCAGTTCTGGATTAATTTTGAATGGAGAAGTTCTCCCCTGGAACCCCAGTTTCAGATGAATCTAACAAAACTGTGACACACTTTTGGTTCCAGAAACACCTCAAATCCGTTCTCCAACCATCAGGGGTCCCAGCAAAGAACTTTTCAAGCCACTCCTTCCGTATTGGGGCAGCAACCTCAGCAGCTCAAAAAAGTCCTCTTCCAACAGCAGATCCAAGCTCTCAGGAGATGGTCCTCCGACGCTTTCCAAAGCTATATCAGGACCAATCGGTTCCACATCAAAAAAGCCCACCAAACCCTTATTGACTAGTACACAGTAAGAATCTCCCGACCAAACACTCTTATCTTTCTCCTTTATGTTCTCAGGTTCCAGTAAGAAATGGAAAGTTTCCATGGACGCAGCTCAAGGGGAAGTTCCTTACAGCTTGAAAGAGTAGAACGTTTCCGTGCAGTATGAAAGAGTGGAAGTTCCACGCAGTACGAAAGAGTAGAAAGTTTCCACGCAGCGTGAAAGAGTGGAAAGTACGAAAGAGTGTAAAGTTTCCACGCAGCGCGAAAGAGTGTAAAGTTTCCACGCAGCGCGAAAGAGTGTAAAGTTTCAACGCAGTACGAAAGAGTGTAAAGTTTCCACGCAGCGCGAAAGAGTGGAAGTTCCACGCAGCGCGAAAGAGTGTAAAGTACGAAAGAGTGTAAAGTTTCCACGCAGCGCGAAAGAGTGTAAAGTATGAAAGAGTGTAAAGTTTCCACGCAGCGTGAAAGAGTGGAAAGTACGAAAGAGTGGAAGTTCCACGCAGCGCGAAAGAGTGTAAAGTACGAAATAACATTGTTTTGAATGTAAAGTTTCATTTTGCAGGAGAATTGAGGGGTTTTGCCCATTGTGTGTTTTTTTTTTGGATTTGTGTGTAGAGTTCTGAGAATATGAGGCATGCTTTCAGAAAATGTGTGTAAACAATTGAGAAAAACTGTAATACCTTTTACTACCTTTTTTAATACCTTCAAAATATTTTTTTAATACCAGCGCGACTTCAAGCTGCAACTGTAGTGGCGTAAATGAAATATCTTTCCAAATGGAATAACATATTGCATCACAATGTAACGAGGTCATTATAACTTAACATCAACTGCCCACAGAGATGAGAGTAGAAATAAAGACAGAAAAGGAAGGAGACATCTTCTTCATAGATCATTAGTCAGTAAATCTGATGTGTGAGCAATCTAAAAAAGAGGTGGCCGAGAAGTAAGCACAGGTGTTACTAAAATAAATTAAGCTGATACATTTAAGTAAAGCAGAGGGATTAATCAAGATGTCACAACGGGCCTTTGTCCATAGTTTTTAATCAGTGTCAGAAAGTAACAATTGCATAGCAATGTTGGACATTTGAATGAACAACTAAGCATCAAAATTTGAACCAAATTTCCAAATGGTTCAATTGGGGCCTTAAAAAAATAAAAAGAGGAAGCAACCAGATAATAATAAAGTGCAACTTTACACTGTAATTATGTAAGTACTGTATGTGACAGATGTATGTAACAGCGTTGGTAGGGCACTGCTTCCCCCTCCTGAACCGTCCGGCGCCTCAGGAGGGGGAAGCAGTGCCCAACCAACGCTGTTTACAGTGGCGATGGGCGGCTGTTGACCTCGACTGGGGATGTTGTCGGACGGTGGAAGGAATACTTTGAGGATCTCCTCAATCCCGCCGTCACGTCTTCCATTGAGGAAGCAGAGGCTGGGGGCTCAGAGGAGGACTCATCCATCACCCAAGCTGAAGTCACCGAGGTGGTCAAGTGGTGGTGAGTACCTCAAGTCTCTGGATGTTGTGGGGCTGTCTTGGCTGACACGCCTCTGCAGCATCGCGTGGCGGTCGGGGACAGTGCCTCTGGGGTGGCAGACCGGGGTGGTGGTCCCTCTTTTTAAAAAGGGGGACCGGAGGGTGTGCTCCAACTATAGGGGGATCACACTTCTCAGCCTCCCCGGGAAAGTCTATGCCAGGGTACTGGAGAGGAGAATTCGGCCGATAGTGGAACCTCGGATTCAGGAGGAACAGTGTGGTTTTCGTCCTGGTCGTGGAACACTGGACCAGCTCTATACCCTCTACAGGGTGCTGGAGGGTTCATGGGAGTTTGCCCAACCAGTCCACATTTGTTTTGTGGATTTGGAGAAGGCATTCGACTGTGTCCCTCGCGGCGTCCTGTGGAGGGTGCTGGGGGAATATGGGGTCCGGGGTCCTTTGTTGAGGGCTGTCCGGTCCCTGTATGACCGAAGCAGGAGTTTGGTCCGCATTGCCGGCAGTAAGTCAGACTTGTTCCCGGTGCATGTTGGACTCCGGCAGGGCTGCCCTTTGTCGCCGGTTCTGTTCATAATTTTTATGGACAGAATTTCTAGGCGCAGCCAAGGGCCGGAGGGTGTCAGGTTTGGGGACCACACGGTTTCGTCTCTGCTCTTTGCGGATGACGTTGTCGTGTTGGCCCCTTCTAACCAGGACCTTCAGCATGCACTGGGACGGTTTGCAGCCGAGTGTGAAGCGGCTGGGATGGGGATCAGCACCTCCAAATCCGAGGCCATGGTCCTCAGTCGGAAAAGGGTGGCTTGCCCACTTCAGGTTGGTGGAGAGTTCCTGCCCCAAGTGGAGGAGTTCAAGTATCTAGGGGTCTTGTTCACGAGTGAGGGGAGGATGGAACGGGAGATTGACAGACGGATCGGTGCAGCTTCTGCAGTAATGCGGTCGATGTACCGGTCTGTCGTGGTGAAGAAAGAGCTAAGCCGTAAGGCGAAGCTCTCGATCTACCGGTCAATCTACGTTCCTACTCTCACCTATGGTCATGAGCTTTGGGTCATGACCGAAAGGACAAGATCCCGGATACAGGCGGCCGAAATGAGCTTTCTCCGCAGGGTGGCTGGGCGCTCCCTTAGAGATAGGGTGAGAAGCTCAGTCACTCGGGAGGAACTCGGAGTAGAGCCGCTGCTCCTCCACATCGAGAGGGGACAGCTGAGGTGGCTCGGGCATCTGTTCCGGATGCCTCCTGAACGCCTTCCCGGGAAGGTGTTTCGGGCATGTCCAACCGGGAGGAGGCCCCGGGGAAGACCAAGGACACGCTGGAGGGACTATGTCTCCCGGCTGGCCTTGGAACGCCTCGGTGTCCCCCCGGAAGAGCTAGAGGAAGTGTCTAGGGAGAGGGAAGTCTGGGCATCTCTGCTTAGACTGCTGCCCCCGCGACCCGGCCCCGGATAAGCGGAAGAAAATGGATGGATGGATGGATGTATGTGACAGATTTCCCTGCCTGTAACATTAGGCCTATGTTGACCAGTCATTGGCATGTCTACTCATTTGGCCTTTAGTAGAATAAAGTGCCTTATTAATAAAGTGCAGAATATCTCGTTAACTATGTGCCATACACCAATCGGTTCTCTGCAAACACACTTCCCTATACAACCACCACTTTAGGCTACAACGTAAATCCCCCTTTGAAATGCTGTATATAGCCAGGCTCTCTAAATGCCAGATACGGGTGATATAGATCTCTAACATAATACGTTTTAAATGATCAAAGATACACATAGGAGATGTTAAATTCCTTGTGCTAGATAGGGTACTTCCAGCAGTAGGCTAACAATTGACAAATAATGATCAAACTAACTTAAGCTAGGCATACACTGTGTGATTTTTGTCCGATTTCGAGACGAATTCTGACTCGTGCGACTCTTTTTTTGGGTCGGGACGATTTTCAGCTTTATCATGTGTCGTTTGTCATGAGGTGTTTGTGCAGTGTACAGAGGGAAATGAGAGGCGACAAACCTCTATCGATCGGCGGTCGGATGATTTTCTGGCATGTCAGTAATTCTGGTCGCCCCTCGATCGCCCCCCTATTTCTCATCACTGTGCCTGAGCGAAAGCAGAAATTGAACCATTTCACCTTTAATGTAGCAAGAAAGAAAACGAAAAGAGGGAGATCTTTAAGTTCTGTAGGCAGTTATCAAATAGCAGCAATTTAGCAAACTGTTGCCTCCAGTTCGTGTTGTAAAATGGATAATCTAAGACTTTCAAACCACTGTGTAGCCTATCCAGTGCCTCTTTTATTAATTTAGCTATTTGATCATTAATTTACTTGTTTTACTTTCACAAATTCTTTTATTTACTATTATTTAATATTTACTTAATTTTATTATCATGGGAAATGTGAACCGTTGTCCATCATTTGACACAAATTTTCACGGCGCACTATTGATTTTTTTTTTTTTCGTTTTAAATCATGATGGCAAGTCAGTGGATATCACACAAAAACACAATGTGCGCGAGAGTCGGTGAAGTCTCAAACCTATGCAACATATGCAACCTTTTGTCTTTAATGGCTCTGGGATGGCTCTTGGAATTGGAGTTCCTGGCCAGTATCAGCATGTGAATAGTTATGCTGATTCAATGGGACTGGTAGTGCTCTCAGAGTAGGGTGTGTTCCCACTTCATTTGCATGCTTTATTCAGATTGCCTGCCTCTATGTAATCCCTCCCCCTTGGAATGTATATAACTACAATGTATAATGTTTTAGTTAGACTTGTTGGAACCTCAGTCGAAGAACAGCATGGTTCTCAATAAATGAGTAACGTCTGCTTTAAAGATATCCCAACATCTCCTGGTCTCTTCTTCAAACGAGGAAAAGGAAATTCACAACAATGATTATAACGTTCCCGTGCCCAACTGTTTATGACGCCAAAGGTTTCTCATTGAAATCAATGGAGCACCCTGCACGTCGAAAAATGACGCCGCAGGGTACCTTCAGCGTCTTCATTGTGACGCAAGGCACTTGACCATGCTTCAGATTTTGACGCCTCGGGAGTGAGAATGGATTGTGATTGTCACAGGGTGTTTTGGTGTTGGTTCATGTTCATTGTTCCCTGTTCATGTTTTTAAGGTTATCATGTTCTTATGTTTTACTGTCATGTTTCTAGTTTGTCTTGTCCTTTCAGTTTCCTGGTTTTGTCATGTGTTGCATTGTCATGTGATTCCCATGCCCTCATGTGATCTTGTGTCTTGTCCTGTCATTGGTTCTTTGTCTCATCACTGTTCACAGGTGTCACTTGTCTTGTCATTAGTCTGTGTGTATTTAAGCCCTCATGTTTGCCATGTGTCTTTGTCAAGTATTGAATGTTGTAACCTGCTGGTGAGTGTTAGTTTATGGTTCAAGTTTACGTTTTGGTTCATGTCAAGCCATGCCTTTTGTTTACGTTTTGGATTTAAGTTTTAAGTTTTATTAATAAAGAACTGCACATGGGTCCTTCAACTTGCCTCGTCAGTGGATATATGTTACAGAATACTTGACCCACAAGATGGACCCAGCAGTTGCCCTGCTTCGTCTATGCCAAGACCAGCGTCCCATAGAAAACTATGTTGAGGAGTTTTGTGGACTTTCTTGCCAAGTGGATTTTAATGATGCTGCCCTTAAGGGGATCTTTCTTAATGGACTCAACGGCTGTGTAAGCTATTTGATGCCCGAAAGCAACTCCCCGGGGACTCTAGCAGAATATATTGACTTTGCTCTTCTGCTGGCTGGATCTTCTTTTACAGTGGGAACTGTGGAGGAGGGGCCCCACAACCCCACAGTACTCTCCACCACAACCCAGCCAGAGTCATCTGCTCCAGCCCACGTCCATGCTCCAGCCCACGTCCATGCTCCAGCCCACGTCCATGCTCCAGCCCACGTCCATGCTCCAGCCCACGTCCATGCTCCAGCCCACGGCCCCGTCCATGCTCCAGCCCACGGCCCCGTCCAGGCTCCAGCCCACGGCCCCGTCCAGGCTCCAGCCCACGGCCCCACTGTCCCGCCCAAGAAAATTTTGGGGGGGGGGGGGGGCAGGGGGTACATGGAGGCCATGAAGGCCACGCCTCTGTGGCCCCCTGAACCGCCGTTACCGCCATGGCCTGATGAACTGCCGTTGCCGCCATGGCCTCCCACGCCTGAGGGTCCAGGTCCTCCCACGCCTGAGGGTCCAGGTCCTCCCACGCCTGAGGGTCCAGGTCCTCCCACGCCTGAGGGTCCAGGTCCTCCCACGCCACAGGGTCCAGGTCCGCCCACGCTCCCAGGCCCGTCTAGGTCATGTCTGGGTCCGGTGCCCCTGCACGGGCCTGGCCCACCATCCCTCCCCCAAGACCGCCCCCCAAGACTTTTTGTTAAGACTCTTTGTTATGCTATTGATGTGTTGGTGTTATGGTATTGTTTGGGCGTCAGGGGCCACCCATAGAGGGGGGGATCTGTCACAGGGTGTTTTGGTGTTGGTTCATGTTCATGTTTTTAAGGTTATCATGTTCTTATGTTTTACTGTCATGTTTCTAGTTTGTCTTGTCCTTTCAGTTTCCTGGTTTTGTCATGTGTTGCATTGTCATGTGATTCCCATGCCCTCATGTGATCTTGTGTCTTGTCCTGTCATTGGTTCTTTGTCTCATCACTGTTCACAGGTGTCACTTGTCTTGTCATTAGTCTGTGTGTATTTAAGCCCTCATGTTTGCCATGTGTCTTTGTCAAGTATTGAATGTTGTAACCTGCTGGTGAGTGTTAGTTTATGGTTCAAGTTTACGTTTTGGTTCATGGTTCAAGTTTACGTTTTGGTTCATGTCAAGCCATGCCTTTTGTTTACGTTTTGGATTTAAGTTTTAAGTTTTATTAATAAAGAACTGCACATGGGTCCTTCAACTTGCCTCGTCAGTGGATATATGTTACAGTGATATCACCAGTTTTATTTGATGTATTCTGTGACTGTTTCCTGAACATAATTCACTCTTGTTGAGCCAACCATGCTGTTGCTGTTCAGACTGGTGCCCTTGTGAAGAGTTGCATGAGTTTTCTGTGTTTTTAAGAAAATGGAAAGACCTGTTAGAGTTTAATGTTTATTTTGAACATTTAAAATAGTTTGTAGAATATTATTATTATTTATTACCATTGTGGTTACCATTGTGGTGAAGAGTTGAGCTTGTGGTTAGGTTGTGGGTAGCTGTCCTGCACACATGCATGTTCCATGATCCTTTGATTGCAAACTGATGGCCATATGTAGACTGTGAAAAGTATGTGCTTACTCTCAAACCAAATTTTTTCATTTATTTCTATAAAAAGCTATTAGCCAACACTTGTTCATATGCCAAGTAGCCTCCTGCATCAATGTCTACACTTTATGATAATGGTAACCTCAAAAATTGACATAACATAAACTCTTTTAAATGTCAAATATCACTGAACATCAAACATTAACTAATCTTTCCCTTTAGTAAAAAAACACATTAAACAGCACTTAATTTCAACATCTACTCTCCTGATCCATCCCTATGCAAAACATACTGGGAAATAGAAATCCGCCCGGTTTCAGTCAATGCAACATAAATTAATCATGTAGTCCCAATGGTTCATGTTAACTTAACATTTTACAAATTGAATTTCATTTAACATAATTCAGTGTAATTCATAATTCAAGTGTAAATGACAATTAAGTAAAAAAAACTAAAGATTTGTGTTGTTTGAACTTATTTTATTTAAATAAACTGAGCAAACAGCTAGAATAATTTGAGTACAAGGATAAAACAAGGAAAATTAAACATGGTGAAATGCTTCATTCTCTCATTTTGATCAAATATGGTCAGTTGCATGTCCCTAGAGATATCCAAATGTGATTTGTTCTCATCAAACAGATCCACATCTCACATGTACACCTGATCATATGTTCTTTTTTAATGAAGTGAGACAGGAGGATGTTTGACTTCCTTTTCCTTCCGTTATTCATATTAACCTTCACATTATCATGCATAAAATCATTGTCAAGTCCTCCTCTTATTCAACTTCCAAAGGACACAAGGACAACTCAAATTTCCGACACAATCACTTTAAATTTTCTTTTTGGCTTTTTCAGTTGATTCAGTAAATTAGGTTGTAAACTTTTAAAGACAGAAACAAAAGTTACCATTTTTTACTAAACATTTTAATTAAAGGGTAACTTCAGTGATTTAGCATTAGGCTTTGTATCAGTAGAAACCCGGTAGTATATTCAAATGATGGTACTTTCCCCCATCATATCCCCCTGAGACGAGAGAATTATGCATTTTATTTCTGGAAAAAATCCTCCGATGACGCAAATATCGTCATTTTGCATCATCTGAGGATTTTTTGGCCAGAGGCTAAAGACTACAGCCACTAGATGGAGCTGTTCCACATGTTATCAACCCACCGAGATGTAAGACACAGACGGCCGCACGGACATTCATAATGGAGATGTGTTTTCATAAAGTGAGTGTTTCGACTTTTCAATTAATTCCTGTGATAGAGATGGAAAGTGTATGACCAGAATCCACAAACGCGTATACCTCTTCTCCAAGCTATGGAGGACGCATGTGGAGATATAGCAGCTGATGCTTTTCATGGCTGGAATCGCCATGCTAGGCGATATTTCCCCCGCTGCTTGGCCAGGGAAAACATTGCTTGTGATGTGGATGAGGTGCTGTGGCCAGACCGCAACAGAAGAGAGGATGCAGCATAGGTTTTTTTTTTACTGTAACTGTATACAGTAAATTCTTATGTTGTTTTGTATGTAGTGTATGTGCAGCTTTGTGTTGGTTGGGAATGGGATGTACACTGTGTACATTGTTTTTGCAGGAAAAATAAAATTTTACAGTGTATTTGTGTGTTCTGAGTATAAAAACAATATTCTCAAATATTTTACAACACACTTTTGTTTGTACTGTCTGAACCAAAAAAAGCCCTAAGTCATTATGATGAATGGAGAAGTGTTTTACATTCATCATAGTGTTTTATATTGAGCACATCAGTGTTCAGCTGGTTCTTATAAATGTCTATACATATGATGGTTTGTGTGTGTCATTTGAAAACAAAATCCCATTTTGAGAAGAAATAACATTGTTTTGAATGTAAAGTTTCATTTTGCAGGAGAATTGAGGGGTTTTGCCCATTGTGTGTTTTTTTTTTGGATTTGTGTGTAGAGTTCTGAGAATATGAGGCATGCTTTCAGAAAATGTGTGTAAACAATTGAGAAAAACTGTAATACCTTTTACTACCTTTTTTAATACCTTCAAAATATTTTTTTAATACCAGCGCGACTTCAAGCTGCAACTGTAGTGGCGTAAATGAAATATCTTTCCAAATGGAATAACATATTGCATCACAATGTAACGAGGTCATTATAACTTAACATCAACTGCCCACAGAGATGAGAGTAGAAATAAAGACAGAAGAGGAAGGAGACATCTTCTTCATAGATCATTAGTCAGTAAATCTGATGTGTGAGCAATCTAAAAAAGAGGTGGCCGAGAAGTAAGCACAGGTGTTACTAAAATAAATTAAGCTGATACATTTAAGTAAAGCAGAGGGATTAATCAAGATGTCACAACGGGCCTTTGTCCATAGTTTTTAATCAGTGTCAGAAAGTAACAATTGCATAGCAATGTTGGACATTTGAATGAACAACTAAGCATCAAAATTTGAACCAAATTTCCAAATGGTTCAATTGGGGCCTTAAAAAAATAAAAAGAGGAAGCAACCAGATAATAATAAAGTGCAACTTTACACTGTAATTATGTAAGTACTGTATGTGACAGATTTCCCTGCCTGTAACATTAGGCCTATGTTGACCAGTCATTGGCATGTCTACTCATTTGGCCTTTAGTAGAATAAAGTGCCTTATTAATAAAGTGCAGAATATCTCGTTAACTATGTGCCATACACCAATCGGTTCTCTGCAAACACACTTCCCTATACAACCACCACTTTAGGCTACAACGTAAATCCCCCTTTGAAATGCTGGATATAGCCAGGCTCTCTGAATGCCAGATACGGGTGATATAGATCTCTAACATAATACGTTTTAAATGATCAAAGATACACATAGGAGATGTTAAATTCCTTGTGCTAGATAGGGTACTTCCAGCAGTAGGCTAACAATTGACAAATAATGATCAAACTAACTTAAGCTAGGCATACACTGTGTGATTTTTGTCCGATTTCGAGACGAATTCTGACTCGTGCGACTCTTTTTTTGGGTCGGGACGATTTTCAGCTTTATCATGTGTCGTTTGTCATGAGGTGTTTGTGCAGTGTACAGAGGGAAATGAGAGGCGACAAACCTCTATCGATCGGCGGTCGGATGATTTTCTGGCATGTCAGTAATTCTGGTCGCCCCTCGATCGCCCCCCTATTTCTCATCACTGTGCCTGAGCGAAAGCAGAAATTGAACCATTTCACCTTTAATGTAGCAAGAAAGAAAACGAAAAGAGGGAGATCTTTAAGTTCTGTAGGCAGTTATCAAATAGCAGCAATTTAGCAAACTGTTGCCTCCAGTTCGTGTTGTAAAATGGATAATCTAAGACTTTCAAACCACTGTGTAGCCTATCCAGTGCCTCTTTTATTAATTTAGCTATTTGATCATTAATTTACTTGTTTTACTTTCACAAATTCTTTTATTTACTATTATTTAATATTTACTTAATTTTATTATCATGGGAAATGTGAACCGTTGTCCATCATTTGACACAAATTTTCACGGCGCACTATTGATTTTTTTTTTTTTCGTTTTAAATCATGATGGCAAGTCAGTGGATATCACACAAAAACACAATGTGCGCGAGAGTCGGTGAAGTCTCAAACCTATGCAACATATGCAACCTTTTGTCTTTAATGGCTCTGGGATGGCTCTTGGAATTGGAGTTCCTGGCCAGTATCAGCATGTGAATAGTTATGCTGATTCAATGGGACTGGTAGTGCTCTCAGAGTAGGGTGTGTTCCCACTTCATTTGCATGCTTTATTCAGATTGCCTGCCTCTATGTAATCCCTCCCCCTTGGAATGTATATAACTACAATGTATAATGTTTTAGTTAGACTTGTTGGAACCTCAGTCGAAGAACAGCATGGTTCTCAATAAATGAGTAACGTCTGCTTTAAAGATATCCCAACATCTCCTGGTCTCTTCTTCAAACGAGGAAAAGGAAATTCACAACAATGATTATAATGTTCCCGTGCCCAACTGTTTATGACGCCAAAGGTTTCTCATTGAAATCAATGGAGCACCCTGCACGTCGAAAAATGACGCCGCAGGGTACCTTCAGCGTCTTCATTGTGACGCAAGGCACTTGACCATGCTTCAGATTTTGACGCCTTGGGAGTGAGAATGGATTGTGATTGTCACAGGGTGTTTTGGTGTTGGTTCATGTTCATTGTTCCCTGTTCATGTTTTTAAGGTTATCATGTTCTTATGTTTTACTGTCATGTTTCTAGTTTGTCTTGTTCTTTCAGTTTCCTGGTTTTGTCATGTGTTGCATTGTCATGTGATTCCCATGCCCTCATGTGATCTTGTGTCTTGTCCTGTCATTGGTTCTTTGTCTCATCACTGTTCACAGGTGTCACTTGTCTTGTCATTAGTCTGTGTGTATTTAAGCCCTCATGTTTGCCATGTGTCTTTGTCAAGTATTGAATGTTGTAACCTGCTGGTGAGTGTTAGTTTATGGTTCAAGTTTACGTTTTGGTTCATGTCAAGCCATGCCTTTTGTTTACGTTTTGGATTTAAGTTTTAAGTTTTATTAATAAAGAACTGCACATGGGTCCTTCAACTTGCCTCGTCAGTGGATATATGTTACAGAATACTTGACCCACAAGATGGACCCAGCAGTTGCCCTGCTTCGTCTATGCCAAGACCAGCGTCCCATAGAAAACTATGTTGAGGAGTTTTGTGGACTTTCTTGCCAAGTGGATTTTAATGATGCTGCCCTTAAGGGGATCTTTCTTAATGGACTCAACGGCTGTGTAAGCTATTTGATGCCCGAAAGCAACTCCCCGGGGACACTAGCAGAATATATTGACTTTGCTCTTCTGCTGGCTGGATCTTCTTTTACAGTGGGAACTGTGGAGGAGGGGCCCCACAACCCCACAGTACTCTCCACCACAACCCAGCCAGAGTCACCTGCTCCAGCCCACGTCCATGCTCCAGCCCACGTCCATGCTCCAGCCCACGGCCCCGTCCAGGCTCCAGCCCACGGCCCCGTCCAGGCTCCAGCCCACGGCCCCGTCCAGGCTCCAGCCCACGGCCCCGTCCAGGCTCCAGCCCACGGCCCCGTCCAGGCTCCAGCCCACGGCCCCACTGTCCCGCCCAAGAAAATTTGGGGGGGGGGGGCAGGGGGTACATGGAGGCCATGAAGGCCACGCCTCTGTGGCCCCCTGAACCGCCGTTACCGCCATGGCCTGATGAACTGCCGTTGCCGCCATGGCCTCCCACGCCTGAGGGTCCAGGTCCTCCCACGCCTGAGGGTCCAGGTCCTCCCACGCCTGAGGGTCCAGGTCCTCCCACGCCTGAGGGTCCAGGTCCTCCCACGCCTGAGGGTCCAGGTCCTCCCACGCCTGAGGGTCCAGGTCCTCCCACGCCTGAGGGTCCAGGTCCTCCCACGCCTGAGGGTCCAGGTCCTCCCACGCCACAGGGTCCAGGTCCTCCCACGCCACAGGGTCCAGGTCCTCCCACGCCACAGGGTCCAGGTCCGCCCACGCCACAGGGTCCAGGTCCGCCCACGCCACAGGGTCCAGGTCCGCCCACGCCACAGGGTCCAGGTCCGCCCACGCCACAGGGTCCAGGTCCGCCCACGCCACAGGGTCCAGGTCCGCCCACGCCACAGGGTCCAGGTCCGCCCACGCCACAGGGTCCAGGTCCGCCCACGCCACAGGGTCCAGGTCCGCCCACGCCACAGGGTCCAGGTCCGCCCACGCCACAGGGTCCAGGTCCGCCCACGCCACAGGGTCCAGGTCCGCCCACGCCACAGGGTCCAGGTCCGCCCACGCCACAGGGTCCAGGTCCGCCCACGCTCCCAGGCCCGTCTAGGTCATGTCTGGGTCCGGTGCCCCTGCACGGGCCTGGCCCACCATCCCTCCCCCAAGACCGCCCCCCAAGACTTTTTGTTAAGACTCTTTGTTATGCTATTGATGTGTTGGTGTTATGGTATTGTTTGGGCGTCAGGGGCCACCCATAGAGGGGGGGATCTGTCACAGGGTGTTTTGGTGTTGGTTCATGTTCATGTTTTTAAGGTTATCATGTTCTTATGTTTTACTGTCATGTTTCTAGTTTGTCTTGTCCTTTCAGTTTCCTGGTTTTGTCATGTGTTGCATTGTCATGTGATTCCCATGCCCTCATGTGATCTTGTGTCTTGTCCTGTCATTGGTTCTTTGTCTCATCACTGTTCACAGGTGTCACTTGTCTTGTCATTAGTCTGTGTGTATTTAAGCCCTCATGTTTGCCATGTGTCTTTGTCAAGTATTGAATGTTGTAACCTGCTGGTGAGTGTTAGTTTATGGTTCAAGTTTACGTTTTGGTTCATGGTTCAAGTTTACGTTTTGGTTCATGTCAAGCCATGCCTTTTGTTTACGTTTTGGTTTTATTAATAAAGAACTGCACATGGGTCCTTCAACTTGCCTCGTCAGTGGATATATGTTACAGTGATATCACACCAGTTTTATTTGATGTATTCTGTGACTGTTTCCTGAACATAATTCACTCTTGTTGAGCCAACCATGCTGTTGCTGTTCAGACTGGTGCCCTTGTGAAGAGTTGCATGAGTTTTCTGTGTTTTTAAGAAAATGGAAAGACCTGTTAGAGTTTAATGTTTATTTTGAACATTTAAAATAGTTTGTAGAATATTATTATTATTTATTACCATTGTGGTTACCATTGTGGTGAAGAGTTGAGCTTGTGGTTAGGTTGTGGGTAGCTGTCCTGCACACATGCATGTTCCATGATCCTTTGATTGCAAACTGATGGCCATATGTAGACTGTGAAAAGTATGTGCTTACTCTCAAACCAAATTTTTTCATTTATTTCTATAAAAAGCTATTAGCCAACACTTGTTCATATGCCAAGTAGCCTCCTGCATCAATGTCTACACTTTATGATAATGGTAACCTCAAAAATTGACATAACATAAACTCTTTTAAATGTCAAATATAACTGAACATCAAACATTAACTAATCTTTCCCTTTAGTAAAAAAACACATTAAACAGCACTTAATTTCAACATCTACTCTCCTGATCCATCCCTATGCAAAACATACTGGGAAATAGAAATCCGCCCGGTTTCAGTCAATGCAACATAAATTAATCATGTAGTCCCAATGGTTCATGTTAACTTAACATTTTACAAATTGAATTTCATTTAACATAATTCAGTGTAATTCATAATTCAAGTGTAAATGACAATTAAGTAAAAAAAACTAAAGATTTGTGTTGTTTGAACTTATTTTATTTAAATAAACTGAGCAAACAGCTAGAATAATTTGAGTACAAGGATAAAACAAGGAAAATTAAACATGGTGAAATGCTTCATTCTCTCATTTTGATCAAATATGGTCAGTTGCATGTCCCTAGAGATATCCAAATGTGATTTGTTCTCATCAAACAGATCCACATCTCACATGTACACCTGATCATATGTTCTTTTTTAATGAAGTGAGACAGGAGGATGTTTGACTTCCTTTTCCTTCCGTTATTCATATTAACCTTCACATTATCATGCATAAAATCATTGTCAAGTCCTCCTCTTATTCAACTTCCAAAGGACACAAGGACAACTCAAATTTCCGACACAATCACTTTAAATTTTCTTTTTGGCTTTTTCAGTTGATTCAGTAAATTAGGTTGTAAACTTTTAAAGACAGAAACAAAAGTTACCATTTTTTACTAAACATTTTAATTAAAGGGTAACTTCAGTGATTTAGCATTAGGCTTTGTATCAGTAGAAACCCGGTAGTATATTCAAATGATGGTACTTTCCCCCATCATATCCCCCTGAGACGAGAGAATTATGCATTTTATTTCTGGAAAAAATCCTCCGATGACGCAAATATCGTCATTTTGCATCATCTGAGGATTTTTTTGCCAGAGGCTAAAGACTACAGCCACTAGATGGAGCTGTTCCACATGTTATCAACCCACCGAGATGTAAGACACAGACGGCCGCACGGACATTCATAATGGAGATGTGTTTTCATAAAGTGAGTGTTTCGACTTTTCAATTAATTCCTGTGATAGTTTAGCTTCCATATGTGATCTGAAAACCTGCCAGACTGGCGCTTAACGTTTCCTCAGCTCTTCGTGATGAATTAAATCTGACACTGCTGCATCTGTGTCGTGACTTTCGTTCGGCTCACTCACACTTTATTGAAAAGACACGTTCAGTTTTTAATTGTAGTGTTTATTCTCTAACTGAACAAAATTATTGTATTACTATGAAGATCAAAACGACGGTGTACGGAGTGGCCTCGTAGGGCAGCGAAGCAAGTGCATTCTGGGAGTTGTTGTCTTTCATCCACATGAGACAAAAATACATTTTCTGTCTTTTCTCAGTCTTGAGGGCACCAAATTAAAAAATAATTTCACATTTCTACTACATAAATGACCCAGTTTAAATACAAAGCTTAATGCTAAATCACTGAAGTAACCATTTAAACATTAATGAATTTTCAATTAATTTAAACATTTAATTAAACACTGAAGTTTCTTTGTCTGAATGACTGAGCACCTCCATGTCTTCACAGGTGCTTTCAATCAGTGACAATGACTGATCAGGTTATAAGCAGCCAGTTTGCAGCTGCTGGTGCACTCCGGGAATTGTAGTTCTTTGAGACCCATTCCTGAGATTTAGATCAACACCTCCCACTTGAGCTCCTGGTTTTTTCAAACCCAGAGAGGTCACACAATCCCTTTATACCTCTGCTTGTTCTTCAATGGGAAGTAGAATAACAAGGCGTCTGGCATCTCTATGAAGAATTGTGGCTGGGATTTTGGTTTGAAGCCTCTTGGTTCTTTCACTATTTGCTCTTGTGGGCCCTTCTTTTCCATTTGCCTTTGTGATGTGAACAGGATAGCTGGGAAAAGTCTTCACAAGCACATCTCTTACGATGCCTTTGCTGTCAGCATTGACACTGACAACTCTAGCCAGCTTGTACGGTCCTCTCAGAGCGTTTTGGTCAGCCAACCAGACCACATCTCCAACAGCAACATTTCGCTCTTTGGTGTGCCATTTGGTGTGCCATTTGTCCAGCCAATTGGCTCCACTTCTTCCAGAAATTGCTTAACTCTGCTTGAATATGTTTAAGTCTTTTGTAAGGGTAGCCATCGAACTGGAAATCTCCAGGGTCTCTGTTTGGATTGGCAAGTCCTAAAAGCAGAGATTTCGGGGTGATGTACTCAACACAGTCGTCTCTGCTTTGAGTTCTTGCATCGATGGGTCTCTCATTTGCAAGGTTGACTGCCATGAAGAGAAAAGTTTGGAATTCTCCCCATGTGAAAACACCATCTCCACCAAGGTTGTTCAACCCCCGCTTCACTACTTTGACAGCTGCCTCTGCTGCACCATTCCTATGGGATGAGTCTGCAGGGTGGATCTTCCACGACCATTCTGCTGTGTCTTCAAGTTCAGACTTGTTTAGTCTGTCAAGGAATTTTTTAAGCTTCTTCAGAGCAGGTTTGGCTTCCACAAAGTTAGTGCCAGGGTCTGACCAGAGTTTCCTGGGATGTCCTCTCAGTGAAGTGAACCTTTGATAGACTAGCAGGAATCCTTCAGATGACATGTCACTCACCACTTCAGTGTGTATGGCTCGGGAAGCCATGCAGCAAAAGACTATTCCCCATACTCTGAGTCTAGTTCTCTTCTTGACCTCATCTTTTACTTCATAAGAGCCGAACAGGTCCATGGTGGTGAATTCAAAAGGTGCAGCAGGGGCTGTTCGCTCTAGAGGCAGGTCAGCCATGATTTGTTGACACTGTTTTGCCCTGTTTTTCCTGCAAATCACACAGCTATCAACCATTTTCTTGGCAAGTCTACGACCTTTTATTACCCAGGCTTTCTTCTTCATCCGGAGAAGGGTTTCTGCTACTCCCTCGTGGTCTGCTTTGTGGGATTCTTGTGCCAGCAATGGAGACACCCATGCTTCAAATGGTAAAACTGGCACTGCTGTTTTATCTTTGTTGAACATCTGAATTCTCCCTCCACAAACTATCAACTATACCTTCTTGAGCTGCGAGGAAGAGGTATTTGAGTGCATCTTCATGTTCTTTGACAGTCAGCACAGCTTGCTTGGGTGATGTTACCTCCCACTGTTTAGGGGCCCGTCACTTCCTCTTCAGCCACTGCTTAGCAGCTAGACAAACCCAGGCAATGACTCTCACCAGTTTGGACAGGCTACTGTCCTTTTTACTTCCACAAGGTCTTTAACCCAGCCAGTGGGCTTCCTTCTTAGAAGAAGAGTTGGGTTTACCACAGGTTTTTCCTCTTGAGTTTCACTCTTTGGGCTTTCCTGAGTGGCCTTCTTTCTGCTGAGCTCCTTCATGCTTGAGCTCTTGTTAATGCACCTGAGAATGCCTTCCTCTGGAGCTTGTTTACCCTCTCCCTGGCATGAGCTGCAACCTCTCCAGCTGATTTTATAGGCCACTCCTCCACTGGCCACTTCAGGAACTATGGTCCATTTTTCCATGCAGAATTCTCCTCCAAATCTTCAGGAGCACCCCCTCTTGTTATGATGTCAGCTATATTTAGATCTCCATGGATCCACCACCAGTCTTGCACTGGTCCTATTTGCAAAGAAGGTTTTGTACCCATAACTGACTCTTTGAATGGCTCCCAAGACCGTTTGACTGTCAAGTAGATGGAATCATCTCTCGATCTTCATTCGAGCATGCTTTTCCACATACTTCCTGATCCTGGCTGCGAAGACAGCACCACATATCTAAGCTTTTACAGCTTCTCCCTTCTAATCCAGGGGTGTCAGCTTGGCTTTTGATTCAAGGTATCGAACTTCAGTGCCTTGACTTGTCTCCCATCTTAAGTACATCACAGCTACAAAGGTTTTGTCACTTCTGTCAGAGAAAGTGATGCCCCAAGGTTTCCCTACCCAACCAGCTGGTGTGAGACTTCTTTGGAATTTCACCTGTCCAAGCTGCACATATTCTTCAAAAAGCTGTATGGCTTCTTCTGAGCCTTTCTGAGAGAGGTTGGTCCCAGGTTTTTTGGGTTAGTTTCCCACCCCCTCGCTCTTGGAATGCTTTTCTAACAAGAATTGCTCCCTTCTGTTTGGCAGGTGTAACTAAACCTATTGGGTCGTACAGTCCAGCTACTTGGCTTAAGAGAGCCCTCCTAGTTAGTGGATTAGGTGTCTCAGTTCTCACCTCCTCCTTGAGAAGATCTTTTCCAACTCTCATCTTCTTTCTTTTTGAAAAGTTAACTGAGGTTAACATGTAGAGCTTGTCTTCATCCATTTGGTAGCCGATGCCCAAGGCTTTGTTGTCTTCATCTCTCATTTGATTTGGAAGAATTAAGGTGGTTTTACCTTATTTCTTTGTTAGAACCTCCGTCTCCATTCCTTGCCTCCCATTTTGCCCTGACCGGACCCATGGTTTGAGAAAGAAACCTCCAGATTTCAAGATCTCTTCAACATTTGCTGTGATTTTTTTTCAAGTCTATTTAGGTAATTTTGGGAGGTTAAGAGGTCATCTACATAACTGTCCTCTTCAATGACTCTGCGCTCCTCCTCCAAGTGAATAAAGTTGGGCAGCCGTGCTGTTTCCCTCATAGCCAACTGAGCAATGCAACCAGCAGGTCTGTCCCCAATGTTGACTCTGGTAAATGCATATTCACTTATCTCTTTATCTGGGATGTCCCTCCAGAGGAACCTGTGAAGATGCATCTCACACTCCTCCAGCCATACAGAATTGTACATCTTTTTGATGTCTCCTAGAGATGCATGTGTCCCTTCTCTGAACCTCAGCAGGACAGCTCTGATAGGGTTGAGAATGTCTGGTCCCTTCAGAAGAAGATCATTCATACTCACACCTTTGTATTTCTGGCTACTATTCCATACAATACGAACTGGTGTTGTCACCGAATGAGGGTTTGGCGCCACCAGGTGGCTTACGTACCACACTGGTCCGTCCCACTTGTCCATGATTTTGTTGGTGAGTTTAATGGCTGGGAAGAATTATCTCAACTTCTCAGGTTCAATTACTTGATCATCTCAATTCTCTAATTGCACCGCGAGGAGGCGAGGATCGAGGAGTGTGGAGGCTTCCTGAGGAGTCATGAGCGAGAATACATGGGTGTATCGGACCCACTTTATATTAGGTGGCCTTAACTACTATGTACTAACATTTTAATTAATCATGTGATACAATGCACTTATTGTGTATATACATGTTTTTACATTGTACTTACATTTTTTAAAAAACCTGCTTGTAATTACGTCTGTAAGTAATTTCTGTAGTTACATTTGTAATTACACAGTTGACACTTCCCTTACTCCTAACCCTAACCTTAAACTTACCCATACCCCCACACCTGTCCCTAACTCTACCCATATACCACCTCAATATCAACAAAGGTGTTTTGCAACACAATATGAACACAGTAAGTACATTGTACTTATTTTTTTATGTAAGTACATAGTACTTAAGGCCACCTAATATAAAGTGGGGCCGGTGTATCCTTTGCGGAAGTGTTTTATAAACTAAACGTGGCGCACGTATAAATTCTCCTCCCCCTTCACATCTTGCCACAGTTTATTCATTATTATTATTATGTTTACATGTACAAGACACAAATGTATGTCAAATAACATCAACTGAAAGTTGTAGAATTATATCAAAGCACAAGAAAATCAAAGAAACAAACTGTAATACTATACAACAAATAAAAAGCATTTAATAACTGGGAATAATTAGTTGTTATTAATAACTGGTAATATTAAATAAAATATGGACAAATGTGGTATTGTGTAGGGGTTGAAACTATTACAATATAAATGGTTATCTCTAATGTTCAAGAATCCGGATGTGCAAACTAAATCCAGCGGTGTAGAGTCATTATTAATTGACAACGCTTTGAAGTGACGCTAAAGGGAGCGAGAATATATAATTTCACTTCATTCAATTCGTCCGTCCTCACGTCTTTTCCTTGCATCCTTCCCTCGCATCGTAAAGGGGTGGAGCTAAGACGTGAGGAAAGGAAGCGAGGAAAAGAAACGAAGATGCACAAATAAGAATTGAGAAGCACCCACTGTTTCTGGGTTCAATCATGAACATCAACCAGTCTCTTTTAATAAAGTTAAAAACTTGCATTCAATGGATTTAATAACCAGTGGGTTCTTTATGGCTCCAGAGTTTCCTAACTCTGTGAGTTCTCCTAGGGTCTTCTCCACTGGATACAGGAACAAAAAGGAGTCCCTTAGGAACATTGCACGGGACTTTGACTCGAGAAAGAGAACGCTTTACCAGCCTCTCTATTCCCCAGATGGACGTGCCAACAACACGACCCGAGGGAATAATCTCCTCAGGCTCAGTCGATAAGGAGGAGTCAAAAAGACAAGATAGAACATCAAGCCTGACGCGTTTAGAGCCCGGGCGATAAGAGATAGTAAAATCGAACCGGGTAAAGAACAGGGCCCAACGGGCTTGACGAGCGTTAAGCCTCTTGGCCTTGCGAATATACTCAAGATTACGGTGATCTGTCCTGAACAAAAAAGGAACAGGAGCTCCCTCTAGCCACTGTCGGCACTCGCCTAACGCTAGACGAACGGCGAGTAGTTCCCGGTTGCCTACGTCGTAATTACGCTCCGCGGGGGAGAGACGGTGAGAGAAAAAAAGCGCAGGGATGTATCTTTCCGTCAGCGGTGGAACGCTGGGAAAGAACAGCCCCGACCCCCACCTCAGAAGCGTCGACCTCAACTATAAATTGTTTAGTGAAGTCAGGGGTAAGAAGGATAGGCGAGGTAGTGAAAAGAGACTTTAGAACGTCAAACATTGTCTGCGTAAAATCTGACCATCTAAACTGGGACTTGACTGAGGTCAGAGCAATAAGAGGAGCAGCCACTTGACTGAAACCAGGAATAAAACTACGGTAAAAATGATCAAACCCGAGAAAACGTTGTAGCACGAGACGGGATTTGGGCACGGGGCACTTAGCGGGGTCCATACTGATCCCCTCTGCCGAAATGACCGAACCCAGAAACGTAACTGAGGAAGCGTGGAAAGAACATTTCTCAGCCTTTAAAGTCGATTCTCCAGAAGCTGCTGAAGGACACGACGAACATGTTGAACATGCACCTGGAGTGATGGCAAAAAGATCAAGATTGTCGAGGTAGACGAACACGAACACGTTGAGCATGTCCCGTAGGATGTCAGAATAATGTTGAATAATCAGTGACTGACCTCTTTCCCTGGCGCAAAGTGGATAAGAGGTGGGATGCTTCATCACCGTGTGAAAACTCTGATCATCTCCTCCTTAAAAAGAGAAAACTTGAAAACACAGTCTACCTCTGCCTCCCAAGTTCACCGCCGCCCACTCTCGAGCCCGTCCATTGAGGAGAGAAATCACATAAGCCACCTTAGAACTTCAAAGGCTGGAGGGAAAAAACAACCTTGCATTGGGTGAGGAAAGATCGACACTGTGAGGGGTCACCCGATTAGCATGGCGGGTTGATACGCGGCTCAGAAGAATCGCGCTGTCCAGCCGAACCAGTGGCTTCATGACGGTAGTAGTGGAACTGCTGGGTAAGATCCGAGAGCTGGGCGGTCAAGGAGTCAACGGCAAGTCTCGCGGCGGATAAATCCTCTTCATGCTTGCCCAACAGGGCACCCTGGACGCCCAACAGGGCACGCTGCAATGTGTTCCTTAACCAATCTACACAGCAGTAGAACATACTTGAACATGTTAATTAGCATTTCAAACTAGTGATGTTACGTATAACACTGAAGCTTCGATGCGCGTATCGCGCATGCAAGACAATTTCTAGTGAAGCTCCATATCGGGGTGTGTATTGGTTTCCCAGAGTCACGTGAGCGATGACAAATGAAGCCTCACTTTCTGTCCAATCACGTGCGCGTTTCGCTTTGCGTGTCAGAAGGTTCGAACCCCAGAGTCCTTGTTGGCTCAGTCAGCCTGGTTGATGGGTTTGTGAGGACATTTAGATAACCAAAATGTATTTGTCACTATTTTTTTGTTGTTGTTGTGTCTTTTTATTTTGGTAAAATCTTTGCACTTTTGTTGTTTTCTAGTTAATTTGGTGTTAGTATTTGGGGTTAGGGTGGGATTAAGAGATAGTGTGTTGGTGTTTGGTGAAGGCTTTGTATTTAGAGCAATGGCGACAGGCAAAAAAAGAAAGATTCCCCTATCTGGGAATATTTTAGTTTAAAGCTTCCAATGTATGTATGCTTTTCTACTGTCTTAGAGGAGAAATAGACTCCAACACTGTAAAACAGTAAAAATACTTAAAAACTTTATCACTTTTCTGTCATTCCTACACAAGCACCATCACTGCCAAGTGTCATAAGCACATTTAATGATCCTATCACACAATGTCCTTATTCACTATGTGTGTGTTGAGAGAGACCTATATTAGATCTTATTGAATCATATAAGCTCATATTATATTTTATTGTCACACTTTAATGAGTAAATTAATTTATTTAATGGACAAATTAAACACAAACGTGTAAGGCTTTTATTTGTACACATAACATTGAAACGATGGGAGTGTGTTGTGGTTGCTTCATCTGACAGAGCTTCTTCCACAGGCGTCTGGCTGCTTTATTTTAAATAAGCACCAGATGGTGCTGTTCTCGAAACTCTTGAAGCTTCAAATCTTTTCCCGGAACAGTCAGGGGAAAGCCTCAGGCTTCATTTCCCCATCCCTATTTCAAACATCATGAAAGTAAATAAAACATTTCACAGACCATTGGCGTCTTTGGACTGAACCTATGAGTGAACTTGGAGCATCTTCTCTCTGAAGTTTCTTTCTCTGAATGACTGAGAACCTCCATGTCTTCACAGGTGCTTTCAATCAGTGACAATGACTGATCAGGTGATAAGCAGCCTTACTCTTCTTACTGTTATAGTCGAGCATGAACAGCTTGAATCATATTGCACAAAAAAAGGAAAAAATTAAGGAAGCTCTTTCTGTAAAATCTAGATCTAACTGCCTGTGCATGGTGACTGGGGAGCCTGGTGTATCCTTGACAGGTAGATTGTAATAACAACAATTTTTGTAATTTACATTATTTTACACAGTTTAGGGACAACTTTGATTTGTGACAGACAAACGTAAGGACATCATATCAAAGTCTGAGACAAGAAAGTATTAAAAAAAGTTAAGACAGTAAAGTAAGGCAGTCATAAATCGGCTTCTCCTATATGTTTTATAAGTTCATGGATTCCTAATGATATTCACTCAAAGGCCTGGCAATGTCAGACTAGTACTGTTACTATAAGCTTGGGATAGTCACAACAAAAGGAAAAAAAGATCAAATCAAAATGACTGAAATTATACTTAACTGTTCTCCTGGCAACCGCCAAACCCAGACTTGTCCATCGGTTTGTCAGACAGAGAAGTGTGATTCGTCACTACAGAGAACATGTCTCTACTCTAGAGTCCAGTGGCTTTACATCACGGTGGCTTCTGTGCATTGTGTGCCTCAGTATGTGCTGACCCTGCTCTGTGATTTTACGCGGCCTACCACTTCGTTGCTGAGTTGGTGTTGTTCCCAATTGCTTCCACTTTGTGGAATACATACCACTAACAGTTGACTGTAGAATATTTAGTACTGAGGAAATGTCACAAATAGACTTACACAGGTAGCAACCTATCAAGGTACCACGCTTGAATTCACTGAGCTCTTGAGAGCAACCCATTATTTCACAAATGTTTGTAGAAGCAGTCTGCATGCCTAGGTGCTTACACCTGTGGCCATAGAAGCCTGAATTCAATGATTTGGATAGGTGTCCCAATACTTTTGGCAATATAGTGTATGTATACATTACCATATATTACTATTGTTTAATATGATGTATCTATTAACTATATTGGATTATAGTTAAATAGGAAAAAAAAAATGTTTTTCAGAGCAGGTAAAAATAGCTCCTAAAAATGTTAACATATAAGTTACAATCATGCTTAAATAACACATTAACTAATCATGCTGTGTAAAATCACTACTCAATAGACTATAACTGTGGAGACAGCACTGGAGAGTTTGTTTTTGGACTGCAAGTCTGTCATGCACTGCGTCTTTCATTTGCATAAGTTGTTCAAAGGACATTCAAAATCACTGTGTCTTTGTCACAAAAGCAACAAATCCAGATGCGATTCAAAATTACATTAATAAGACTGGAAAATAAGAATGCAGGATGATTTTTTTTTAAACCATAAATATAGAGATCAACAATCACTTTCATGTCAGTTGTCTTAGAGACAGTTGCCAAGAGACCATAATTACCATATACTGTACACTTCTGTAGAGCATAAGCATCCAGGCCATCAGAGTTGATCATTTAATAAATTCAATAGGCCCTATAATAGTACTGACTCTCTGAGGCACAAAGAATAATAATGCCTTGCACTTCTTTAGTGTGCATTCTTATAGGGACTAAATGTGACTTATTTGTTTAATGAGGTCCTCCTTTTTCCAGCTCACAGATTTTCACACACTTTCCTCAAAGCATTTAACATTTCTCAAACTAAAAACAGATAATGCACTATAGCTTTAAGCACTGAAGATCACTGGCCATCACTAGAGTTGGTTTAGATGACGGTCTGGGGAAGACCCTGTTTGAAGACCGCCAGATAATTTGTATTGCAAAAAAAAAGTTTATATATGTGACCCTGGACCACAAAACCAGTCATAAGTTGCACGGATATATTTGTGGCAATAGCCAACAATACATTGAATGGGTCAAAATTATTGATTTTTCTTTTATGCCAAAAATCATTAGGATATTAAGTAAAGATCATGTTCCATGAATATATTTTGTAAAGTTCCTACTATAAATATATATAAAAAATTAGTAGTAGTAGTAATATGCGTTGCTAAGGACTTTCTCAATATTTAGATTTTTTTGCACCCTCAAATTCCAGATATTCAAATAGTTGTATCTCGGCCAAATATTGTCATATCCTTACAAACCATACATCACTGGAAAGCTTTATTTAGCTTCAAAACGTATTACTGGTTTTGTGGTTAAGGGTCACATATACAGGTGCTGGTCATATAATTTGAATATCATCAAAAAGTTTATTTATTTCACTAATTCCATTCAAAAAGTGAAACTTGTATATTATATTCATTCATTACACACAGACTGATATATTTCAAATGTTTATTTCTTTTAATTGTGATGATTATATCTGACAACTAAGGAAAATCCCAAATTCAGTATCTCAGAAAAGTAGAATATTACTTAAGACCAATACAAAGAAAGGATTTTTAGAAATCTTGGAAATCTTTGAACATGAAAAGTATGAGCATGTACAGCCCTCAATACTTAGTTGGGGCTCCTTTTGCCTGAATTACTGCAGCAATGCGGCATGGCATGAAGTCGATCAGTCTGTGGCACTGCTCAGGTGTTATGAGAGCCCAGGTTGCTCTGATAATGGCCTTCAGCTCTTCTGCATTGTTGGGTTTGGCATATCACATCTTCCTCTTCACAATACCCCATAGATTTTCTATGGGGTTAAGGTCAGGCGAGTTTGCTGGCCAATTAAGAACAGAGATACCATGGTCCTTAAACCAGGCACTGTGTGCAGGTGCCAAGTCCTGTTGGAAAATTAAATCTGCATCTCCATAAAGTTGGTCAGCAGCAGGAAGCATGAAGTGCTCTAAAACTTCCTGGTATACGGCTGCGTTGACCTTTGTAGTGATTGAGGCAAATCAGACACATAGTTGCCTGTAACATTTAACAAATATGTTTTAAATACTTTGTGCTTAGTAACAGACCTTCCCCCAACACAACAGAGAAGGATCCTCGGTTACCCTGGAAACAAAACTGAAAAGACGTTTTACAACCCCAAAGGAATTTGGCCACATGGAAAGTCCACAAGGAAAAGCCACAAAGCCTGTAAAACACACACTTTTGCCTCAAGTTATAGACAAATCATCAATAAATAAACAAGCACCCTGGGATTAATTAAAACGCTTCTGACGCTGTCTGTTGTTCAAGAGTGGCTTGACACAAGGAATGTGACAGCTGAAACCCATGTCTTGCATACGTCTGTGCGTAGTGATTCTTGAAGCACTGACTCCAGCTGCAGTCCACTCTTTGTGAATCATTAATTAATTAATTAATTAAAATAAAACTATTCGGAGTATCCTAAATCATGAGGAAACATGAAAATGTAAAATTGTAATGTAAAAGTCAAGATTTCTGTAGCTCAAACAGTAGAGCATGGGACTAGCAACAACAAAGTCATAGGTTTGATTCACAGGCGATTTATGAATGAGAATGTATGTCCTTAATACATTATAAGTCACTTTGGATAAAATTGTCTGCCAAAATACATAAAGGAACTAAATAAATCCTTAAATAGTCATATAAATGTTATAGTTATTATCAGATCTTCAGCTAGAAATTGCTCTTTGTGTTGTGTATTCTCAATAAGATTAAATTTAACCAGAAATCACTGAAATAAGTCATGGAAATGTCATAAAAATGAATTTGTCAAAATGTTGTGTGTGGAAACCTTTTATTATGAAAGATCCAACAAATATATATAAATAAAAAAATAAGAAAAATATTTGTTTGGCATCCTGAGATTTGGCAGACTGATTTCAAATGAACCCTTCAATGCATATTCTGTTCAATGCAAAACCTTCCATGATTAATTTTCACTCCACTTGTTCACTTTTTGGAGTCTTTCCTTGATTAATTCAAACTTGAACAATTAAATGCTGTCTCTTCTCAAACTGTCATGAGCATTATTCGCACCTCGCTCTGCTAAAATCTTCAATTAATTTGTACACCATTTGTCTGTTTAGCCATGTGTTGCTTGTGTAACAGAATGCAGATGAATGGCATTAATGTGGGAGTGTAATGGAGTATGAGCTGGCACCGACTCTCGCAAGAACTTCTGTAATAAACCTCATGAAAGAGACACAGTCAGCCCTGATACTCATTATTCAGTGTGTAAAGCACAATCCCAGTGTGTGTGAGCTGTTGAAGATGCTTGTGATGTTCAGCAAATATACTTCGCTGAAACAAATCAGTGTTGTCTTGACATCTCTGGTATGTTAGATTTGTCAATATAAAACGTGTAGTGGTGGACTGGTTGTATTCGTTATGACACAAACATAACATTGCTGTTAACTATCCTAAGTACACTGTAAAAATTATACAGTAAAACCTGTTCATTGGTAAATGGTAAGTTCTCTAACTATAGTTGAAAAAACTGTAATAGATCTGATGGGACATTTCATCTCACAAGTCATTGCATAATTTAAAACAGTAAATTTACATTCCTAGAATTCCCTGGGTAACACTTTTGTTTTCTATTTAAAATGATTATTTTTATTCTTATAGTTTATCATTTATGTACAGTGGGGGTTTATGTTACAGTCCATCTTATGTTGTTTACATTTATGCATTTGGCAGACACTTTTATCCAATGCAACTTATATTGCATTCAAGGTACACATTTTTTACATTTTTGTCAATTCTTGCTTTCCCTGGGAATCGAACCCATGACCTTGGCATTGCTTGCGCCATGCTCTACTGTTTGAGCTATAGGAAAGCTTTTGTTGAATTAATGTTTATTGTATTTGTGACGAGTGGCATCGGGTACTGGAGGGAACTACAGGGAGTGCAGAATTATTAGGCAAATGAGTATTTTGACCACATCATCCTCGTTATGCATGTTGTCTTACTCCAAGCTGTATAGGCTGGAAAGCCTACTACCAATTAAGCATATTAGGTGATGTGCATCTCTGTAATGAGAAGGGGTGTGGTCTAATGACATCAACACCCTATATCAGGTGTGCATAATTATTAGGCAACTTCCTTTCCTTTGGCAAAATGGGTCAAAAGAAGGACTTGACAGGCTCAGAAAAGTCAAAAATAGTGAGATATATTGCAGAGGGATGCAGCAGTCTTAAAATAGCCAAGCTTCTGAAGCGTGATCATCGAACAATCAAGCGTTTCATTCAAAATAGTCAACAGGGTCGCAAGAAGCGTGTGTAAAAACCAAGGCGCAAAATAACTGCCCGTGAACTGAGAAAAGTCAAGCGTGCAGCTGCCAAGATGCCACTTGCCACCAGTTTGGCCATATTTCAGAGCTGCAACATCACTGGAGTGCCCAAAAGCACAAGGTGTGCAATACTCAGAGACATGGCCAAGGTAAGAAAGGCAGAAAGTCGACCACCACTGAACAAGACACACAAGCTGAAACGTCAAGACTGGGCCAAGAAATATCTCAAGACTGATTTTTCTAAGGTTTTATGGACTGATGAAATGAGAGTGAGTCTTGATGGGCCAGATGGATGGGCCCATGGCTGGATTGGTAAAGGGCAGAGAGCTCCAGTCCGACTCAGACGCCAGCAAGGTGGAGGTGGAGTACTGGTTTGGGCTGGTATCAAAGATGAGCTTGTGGGGCCTTTTCGGGTTGAGGATGGAGTCAAGCTCAACTCCCAGTCCTACTGCCAGTTTCTGGAAGACACCTTCTTCAAGCAGTGGTACAGGAAGAAGTCTGCATCCTTCAAGAAAAACATGAATTTCATGCAGGACAATGCTCCATCACACGCGTCCAAGTACTCCACAGCGTGGCTGGCAAGAAAGGGTATAAAAGAAGAAAATCTAATGATATGGCCTCCTTGTTCACCTGATCTGAACCCCATTGAGAACCTGTGGTCCATCATCAAATGTGCGATTTACAAGGAGGGAAAACAGTACACCTCTCTGAACAGTGTCTGGGAGGCTGTGGTTGCTGCTGCACGCAATGTTGATGGTGAACAGATCAAAACACTGACAGAATCCATGGATGGCAGGCTTTTGAGTGTCCTTGCAAAGAAAGGTGGCTATATTGGTCACTGGATTTGTTTTTGAATGTCAGAAATGTATATTTGTGAATGTTGAGATGTTATATTGGTTTCACTGGTAAAAATAAATAATTGAAATGGGTATAAATTTGTTTTTTGTTAAGTTGCCTAATAATTATGCACAGTAATAGTCACCTGCACACACAGATATCCCCCTAAAATAGCTAAAACTAAAAACCACTTCCAAAAATATTCAGCTTTGATATTAATGAGTTTGTGTTCATTGACAACATGGTTGTTGTTTAATTATTAATGTTGTAAAATTAATCCTCAAAAATACAACTTGCCTAATAATTCTGCACTCCCTGTATATGAAGCACCAACAATTTATACTAACGGTCGACTACGCCACCCGGTCTATACCGGGAACTACCAGCCCCAGAACAGGGGGCGCACAAGTTCGTTACCAAAAGGAATGGGTGAGCAGAGAGACATAGGCAAGGGAGTACAAAAAAAATGAGGCAGCTTTATTCAGTTACAAAAGTTTAAAACCATTAAGACATTAACATCTCACGGAGCACATTATTCTGATGTCGAATAGAAATAAAGAAAAAGAAACACTTTACAGACATCAATATATCTATAAAAATAAATATAACAGAACAAATACAAAAGAAAGCTTATGGGAGGTAAGGGGTCTGCTGTAATCCTTAATTCACACAGCACGCTTACTCACACACACTCTGGTGAGGTAAAGTCAAAAAGAAGAGCACAGCACTCAACGTGAACACCTTTAAACAGCAGCTCAAGCCCTCCGATATACCTTCCCCGTCACTCCCATGTACCAAAGAGAAAGAAAAAAAAAACAATACTGATAATGAGTAGGGCTACTAACCAGCTCTAAATAAAGAAAGACAACAATCCAAAATGGAAAGAAACACACAAACAATATTCCAATCAATCTCACTCTGGAACTCAAAATAAATTTAGATCTGAAAATAAATAAATTACATTAGGTACAATACACGGAAAAATAAATACAGAACAGAAAAACACAAATCAAAAAGAAGGACACAAACAGGTCCACGATCGCCACAATGCGAAGGTTGAGACGGTCAGGAAACAGCCACGCTTCCACTTTCACTCACACTTCGGTGAGCAATCGTCGGGGCCCGTTGTTATCAAACATAAAGTTCCTCAAATCGACAAATGGAATAAACCCAGGCAAGGCAGCAGGTGCGTTAAATCAGACATTCATCTCGTCGCATAATATAGAAGAGAAACCCTTGATCGTGTCATTCAACCTGTCGAACATGAAAATAGAAAAATTACTAAAAACCAATAAAAATAAAAATAAACAAATCCCGCGAATAACTCTAATATATACCGGAGATGTTCACACGATACTATGCATGGTCGCGGACCGTAACCGGCAATGGTTGATCGCTGACGAGCTACACAAACTCAAGATAGTAAACAAACATTCCATTGACAAAAAGATCCTTCTTAAAGCAAACGCACCAACCTCAAAGCCAGGGGCAGCCTATGCACAGCAGCACAACAACGAGACGGCACTCCAAACACTCTCCATTCATAAATGGCAACTTCCGTAAAGGGGCGGTACAGGTGACAAACGCATCCCAAGTGACAGCAACCTCCCCATTTTATACATGACATCAGACTGCTGATAGGTTCAATGTTTTCACCTGACACTGGCCAATAATCAACACGGGTACATTTCACCCTGCTACATATTATTTTAGTGTCGCGTGTTATCATGATGATGTTTTGTATTTGTGTGTATGACACTGTGCACCTTTAGTATTCACCTCAGCTTCAGGTAGCTAATTGTGATGAACTTTGATTCATCATTTGGCTTTCTCTTTACCACCTGTATTTGTATGCTGGTTGTCAGTATTTAATTGTCTGAGACAATTACATTATTTTATGTTCCACTGTAATTCCAGATTGTAAGACATGCAATTCGATAGCACCTGCTGGTGGGATCCCTAATTTGCTAATGCATTCGTACAAATTTCTTCGTAAAAATAACAAATTAAGTTTTGTAGCTTTTGCCATGAACCGTCCACAGTTGTGCATATAAATCACAGATAGCACAAGCACTCCTATCCACGCTAGTATGAATGTTGCACTTTGATTTAGCACTCTCCTGAAAATTGCATAAGATGTAGCGCACAGTCATAGTGCCTAACACAGGTGTGAAACAAGAGTCCAAAATTGCTCAACCCTTAGACGTGCTGCTTTAAAGGGTTAGTTCACCCAAAAATGAAAGTTATCCCATTATTTACTCACCCTCAAGCCATCCTAGTTGTATATGATTTTCTTTCTTAGCACATCCATCTATCATAAAGGTAACCCATACCTGAAGCAAAGCGATGCATCTGTAAGAAAAGATCCATATTTATAACTTTATATACTATAATTATTGGCTTCCGGTAACAGCTGTATGCAAGTCGAACTTTGACCCGGCTGTGCACATGATCATGACATATACATGGGACTTCAGTCTGAGTCCAGCCTGGGTCATGTCCTGATCTCCATTCCCTCTCTCTCATACTTGCTTTCCTGGCTGGGAAAAAAAAGGGAAAACGCCTGTACAGTAGAGGGTGCAGTTGAAACAAACCTTTCAGCTGTGCTGCTACTGTAGATTACAGAAGAATAAGATACAAGAGAAGGTTTAACACTCTTACGTCAGCAATCCAATTTTTTTTTTTTTAAATGGCACAAACGTGATGTTAGTCCTTTTTGCTTATTCGTATGGTTAAATTGGATCATCAAAGGTCAGCAGCAAAGACATTGGTTAATAAAGTGAGATTAAATATATAATTCTTCTAGAAGGGCATTTGTGATCAGGCACTGATGTCGGACGAGAAGGCCTGAGGTCTGGACTCTGTGCAGGCCAGTCAAGTTCCTCCACACCAAACTCGCTCATCCATGTCTTTATGGACCTTGCTTTGTGCACTGTTGTGCAGTCATGTTGGAACAGGAAGGGGCCATCCCCAAACTGGAACTAACTTCGGTCATCTTTAAAAGAACCAAACTCAGACTCCTTTAAGTGGACCAAGTGAAAAAGGACCTGTACCTGAAAGAGGACTCCAAGAGTAACCAAGATATTTGTTTGTAAAAATTATTTGTATAAGATTATTGTTTTAAATGGCATTGCTACAAATGCTGTTAAATTAAGTTGTTTATCTTTTTACACAATAATATATATTTTTTGCAATACAACATATTCTTGCACTAGCTATATCATACAGCCACCTTTTGTAAATAACATTTATTTTGATTAGTTTTCCTTGAATCATGTTTATTTTATTGCAGAAGGCAATGAAATCTAGCCTGGTCTTACCAGACTCGTACATTTCATTTGTACATAGAGTCTGGCCACTCTCCATTGACAAGCGTTTACTTCCTTGAAGTACTCTGTTGAAGTTTAAAACTATTGGATCTGCCAAGAGTCACTCTAGATCTGCCTAACCAATCGCTAATATGTGGTTGTGACATATGTCGCGGCATTCGCCTTTGATTCTCACATTAAATGTGCACCACCTCAGTGTCAGTGATAAAACCTTGTGCATTTGGATTGTGATTTATTCACGTGGAGAGGAGAGTTTTGTGATCGGAACGCGCTGCTCTCGTGGTGCATATCTCGTGCAATCATAACATAATTGTATATGCTGTAAATAAAATGTCATATGCTTGGTATGATAAGAATAAATGCTGCCATAAATAACAGCCGAATTCAAATGTTTACATGCTTTTCTTCTTTTATTTTTTGAGTGGTGATGAAATATTTTGCCCTTGTAAACACCAGTATTTAAAGAAATACAAGTCTAGAAATGCAAGGTCCTCTGCAGGGGTCAAAAAAGGATATAAACAGTGAATTTTGAAGTGATATATTCAGAGATGTGGATTCGGAGAGCAATTACATTACCACACGACCTTGGTGTTTGTCAAAAGCAGTCGATAATTCAGCCTGGGTTTTTTTTGAGGGTGGTGGGAGATGTACGGCTTCAGCCAACTCCTTCACCACTAACGGAGCGAGCTGAAAAAGACTTTTCCCGGACCACAACATCATGGCCACCAACAAAACTCAGCAGTGATTGTTCTTGCTCCATGTAACGGAGTTCGTTTGTTCAGAGAAGAAGGAGGCGGGAACCGGCAAACATTTAACAACTTTAAATCAAATAATAAGCACAAAATGAAAGTAAAAGTTGCAGCCCCTCACGGACGACTGCATACATACATGCAGTCATAACAGACGCACATACATAACAAAACACAACTTAAAATCCAGGCCTGGTCCTCTCTCGTCCTTGACCGGTGTCGCTCGTCCTTATATGTCTCCGTGCTCCCTCATGAGAGGACTCGTGACAGGTGTGTCTCATTCTCAATCACGCACACCGATCTCGCTTGCTCGTCCACCTCGCCACACTCCAGCGTTAAGTTCTGGACATTCGACAGCGGTGCCACACACTCGCATCTTTCACCGCCGCCATTACTGAACTACAACTCAAACTAGCGCACGACATCAACGTCATCGCTCTCAGCCACTCCCTCTGTTCGCTGATTGGACTGGTAAAAAATTGTTCGGGAGAAAACCTAAGCATATACAGCAGTACCAGACGTAGTACTGAAGGAAAATGAAAATTGAGCGGAAGTACGTAGGAGGGCGAAGCCAGGCTAAACGATATCATCAGCATACAAAAAATAAACAATGCAATAAAATAATAAAAAAAGACGCAAATTAAATAAACTGCTTTTAAATTGCATATTTCTTCACTGTATGACGTATTCAACTGATTCTTTTATTAGGCTAGTAATGCAGATGTTTACATTCACTTAAGACAAAACCACCTGTTTATTAGAAACTTGTGTGTTTTTGACATTTTAAAATAAATGCCATAAGACGCTAAAGATTCCGTTTAGTACACGCGATGTGACAGCTGGCTTCTGGGCATGCACTTTAGGTGTGTGCGCTCGTAACACCATTTTAAACAGCGTCTCTCTTACACAGTTCGGAAGTGGTTGAAATTGCAATAAACAAGTATAAGTTGTGAACAAATAATTTGTAGAGATTTGTGTTCACATATGGGCCAAAAATCACGCAAATCGCGCTCAGACCCCTAAAAAGGACCAAGTGTGAAAAAACCCTTAAGGGGCCAAGCCCAACCCCTGAAAAACAACCCTGTAATTCGTCACTCCAGAGAACACATCTCCACTGCTCTAGAGTCCAATGCATTGCACTTGGTGATGTAAGGCTTGGATACAGCCGTTTGGGCTGCTCTCACTGCTGCCATCAGGCAGACGGTACCGCAGCATCAGAACACGCACCAGCCGACTCCAGAACAGCTTCTTCCCACAAGCAATTAGACTACTTAACTCCTGATCCATCAGTATCATACACACTCTGGACAGAATATCACTCAGCACAACCCACTGTAGATACACACACATTATATACACATTTATTTATCATACAGCATCTATTGCACTTTGGATTTCAATTTTTCAATCTGTGAATAATATTTTATACTATACATTGTATATTATTATTATTATTATTATAGCGTAATGTATATTGTTTAGTGTATGTTTAGTGTATATTGTTTAAAGTATATGTATATTGTAAGTATGTGTATATTGTTTAAAGCTGTGAGAACTACACTCACATTGTGTAAATTATTTATTGTTTATTGTAGTGTATACTGTGCTGTGAGTAATTGTGTGCGCATCAGATGTGTAATCTGATTCTGCTTTAAATGTTGTACATGTCATGTCATGACTACTATGTTGCTCGGAACTGCACCTAAGAATTTCACCTACTGTTGCACTTGTGCATATGGTAGAGTGACAAATAAAGTGATTTGATTTGATTTGATTTGATTTGGCCATGGCAGCCCATTCCATAAAACTCTACTCAACTGTTCTTGAGCTAATCTGAAGGCCACACAAAGTTTGGAGGTCTGTGGCTATTGACTCTGCAGAAAGTTGGTGACTTCCAGGGCCGGACTGGGACACAATTTCAGGCCGGGAAATATACACCCATCCAGGCTATATTTTGAATTTAGAAACACGGACAACCCTATTTTTTCCCTAAATACTTAAAGGCTTTATCTTGAACGGTACCCTCACTTCCCATTTCCTTTTCTTAATTTTCCCTAATATCTCTCTGTCTCTCCCTTCCACCAGGATCATCAGCCTCATACACTAAGTAAAGAGGAGTACTAGTCCCAGCCAGCACAGTCATGTGGGGCCCATATGGGCGTCACCTGGGCTGTCTAACTGGGGCCCAGCCTGTTTTGTCCTCAGTTTCCATGGAGGCCCCACATGGGCTAGCCCAGATGAACTGAACACTACTCAGTGTGCACACTACAGGCTGTGAAATGTAACTGAATCAGTGTTGGAGTTAATGAGATAATTAAGTGATTAATAGAGTAATGACTGAATATTACTGAAGACTCCTGATGATAACAAGCAGAATCACTGAAGGACAGAGAAACACAAAAGACTTCAGACACAACTTCACAAAAGCATTATCAGCTTCCCTTTTTACCTATTAGATTGACTTTCTGTCATCTTAGTTTTTATTGATAATTCCCACTGAGCAAAGGTGTACGTTGAAAATACGTCCACTGAGGAGCCAGAATGAAAGTTTTTATGACGTCTGTTTTTGACGTGTTCTGCACGTCCGATATAGACGTTCAGGGAACCTCAAGGTTAAAAACTAGTTCAAATGTGCTCATTGTGGACATATTTTCCATTTGTAATTGCAAAGCAACTCACAGACAGTGTGTGTTTGTCCAGAAATCATGAAAATAAAAGAAACTTAGCTCACACCTTTAGACACTTTAGACAACTTAGCATCTGTAATTCACACATCTTTGGATCGTGAGAGAATCGTGGGATTCAATCCAGGATCTTCTTGCTGTGAGGAGACAGTGTTTCCCACTGAGACACTGGTGCTGCCCTTAATCACAGACATAAGACACACTTTGACTATTTCTGTCAGACGTCTACAGAAGCTCTTACTGACAATTAACAGAGCTTTAGATGTTGATATTTATGGTTAATTTGAAGTCACCATTGTGGTGGGAAGCGTTTGCTTTAGTTGGGCTCTTGGTCCCTGTATTTGAGTTAGCTTTTCTTTGGCAGCTGTAACTGTGTGTGTGAAACACAATACTTATGGCTGAGAAACCAAAGATAAAGCCACTTCAGGTGTTGTCAGCTCCTTGTTGATGACTAAATCATCAGAAGTCTAGAATCTGATGTTGTGCTTTTGAGTTTTGTGTTCTTTTTTGGCAAATAATAATTTGTTTATATACTATAACCTTGTGAATACACTGTATCGGGACTAATAGCAATAAAATAATCACTTATCCTGAAAGATGATAAAACAGCATGTGCACATTGTTTTGAGAAAATATTTCACATAGTCACACACAGACATCAAGATTTTGCATATGATTCACAACAACGGTGACAATCATAACAAAAAAGCGCTTCATGCTGCAATGCATGATGGGTAGCTTCAAAGTACAAAACTCATGCTTGATTGTCACCGTTGTTGTGAATCATATGCAAAATCTTGATGTCTGTGTGTGACTATGAGAAATATTTTCTCAAAACAATGTGCACCTGCTGTTTTTTTCATCTTTCAGGATAAGTGATTTGTTTATTGCTATTGGTGTCAATACATCAGATTCACAAGGTTATAGTATATAAACAAATTATTATTTGCCGAACAAGAACATAAAACTCAAAAGCACAACATCAGATTCTAGACATCTGATGATTTAGTCATCAACAAGGAGCTGACAACACCTGAAGTGGCTTTAGCTTTGCTTTCTCAGCCATAAGTATTGTGTTTCACACACACAGTTACAACTGCCAAAGAAAAGCTAACTCAAGTACAGGGACCAAGAGCCCAACTAAAGCAAACACTTCCCACCACAATGGTGACTTCAAATGAAACATAAACATCAACATCTAAAGCTCTGTTAATTCTCAGTAAGAGCTTCTGTAGACGTCTGACAGAAATAGTCAAAGTGTGTCTTATGTCTGTGATTAAGGGCAGCACCAGTGTCTCAGTGGGAAACACTGTCTCCTCACAGCAAGAAGATCCTGGATTGAATCCCACGATTCTCTCACGATCCAAAGATGTGTGAATTACAGATGCTAAGTTGTCTAAAGTGTCTAAAGGTGTGAGCTAAGTTTCTTTTATTTTCATGATTTCAGGACAAACACACACTGTCTGTGAGTTGCTTTGCAATTACAAATGGAAAATATGTCCACAATGAGCACATTTGAACTAGTTTTTAACCTTGAGGTTCCCTGAACGTCTATATCGGACGTGCAGAACACGTCAAAAACAGACGTCATAAAAACTTTCATTCTGGCTCCTCAGTGGACGTATTTTCAACGTACACCTTTGCTCAGTGGGAATTATCAATAAAAACTAAGATGACAGAAAGTCAATCTAATAGGTAAAAAGGGAAGCTGATAATGCTTTTGTGAAGTTGTGTCTGAAGTCTTTTGTGTTTCTCTGTCCTTCAGTGATTCTGCTTGTTATCATCAGGAGTCTTCAGTAATATTCAGTCATTACTCTATTAATCACTTAATTATCTCATTAACTCCAACACTGATTCAGTTACATTTAACAGCCTGTAGTGTGCACACTGAGTAGTGTTCAGTTCATCTGGGCTAGCCCATGTGGGGCCTCCATGGAAACTGAGGACAAAACAGGCTGGGCCCCAGTTAGACAGCCCAGGTGACGCCCATATGGGCCCCACATGACTGTGCTGGCTGGGGTGTTATTGGAAATTTTTACTAAAACATTCATATAATAATAATAATGCATAATATATGTATGCATGTATAACGTGTGTGTATTTTTCTCGTACCTGTCTCTTCTTCACCTGTCACTTTTTCTGGCCTCATATTACAATCAGAACTGAAAATCAACCTTATAATTTATTTGCCCAGAATCTACATCTAGTTTAATAAAACAGTATTATATTTAAGACAAAATGTTGTTTTTATGTTAAAATGTAATTAAATATCCAAAAAAAGCAACACTATATTGCATACAATATGTAAAAAAAGAAAAAAGTTTCGGTAACGCTTTAGATTACAGCCCGGAAAGTACTGCATAAGTAAAGAGAATTTACAACATAACTTTCGGTAATTATAGTGTAACTATAAAGTAAGTACGTGTAGGTATAAGGGAACAATATGTAATACTGGGGGAATAAAGGGGTAACTATCAGGAAAATTAACACATTATTTTTACTGTAAGTATTTTTTTAATTAAGGGGTAATTATCTGTGTAGTTACAGGGTAAGTACCCAGCAAACAGGGGACGTCCCCAGGACGTTGCGAGCGTCCGTTTAGGTCCACAGTAGGTCCGCTTTGTAACGTTCGCTGGCGGACGTTCGGAGGACGTCCCCATTTGGTCCGCTTTATAACGTTCGCTGGCGGACGTTCGGAGGACGTCCCCATTTGGTCCGCTTTATAACGTTCGCTGGCGGACGTTTGGAGGACGTCTTCATTTATAACGTTCGCTGGCGGACGTTCGGAGTACGTCCCGATTTGGTCCGCTTTGTAACGTTCTCTGGCGGACTTTCCCTCACCTGCCATTTCCATATGGGATAGCAACACTTGCAAAATCCAGTCGCCCATATGCATTTATCATCAGACCTGACACAACTCAGACAAACGAAAAATGTAACTAAAATAAAACCGTATTGGATTTAAAGTGGATTTGTTTATTTCTTAAAATCCCTTAAATTAACTGTGATAACGGAAAGTATATGCAATTTTTTTTGTAGATTAACATTTTAGTGCAAGTAAACTATAGTCCTAAAAATATGATTTGAATGAGTTGTAGGTCAATGTTACAAATAACTTTCCTGTTATACTTACCAGTATCACTATCATCAAATCGCGAGTTTGTTTTCAGCAGTAATTTAAACATCAAAACACGATACCCTTCAATAATATAATTGAACATAGGCTACAATTTATTATGTATTACACATGCATTAAGAAAATAAGGTTGAATCTCAGGAGCTTTAAAATAATTAATTAACTTCAACTGATGAATGCAGCCAAAGAAAACGTGAAGAATGATAAAACCACACTGATGGAAAGAAAGTGGAAATAACAGGTAAGAAAAATAACATTTTCCTATTTTACCTGGTCAGGTGAAGGTGACTGGTTTTATTCAAGAAAAGTTATTTTAGGAAAAATATTTTTACTACTTAATACTTATCGCACACAGCTCAAAAAAGAAAAAAGAAACAAAAGAGATATAGCCACACTGGGAGACACAAGCAAATATCGATCAAATGCGCCTTACAGAGTGACGTCGTTCTTTAAAGGTGCGCAGCATGTATCCATGGCAACGCTTAACTGCCTAGAGACAGTTAACGGTCCAGCCGGATTTCCCCAGAGGCGGCTTTGAGTTTTCTCTTTCATTGGTATAAAAGGTATTTATAATTTTTGATTAGTAGACATTAGCTATAATCATTGTTAATCTTGTAATGTTTAAAATATGACAAGTTTACCTTTTAAAACGTTTGCTGAAGTTTTCCATCGTGTAGTAGGCTACAGCTGCTAACCGTTATGCTAACACTTGGAAGCTAAAAGTTAAGCTGAAATGAGACGACATTATCTGATATTGACAAATATAGGGATTAAATATCGAATTTTATACAGTAAATATACTGAGTAAAAAGACAAAGCCCAAATTGGGACAACCGTTATGCTAATTTGGGGTCTAACAAAATCAAAATAGTCAACAGTCTTTTTTTTCAATGGACAAACGATGATACTGGACATACAACCATAACACTAGCCTACTGAGTGTGTTCATTTTGTTGTTTTAGGTTAGAAGCCAAGTGGAAGAATTGCCATCTAACCCAACAGCTGAAAACGATACTCGGTTACTTAACGTAACCTCGGTTCTCTCTAGAAGAGGGAACGAGTATTGCGTAAGTTCCTTACGCTACGGGAAAGTATTCTTTCTTCGAGATTTCTGAAAAACCCAAAATTATCCTTAATTTTGTAACATTGTCAACGCAGTGCGGCAGCCTGGCAGACCATAGCAGGCTATTCCAGCGTGCTATTGGCTGCTCTGCTGGCAACTGCAGCAGCCTATCGGTGAGCCCGCGTGACGTGGCGACCAATGAGGGCGCTTCGCGCCCACCTGGCTTCATTTGCCTACAGGTGGGGCGTGGCCAGGTGTATATAAGCAGGGCGCACGGGCTGCATATTCGGTTTTCGTAGTTCTGAAGCATAAAAGCCCGCGGGGCGCACGGCAAGGAACGCGATACTCGTTCCCTCTTCTAGAGAGAACCGAGGTTACGTTAAGTAACCGAGTATCGTTCTCTTACGAGAGGTTCTCTCGTATTGCGTAAGTTCCTTACGCTACGGGAACATATTGTCAACGCCGTGCGCGCCTCGCATACAGCATATGTATCCCAGGGAACCGGGGACCATAACACTGCTCGGGCAGGGTGGCCGGTAAGGAAAACGGGCCACCACATATACAGACACTTCATTCGAACTGACGGGTGGTTACGACGGGTGGTTACAACACCCTGTCCCATGAATGAGGGAACGGCACCTGCCGGTCTCCTTCAAATTCACCACACCTTGTCTCATGAATGAGGGAGCGGCAACGCCGGTCGCCTTCAAATTCACAATATCTTGTTATATGAGTGAGGTAACGGCACCGCCGGTCACCTTCAAACTCACAACAGCTCGTCTCGTAAATGAGGGAACGGCACCGCCGGTCTCCTTCAAATTCACAATGAGCCTAGTACCGAACTTACTACCAGTATGTGAGCTATGTCTGCGCAGAACCACTGGGCAGAACCAACAGCCCTATTGAACTGATAACACTTTCGCCAGTAAGGCAGGAACTTCCAGATTGTAAAATCTCACGAACGTAGATGGGGAGGCCCAGCCTGCCGCCATACAGATATCGTGGATGGAAATCCCTCTGGCCCAAGCCCACGAAGAGGCCATGCCTCTGGTGGAGTGTGCTCTGACACCTAGCGGGCACTGCAGGTGTTTGGAAGCGTATGCAGCTGCAATCGCGTCCACTATCCACCTGGACAGGGTCTGTTTCGAGGAGGCGAGACCTTTAGTGCGCCCACCAAACGAAACAAATAGCTGCTCAGAACGCCTGAAGGCGGCGGAGCGTGTGACATAAACCCTCAATGCCCTGACAGGGCAGAGGAAATTGCCACCGTCCCCCTCATCGGATGCTGGCAGAGCCGAGAGGGAGATAATCTGCGCCCTGAAGGGAGTGCCGATCGCTTTGGGGACATAACCATGCCTCGGTCTGAGAATGACCTTAGAGTCATTAGGACCGAACTCCATACACGTCGGGCTCACTGAGAGCGCGTGTAGATCCCCCACGCGTTTCACTGAAGCCAGAGCTATCAGAAACGCGGTTTTTAGCGAAAGGAACCTTGGTTCCACAGTCTCGAGCTATTCAAAGGGATGAGCCTTCAGGGCCTCTAGGACCAAGGCCAGATCCCATATAGGAACCGACGGGGGCCGCGGGGGATTCATCCGTCTGGCTCCTCTGAGGAAACGGATAATGAGCTCGTTCCTTCCTAGCGTGCTACCTAGCGTCATCTGAGCGAACGCTGCTATAGCCGCCACATACACTTTGAGCATGGAAGGGGACCTGCCCCGTTCCAAAAGCTCTTGGAGGAAGGAGAGCACCCGCTGGACCCCACATTGCTGTGGGTCCAATCCCTTGGAAACACACCACTCAGTGAACACCGACCACTTAGAACTATATAACCGCCTCGTCGAGGGGGCTCTAGAGTGTGAAATCGTGTTCATAACCCCTTCGGGCAGGTCAACGGGTATCCGTTGGTCACCCATACATGCAGAGACCATCGCTCTGGATGGGGATGCCAAACTGACCCTCCTGCTTGAGAGAGAAGGTCTGCTCTCAGCGGAACTGGCCAGGGGGGTGAGTGCGACAGCTTCACCAGCTCTGGGTACCAAATCTGGTTCTCCCAGCGCGGTGCTATAAGGAGCACCGGACGGCGCGTTTCCCTGATTTTCGCTATGACCTGGGGCAATAGGGAGATCGGCGGGAAAGCATACAGCGGGAGGCTGGGCCAAGTTTGGGACAGCGCATCCTCGCTTTTGGACAGAAACGTCGGGCAGCGGGCGTTCTCTTTTGTTGCAAAGAGGTCGAGCTCCGCTCTGCCGAACAGGCGCCATACCAGCTGGACTGTCTGGGGGTGCAGGGACCATTCTCCTGGGAGAATGAGGCCCCTGGACAGCTTGTCCGGGCCAACATTGAGGTGGCCCGGCACGTGCGCAGCTCTCAGCGAGCGCAGCGAGCTGTGTGCCCGCACGAGCAGGCGTTCTGTCAGATTGCCCAGACCTCTGGACCTGACACCGCCCTGCCGGTTCACGTAGGACACCACTGTGGTGTTGTCCGACCGGACTAACACATGGTGTCCTCGTATAAGCGGGAGAAACTGCCTGAGCGCGTTCTCTACCGCTATCATCTCCAAACAGTTTATGTGTAGGAGTTTTTCCTCGCTCGACCAAAGGCCCGAGGCTGATCTGCCCTCGAAAACGGCGCCCCAATCCGTGGTGGAGGCGTCCGTCGAGATGACCTTGCTGTGTGAGATGGCTCCCATCGTCACTCCCCTCTGGTACCAGTCGGCTACTAACCAGGGCTCTAGGGCTGACACGCAGCCCTGAGTCACTCTGATCCTGAAGCCACCGGACGCCCAGGCTCTGTGAGGCACTCGGGCGTTTAACCAGCATTGCAGCGAGCGCATGCGCATTAAGCCCAGCTATAGCACAGCCGCAGCTGAGGCCATACGTCCCAGCATCCTCTGAAAAAGCTTGAGAGGTGCGATTTTGCCCGGCCGGAAGTACGCAGCCATGCGCCGAACTTGGCGCGCGCGATGGGGTGACAGGCGGGCTGACATTGCCACAGTGTCCAGATTCAAACCCAGGAATGAGGTTGATTGCGTGGGCACTAATGAGCTCTTGGTCCAATTGACCGTGAGCCCTAGGCTGTCCAGATGGCTGAGCAGCATTGCCCTGTGGGCGAGGAGCTCGGCCTCCGACTGCGCCAGGATGAGCCAATCGTCCAGATAGTTCAATACTCGCATCCCTCGATTTCTCAGAGGAGCGAGGGCCGCGTCCATGCACTTCGTAAATGTACGGGGTGCTAGTGACAGGCCGAACGGAAGGACGGTGTATTGATAAGCCTGGCCGTCGAAGGCGAATCGTAAGAATGGCCTGTGACGCGGCGTTATCTTGATTTGAAAATATGCATCTTTCAAATCTAGGGAGATTAGCCAGTCTCTCGGGCGAATATGCGCGAGGATCTGCTTGGTCGTGAGCATCTTGAACGATCTTTTCATAAGAGCTTTGTTCAGACGCCTCAGATCCAGAATCGGTCTGAGCGACCCATCCCTTTTTGGCACGAGAAAATACCGGCTGTAAAAGCCTGACTTGCTCATAGAATGGGGAACCGGTTCTATAGCCCCTTTGCACAGCAGCGTGGCTATTTCTGCTCGAAGTAGATGTGCTACTTCCTCGCTCACTCTCGTCTCTGTACGCGCACAGAAGCGCGGAGGGCGGCGAGCGAACTGCAGAGTGTAGCCGTGCTTCACTGTTTTCAGCACCCATTCTGATACACCTGGAATGGCTTCCCACGCTCTCGCGTGCGCCACACGGGATAGAACGGCCTCCGGGCTCGAAACGCCGCGCTTCGCGGGTTTGACGGCCTGTATAGGAGGGGCGGGCGCAGTGCGCGCGCTCTCTGTGCTGTGGGCCAGCCGATCGCTCGCGATGGCTGGCCGCCCTACACACTGCATCTCTGCCGCTTCGAGCGGGGAGTGGCTTGTGTGCGGCCCTACACTCATCGCTCCGGCCACCCTGGGCGGAAAACAAATGGTGTGTGGCGCGGCGCGTGGCGCCTGAGGCATAATGTTCGCGAAAATGTGTGAGCGCGTTTGAGCGGGCACAACTCTTACGCGTGGAACATGACCGGTTAAGAGTGGCTGTGTGACAGCGCGTGTGGTGGTTAGTCGTGGACGCAAACAAGCGGACACGTGACCTAACTCTAGCACTCGAGCGGCCGGTGGCCGCTTTATGTGAGTGGGGGACACGGGGTTTATAGTGCTTGTGTGCAGGGGTGAACACAGAAAAGTGGGCACATTTACTGCATTTGAAACACATACGGCGTGAGCCGTGCAACCAGAAATAATGCAACTTTTGTGATTTCTCTGGTTCGCCGTAAAAACGGCGGTTATTGACAGGCGAGAAGGCATTTTTGCCGGCTCGTTGGCTGCGTGAAATCCATCTGCAGCAGCCACAGTGGTGGGGGCTGACAGGAAAGAGATTTTTTACGGTGGTCCGGCCGCGGCGGGACTTAACCGTCGTTTCTTGCCTCTGGCTAGGAGGACTTTGGAGGCTCGGGCTTCAGCGCGATCCTAGGCCGGGGGCCCCGAGGTGGAGGCGGCTTACCACGGCTGGAAGAGCGCGATCTGGGGCGGCCGCTCGGTCTTCGCTGAGACGAAGGGGGCCGCGCTGGGCGCTGCGCGGAGCTCGTTGCTGGCTGGTCACGAGGACGGCGAGCAGCGGAGCTATTGCTAGCGCCGGGGCGTCGAGGCAGGAAAAGGTTCATGGCCTGCGTCGTTTTCTGCACTTCGGAGAAACGGTCGACGATCCCCTTGACCGCTGGTCCAAAGAGCCCAGACGGGGAGAGCGGGGCATTTAGGAAGGCCGCGCGCTCTGTTTCTCGCATGTCCGCGAGCGTGAGCCAGAGGTGGCGCTCAGCTACCGTGAGGGAGGCCATAGAGCGTCCGAGGGCCTGTGCTGCGGTCTTGGTGGCGCGAAGGGAGAGATCCGTCGCGCTTCGCTAATCCGTGATTAACTCAGCGTCACAGCGTTTCTCGTCCAGGTCGCGGAGGAGATTAGCTTGGAGGATTTGCAGCACGGCCATAGAGTGCAGAGCGGACGCAGCTTGACCGGAGGCAGCGAAAGCGCGGCCGATCAGCGATGACGTCACTCTGCAGGCCTTAGACGGGAGGGCAGCCTTTGAGCGCCAACGCAGCGGCGACAACACTTTTGAGCGTAAAGGATATGGGCTGCCGGATAGCAGAGCAGGCACGGATGGCTGAAGGTGGCGCGATGCTGCCGGCTTCCTCAGGCGCTGTCCTCTGCTTGCTTGTCTGCGCGGTCACGGCGGCGGGTTCCAGATCCAGCGATGCGAAGGGCTTCGCTGAAGAAAAGAAAATCGAATATGTAGCCCGTGAGCCCTGCTTATATACACGTGGCCACGCCCCACCTGTAGGCAAATGAAGCCAGGTGGGCGCGAAGCGCCCTCATTGGTCGCCACGTCACGCGGGCTCACCGATAGGCTGCTGCAGTTGCCAGCAGAGCAGCCAATAGCACGCTGGAATAGCCTGCTATGGTCTGCCAGGCTGCCGCACTGCGTTGACAATGTTACAAAATTAAGGATAATTTTGGGTTTTTCAGAAATCTCGAAGAAAGAATACTTTCCCGTAGCGTAAGGAACTTACGCAATACGAGAGAACCTCTCGTAAGAGAACCAGAAACGCGTGCTCGCACACACAGCTGCCTGCGCGTTTGCGCACACACACACACACACACACACACACACACACACACACACACACACACACACACAAGCACATCACCTTTACAACTGTTCAATTAAAATAAATGTACTTTGTTCCTTACAATTCATACGTGTCTGTTTTCGTTGGTTTGCCGAAATATAAAATAAAATGCTGCTAAAGTGAAAGTCTCCTAAACGTCCCGTGGCTGCTGGACGTCCTGTCAACGTCCTTATGAACGTCCGGAGGACGCGGGACGTCAAGAGGACCCTACACATGGACGTCCGGGGGACGTTCGCTGATGCCATTTAGGGGACATTCTGGGGACCTTTTTTTGTTAGCTGGGTATGAATCAACGGGCTGTAAATTAAAGTGGTTCTTGTTCCCATCTTGTTTTGTGTAGTTACAGGGTAAGTATGAATCTGCGGGCTGTAAATTAAAGTGGTGTTTGTTCCCTTCTTGTTTCGTGTAGTTACAGGGTAAGTACAATAAACAACACATACAAAATCTGATATCACTCAAAAATATTTATTTGACAAACAACTAAATCCAAAACAGATTTGACACTTATTCATTTTTTTAAATAAACTTTTCATTTCAAATAATAACATCCGGACAGAAAGAGGCACTTTTTGTCCCTTTTTTGCTTCTCTTAATTGCTTGTCTTCCTCTTCATGTTCCTCTTCTTCTTTATCATTATTTCCATTGATGGATCTTAAGAGGAATCCCAGGTCTTTTGATATTTTGTATTATTATTTATTAAAATAAAAAGTACACCAAGAAAGGCTCTCATAATTTACTAATCTTTTCGCATCCGATCAGCTGTTACCAGCGCGTGCATGAGTAAAGAAGCTTCAAGCTTTCTCACGCAAGTTTCATCTGAAACACACACAAGAACTGGTGTCTCTGTCTTCTAGTCTTGTTTGTTTCTCATTGCTATTAACATATATTATGTTATTGTTTGTATACTGTTGTGAGCATTAAAAAAATAAAAACCGACAGCATCCAACATCCGCATGACAGAGTTTCTCGGCGCGCTCACATCACGCTTCAAGTTACGCCAAGCGTGAACTCAACCCTCTCATTCACGCAGATGACTGCTGATCGGAAGCGATAGTCTACTGTTTAAAAAATTTAAAATATTGTTATTTTTCTTACAAACACTTATCGTTTCACTTCAGAAGACATTGATTCATCCATTGGGATCGTATGGATTACTGTAGTTATTGCTGTATGTGCTGTTTGATGCTTGAACTTTTAGGAACCCAAATTAGTTTTCATTAGCAGAGATTATTTATTTTTCTGTGTTCATATGAAGAAATAAAGTCGTATGTACATCTCGGATGGCATGAGGGTGAAAGACGAGTAAACGGTGAGGACATTTCTGCGTGCACTGTATTTTCAGTGTAGTTATATAATAGGATAGCTAGAGACATGGGATTCCTTCTTAAGTTTCATCTGTGGCAAGGACGAAAAAGTAGAGGAACAAGACGAGGATAAAGCCAAGCAAGAGAAACGAATAAGTGTTGTAAATCTGTTTTTAAAAACTTTTTTTTAAAATAAAGGTTTCTGAGTGATATCAGATTGTGTACGTGTTTATATTGTACTTACCCTGTAACTACATGAAACAAGATGGGAACAAACACCACTTTAATTTACAGCCCGCAGATTCATGCACTGTAAAAAAAATGCTGCTAAAAAACGGCGAACTTTTGACAGTAAAATGCTGTTTTCCATTAAAACAGTAATATACCGTAGAAAACAATGCATTCTGGGTAATATTTGTAATTTTTGAGAAAATAGCCAACAGGAATATACCATGAATTAACAGTGCTCAAAGTCGACACTCAGAGGCTGTGCTCCAAATCACACCCTATACCCTCATTCACTATTCCCTACACTAGTTTACTGATAGTGAGCGAAAATAAGTGAGTGAATTCAAACACCTGATGAACACCTGCTGTTATCACCGAAGGAAAGAGATACATGAACAGAAAAAAGCTGCTTTCATCAACTGAAGATAAAAGAAGATATTAAATCTCTGAAGATCTCAGCAGAGGAGGATAAAACAACTCCACAAACAGCATTACCAGCTTCACACATTACTAACCAGACTGACTTTATTTCTGTCAGACGTCTACAGAACTTATTTTGACGTTACCATTATGGTGATCAGTGTTTGCTTTAGTTGGGCTCTTGAACCATGACATAATAACATTAGTTTTTTTCTATAGCTGCTCTAACTGTGTGTTTTAAATACATTTGTTATAGCATGCAAAGCCGAAAAAAAATGTAAACAGATGATGTTGACTATTTATTAATGGTCTGGTTCATTGAGCTCCTTCATAATCTAAGTTATAATGATATAGATGAAGTTTTATTTTATGGTAACCCAATAATTTTACAGCATGAGTTCAATTAGTGTTGCAACAACCAGAAAATTTTAAGGACAGGAAAAAAGCTTGTGGTCAATACATTTTGAATACTAGAGTCATTCAGACTCAAATAGACATCAAGAATCGGCGTATGAATCTCAACAATGGTGACAATCAAAAGCTTCATTCTGCAATGCATGCTGGGTACATGCATTGTGCAAAAATCATCCATGACTCCCAGCATGCATTGCGGCATGAATAAATTATGCTAATGAATAGCCTGGTTATTTTCGTTAATTCTTAATATTTACCTTTATTTTTGGTGTTGTTTTTGTGTTGACTTTTGGTAGTGTTTGTGATGTTCAGAGTTGATCTGTTCATCTTTTTTTTTGACTGTCACCATTGTTGAGATTCATATGCGGATTCTTCCTGTCTATGTGAGTCTAAATGGCACCATAGAACAAACCATTTATGTATTTCAAGAGTTTAAATATCCTTCATAACTGATTTCTAATCACAGTTTGATATTTTACAAACTGTCACAATTTTGGTAATGAAAAATAGGGGTAAAATGAGATGTATATATTAAAAAAAAGGTTTTGTTTAGGGAATAGACACTGAATGAGATGAATGAACCAAGCATTCCATGATGTTTATGTCACAATCAATAACACCTGACACAAGTGTTTTGCTACAACAAATGTGTCTAAGAAACACACAGTTACAGAAACTAAAGAAAAACTATTGTTACAAAGTCAAGGGTCAAGAGCCCAACGGAAGCAAACACTAATCACCATAATGGTGACCAAACATTTTCAATTAAACATCAAAAGTTAATTTGATCTGTTAATTTTCTATAAGAGCTTCTGTAGATGTCTGACAGAAATAAAGTAAATCTGGTGAGTAATAAGTGAAGCTGGTAATGCTGTTTGTGGAGTTGTTTAATCCTCCTCTGCTTTAATGTCTTTCTTTCAGTTGATTTCATCTAAGGCTGTGGCTGAAGTCAGTTGTACTTCTCTTTCCTTGAGTGGTTCTGCTTGTTAACAGCAGGTGCTCATCACTAATTCTCAATTACCACTTAATTAATATCTTAATTATCTCATTAACTTCAACAATGCTTCAATTACTCTAACACTCTGTAGTGTGGACACATATAAGTGTTCATTTAAAACTGAAGATTTTGCTGTGGAGCTTAAAGGGTTAAAGGAATTAGATGAAAATTAACGGTAAACAACTGTAAATTAATTTACGGAAAAGTACTGTAAAAAAACAGCAGTTTACTGGCAACCAGAGCTGCCAGTAGATTACCGTAAAATCAAAGAAAAAACAGTAATATACTGTAAAACGTAACAGTCAGATTTACCAGATGAATCAAGATATTTTCACTGAAATAGTAGTGAAAGTTAATAGAAAACAATTGTGCAAAGTCTGTAACTGATAAGGAGAGTAAATATTAAAATGAACTGTTTCTATGTGTTGTTGCACAAGATGATATAGAAGAGATCTTTTAGTTTAATTAATTCGTTTTGTGTGTCACCATTGTGCAAGAGAGTAGAGCCTGTGCTTCAGTCCAGGATGAGCAGAGAAACACTGATGAAATGCTGCCTGATGCTTTATTTAAAGTCAATGACTGTGTTTGCTGATGCAGTTATGAGCTGTTTGTTGAGTAATTTATCACATACATGTGTGCTATTGCTAGCGATGAACTGTAAAAATTGAAGTTAAAGTAATCTACTTTCACTACTACACATTACGTGTTTGCAGTTTATATTAAGAAAGGTTCCTTTTCAGTGGACTCAAATTAAATGTTCACAGTACAAACACCATATGAATGCTAGTTTTAAAATGAGAACTGTTTGAAGCAATCAGTTTTTCAAATGAAAAGAGTTACCTTTCATGGTATTATTACGGTAACATACTGTAAAAAAGGAGAGCTGTAAAAAAACAGTAGAGGGCTGTAAATTAACAGTACATTGCTGGCAACCACAGCTGCCAGTAGATTACCGTTATTTTACAGCACAATTTTTTACAGTGTGCTTACCCTGTAACTACATGGATAATTACCCCTTAATTAAAAAATACTTACAGTATAAATAATGTGTTAATTTTCCTGATAGTTACCCCTTTATTCCCTCAATATTACATATTGTTCCATTATACCTATACGTACTTACTTTATAGTTACACTATAATTACCGAAATTTATGCTGTAAATTCTCTTTACTTACGCAGTACTTTCCAGGGCCGTAATCTAAGGCGTTACCAAAGTTTCTTTTTTTGTTTCTACTCCCTGCCTGGCTGAATCTGATGTGTGATCACTGCACCACAGCGAGTGATAGGTTGATTATCTCCACCTTCATTTGATTAAAAAAAAGGGGGGGAAAGTTTTAAACATCACAAATGGGCAGACATAGGGTGCATCTCAATCAGCTCTAGTTCAGTAGTCAGCCCACGGACTGATTCCCTGACCAGTGTCCTGACTACTGAACTAGGGAGCTGATTGAGACGCACCCATAATTTTCTAAATAGTCTAAATGTCAAAAATGTATTCGGTAGCACGTTATAATCTAAGGTTCATTAGTTAACTACATTCATTAACATGAACTAATAATGAACTGCACTTATGAAGCATTTATTTATCTTTGTTCATGTTAATTTCAACATTTACTAATGCATTATTAAAATCTTGCTAACATTAGTTAATACACTGTGAACTAACATGAACAAACCATGAACAGCTGTATTTTTATGAACTAACGTTAACAAAGATTAACTAATGCTGAACAGAGGTGTTGTTCATGGTTAGTTCATGTTAACTAATGCATTAACTAATTTGAACTAATACAACCTTATTGTAAAGTGTTACCATGTATTCAGTATTGCATTATTTTTTGTTGATGTCTGCACTATAACTTCTGTCTTCTTGCTCCCAGTACCTACCATATAATTGTGAATATTTGTCTGCTAAATTACTGATGTAACTTTACACTAAATAATATTAATCTACTTTAGCATAGGCCTACAGTATTTTAAGAGATAGTAAGTAATAGGGGCGCTACCGCTAACATTCGCTAGCAGTTCAATACTAATTTAACAAAGAAAAAAAGTACAGTATTTACAGATGAAACTGACCTGCACTTGAAGCCCTGAACAGGTCAGTAATTTTGCAACGTTTCGCTGCTGCTTCTTGGAGAGCTTTCTTTTTCTTTGCCGTTTCCCTCTCTGCTCGACCTGGCCACTTTCTATCCATCATCAGGTGCTGCTCGCGTTTGGCTGAGGCGTACATTTCGGATTTTACAGCAGGAACCTGCAAATTATAGAATCTGATAAACAGTACTAAAAAAAAAAATGAGTTCACTGCACTCAAATATTACCGAATGTTGTGTGGACACAATGACTGAAACAGAACTAAAACTGAATGAGTTCTAGAACATTTCTAGTTCCCAGCATGATAATTGTATTATTAAGTGATTAAATAAGTGATAATTGCGTATTGGTGGTGACACCTGATGATGGTAATGAGCAGAATCACTGAAGGAAAGAGAAACACAAGAACTACAACTGACTTCAGCCACAGCTTTAGATGAAATCAACTGAAGGATAAAAGACATTAAATCTCTGAAGATCTCAGCAGAGGAGGATTAAACAACTCCACAAACAGCATTACCAGCCTCACACATTACTAACCAGACTAACTTTAATTTCTGTAATTTCTGTTATATTGAAAATAATAGTTTTGTTTGAATTCACCATGATGGTGTTCAGTGTTTGCATTTTTTGGGATCTTGACCTTGACAAAACATGTCTTGCTCTGGCTACTTTAACTGTGTTTACGAAGCACATTTGTTATGGTAAGAAAAGCCAAGAGAAAATATGATCAGCTGGTTTAGGTTGTTTTTTGCTGATGATATTATCGTCATGTAGTGACTGAATAACTGATCTCATTCGGAGTCTAATGCTCTGATTATAGAGGTTTTGTGTTATTATTTTTTGTATTATTAATAATAGAACTATGTGATTCTACAGCACAAGATCCAGGATGGTTGTGGTAATCGAACAATATGCAGGATTTAAATTATTTAAACATAAAACAAGCTACAAAAACATCACAACAAACACAGCAAAAGTAAAAGCAAATAGTAAGATTTAAAGAAAATTAGTCACAATTCAGATGCATAATTTATTCATGCCGCAATGCATGCTGGGACCCATGAGGGAGTTTTGATCGGTGGTACCCAGCATGCACTGCAGCATGAAGCTTTTCATTGATTGTTACCATTGTTGAGATTCGTACGCAGATTTTTGATGTCTGTGTGTTTCTAAGTAATGCCATAGATTAAAACCTTTTGAACACTACATGATTTTAAAATCTTGCATATTATTCAATCTCCACAACAGCGCTGTATCTCGTGCTATTGAATCATGTAGCCACCATTATGAACAATACAATAATTAACAACACAATACCGCTATAACCAGAGCATAAGACTCTGAGTTAAATCAGTGACTTCAACCTTATGTGTTGTTGGGGATGTTTTCATCCACTATGGGGGATTTTTGAAGGCCAGAGGCGTGACTCCAGGGCCGATGTGCTATGCCATCGCAAGGGTCCAGGGTCCACAGGCAATGTGTGGACTCCCCTCTGGACCTGTAGATGCCAGCCAAAATCAGTAGCCCCATGTAGGCATGGAGATCTGTGGAGTCCACCTCGGTCCAGATTCTCATTGTGCGGCGCCCATGGAGGTTGGTCATGCTGACAATGAGGTCAATCATCTCAGATTGAACAGATTGAACACAGAATCCACGTTCTGGACCCTTGCGATGGCATAGATCATTGGCCCTGGAGTCACGCCCCTGGCAGGCTGAAGAAAGGGAGTTGTCTTGTCTCCACATTGGGGGAAAACCATACTTCGCCGTTTCTCCCAATCCACCCAGATCCAGGATCCTCTGAATCCTCCTCACCTTCAGTGGAAGCTGGAAAGGATGATGAGGGTGCCACAACAAAATCAGGATCTGGCTCTCCTGAGTCTGTGGTGTCAGAGGGAGAAGACGATACATCCTGCAGCTCGCTGGAGGGGTCAGGCTGCATAATCATTTCTAAAACTTCGGTACAATTCAAGCCCCTTCTCATGTTGCTTGCTTCTCTTCTCACCATCAAAAGGCAGCAGGTGCACAAATAAACTTACTTTGTTTTTGTTTTCTCCATGTAGTTCTGAGAGCTGAAGTGCATATTTAGATTTTCTCAGATACATCAAGGTAAGTTTACGTAAGGTGTCTCTCTCTCTCTCTCTCTCTCTCTCTCTCTCTCTCTCTCTCTCACACACACACGTACGCACGCGCACACACACAGACACAATAATATGCTGTTATACTCCATATAAAAGTCCATAGAAAACTCAATTGAAAAGCCAGAAACGTCTCGGTTACATATGTAACCCTCGTTCCCTGAAGGAGAGAACAGAGACGTACGTCGGAACTGACCGACGAATTGGGATCTGTTTCAGAGACCAATCTACTTCGAGTGTATTAAAAACGAGCCAATGAACATTGGCATGCGGTTCACACATTCCACGCGCCGCCCCGCGTAGCGGGTATAAATACGGAAGTGGAAGTACCGCATATTGTTTTCAACTGAGGAGCCGAGAAGTGTGGCTCGGGCCTTCAGCTGAAGCACAGCACCTGGCGACGGGACGTACGTCTCCGTTCCCTCCTTCAGGGAACGAGGGTTACATACGTAACCGAGACGTTCCCTTTCAGTCGGTCACGTTCGACGTACGTCGGAACTGACCGACGAATTGGGATCCCTACCAAAACGCCAGGAAGCTGGCCCTTCCAGCGCCCTGCCTGAGTTTGCTGGACCACTCCTATGTTGGAGTGGGAGTCAGGGCTCCCGGCAGGGAAGGACAGTCACTGCTGTTCCTGCAAGACCCACTCAGCGTGACATTGGATAACGCTGGGAAAGCGTGCCCGTCTCGGGAGATGGTACGCTGCGGAGCCACATCCTTCAATGGAAGGAGAGGTGGAAATACGCATCAGGACTAACCTAACCTAGGGTAGTGCAACTATGGAGCTCTCTGGGGTGGACCCAACCTGATCCCAGGAGGGGAAGAACACACCCAGAGATGACAGAGCGGGCTCTGTCGAGGGAAAGACACGGGGCTAGCCAGTAGGGTAGCAGATACCGTGGAGAATACACATATGGGGTAGCCGTTAGGGGACCGCAACATATGGAACCCAGCCTACACACACGTTCCACAAGCATACGGGTGCAGGTCTGGCGTCAGACGGTCTGCAACGTCTGACACCGCGGAGGTGACGGAGGAACTCGACAGGGTTAGCCGTTTCCGGGGAACACAACTGGAGCAAATAGACACACGTATCCGGCCCGTAGGCGGGAGTGGCGTTGCAAGCCGACACTAGAACGGGAACTTAGCGCTACTGGCCCCGGGGGGCGAGGATGCGGGAAGATACCGGCTCTACACGGAGGCTATAAAATCTAGCGAACGTGTTAGGTGTCGCCCAGCCCGCAGCTCTACAAATGTCTGTCAGCGAGGCACCTTCAGCCAGCGCCCAGGATGAAGCAACACTCCTTGTTGAGTGAGCCCGCACCCCGAACGGGCAAGGTACGTCTTGGGACTGGTAAGCGAAGACAATGGCATCCACTATCCAGTGGGCCAACCTCTGCTTGGAGACAGCCTTTCCCTTCTGCTGACCTCCGTAACAGACGAAGAGCTGCTGTGAGGATCTGAAGCTTTGAGTCAGGTCAACGTAAGCGCGAAGAGCGCGGACGGGACATAACAAAGCCTGGGCTGGGTCTGCCTCCTCCGAAGGCAGCGCTTGCAGGTTCACCACCTGGTCCCGGAAGGGAGTGGTAGGAACCTTGGGCACATATCCAGGCCGGGGTCTCAGGACAACGTGAGAGTTGGCCGGCCCGAATTCTAGGCACGATTCGTCGACCGAAAGTGCATGCAGGTCCCCCACCCTCTTGATTGAGGCCAATGCGGTCAGGAGGACTGTCTTCATGGACAGGATTTTTAGCTCGACTGACTGCAAAGGCTCAAAAGGAGGACCCTGGAGTGCTCTAAGCACCAGGGCTAAGTCCCAAGAGGGTAACGAGGTAGAACGAGGAGGATTTAGTCTCCTCGCACCTCTGAGGAACCTGACGATTAAGTCGTGCTTACCTACGGATTTACCGTCTACTGCATCGTGATACGCCGCTATTGCAGCGACGTACACTTTGAGGGTGGAGGGAGACAGCCGTCGCTCCAACCCATCCTGCAGGAAGGAAAGCACGATGTTAATCGAACACTTCAGTGGGTCTTCCCGGTGGGAAGAGCACCAGACAATGAACAGGTTCCACTTCAGGGCATAGAGGCGCCTCGTAGAGGGGGCTGAAGCTGAAGCGATGGTGTCTGCCACAGCTTGCGGCAGGCCACCTAGAACCTCCGCGTCCCGTCCAGGGACCAGACATGGAGTTTCCAGAGGTCTGGACGCGGGTGCCGTAGAGTGCCCCGTCCCTGAGAAAGAGGTCCTTCCTCAGGGGAATCGGCCAGGGAGGGGCTGTTGCGAGGAGTGCTAGTTCTGGGAACCAGGTCCGGTTGGGCCAATAGGGCGCAACAAACAAGACCTGCTCCTCGTCCTCCCTGACCTTGCACAGAGTCTGTGCGAGAAGGCTCACTGGGGGAAACGCATATTTGCGTAGGTCCCGGGGCCAGCTGTGCGCCAGTGCATCTGTGCCTAAGGTACCTCCGGTCAGGAAGTAGTACCACTGGCAATGGGTCGACTCCGGGGAAGCGAACAGGTCTACCTGTGCAACCCTGAAGTGGTCCCATATCAGCTGGACGCTCCGGGGGTGGAGTCGCCATTCGCCCGGAGGTGTCGACTGACGAGAGAGCTCGTCGGCTGTCTGGTTCAGCGCACCTGGGATGTGAATGGCACGAAGTGACCTCACAAACTTCTGACTCCACAGGAGGAGATGGCGGGCGAGCTGGAGCATGCAACGGGAGCGTAGACCACCCTGTCGGTTGATGTACGCAACGGCCGCAGTGCTATCCGAACGGACCAGTACGTGTTTGCCCTGGAGCGGTTTCTTGAAGCGGGCCAGGGCAAGACGTACCGCCAGAATCTCTAGGCAATTGATATGCCAACGCAGTTGGGGTCCCGTCCACAGACCCGAAACTACGTGCCCGTTGTACGTGGCCCCCCAGCCCGTGGACGAGGCATCCGTGAAGACCACAGCATGCCTCGACACCTGTTCTAAGGACACACCGGCCCGGAGAAACGAGGCGTCCGACCACGGGCTGAAGGTTTGGCGACAGTAAGGAGTAACTGAGACCCGGTACTGTACGCTGCACCACGCCCTTCTCGGGACTCGGTCGTGTAACCAGCGTTGAAGCGGTCTCATATGAAGCAATCCGAGCGGCGTTACCGCGGCTGCAGATGCCATATGCCCCAGGAGCCTCTGAAAAAAAAATTCAGTGGGACCGCTGTCCTGCCATTGATCGTATTCAAGCAGTTCAACACTGACCGGACGCGCTCCGGAGTGAGGCGCGCCGTCCGGCTGACCGAATCCAGCTCCATACCGAGATAAGAGATCCTCTGCAATGGACAGAGTTTGCTCTTCTCTCGGTTGACCCAAAGTCCCAACAGGCTGAGGTGACTGAGCACCATGTCCCTGTGTTCGCACAACTGCTCCCGAGACTGGGCGAAAATAAGCCAGTCATCGAGATAGTTGAGTAAGCGAACGCCGCGTTCTCTGAGCGGAACAATGGCTGCCTCTACGACTTTCGTGAAGACGCGAGGCAACAGGGACAGCCTGAAGGGCTTCAGGTCGATCGCTGCAACCAATCTCGGGGACGGATGCATTCGGGAATGCATTTCTGCGTTAACATTCCGAATAGGAGCTTGTGCAGGGCCCGATTCAGAATGTGCAGGTCCAAGATTGGTCTTAACCCACCACCTTTCTTGGGTACAATGAAGTAGAGGCTGTAGAACCCCGACCTCATATCGGCTGGAGGAACCGGCTCGATCGCGCCCTTCGCCAGCAGGACAAACGAACCGAATCGCATAGCCGAGTCTGATGGTACGGATGAGCCAGCGTGACGGTCTGGGGAGGCCTTTTAGCCAGGCCCCCAGAGACCGAACAAGCGGGATCATCGGCACCACAGACGTACCCGGGGTGAGGCAGCGAGGTGGAGCACTCAGACCCGACTCGGGAGGCCCGGAGGCGGCCCGGAGTGTTGTCTGAGTACTCCAGGTGGGGCAGAGTGTGGGTGAGAAGGCCCAGGGGCATCCTCGGTGCAGCCCCCGCTGTCAGCCGGTGCTCGACGGCACACGGCGCGCTGAACGCTCAAGCCCTTACGAGAAAGGTGAGACGAACAACGCGCCGACGTGACCATGCTCTCCTGAGAGAGCATGAATCACCCACGAAAGCAATCTCACATGTTTATATGTGAGAGAGATCGTGGCCGTCAAATGAGGACAGGAAACAACCGCATCCAGAAACACACAGTTTGAATGACATCTTGAAAAAGACGCAGGGTCAAACCGTGTTGCTCTTTTAGTGATAGAGAGAAGAGAGAACCGCTCCAACAAGTGCCGAGGCACACAGGGGAATAGCCGCGGCTCACAGTGGTTTAAAGGTGCAAGCCCACTGTAAGCACTCAGAGGAAACGCCCAGCGAACCGACAGATTTCTTCTGCTCGCGACCACCGCTGTAAAGCACCGTCACACTGACACAGGAAAAGGTAAGCTGATCTTCTCGTAGAGACTCGTTTAGTTTGTGTAAACACACTCTTCGTAGGAACATGTAATGCTCGGCTCCGAAGTTGAAAGCAATATGCGGTACTTCCACTTCCGTATTTATACCCGCAACGCGGGGCGGCGCGTGGAATGCGTGAACCGCATGCCAATGTTCATTGGCTCGTTTTTAATACACTCGAAGTAGATTGGTCTCTGAAACAGATCCCAATTCGTCTGTCAGTTCCGACGTGCGTCGAACGTGACCGACTGAAAGGGAACTAAGCTTTTTTTGCACAGTCCTATCTAAAGGGTTAATGGTGCCACCTGGTTATCAACCTCTTCCCAACAGGGAAAACCATCAACAATCAAAAATTCATGAGTATATGGTGTCATGGTGTTGCAATCAAAAAAATGTGATTATAATGGAAGTCAATGGGGCAACAACAGCCACGAACAGTAAATGAGGGAGAAAAAATTAAAATCTGATGCTGCACAAAAACTAACAATGCATCAAAGCCAATGTTGTTTCTGATCTTTGACATGTCCAAGACTGTAATAAAAGGTAAAAAAAAATATCCAGTCCACAATCACTTTTTATATTGAAAAAAGTCATTTTGTGTTTTTTTTTCCCCCAAATTTTTTTTTTATATATATTTAGTAGTTTTGATCAGGACTGAGGTTGATTAATAGATTTATGCAAAACAAATTGAAAAAAAATATTTATCTGATACATTTTTACAGCAATTTAATTTAGTGGCTGTTTTCATCCACGAACATAACGAAAGGGTAGTGAATTTGACCAATGCACAAGGGTTAAGCCACTACATGATGATGATACCAACATCATTGTATAGCTAACATCACCTAATCACATTTTCTCTTGGCATTCCTTACCACAACAAATGTGCTTTCTATACACACAGTTAAAGCAGCCAGAGAAAAAACTAATGGTAAAGATTTAAGGGTCAAGAGTCAAACTAAAGCAAACACTCATCTCCATCATGGTGACTATAAAATTATATTAAACTATTTTTTCATTAAAACAGAAATTACAGAAATAAAGTCAGTCTGGTTAGTAATATGTGAAGCTGGTAGTGCTGTTTGTGGAGTTTTTTAATCCTCCTCTGCTGAGATCTTCAGAGATTTAATTTCTTCTTTTATATTCTGTTATTTCATCTAAAGCTGTGGCTTAAGTCAGTTGTAGTTCTTGTGTTTCTCTTTCCTTCTGTGATTCTGCTCATTATCATCAAGCGTTCATCACTAATGCTCAATCATCACTTAATTAATCACTAAAATTCTTGATTGCAATGAGTGTCTTATTTTAGTGAACTCAATTTAAATAAGTTCAAATTTCTCATAACTATTGTTTTCTAGAATTAAAAGTATTAAGGTAATCAGTGTCCTCAAATTTAATGAGTTAGCTTAACTTACTAGATTTGACTTTGTGTGTGCTATTGTGAGATAGCAGTAACTGCAAGCACTCTGGGTTCATTTAAAGTTTGTAATTTCAGCTGTTTTACTCAATATAGGGAAGGTTCAGCTAAATCAAGTATTTGAATGCAGTTTAAAGTTTAATTGTATATTAAGAACTATCCTTTTTAGTGGACTTGATTAAAATAAGTGTAGAGTATTCAAAACTTTTATTTTTTAACAACCTAAATGGTTTGAGGTAATCGGTGTCCTCAAATTAAATGAGTTAGCTGAACTTGTTGGGTTTTACAGTGCAGGCTGGGATTTTCTATCAACCAATCTATGGGCCCGAATTACTTCCTATCGTGTCCCATTTTTCATGTACAAATTGTTTTCACAAGCATGTGTTACATTATACCATGGGGCCTGACTATGTCTTGTCGGCCTCCCTAGGGATTCACTGTTACCCATTTTAGTGTCTCTGGTTCCTCAGACCAGGTTTGGGTCAGTCAGCACACACAGCGTTTTAAATTGGGTCCCCATTCGCAATATGAGAGACCTCTCGAAAGGGAACGTACTTGGTTACTCACGTAACCTCGGTTCCCTGAGAGAGGGAACGAGTATTGCGTTCCGCACTGTGCTTGTGCTTCTCAGAGTATCGCTTCAGTCGATTTTTTAACCTGAATCCTACAGCGAAACACTGTCTTTTATAGCCTCAGTATGCTAATTCTAGAGACCCTTTTCGGCTGGTTTTTGTAACGACCCTTATTGGCTCGCACTCTCAGCCGCCTCGCCATAGGTTCCTGCAGTTGCCGCAGCACAGCCAATCAGCGTGTAGCTGGCTCTATTGTACTGCTGTGCAGCGACACTGCGTTTTGCATAGATACTTAAATGAATAAAAGTTTTGCTTCATATTTTCGAGAAAGGGGATCCTTTCCCATACTTGTTCCCTCTCTCAGGGAACCGAGGTTACATGAGTACCGAGTACGTTTCCCTGTCTGCCTGCCTGTTCTCTATAGTTTGTTCCCTTTGCTACTGATTACGTTCATCTGTCAATCATTATGTCTCCCCATGTATTTAAGCCCTGTGCCCTGTTATTTTTTATGTGCAGTTTATGTGGTTGTTATTTGTTTGTCTCCTGGGGCCTATACCATATGTTTAAGCTTAGTTTGTGCCAATCCTGGGTTTTAGGTACCATTAAAGTGGTTTGGCTTTTAGCAGTGTTTATCTCCATAGTAACTTCCGCTCCATGGTTAACTTTCTCCAGGACAGGTTATGTTCTGGATAAGAGATCTCAAACTGAAATTGGACCAATCAGCTGTGAGCTCACCTCTGATGCAATAAAGTCACTCCCCCTTTTTCTACTCCACATTAAAGGTCACTACATAGCATTTTTTAGACTAAAGCGTCTGGCTTTTAACAATGCTTATTTATAGTAATAATAATTTTGAATGATTTAGATATAATTTATGTAATTATTATGCCCTTAATCAATTACACATGTATCATTTTGAATAATTAATGGGCACTTTGTAAAAATTTATATAAATAGCCTATATAAAGGTCATACAAATAAGCTTTAAAATCAATAAATAAAGCTATAACAATGACTACATGTGAGCTTAAATATTCAATTTTCTCGATCAATCAACTAAACTGTAACTTTTACTTGCATTTACTTGCATAAAAGATTGTCCTCTTTTATAGACAGCTCTTTTCTTCATGCTGTGTAAATTTGTTTAAATTCTTAATATTTTTCAAATATGTAATATTCTACAGAAGAGAGAAGTGAATCTCCGTTGATCCACAGCGTGTGATTGGCTGTTACTGATGTGGCGATTCTATTACACGGAACGTGAAGATACCGGCCACGATAGTCACTTGTTTACCGGGAGCCAGAGCGCCTGACATCAAAGCAAATTTAAAAGTGCTGGCTAAAGCTAATCGTAAATTCTCTAAGATTATTATTCACGTCGGCACTAATGATGTTCGACTTCGCCAGTCGGAGATCACCAAAATTAACATTAAAGAGGTGTGTGAACTCGCTAGTACGATGTCAGAGGCTGTTTATTGTTCTAGTACGCTCCCCGTTAGAAGGAGTGATGAGATAGTTAGCAGACTATCATCACTCAATGGCTGGTTGTCTAAGTGGTGTCTGCAAAATAACATAGGGTTCATAGACAATTGGAAAAGTTTTTGGGGCAGACCTGACCTGTTGAAGAAGGATGGCATCCATCCCTCCTGGGGTGGTTCCGCTCTTCTCTCTAGTAATTTGGCACATAGTCTTAGAGATAAACCTTGACTCACTAGGGCCCAGGTCAGGAAGCAGACAAACTGGCTAAACCGACCGTCTGCTAGCTGTCTCACGTCACCGGAGTCAGATAAATCCCAGCACATAGAGACTCTTTCACCTAGATATTATCATATAGAAACTGTGTCTGTTCATCGAATTAGTAAATACAAAAAAATATCAAAACCATTCAACAGTAAAAATTTAATTGATGTCCAACAAATAAACAAAATATATAATACAGATGAACAATTGATAAAGCTTGGGTTGCTGAATATTCGATCCCTTTCCCCAAAAGCGCTTATTGTTAATGATATTATTAAAGATAATAATCTAAATGTGCTCTGTTTGACAGAAACCTGGCTAAAATCTGACGACTACATTACCTTAAATGAGTCCACCCCCCAATATTATTGTTATAAATATGAACCGCATCTGAAAGGTAAAGGGGGAGGGGTTGCTGTAATTTATAATAATATCTTCAGTATTACTCAGAAGTCTAGTTTCAAATATAATTCCTTCGAAGTTTTGGTGCTTTATGTAACGCTATGTAGTGTACATGACAAAACCCGTTCAACATTTGTGTTAGCTACTGTATACAGGCCACCAGGGCATAATACAGACTTTATCAAAGAATTTGCTGACTTTCTATCAGAATTAGTACTGGCCGTAGATAAAGTACTAATTGTTGGTGATTTTAATATCCATGTAGACAATGAATAAGATGTATTGGGATTAGCATTTAAAGATACACTAAACTCTATTGGAGTTAGGCAACACGTGTCAGGACCCACTCATCGCCATAATCATACTTTAGACCTAATATTGTCACATGGAATAAATGTTGATACCGTTGAAATTCTGCAGCAGAGCGATGACATCTCAGATCATTACTTAGTATCTTGTATACTTAATTTAGCTAAGGTTGCAAAGCCGCCCCCTTGCTTCAAAAATGGCAGGACAATCACTGCCGCTACTAAAGATTGCTTTTTGAATAATCTTCCTCATCAGTATCATCTCCTCAGCATCCCAGATAGCATAGAAGAACTCGATGTTGCAACAGAAACTATTGACTCTCTCTTTTCCAGTACTTTAGACACAGTTGCTCCTCTGCGGTTAAAGAAGATTAAAGAAAATAGTCCAACGCCATGGTACAACGAGCACACCCGGGCCCTTAAAACAGCAGCCAGAAAAATGGAGCGCAGCTGGAAGAAAACAAAACTAGAGGTCTTTCGTAATTCGTGGAAAGAGCACATGATCACATACAGAAAGGCCGTAAGAACTGCTAGATCTGCTTATTTCTCAACTCTCTTGGAAGAAAACAAACGCAACCCGAGGTATTTATTCGATACAGTGGCTAAATTAACCAAAAATAAAGCTTCAACTTCTGATGATTGTAAACAGCACAGCTGTAATGACTTTATGAACTTCTTCACATGTAAGATTGATAATATTAGGAAGAAAATTTTAACCATGCAGCCGTCTACTACAGTATCACATCAGACAGAGCATTGTAGTGTCACTGAAGAAAAATTACAATCATTCACTGCTATAGGAGAAGAAGAATTGGCTAAACTCGTTAAATCATCAAAATCAACAACATGTATGCTTGACCCTGTACCGACTAGGCTATTAAAAGAGATGCTACCAGAGGTCATAGATCCTCTTCTTAATATCATTAATTCATCTTTGTCATTAGGATATGTACCGAAAACTTTTAAGTTGGCTATTATTAAACCACTTATTTAAAAAACGCAACTCGATCCTACAGAATTTGTCAATTGTAGACCAATCTCAAATCTACCCTTTCTGTCAAAAATACTTGAAAAGGCAGTGTCCTCACAATTATGTTCCTTTTTAGAAAGAAATGGTATCTGTGAGGATTTCCAGTCAGGATTTAGACCGTATCATAGCACTGAGACTGCTCTCATCAGAGTTGCAAATGATTTACTCTTATCATCCGATCGTGGCTGTATCTCTCTATTAGTGTTACTCGATCTTAGCGCTGCATTCGATACTATCGACCACAACATTCTTTTGAATAGACTCGAAAATTATGTAGGTATTAGTGGAATTGCCTTGTCATGGTTTAAATCATACCTATGTGACCGTTATCAGTATGTAGCAGTAAATGAAGAGATGTCACACCGATCAAAAGTTCAGTATGGAGTACCGCAAGGCTCAGTGCTAGGACCGCTGCTCTTCACCCTGTACATGCTACCACTGGGAAATATTATTAGGAAGCATGGCGTTAGTTTTCATTGTTATGCTGACGATACTCAGCTCTATATTTCTTCACGCCCTGAAGAAACTTACCAATTCACAAGATTAACGGAATGCATAGCTGATATAAAACATTGGATGACCTGTAATTTCCTGCAACTCAATTCAGAAAAAACTGAATTTTTAATTATTGGACAAAAAAGCTCCACAAGTAGTAACCTAGAATACTGTCTAACACTTGATGGCTGTTCTGTCAAGTCCTCGTCATCAGTAAGGAACCTGGGTGTGCTCTTTGATACCAATCTTTCGTTTGAAAGCCACGTTTCGAGCATCTGTAAAACGGCATTCTACCATCTTAAAAATATATCTAAATTACGGCACATGCTCTCAATGCAAAATGCTGAACAGTTAGTTCATGCGTTCATGACCTCAAGGCTAGATTATTGTAATTCTCTACTGGGTGGTGGCCCTGCTCGCTTAATAAATAAACTCCAGCTGGTCCAAAACGCAGCAGCTCGAGTTCTTACTAGAACCAGGAAGTATGACCATATTAGCCCAGTTCTGTCAACATTGCACTGGCTCCCTATTAAACATTGCATACATTTTAAAATCTTGCTTATTACTTACAAAGCACTAAATTGTTTAGCTCCCTAATACTTGAGCGAGCTCTTAACATATTATACTCCATCACGTCTACTGCGGTCTCAAAATTCTGGCCAGTTGATCATACCGAGAATATCCAAATCAACTGCAGGCGGTCGATCCTTTTCCTATTTAGCTCCTAAACGCTGGACTAGTCTTCCTAACATTGTTCGGGAAGCAGACACACTCTGTCAGTTTAAATCTAGACTAAAAACACATCTCTTTTCTGTGGCATACACATAAAACACTTTTTCTTTGAAATTATTGTTAGGCTGCATTAACTAGGTCAGCCTGGAACCGGGAACACTTCCCATAACACCTGATGTACTCGTTACATCATCAGAAGAATGGCATCTACGCTAATGATAGTCTCTCTGTTTTATCCCGAGGTTTACTGCAGTCAGCCGGATCCAGGCCATATCCTGATCAGATGATGGACCTGTGCCCAGAGAAGACCAACACAGGACCCCGAAGTGTCCGCAGAGACCGTGTCAATTAGTCTCCCCCTGCAACTGCCTCATCGACACGGCATCTTAATAAACCTGTCTCCAGTGTGATGAGTCCGATTGTTCGAATATTACAATTAAATAATACTTAAATCGATATGTCATCCGCAGTAAACCTGTCTCCAGCGTGTTGACTCCGATTGTTCAAATATTACAATTAAATAATACTTAAATCGATATGTCATCCACAATAAACCCGTCTCCAGCGTGTTGCCTCTGGTCCTTCGAATATTCCGATCTATTATGACCTCTGACCTGTAAAGCTGCCAGAATAATAATAATAATACGCTGTTTGTTAATTGGCCAGAGGAGAACTGACACCCCGACTGAGCCTGGTTTCTCCCAAGGTTTATTATGGAGATTTTTATATGGAGTTTATTATATTATTTATGGAGAACCATTAGGTCACCTAATGGGGTTTTGGTTTCCTTGCCACTGTTGCCTCTGGCTTGGCGTGCTCAGTTGGGGACACTAAAATCTATCAACTAAACATCGAAATAAATCTAATTAATAAACTAAATGATCCATATAATAATGAACCATATATTACTGATCTAATTATTTATCTAAAGCCCACACTGTCACCGTATGGAAATTTAAACTGATGACATCAAATGACTATACAGCTTAATAAAATTATGCTGCATTATTTTCCTGTTTAACACTGTAAAGCTGCTTTGGAACAATCTACATTGTTAAAAGCGCTATATAAATAAAGTTGACTTGAAAGTTGACTTGATGTCACAGCTAAACTCCTAAACTCAGGATCAGGGGCGTAAATGTCATTTAAAAGTTGGGGGGGACAATAAACATGAAATTTCTCAAGAGTAATTTTTGAAGGGGACACAAATAATACAGCCAAAATCGTACTTGTAAGGATATGTGTACCACAAAAACAAAACAAAAAACATTTCGTACTTATTTGGCATTTTGGTGTACTGAAAAATTATCTAATGTCCGTTTTTCTTTTCTCTGTCATTTTATCTGACCAACAACACAAAGCGATAGTAGTTTAAATACGATTAAGGTTCACCACGCAGTCATATTATAATTATTAAATTATCTTGCGTCCTCCACATAGTATTTTATACTATGATATTCAGATATTTAGATATTCAACTGCAGCAAGCCCTCTGATCTGCCACTTATTATCATATTGAGCAAATTCCTACACAGATCTGACTGAACTTTCGGTTTAGAATTAGCCAATTTTTAGAATTTGGGGGCGGGTTGCTTGAATTTTGGGTTCATTAGCCTATTATTCGTAATGAAAAACACAACAACAAAACAGTACAATGACACACTCCCTTAAATAGGCGCTTTTACGCTTTGAAACCAAATCTTCGATAATCTTGTCTGTCAGCTGTTTGCTCGTTTGGCTCATGCTGTATTGAGCAGACACGTTCAGTTTTTAATTGTTTTGTCAGTTCTCTAACTGAACTAAATGATTTTATTACTATACAGCAGAGCGGAGCGGGGCGGGGCGGGGCGGGGCGGCGGTGGGCAAGTGATGTTAACAGTGTTTTGCCTAATCTGTATTAAAGAGAAAAGAATCCCTTCATCTGACGTTTAAAGTGAATAAAATAGCCTTGACAGCTACTTACTGGTGTTTCACAACTGCTGTCTGAAGAGCCTTGTTCTCTTCCTAAACTTGTGTGGTAGTTTTTCTACGTTCTATGGGTTACGTTAGTTGAGGTGCACGGTGGATCAAACCACTGTGAAGCAAGGGGGGAGGGGGGACTCAAAATGTTTCTAAACTTAAAACGCATTTTTTGTCCCGTTTGCGTTTGTATTGTTTTACTACTTACACCTTTATTTTAAGTATATATTGTTATATTATTTACAATACTCAGCATGGTTTTTAGGGGGGGACAGCCCTCCGATTGGGGGGTCCTGTCCCCCCCCCCCCCCCCCCCCCCCATCCCCCCCATCCCCCCCCCCCGCGATTTACGCCCCTGCTCAGGATCAAAGCCTGAGTTGACAGAGAAAGCTGATGATCAGCATCATGGGACCAACAAAGCCTGAGTAGATTGGTTTGGTTCCCTTTCGAGGGAAGTTAACAAACTCAGGGTTACAGGATTAGTTTTGAGTTGACAAAACGGCTCGGGTTACGCCTGTAACCCTTGTTCCCTGAGAAGGGAACGAGCACTGCGTCGGAACGACACTTTGGGGATACTCCCTAAGCACTAGCGAATCTGAAGTCCGTATAGAAACTAGCCCAATCTGATTGGCGTGCGTGATGACGTCATCGTGACGGCGTACCCGGAAGTATAAAGCGGGAGCCGGCGCATAGAAACGGCAGTTATTGCTCTTCAGCATGGCGCTCTCTGTTGAAATTGTCTGTCTATTTACTGTTGTTTGTCACAGTTGCAAAAGTGTGTGAATGATGGAGAAGAATGTGAGAGAGTTTAAGCAGTGTGTGCATCTGTGTCCCCGCTTCATTTCGGGCTCAGATGCACACCTGCTTTGTGTGCAGTGTCTGGGTGTTGAGCATGCTCGGGCAGTTCTCGAGGGAACTGCCTGTCAGCATTGTGAGCTGCTCACACTCAGACTGCTCCGCTCTCGGCTGGCCGTGTTTGATGAGGCCGGCCAGCTTTGTGAGCCCCAGGGTTTTGGACCCGCGATCGCTGAGGCGTCTCGGTGTCACAGACCATGGGGTTCACAGAAGGACTTGTCAGCGGGATCTGGGACTGCTGCGGCACTTTCCCAATCCTTGTCTGATAGTTCTAAAGATCTTCCTCCCCGTGTGGAAGCCCGCGCTGCGGCATCTTCCCCCGGGGTTGAGGATCTGATGCTTATTCTCTCCGGTTCCGAGGAGCCGGATGAGTGTTGCATCAGGGCAGGTGGAGAAGCAGGAAGTGTTTCATTGCTTCATCCACTCGCCCAAGAGGAGCTAATTGAGGTTTTGACTCGTGCGGTGGCCAAATTGAAGATCAATTGGCCACAGGAAGTGCCGGAAATTCAGCCACCTAGTAGGCTGGACGACCGGTTTCTTTCTCGCCGGGTCCAAACACCTTGCCGGGGTTTACCTTTCTTCCCGGACCTACACACCTCGGAGGAAGCCCTATTCCTCGCGTATTCCTCCAGTATTGGATTATTCCAATGTTCTGGGGGCGCGCGAGGCGGGCTATGGGACGATGCCTCGGGTGGAAGAGGCTCTCACGAGTTATCTTTTCCCCGATTCTGTGTCGTCCCTTAAAACCCCGGAGCTGCCCACCAAACCCTGTCGGGACACCTCATCGTTGGTGGGCGAAGCTTATATGGCGGCTGGGCGGGCTGGTAGTTCCCTGCACACATTATCTGTCTTGCAGACCTACCAGGCTGACCTCCTGAAAGAGCTCAATGAGGGCGACGGTCCCTCTTCAGAGGATGTGCTGGAATTATGGAGGGCTGCAGATTTGTCTCTCCGCATCACCAGGGAGATGGCCCGTGCTATCGGCCGGGCCATGGCTTCTATGGTGATGGTGGAGAGGCATCTCTGGCTGAATCTGTCGGGGATGAGGGAGAAGGATAAGTCCTTCCTCCTAGACTCCCCGATTTCGCCTTCTGGTCTATTTGGTGACGCGGTTGAGACCGTTGTCGCCGGGTACCAGGAGGCGAAGATGCAGTAAGCAGCCTTCCGCCAGTACCTCCCTCGCCACTCAGAGCCTGGGAAGGCGGCCCCTAGGGGGCAGCCTCAGCCGTCTGCCAGCTCGTTGCACCAGCAGGTGCAGAAAGAGAGCGTCGCCTCTAGAGCCCCTCCTCCAGGAACCTGGCAACAGAGGCGGCGTTCTCACCAACAGTCCCAGTAGCGGTCTTTCGCTCCTGGAGGCGATCTGAGGAACGTACTCCAGGGCGGAAGGCTGCTGGGAAGAAGTCCTAGCTTCGGCTGGACTTCCAAGAGCGGCCCACCGAGGTTGGACCAACCGAGAGGACCAACCGAGGTTGTTTCCTCTGCGGCGCTCTGGGGAAAATCGATGTGGTAATCCCGCCGTCTATGACGCTTCGGGCCACATCAATTTCCCGCGAACGCATGCTGCTCCAGCCGCCTCTAGAAAGACTTGCGGCTGGGCAGCACGCGGAGAATCGTTCCCAACCACTTCCTGCCGGTCATCCGCTTCAGGGGGTTGGGGACGAGGCTCGTGTAGCACCCGACGCCAGCTGGGGCACAGGGCAACCGAGGTTGCTTCCTCTGCGGCGCTCCGGGGAAATCGAGGTAATCCCGCCGTCTATGACGCTTCGGGCCCCATCGATTTCCCGCGAACGCATGCTGCTCCAGCCGCCTCCGGAGGGACGCAGCTAACGCGTCCGCACATAGAGAATCGTTCCCAACCACTTCCTGCCGGTCATCCGCTTCAGGGGGTTGGGGACGAGGCTCGTGTAACACCCGAAGCCAGCCTCGAGAGGGATCGTATGGGATCGTATGGGACTCGACGACGATGCGGGCACAATGGTCTCCCGTGCGAGTCGAGACCATACTGGCGATGGTCTCAGAAATAAGGCTAGGCCACAGCATCACTGTAGAGCACTTTCAGGAAGTGCTGGGGCTCAGGGCAGCAGCGTCAAACGGGATACCCTTTGGCCTGCTGTACATGAGACCTCTACAGTGGTGGCTGGAAACCAAGGGGTTTTCCCCCAGAGGGAATCCTTTCCGTGTGATCAGGGTAACGCGCAGATGCCTTCGTTCCCTAGTCATATGGTAGAAACCTTGGTTTCTCCCTGCAGAGGACCAACCGAGGTTGTTTCCTCTGCGGCGCTCTGGGGGTAATCGATGTGGTAATCCCGCCGTCTATGACGCTTCGGGCCACATCAATTTCCCGCGAACGCATGCTGCTCCAGCCGCCTCTAGAAAGACTTGCGGCTGGGCAGCACGTGCGTCCGCACGCAGAGAATCGTTCCCAACCACTTCCTGCCGGTCATCCGCTTCAGGGGGTTGGGGACGAGGCTCGTGTAGCACCCGACGCCAGCTGGGGCACAGGGCAGCAGCGTCCAACGTGATACCTTTTGGCCTGCTGCACATGAGACCCCTACAGTGGTGGCTGAAAACCAAGGGGTTTTCCCCCAGAGGGAATCCTTTCTGTATGATCAGGGTAACGCGCGGATGCCTTCGTTCCCTAGTCATATGGAAGAAACCTTGGTTTCTGTCCCAGGGGCCAGTGTTGGGAGCGTTCTGTTGCCGGGAATCCGTTTCAACAGGCGCCTCCCTCACTGGTTGGGGCTCGGAGCAGGGGAGTTTGAGGTCATGCCCTCTATGCAGACTGGCGCATCAAATTCTCCTGTGGACCCTAGGGAAACTGTTGTCCATCAGGGCAATGTATGTCCCGGGGGACCAAAATCAGGGAGCAGACATCCTGTCGAGGCAGGGGCTGAGGCCCGGGGAGCGACTCCACCCAGGTGGTGGCCATGTGCGAGAGGTTCAGCCCAGTGGAAGTGGACTTGGTGGCGTCTCGAGAGACGTCCCACTGTCCACTGTGGTGTTCCCTTATGCATCCAGCCCCGCTAGGGTTGGATGCCATGGTTCAGACGTGGCCGAGGCTGCATCTGTACGCTTTTCCCCCGATTGCTCTGCTCCCGGGAGTCCTGGAGAGAGTCCACCAACAGGGGGTCAGCCTACTTTTAGTAGCACCCCGTTGGCCGACGCGAGTTTGGTTCTCGGATATCATAGCTTTGCTGGCAGGTCCTCCATGGCAGATTCCTCTGAGGAGGGATCTCCTATCTCAGGCAGGGGGCACTATATTTCACCCCCGGCCGGAGGTTTGGAACCTTTGGGTCTGGCCCTTGAGGGGGTCAGGTACCTAGAGACTGGCCTGTCGGCAGAGGTGATAAAGACCTTACTCAGTTCCAGGGCTCCATCTTCGAGGAGACTGTACAGCCCCAAGTGGTGAGCCACTTGGTGCAGGGAGCGTGAGGTGGACCCAGTTAACTGGCCGGTGGCTTCAGTGCTGGAGTTCCTCCAAGTTCGCTTCTCTGCGGGTCTAACCCCGTCCACACTCAGGGTGTCCGTGGCTGCCATAAGGCTTTCCACACTCCTTTGGGTGATGGGCTTGAGTAGACACCATCTGGTTGTACAGTTCCCCTGTGGGGCTCGGAGGATGCGGCCTGTGGCTCGTTCCAGAACTCCCAACCTGGGATCTGGCAGTGGTTCTCGAAGGCTGGCTGAGGCCCCCTTCGGACCATTGGAGTCGGATGAACCAGGGAACTTAGGATTGGTCAGTTCCTTGGTTCTTCAGGCATTACATCCCCCGCCTCACGTGACGGCGGAGTAAGAGACCTTCACTGTGAAGCACTTTTGAGTGCTGGGGCTCAGTGCAGCAGCGTCCAAGGTGAGACCTTTTGACCTGCTGCACGTGAGACCTTGACAGTGGTGGCTGGAAACCAAGGGGTTTCCCCCAGAGGGAATCTTTTTCGTATGATCAGGGTAACGCGCAGATGCCTTCGTTCCCTAGTTATATGGAAGAAACCTTGGTTTCTGTCCCAGGGGTCAGTGTTGGAAGCGTCCTGTTGCCGGGAAACCGTTTCAACAGACATCTCCCTCATTGGCTGGGGCGCGGAAGGCGCTAGGGTACTCCAGTCCTAGTTGTGCCCGGTCTCCGGCTTCACACTAGGGCAGGCACTACCCTCGGTAAAGGTCCCAAGGGCCAGTGTTGGGAGCGTCTTGTTGCCGGGAAACTGTTTCAACAGACGCCTCCCTTCATCGGCTGGGGCGCGGAAGGTAAAGGAGTGGAGAAGTATCTCCCTACGGTGCTGGCGCTAGGGTACTCAAGTCCTAGTTGTGCCCGGTCTCCGGTTTCAAACTAGGGCAGGCGCTACCCTCGGTGTGGGCTAGTGGGTACTCGTTCCTCCAAAGTGTCTTTCCGACGCAGTGAGAGTTCCCTCGAAAAGGAACGGCTCGGGTTACGTCTGTAACCCTTGTTCCCTGAGAAGGAAACAAGCACTGCGTCGCGTCACCACACCTCGGCACGCCTGGAGCGCATGCCTCAGAGCAATAGCTACCGTTTCAGTGCGCCGGCTCCCGCTTTCCGGGTACGCCGTCACGATGACGTCATCACGCACGCCAATCAGATTGGGCTAGTTTCTATACGGACTTCAGATTCGCTAGTGCTTAGGGAGTATCCCCAAAGTGTCATTCCGATGCAGTGCTCGTTCCCTTCTCAGGGAACAAGGGTTACAGACGTCAGAGTGTCAACTCGAAACTAATCCTGTAACCCTGAGTTTGTTAAACTACCATCATGGTACAGACCCCAGGTAATCTCCTGTGTGTGGTTTTGGATTGATTATTAAAGACTATTTCTGTTTCTACTCCTGTCGTGTGCTTCATTACTCGCACAACTGTGACAGCTGTACAGAACACTCACAAAAACACAATATGCAGTATATTATGTAACAAATATCAACTGCTTGAGTGTTTACAGTGTCATAGTCAAATATAAACTATCCTATATCTCTTAATATTCAGCAATATTATTGATTTGACTGCATCGAGTGGATGAAGCTGAATTTAATTATCATAATGAATGAACTTTACAAAGTTATTGAACTAACTGAACTGAACCAACAATGAACTGAATTGAGCTGAATAATGACACTATTATCTTGCTACAGCTGCTTTACAGCAGAATTGAATCCGTCTCATGATGTTTTATGATGTTTGCATCATTAATTTTGTTACTTTCCTGTTTATTACTGTGGAGCTGCTATGAAACAAATTTTATTGAATAAAGTACTATAAAGATAAAGGTAGATCTGACTATCTGACTAGTCCCTTTGCTTCTTCTGTGTCCATTCTTCTGTCCCATTTATTGACTGCTAAATGTGGATTGTATTGTAATTGTAAAAAGCTCTATACAAATAAATAGACTAAATTGAAATGGAATTATAAAGCAGTGTTCATACACAGTATAAGTTTTAGAATATAAAAACAAAACTATTTATACTATTATTAATACTATTTTTATGTGAATGCTTAATTTGTCTAATTTCAATTTATAAATGGTTGCAGATATTTGGGCACAATGGCTAAATCAGGTACACACCACTAAAAAATGTCCAATGCAGATAATTATTTTTATGCTTTGCCCAATTAGACTCAGTATTTTGAAATATTAATATTGTGCACTCCTACAAATTACACATTTTAAACATTGGTAAATTAAGCAAATTATTGAGTAAATTATTGGAACTTTAAAAGAGAGTTCTCAGAAGCATTGAGCAGGGCAACCATAATATCAAAGAAAGTTAAAGGAAAATGCATCATTGGAAAGGTTTTTTTTTTTTTTTTTTTTTTTTTTTTTTTTTTTAAATATATTTATATATATATATTTATATATTTAATTTATTTTACTGACAGTAAAGCTTTGTTGCTTCTGTTTTATTCTTAATGACTAAACAGGCAGTAACTGTTATTTTGACTAATGAGAGCTGATTATTACCCAGAGAGCAAAGGGACAGCAGCAGAGCACGCTGCACTCATTAGCATGTCTGAGTTAAAAACGGACAACATTGTCCACACAACCACTCCACACACCTGTGCTGCATTTGCTGTGCAGACGCTTTTGACAAACACAAATAGAGCTGCTTGGGTCATCATTTCCAGCCAATAAAGAGAACAGCATGAGAAATTAGTTTAGGGCTAATTCGCAGTCTTATTATTATTAATAATAAGATTATTTGTAAGATTATTATTATTATTATTTTAACTTTCTGACAGAATTCCAGTTTATTTGAATGCCAAAGTCAGTACAGGATATTTACAACAACATTTGGCTAAATCTTATTATAGGTTGCTCTGTTCAGGGATTTAAGGAAAATCTCATTGTTTTAATCAAGCATCACTGGTTGAGATGTTATTAAAATTCTTTGGTAAAAGCTAACGAAACAATTATTCAAATACAGAAAGAGAATAGAGCTATAAAATTAATTTGACAGCTTTTAACATAGCTCAGATCATTTGGTCTTGTAAGTGGGAAATGAGAGATATAGTAAAGTAAATAGATAAAGATAATTAAGTAGAAAGCACGTTATGATGAATATGTTTTGTGTCTATGATGCTATTAGAAATCATGCAGTAATATTGTTAGTTATTAGTATCTGTATATAATACAGTAGTATCCTGTATACAATTTTACACATGTAAGCACTCGCTGACATAATGGAACTTTGATTTTAGGCACTACTGCCATCTAGTGATGAACTGAATGTGCTACTGTAGTAGTAAAGGCCCGGGTATACTTCACTTACCGCGCCCGGACGCGTCACGCGCGCAGCCCTGTCCGCGCGTCTTTCAAAGTATACTACACAACGGATGCGCGCGGATGATCGCGTTCGACGCATGCGCAGTACATTTTTTCCCTATGCTCTACCAGACATTGGGGGGCAGCACTGAGTCCTGTTATCAACGGGACATTCGCTGGGCATGATCGGAGAAGAACTGTAGTGCATCCACCATTGCAAGAAGTTTGGAAGAAATACTGAAGAATCATAAACGATGGAGAAGTTTTTCTCTCTTTTTTAAAGCGTGTTGTTTTTAAACCGGTCTTTGCACACTCTTCTTCGACGGCTGAAAACTGTGCTCAATACTGTGCGTATTGCCACCTAGTGGACTCTTCTGTACTGCTGGCGCATGCGCTGTTGCACGCGGACCATCCGCGCGGTCTCGAAATTTGGGCTGCGCGCGGACGGGGTGTGCGGCCGGCCGCACGCCCTCCGAATGACGAAAATTACGTCATGCGGGCGGTGCACGAACGCGGACGGCCGAAGTATACCCGGGCCTTAAGGGAAGTGAATCATACAGTATTTCTATTCAGTTTGGGGGAAAGAGCATGTTTAACATTGCTAGAGTCTGTGAATAAAAATGTATGGGAAGATGGTTACAATCTTAAAACACTTTAAACATTATAGAAAAACTTGCATTATACTATTAGCGCTTTCCTTCCTCCACCATCATGTGTTCTTATTTTGTGTATATCAACAATAAAACTTTTTACATTTCCCACTTGTTATGATTCTTGCATCCCTAAAAACAAATGTGAAACTCCACATATGAGATGGATTCAGTAGGAATATTCCAATTATGTATATTGAACAAGAGTTTACAAGAGTTGAACCTGACCCTCTGTAGTCTGAGCCTTCACAATATCACCACCCTTATCCAGTTACACATAATACATGCTCATTAATGTGAGTAAATTATTGTGAAAATTAGTCATTCCTATTTTTGACAAAGTGTGTTAAGTTAATATTTTAGATAACATACTAGGCCTACCAGTAACAGGCATCAACAAAAATAGTTCTTTCATTGATGAATATATATATATATATATATATATATATATATATATATATATTTGTCACCATATTGTCATAATGTAGCCTGCATAAAATGTCACTGAAAATTTCCCACCACTAATGCAACCTTACTGTTGCATAATTAATTCTTCTGTCCATTGTTTTGTAATGATGTCTGGAATATAGAACTGTGGAGCATGTTCCATTTAAACAATACTTTACAAACACTTATGCCACATTCCTTTATGGTATCTTTGCATGTATTATGTTTAAGTTACAAGGTCATAACATGAGTTGTACTGCAAGATTGGATTACAAAGTTGTAAACATGTCTAATGCCATAGGCGTAATTTGCGGGTGGGTCAATATTACGGTGGTTTTTAATCATCTCATGGCACGGATGTAGCTAATACAAAAGAAACATTTCCAGTTGATTAGCAATTAGTTTGTCTGTGTTAAATAAGAAGCGACTGTTCTCTTGGCAGTGGGCACATTGTGCAGTCTTCACACAAACAAGCTCTTCAATCTATCGTTGTTGCATAGACTATTCATTCTGGTGGAATCACTAAACAAAATGCACACAAAATGTCTCTGATCTTGATAAGACACAGACATTTCAACACAGACATTTAAATTTGCAGAGAAACACTGTCTTTCAAGCAATTGTTCCATGCTAACAAATTATTTATTACTTAAATATTCCCTTTATTAATGGGTATAAGCACATTTATCACTAATTTATCACTAATAAATGCAATGTTACTTCAGATTATGTTCCCTATTCTAAAGTAAACATTTGCTGTTCCAATAAGAAAAGAGACATGTAATATTGCAGTGAACAACTCAGTGTTTATTGTTTTTATTCTCTTTTCTTATTGGAAAACAGCAAATGTTTACTTTAGAATAGGGAACATAAACTGAAGTAATATTGCATTTATTAGTGATAAATTAGTGATAAATGTAAATAATTTGTTAGCATAGAACAACTGCTTGAAAGACAGTGTTTCTCTGCAAATTTAAATGTCTGTGTTGAAATGCCCATTCTATATTTATTTCATACTTATAAGCCACACATTCACACAGTGTACTGGGAACTTATAAAGTGTGTAATTGGCACAATACAAGCTATTAGTTTGTTTTATTTTTTAGCTAATTAGTACATTGTTAGGACAGAAACAAGTATAAAGGGGCTATAAGACAAAAATAAGACAATAGCTTGTAATGGCATACAAGTACATAACTAGTTACTTACAAATGCAGTTATTAGTCATTAATTAGTGCCTAATGTCTGATCCTTAAAATAAAGTGTTACCAGAACTTTCTTCAATAGGCAACTCTCCAGTATTTGAGAGCATACTGAGGAGCAAATCATTAGCCACAGAGACCCCGGTGAGAGATGGTATGTAAAACACACAGGTGCTGCAGGCAATTTGAGGTTATGTTGAATTGCCTATTGCCAATCTTGAAGGTCTAAAGGGTGTTTGGCTGAACAGCCATGCAAAGGATTCATAGCCAATTACACCTCATCTATGCCTATAGAAAGAGGGAGTAAAAAGAGATTGGAATGATACACTCTAAAAATGCTGGGTTAAAAATAACCCAGGTTGGGTTGAAAATGGACTAACCTAGCAATTGGGTTGTTTTAACCCAGCGGTTGGGTTAAATGTTTGCTTAAAACAACCCAATTGCTGGGTTAAAACAACCCAATTGCTGGGTTAGTCCATTTTCAACCCAACTTGGGTTATTTTTAACCCAGCATTTTTTAGAGTGTATATTCAATAAATTGAATGCTCCACTCTGGTTTATATTTCCTTGTTTTAATATAGGCAGCAATCAAAATCTCTTAACCAATTGTAGTATAAAACAGCATTATCTCATGGAACAGATTAAACGGTAACAATTTACAAAGAGGTTCATTAGTTATTAGTTAACATGAACTAATAATGAACTTGTCAGGTGCGAGAGAGAGGACCCAAGAGACGAAGGCAGATCACACAGTCTTTTAATAGAAAATAGGCAATACAGCCGCTGGAGCTGCCAAACAGAAAGTCACTTCAAACGATAACTAAAGTGGCCGTAGACCTGGGTAGGTTGTCCGGTCCTTTGACGGAAACAGAGGAGTCAGGCAGACGGCCGTAGGAGGTAGCACTCAGTGTCCCGGACACAGCATTCAGCGGCAGGCGAGCTGGGCAGAGCACAGACGGAGCATAAGCACAAGCTGGTCAACTCGATCCGTAGTTCGTATCACCAGACAGGACAAGACAAGATACGGTAGGGAAAAAGCAGCCAACACATCAGTCTACAGAAATAATAATCTGGCAAAGAACAAGGGACAGGCAGGGACTAGAAATAGAAAACCTAATCAGAGGAGAACGGGGAACAGGTGTAGCGAGAAACAGCCTAGCAGCAGATAACAAGCGACAGCTGATCTAAATGAGAGTGCGTGCAAGCACCCGGAGAGAAAGTGTGAGTTAGAGAATAACCAGCAGAGGGGGGAAAAGAGGGAGAACCAGGATCATGACAGTACCCCTCCTTCAACGAGCGCCTCCTGGCGCTCCCGAGGAAGGGGCCTGGCGGGAGCTATAGAAGTCATCGATGAGCGAGTGGTCCAAGACGTCCCGGGCAGGGATCCAACTCCTCTCCTCGGGACCGTATCCCTCCCAATCGACCAGGAACTGATGACCACGCCCACGAGGCCGAACATCCATCAACCTGCGCACAGTATACACAGGAGAGCCCTCGACGCGAATGGGAGGGGCGGTGGGGCGCAGGGGAGCACGAACTACGGGCTTAAGACAGGAGACATGAAAGACAGGATGGATGCGGCGCAAATAGGACGGCAACTTGAGCTCGACCGAAACCGGGCTAAGGACCTTACTAACGCGGAAGGGTCCGATGAATTTAGGGGCTAACTTGCGTGAAACGGACTGGAGAGGAAGGTTAAGAGTAGAAAGCCACACTCTTTGACCACAGACATAACGAGGACTCTTAATACGACGCCTATTCGCGGCTCGACGAACACGAGTACGGGACTTGAGAAGGGCCGATCTCACCCCTCTCCAGGTGCGTTTACAACGTAGGATAAATGACTCCGCTGACGGAACGTTAAACACCGAATCCTGAGCGGGAAAAAGAGGAGGCTGGTACCCCAAGCAACAGTGAAACGGGGACAGACCGGTGGCGGAGGAAGGAAGCGAATTGTGCGCGTATTCAGCCCAAGGAAGCTGCTCGGCCCAAGAGGTAGGGTTACGAAAGGCAAGACTGCGAAGGATGCGACCGATATTCTGGTTAGCCCGCTCAGCCTGGCCATTAGTCTGAGGATGAAACCCAGAGGAGAGGCTGGCGGACGCGCCGATAAGTCGACAAAACTCCTTCCAAAACTGTGACACAAACTGGGGACCCCGGTCGGAAACGACATCCGAGGGAAGACCGTGAATACGGAACACCTGCTCGACAACGACCTGGGCCGTCTCCTTGGCGGAGGGAAGCTTAGTTAACGGTATGAAGTGGGCAGCTTTCGAAAAGCGATCGATCACAGTGAGGATAACGGAACTCCCTCTCGAAGGAGGAAGTCCCGTTATAAAATCAAGAGCAATATGAGACCACGGCCGCGAGGGTACGGGTAACGGTCTGAGAAGACCCGCAGGCGGTAAATTCCTAGACTTAGTCTGGGCGCAAACAGAACAAGACGCGACGAAACGGCGGATGTTGCGCTCCCGGGTAGGCCACCAGAACCTTTGGCGGACAGCAGCAATGGTGCCCCTTACCCCGGGATGGGCGAATAATTTGGACGAATGCCCCCACTGGAGAACGGCTAAGCGGGCAGATGACGGCACAAACAACCGTCCCTGAGGACACCCGTGTGGCGTGACGCAGTGAGAGAGGGCGCGCTTAACAAGACGTTCGATTCCCCAAACCGCGGCACCAACCACACAACCCTGAGGAAGGGCCACCTCTGAAGAAACGAATTGACAAGAAAGAGCGTCAGGCTTAACGTTCTTAGCACCCGGTCGGAACGAGATGGTAAAATCGAACCGAGCGAAAAAAAGTGCCCACCGGGCCTGACGAGCGTTGAGTCTCTTAACCGAACGAATATACTCAAGGTTACGGTGGTCGGTCCAGACTATGAATGGAACAGGGGCTCCCTCCAACCAGTGTCGCCACTCACCCAACGCCAGACGAACAGCCAGCAGCTCGCTGTTACCGACATCGTAATTACGTTCCGCGGGTGTGAGACGATGCGAGAAATACGCACAGGGATGAACCTTATCATCGGACGCGGAACGTTGGGATAGGATAGCGCCCACGCCCACCTCCGAGGCGTCGACCTCGACAATAAATTGTTTAGTGACATCAGGAGTAGAGAGAATAGGGGCAGACGTAAAAAGGGATTTAAGTCGCTCAAACGCTGTCTGCGCGGCCCGGGACCAAACAAAACGGATCTTAATAGACGTGAGAGCAGTCAGCGGAGCCGCGACCTGACTGAAATTATGTATAAAGCGTCGATAAAAATTCGCGAAACCTAGAAAACGTTGGAGCGCGATGCGGGAGTCTGGAATGGGCCACTCAGTGACAGCGCGGATCTTGGAAGAATCCATGCTGATCCCCTCCGCCGAAACGACCGAACCCAAGAATGTGACCGACTGAGCGTGGAAAAGACACTTCTCAGCCTTCACAAACAGGCGATTCTCCAGCAGGCGTTGTAAGACACTACGAACGTGCTGAGTATGCACCTGGAGAGAGGGTGAGAAAATCAAGATGTCATCGAGGTACACGAAAACGAAAATATTAAGCATGTCTCGTAACACGTCGTTGACCAACGCCTGAAAAACGGCAGGAGCGTTGACCAATCCGAACGGAAGTACGCGATACTCAAAGTGCCCTAAGGGTGTGTTAAACGCCGTCTTCCACTCGTCTCCTTCTCTGATACGAATCAAATGATACGCGTTGCGAAGATCTAACTTTGTGAAGACCCTAGCTCCCTGCAAGATCTCAAAAGCCGATGACATAAGTGGAAGAGGATAGCGATTCTTCACAGTTATGTCGTTCAACCCTCGATAATCTATGCAAGGACGCAAGGATCCATCCTTCTTCTTCACAAAGGAAAACCCAGCACCGGCCGGAGAGGAGGACGGAACTATAGTACCCACGTTCAATGACTCAAAAAGGTAATTCTCAAGCGCCTTGCGCTCTGGTGCAGACAGGGAATAAAGTCTCCCGCGAGGAGGCGTGGTCCCGGGAAGAAGGTCAATACCACAGTCATAAGGTCGATGAGGAGGAAGAGAAGATGCCCGGGAGCGACTGAAAACCGCCCGCAAATCATGATACTCCTCCGGCACCCCTGACAAATCACCCGGGCTCCTCCTGAAACACAGAAACAGAAGACACAGGGGGAATAGCAGACACTAAACACTTAACATGACATGACAAACTCCACGAGAGGATAATTCCTCTGCACCAATCTATCTGAGGGTTGTGGTCAACAAGCCAAGGATGGCCCAAAACCACAGGGGTAAAGGGGGATTGAAAAACAAAAAAGGAAATAGTCTCTCGATGATTGCCAGAGACGGAAAAACTCACCGGAATGGTGACCTGGCGAACATTGGCAAGAGTGCTGCCATCAAGGGCAAAAACAGGAGTGACGTCCTTAAGGTCGATGAGGGGAATGCCCTGGTCGAGGGCCCAGGACTCGTCAAAGGACTCCCCTCCGCCCCCGAGTCGATCAAAGCCTGACACGAGACAGCCGAGCCTGGCCAGCGGAGGTGGACAGGAAAAGTAGTGCGGGCACGTGCTGAAGGGGACTGAACTGAAGCGCTCACCAGTATCCCTCTCTCTACTGGTGAACTCTGGCTTTTACTGGACACGCAGAACAGAAGTGACCCCCCGCGCCACAGTACAAACAAAGGCGGTTCGTGATACGCCGATGACGTTCTGCGGCATCGATGCGAATCCCTCCCAGCTGCATAGGCTCAGGAAGAGCGTGCACCGGCATAATTGAAGAGTGTAGAGGAGTGGAAAGAAGAGATCGCTCCAGCTTGCGAGCGCGGTTGCGTAGATCGAAACGTCTCTCTACCCGAATGGCCAGGTCGAATAGGGAGTCGAGACGAGTGGGTGTCTCTCGAGCGAGCACCTCATCCTTGATGTCAGCTCCCAAGCCCTCCAGGAACCGAGCGACAAGTGCAGACTCATTCCAATCACACGACGTGGCCAGCGTGCGAAACTTTACTGAGAAATCAGCGACTGACCGACCCTCCTGGCGAAGAGTGGAAAGAAGACGCGAAGCCTCAGCACCGTAAGCGGAGCGGTCGAACACACGGAGCATCTCCTCCTTAAAGAGTGTGTACTGCGCCAGACACGGCGCTTCAGCGTTCCATACGGCCGTTCCACACTCCCTCGCTCGCCCCGTCAGGAGAGAGACCACAAAGGCGATCCGGGAGCGATCCTTGGAAAAGGTCAGGGGCTGAAGCGAAAAAACAACCTCACATTGAGTCAGGAAAGAACGGCACTCTGTGGGCTCCCCAGCATAACAGGGTGGGTTGTTGACTCTGGGCTCATGAGCTTCAAGGAAGAAGACGACTCAGCCCGGGAACGACTCAGTTGGACAGATAGATCGTTCACCTGGACGGCCAATGTCTCAACGGCATGACGGGCGGCGTTCAACTCCTCCTCGTGCTTGCCCAGCATGGCCCCCTGCATCTCGAGGGCAGTCTGAAACGGGTTCTCCTTCGCTGGGTCCATGAAGATGGCCAGATTATTCTGTCAGGTGCGAGAGAGAGGACCCAAGAGACGAACGCAGATCACACAGTCTTTTAATAGAAAATAGGCAATACAGCCGCTGGAGCTGCCAAACAGAAAGTCACTTCAAACGATAACTAAAGTGGTCGTAGACCTGGGTAGGTTGTCCGGTCCTTTGACGGAAACAGAGGAGTCAGGCAGACGGCCGTAGGAGGTAGCACTCAGTGTCCCGGACACAGCATTCAGTGGCAGGCGAGCTGGGCAGAGCACAGACGGAGCATAAGCACGAGCTGGTCAACTCGATCCGTAGTTCGTATCACCAGACAGGACAAGACAAGATACGGTAGGGAAAAAGCAGCCAACACATCAGTCTACAGAAATAATAATCTGGCAAAGAACAAGGGACAGGCAGGGACTAGAAATAGAAAACCTAATCAGAGGAGAACGGGGAACAGGTGTAGCGAGAAACAGCCTAGCAGCAGATAACAAGCGACAGCTGATCTAAATGAGAGTGCGTGCAAGCACCCGGAGAGAAAGTGTGAGTTAGAGAATAACCAGCAGAGGGGGAAAAAGAGGGAGAACCAGGATCATGACAGAACTGCACTTATAAAGTGTTTATTTGTCTTTGTTAATGTTAATTACAACATTTACTAATACTTTATTAAAATCTTGTTACCATTAGTTAACAATTACAGTAACAAATGTACTGCTCATGGTTAGTTCATGTTAATTAATACATTAACTAATGTTAACTAATGAAACCTTATTGTAAAGTGTTACCGATTAAACAGTGATTGACATCTTTATGGCTAGATTCCTTGAACTTTACTGAATGGAAGCCAGGAAGATTCCAGCAGGGATAAGAGGTGTCGTTCTCAAATAAACCAAGACATGAACATGTACAATTCCAAATGTATACATTAATTTGATGCTGTTCAGTGGTTCAGAGCTCGAACAGAGAGAAGAGATTATTTAGATTACTTGTTGTCTCGCTAAGTAATTGAAAAATGCTCCGATTTCCCCCAATTTGCAGAAGACAATGAATTCTGGTCTGTCCATTTGAGCTGATAAATGTGCAATAAACTATAAAGATTATAACCCATGAAAATAACAGGCTTTATAATAACTGAATGACTTTCATCAATCCATTCAAAAATGTATTCACAAGAAGAAATAGGACCTCTCAAAGTCTTCAACAAATAGCTTCACCTTTAGCTAGTCTTTTATTCTAGGTTTCGGTCATCAGCATTAAAAGTCATGTACACTTTTCAGCTTATTCAGGTCAAGAACCAGCCACTTAGGCAGAGACCATCTGAATATGTAAAGTCATCAATATAATTCAGATTTTTTTAACATGACTATTAGGTCCAGTTAATTGTGAAAAAGCTACAAAGATGTTCTTTTAAGGGTACTCTGCAACAGTGACAAGCTTTTTTAACCCTAAAGGTTTTTACACATTTTACAGTGTAAAAAACTATAGGTCACACAGACAAACAGATAAGACATAAATAAACTAAACTAAAACAGAGCATTCATGTTACAAAAATAATATTTCCATATTTAAATAAAGTCCTTTTTACAACTGAGCTTGTGTTTATTTGCCACTGTTAATGCGACTTTGTCATGCTTCCTATGAGGAAGAGATTTCAACACTTTACACTCTACCTGACAGGAGAGTTTGACTTGTTTTTGGGAGAGAGAGTTCTGACGCATAAAAAAAATAAATGTTTTCTCAAAAATCCAAGTACTCCACAGCGTGGCTGGCAAGAAAGGGTATAAAAGAAGAAAATCTAATGATATGGCCTCCTTGTTCACCTGATCTGAACCCCATTGAGAACCTGTGGTCCATCATCAAATGTGCGATTTACAAGGAGGGAAAACAGTACACCTCTCTGAACAGTGTCTGGGAGGCTGTGGTTGCTGCTGCACGCAATGTTGATGGTGAACAGATCAAAACACTGACAGAATCCATGGATGGCAGGCTTTTGAGTGTCCTTGCAAAGAAAGGTGGCTATATTGGTCACTGATTTGTTTTTGTTTGGTTTTTGAATGTCAGAAATGTATATTTGTGAATGTTGAGATGTTATATTGGTTTCACTGGTAAAAATAAATAATTGAAATGGGTATAAATTTGTTTTTTGTTAAGTTGCCTAATAATTATGCACAGTAATAGTCACCTGCACACACAGATATCCCCCTAAAATAGCTAAAACTAAAAACCACTTCCAAAAATATTCAGCTTTGATATTAATGAGTTTTTTGTGTTCATTGACAACATGGTTGTTGTTTAATTATTAATGTTGTAAAATTAATCCTCAAAAATACAACTTGCCTAATAATTCTGCACTCCCTGTATAAGGTTTAGAAAACAAACTGCCATATACAGTATCTATGTTTGGAGGGTAGGTTATGTTACTAAATGGTGGTGGGAGTTGTCATTTTTTTGCTGGAAACAGTCAGTTCAGAGAGAGGATCAAAGATTCCTCAGCCTGTGCACCCTGATTCCTGGAAATTACATAAACCCAGGAAGATTCAAGCTTGTCATTTTTGGGAAAACATTTATCTTTTTTATGCGTCAGAACTCTCTCTCCCAAAAACAAAGCTGAGTCAAACTCTCCTGTCAGGTAGAGTGTAAAGTGTTGAAATCTCTTCCTCATAGGAAGCATGACAAAGTCGCATTAACAGTGGCAAATAAACACAAGCTATTCGCATCCCGCATTAGTCTATGTGATTCACCTTATCAAAATATGTGTGCAGCAATGCAGTACCCTTGCCCTCTCATGTACATGAAGCATCCTTGAACAAGGTGAGCATGTGTCATTCCTTATCAGCATTATCGTCGAGTCGATCAGACAGCACAATGTGTTCAATCCATCTCCTACTTTGATTGACAGCAGTGGTTCTAGACAGGGCTGGAGAACAGATTATCCATTCATGTCATTCATGTCTCACAGACTTCTTCTTCAAGAAGAAAACATGTGTGTGTGTGTGTGTGTGTGTGTGTGTGTGTGTGTGTGTGTGTGTGTGTGTGTGTGTGTGTGTGTGTGTGTGTGTGTGTGTGTGTGTGTGTGTGTGTGTGTGTGTGTGTGTGTGTGTGTGTGTGTGTGTGTGTGTGTGTGTGTGTGTGTGTGCGTGTGTGTGTGTGTGTGTGTGTGTGTGTGTGTGTGTGTGTGTGTGTGTGTGTGTGAGATGAGCCTGGTTAAATCACTCTCCGACCGTGGACTATAGGGTCCTTGTGTCTCTTGTCTTATCAATCTATCGACATGGCATCTGTGCTGGAAGGCTGCTAAATGTCCTGTGCCCCTTAAGAATACTAATGTAGATGCAGATAGGTTGTTTGGCCATCTCAGCATCATTGATCTCCCTGCAGGCCTTGGAAGGGCTAGACGGATGGGATGTCACCTACGAGAGCACTCTTTTGAGCATTGTCCCTCACAGTGAGTCACCTCCTCAACTCTAAAACCCTCATAACCAATGAAAATCCTGCAAATTGTCTCAGCTTAAGGTTTAGATGCCTAAGCTAGGTCAGTCACTGCTGACAAAGTTACTGTTAATTACCAGGAGTGAACGTCTCTCCTCACAAGCCGAGCCCGCTAATGAGCTGCCAGTTATTAAGCAAAACCAGTTGGTGCAATATAGGCATTTATCCTAATTAAAAGTGATTTACTGGCATGTTGTGTTCTAGACTAAACATAAATGTCCTATTCAAGGCTGAAGAAAAGGAAGCAATCTGAGCCAATGTTCTTATTAGTGGAGCTTGTTAATGCAAACATCACTGTTACCATTGCTCAAATTAAGGTTAGAGATCTGAACAAATGTCTAACTCTAACTATTGTAGAGCTTAACTTGTTCTGCAATGGTTATGCAACCGACATGAATGATACTTCAAATTGTGCGGCTTGAGGAGAGGTTTTTTTAAGTGAACAGATGTCAAAATTTCACCTAGCAGATAATAAAATACATAAAAATGTTACTTGTTGCCTGAAGGAGGGGCATATATATTTAGTTAGATAGCTAGATAAACTAGAGCCATATACACCGATCAGGCATAACGTTATGACCACCTTACTAATATTGTGTTGGTCCCCCTTTTGCTGCCAAAACAGCCCTGACCCAATCGCTAGATCCACTAGCTCCCTGAAGATGTGCTGTGGTATCTGGCACCAAGATGTTAGCAGCAGATCCTTTAAGTCCTGTATGTTGCGAGGTGTAGGAACGGAATCTGGGGAATTTGGAGACCATGTTAATACCTCAAACTCGTTGCACTGTAAAAAAAAATGCTGTAAAAAAAACCGGCCAAATTTTGACAGTAACATGCTGTTTTCCATTAAAACAGTAATATACCGTAGAAAACAATGCATTCTGGGTAATATTTGTAATTTTCGAGAAAATAGCCAACAGGAATATACCGTGAATTAATAGTACTCAAAGTCGACACTCAGAGGCTGTGCTCCAAATCACACCCTATACCCTCATTCACTATTCCACACTAGTTGACTGATAGTGAGCGAAAATAAGTGAGTGAATTCAGACGCTGATAGTGCTGAATTCAAACACTGATTCCTGCCGTTATCACCAAAGGAAAGAGATACATGAACAGAAAAAAGTTGCTTTCATCAACTGAAGATATAAGAAGACATTAAATAAAAACAGAAAATCTCTGAAGATTAACAACTTTTAAGGATTAAACAACTCCATAAACAGCATTACCAGCTTCACACATTACTAACCAGACTGAATTTATTTCTGTCAGACGTCTACAGAAGCTCTTGAATTGACAGATGCTGTTTTATTGTTTCTTTTGACGTTACCATTATGGTGATCAGTATTTGCTTTAGTTGGGCTCTTGAACCTTGACATAATAACATCGTTTTTTCTCTAGCTGCTCTAATTGTGTGTTTTAAATACATTTGTTATAGCAAGCAAAGTTGAAAGAAAACATAGGCAGAGGATGTTGACTATTTATAAATATTCTGATTCACTGAGCTCATATAGAGTCTAATCTATAATGATCTAGATGATGTTGTATATTTATTATGATATCCCAATAATTTTTCAGCATGAGATCCATCAATATTGCAACAACCAGATAATTTAAAGAGCATGAAAACTGCTTGTGGCCAAAACATTTTGAACACCAGAATCATTCAGACTCACGTAGACATCAAGAATCGGCGTATGCATTTCAACAATGGTGACAATCAAAAGCTTCATTCTGCAATGCATGCTGGGTTCCGGCATTGTACAAAAATCGTCCATGACTCCCAGCATGCATTGAATTTACTGAATAGCCTGGTTATTTTCTTTAATTCTTACCATTTACCATTTTTGGTGTTGTTTTGTGATATTCAGAGTTGGTCTGTTCATCTTTTTTGTTGATTGTCACCATTGTTGAGATTCATATGCTGTTTCTTCATGTCTATGTGAGTCAAAATGACACCGTAGTTTGAACCGTTTTTGTAAATCATGAGTTTAAAAATCCTTCATAACTGATTCCTAATCACAGCTTGATATTTTGCCGAAGTATCACAGTTTTGGTAATGTATAAATGTTTATGTTTTTTTTTTTTTTAAAAGGTTTGTTTAGGGAAAAGACACTGGATGAGATTAACGAATCAAGCATTCCGTTATGATTATATCAAAAGCAAAATATAATCAATAACACTCAATCACATTTTTTTCTTGGCTTTTTTTTTGTCAACATTGTTAATTTTCAATAAGAGCTTCTTTAGACGTCTAACAGAAATAAAGTCAGTCTGGTTATTAATGTGTGAAGCTGGTGATGCTGTTTGTGGAGTTGTTTAATCCTCCTCTGATGAGATCTTCAGAGAAAAGGTCCCGTTCTTCATGATCCCATTGTTCAAACTTTAGTTAGTGTGTAATGTTGCTGTTAGAGCATAAATAATACCTGTAAAATTATAAAGCTCAAAGTTCAATGCCAAGCGAGATATTTTATTTAACAGAAGTTCCCTTTCAAAGCCTACAGCGAACAGCCGGCTTGGACTACATCCTGGTACGTCCTTCATAAATGACGTCAGTAGAACAGTAGAACAGACTAACCTCCGCCCACAAGAATACGCGAAAAAACGGGGCGTGGTCTTGTCAATGTCCCACGTGGAGAAGAGGACGTGTCGCGTGGAGAAAAGGAAGTGTTGCGTTTGAGTGTGTTTGTCGCCATGTCGTCGAGACGCTGTTATTTTCATCCCGGAGTCAAATCACCTTTGTTTGGCTTTCCCAAGCACGCTGTAGAGATCATTAAGCGCTGTAGTGATTGAGGCGATTCAGACACTTAATTGCCTGTTACATTTAACAAATATGTTTGAAATACTTTGGGTTGAATAACAGACCTTTCCCCCCCAACACAACAAAGAAGGATCCTCCGTTACCAGGGAAACCAGCTGATAAGGTTTTTTATGGCCCCCAAAAAGAATGTGGCCACATGGAAAGTTCCCAACTAAAGACACAAAGCCTGTAAAGCCGCGTTTCCACCGAAATTACCCGGAACTATTTGTACCAGGAACTTTTTTCCCAGGAACTTTTTCTCCCCCAGACCTGCTACTGTCTGCGTTTCCACCGCGGTCTAAAGTACCGGGAAGATTAGGCAAAGAAAAGAGACGAGCACTGATACTAAAGCGTATTCGTAAAGCTATATTTAAAATATGACAAAGTATGTTATCATCAGCTATTACGGACATTGACCGTGAGATTGCTGAGACAAACGCGTGTCATCAGACAGAAAGAGCAAGACTGATATTTACTGAACGCTGTTCGATCCTCGCAAAAGACTTTTAAAAATGCCGGTTGAAATAAAATGCTGCGTGAGCTCAACCAATCAGCATGTTCAGCACCCAAGTCCAACCCCCGAAAGTTCGGGAACTTTTCAAAAGTACCACCTCGCAAGCAGGGCCGTTTGGAGGGGGAAATATTTACCCGGAACTTCATTTAGACCCTGGTTCCTGCGGTCGAAACACACCAAGTTCCCCCCCAAAGTTCCTGGTTCCGGGGTAAAGTTCCTGCGGTGGAAACGCGGCATAAAACACACATTGTGGCCTCAAGTTATAGACACATCGTCTATAAATGAACATGCACCCCAGGACATTGTATGTACACATATAACTCTCTTGTAATGTGTTCCCTATCATTGCATTCCCTATGTATCCATGTCCCGTGAACGACTTACTATTCCATGTAACCTCATATATGTCATGTCTCCTATCAAATTAATGCACGCTTCATAACTTACACTTCCACGTATGTCATGTCCTTGTACGAAGCAATATGTGTTTGTTGCATTAATTAGAGTATACCTGAGCACAGACTCATCGATTTCAGGCTTTGGAACAAAGAGCAATAAAATTCTCCCGAGGAATTTCCCGCTTGGAAATCCCAACAATCTCATTGGTCAAGCCTGCCTCCAGAGGGTGGGACTATTTTCGACCTTAAAAAGAGAGCTCGCAGAGATCCTCCTTCTCTTCTTCTCCTGCTAGCACGGACACCACAAGCTGTGTTTGGGGTGGCTCTCACCCAGCAGGGTGCCCACATGGCAGACTTCCACAAACACCGAGCCAAAGGCCTCACAAGGCCCTGGAGCAGAAGGCCCAAACTCTGCATGCCATGTGCAACTTCCTCTATGTATTTGAAGCAACCACGCGGCTCAGTAAAATTTGCAAGGACTCAGACGAGACAAAACTTCCCTTCCATCACGCCAGCGCGGCTCGCGGGGCTTCGGCCCGAGCCGCTCGACCTGGCCAAGCTGATCGCCCCTTTGAAGATGACGCAACACCGGCGCGCTCCATCCGAGCGCGCACATCACTGCGCGAATCTTCTTAGCGCGAATGAGATGCCTTTTCCTTCCAAGACAACCGCTCCTACACGCCGTTAAATCTCCCGCGGACTGACCCCGGAAGGACCGAACGGAGGGAGAGCTTCAGCGCATGAACACTCTGAGAAACGCAACGCATGCATCTTGCTTAAAGGGTTAGTTCACCCAAAAATGAAAATACTTTTTGAGCGGAAAAACAACAAAAATAACGACTTTATCACACTAGTATTGTTGTTCAATTTGAGTCTCTGACGAGAGTTCGCGGGAGTGCCACGACGCATGCGCGAGAACTGAGATTAACCCTACTCCGAAAGAGTGAGCAGCCAGTCAAGTAGTAGTAGAAGAAGAATCTCAGTTCTCGCGCATGCGTCGTGGCACTCAAATTGAACAACAATAATAGTGTGATAAAGTCGTTATTTTTGTTGTTTTTCCGCTCAAAAAGTATTTTCGTCGCATGATAGACTTAATACAGAGCCACTGTAGTCATTTGGACTCCTTAAATTACGTTTTTACTTACTATTCTGGGCCATCAAGTTTCATTCCCTCTGAAAGCCTATGGAGGAGTGAGACAGCTCTCAGATTTCATCAAAAATATACTAAATTATGTTCCGAAGATGAACGAAGGTCTTACATGGTTGGAACAACATGAGGGTGAGTAATTACTGACAGAATTTTCATTTTTGGGTGAACTAACCCTTTAAACAACACAAAGAAACCATGCAAGTATCAATTCTATCGAAATTTAGATGCGTTTGAGATTGTACCCCTATTATGGTGATAATTGTTCGTTGCTGGCTCTCGCGGTTTTGATTGGGAAATGTGTGACCGAACTATGCCCTTCTTCACTCTCCTTCCCTCTCCTCTTCCTCACTCTTCCTCCCCTCTCTCCTCATCCTCCCTCTTTACCTTCTTTTATTCTGTATATACATGTATCCTTTATGTAGTCGTATGTAATCGTAGTAGCTATCACTATTAAAACCATTGTATCCACGTTTTAATTGTCATTGTTGCTGCTCACAAAACATGAGTCCCTTTAATGTCAGATCTAAGCTACGAGCTCTTATAAGTATCATTGAATGCTTTAATTAATACCATAACTCGGAAAGTTTGTCCTTTGTGGCCAGAGGGATAAACTTCCCGAAAATGGGTTAAAGACCAAGTTGATAAGCATTGTACTGCTCGTTCGTTAAACCGAACGGAGTAGAGGAATTCTGAATCACTTACTTAGAGGCTATTCTGTGATTATTTAATATAGATATATATCCAGAGTTGATTGCAATAAATTGTTGTTAACCATATAGATATATATATATATTGCATAAATAAATACCTGTTAGGTATTCCCTTTTTGGGTGATTTTGGAGATTTGTGATTCAATTATAACCCGTTATGATTAATCATAAATCCCTAAATATTAATACCCATTATTCCCTATGAGCTAAATTTAATTTAATAATATATGTGACCCTAAGACGTTACAGATTTTGGTGGAGAATTATTAGGCAACATTTTAAACTTTGTTTTGTGAGCAACCATGTCAATTTTATGTGTATATTATTGGTATTGATTTTGATATTTTGTATGCGCGCTTCAGAGAGTGAGACAAGTCGCAAACGCGAACTCACGTATATATAACTGAAAAGCCCAAAGCTGATTTCAGTTAGTTGTAGGCCTATGTTCACAGCGTCTATTTTGGTCAAACATTTTAGTCACTGTTAATTGTTAAAAAAAAAACTGCAGTTCATAATATTAAAACTGTCTCTGTAAAAAGAAAGAAACTTCGTTTGCAGAACATTTTAATATTATCAATTCCACCTGTAGAACGAAGAAATCTTCTTCAGCGTGATGATATGAAATTCCACCTGTTAAAGAACGAAGAAATCTTCTTTCAGCGTGATGAAAACGATTTGAGCGATGTTCCTCTTATACGTTTTGTAAAAGGCCTTATTAATCGCCAGATTTGAACCGTTGCGTGTTCCAACGTTATTCAACTGAGCGATCCCTTAGGTGGAATTTTGGCGTAGCTAACCGAAACGCACACCTTGCACAAATCAATCAGAAAAACTGCTGGCCAGTATCTGCTTGATGTGTGAATGGGAGTATTTTATTTTAACCTTGATCCAGTTAAAATTCGTTGCAGAGAAAATACTCTGTTTTACATTTGCGTGTAGGCGGTAAACTAAATCCGACCACACACTCTGTGTGCTATAAATTGGCACAAAAAGGGAATTTGAGAACAAATTCCCTTCTCACTTGCGACCGATCGCAGCTAAATCTCCGCGTTAGGGTGGAAAGCGCTTTCCCCTGTTCTAACGCTCAAAAGGTAAAATCACCCGCACCTCTCAGGTTACTCCCACCTGACGTCCACTCCTTGGAGTGGACTCCATTACGCCACCTTGTGGACGTTCCCCTACTCCCCGCTCTCCAGTCTGTCAAAGTGAACTGTCTTTCCATTGTTATTTGCTTCCTATTAGAATTCTCTTCATTCACTTCCCGTTACTGCTGCTATTTGACATTATTCAAGCTTTCTGTTTCACTGACTTCTCACCCTTATTTAAATTTGGTTTAGACCAGGTTTGAATTTGGATTTAGATTAAAGTCTTTTCAGCCAGTGATGGTACCAGAGGGAACAAGCCCTCTGTGACAGTCTCTGCTAAAGTCAGCTTCCCTGCTCCAGTTTCGACAACTTCTCCTGTCGTTTCCATTTCAGTTATTTTTGCTTATCTTCTCTTTTGGCTTCATTTCTGTATCAATTGTTTCCTTCCATTTCATACCCTTCTGATACCCTGCACTTATTGAAATTTTGGTTTAAACAAGTTTGAACCTAAAATTAAATTAAGTCTCCGCTTTTCAGCCTGTGATAGCACCTTATCAGTTGCCCGCCCCCTGCTGGGAACTCTCATAAGTTGGCTTTCCTCTCTTCTCTCCTTTGGCTCCATTTCAGAATAGATTAATTTAATTAATTCTACTTCTCCTTTTTCAAGGTTGCCCCGATAATTACAAACATTATCATCAATATTTTATGTTCTAGCACTATTTATTAATAGTCTTTTCCTAACTTACTTTACAGAATGAGTTAAATTTTGTTTACACAAGTTTAAGCTTAAGCTGATGTTGTGTTCTCCTTGTTAGCCATTTGTGTATTTACAGGTAGTACCTCCAGTGCTTGTGGTGAATTTACGGTTGTCTTTTGGCTGGGTTCCCGTGAGTGGAGTCATCGGGCCGGCGTAACTGACACCGGTTGTGTGTGAATCGCAGACACCTCTGTCTCCGTACCATTGGCGGCGGCACGCAGCAGACTAAGCATTTCGGGCACTCCAGGGAGAAGCCAACGAGTCCAACTGATCCTCATGAGGGCATTTTGGTTAATTACTCTGATTCTCCGTTCGGACCCCGAAGGGATTTCAGAGGAAACCCAATTTCAACCCTTCAGTCTGGCCGTTGACCAAACTTACCTGAGTGCTGCCCTGTCATGCTAAAAGTCACACGCTGTTTGAGTGGGCGCACCGTGGTACCAAGGGACGAGGATCTGGGAACACCGCGGTCGAGTGTCCAGGGACCGCCGGTGAGATTGACCTCACCATTGGTTCTCACTTGAAACGACCCCAACTCACCACAGGCACAGTAAGTACAGTAAGCCCATTCACTTATTGCAAACCCTAGAATATACGTATTCCTGGTCATTTAAGTGTTTGGCCACACCTTTCTCCCTGTTTAAGCCATAACTTTCCCCTAGGCTTTATAGCTCAACAGCGCCCCCTCACTCGTTGGCCCTGTCATAAACCCTAGCATTGGTATCAAGCTTAGAGCCTTTCCCTATCTATCTCTTCTAATGTTCTCACTTTTGTTTTATCTCATGCCTTCTCTCTAAGTATTTTTGGCTATTTTGCTCTTTTCTACTCTTCTGTTCTGTTGCTTAGTTTCTTCCAGCTCACCTAAAGACAGAACCTATGAGAGCCATCAAGGAAAGCTGAATAATAGACTGACGACCAACAGCCAGTGTCAGTAAATGACCCACTAGGCGACCGCACTGTCAAATTGTTATTTAAGCTGATACTCACCCACATAAATCGGCCCCACCTGGCCACTCACGGCCAAGACAATAGGTGCCCGGCCTAGATTCCACTAACTGTCTGCAGCAGTTAGTTAAAATTGCACACACAAAGTGAATAAGTCGCAATCGCTATAGCGCTAAAACCCTACACGGACTTGCATTGGCCTCTTTTGTGTTGTCTTTCTCTTGCACACAGTAAGCCAGCGTGTCCCGTTCATCCAGCCCCACCGCCACTGGGATCACGTCGAGACCTGATCGAGCGCCAGGACGACTGCGTTCCTGCCTAAAGCCATGGTGACCTGCAGCCCCCGAGCCAAGAACGGCAGCGTTGAAGCTCCTAGCGGAGGAGGCCCGGAGGAACCAGGACCACGCGCAGAGTCGTCTAGATCGGCTACTCCTTGAGACCCAGGATCGACGCGGAAGGGAGGACGAAACGGACCTACAGCTTCGGGAGAAAGTTGAGAGACTCCAAAATGCCCTGGCAGAACTTTGTGTAGAGACAACGCGCAGAGAGCAGTTGGAGAAAGAATCCGCAGAGGAACTACAAGAAAAACTCCAACGAGGTGAAGCTCTCCTAACAAGAGCTGAGATTGGACCGAAAGAAAGACACAGCAAGGCCAAAGCCCGTGAAACCCACTTGCAAACGGCCCATGCCAAGGTCCAAGATTTGTTTCAACAAAAGACTGTTCAAAACAAAGAACTGAAGTATGCACGTACATTGCATAGTGAACAGCAAGGGGAAACACACACCACACAGTTTCCCCTGACAAGTGGGCCAAGAAACCCCCAGCCAAGAGTTCCAAGCTCAAAAGGGGGGCGAAAGCCCACTGCTCGAGTTGTCACCAGCCAGCAGCCAAGAGCCCCCACCAGCAGCAAAGGGGGTGGGAGCCAATCCAGAGAATCGTGCACAGCACACCATGGCTTCCCAAGAACTCTACAAGCTGGCCAGAAACATCCTACCTTTCACCCCAAACCCTGCAGGAAGCCACAACACGCACACCTACCTGCAGGACATGAACTTTCACCTACAACCTGTGGCTAACGTGACCACATGGAACCAATTAGGTCTACTCCGAGGTACGGCCAGCCGTGAGGCGTGGCATTTCCTCGACCGGCAACCGGAGACTGCAAAGTTGGACGACCAACAGCTACGGGACTGCCGACCAAAAAAGACTGCTTCTGAAAAGACTGTGAGTAACCCAATGATTTGCCCTGTCTCTGATCACTGTTCAGAGCTGGCTCCAAGGAGAGCCATGCAACAACATAGTGACAGACTGTGTAACCGTCAAGACCGTTACAAGCCAGCAGAGAGCAGCGCAACCGGCATGGTGCCCGTCCTAAGCACCTGTCCGAGCATGCTGAAAGAATCTGGGACGAGCCACGTCTGTCTAACCACCCAAAGGGGGAACCACGTGGGATGCCAGCCGACAGCCAGACGATCCTCATCGGCCAGTGCACCTAGCCCAGATAGCCAGCGGCGGAACGACTCACAGCATGCCCCAAACAAACCCAAGCACTGGGCACCAACCTCAGTCTACAGAACCAGAGACTTCATCACCAAGTGACAGCGTCGCCCAACCCCCTCCGCTGACGGCTGCACTTCCTGAACAATCGAACTCTGAAATCCCAAAATAGTGAGCTAAATGTGCAGTCAAAATGCTCTAAAATGAGACTCAACTTGAACAGATAGCTCCCATTCAGCCAACGATGGGTCCAATAAGTCTGGTGCACCCAGTGTACATCCAACCAATGGACACATACCCCTTTCTCGTCGGCAAAGATCTACTAGATCGTTCTGAGCCCTACTAGACTTCAAACAGCTAAAGATTTGGGCTCAAGTGCGAGAACCTCTGCCTCTCCAGCCACCCAGACACCTGAGCCAGACGGTCAGGTCACAGAGGTCACGAGAAACCTTGCAACCAGCCGCGAGAACACTGTCCCAGCACCAGAGCAAAGTTCAAGTTCGCTACTCTGCACTTTTCAAATCACCATAGACTCTGACTTTCACTGCCCCGAGGTCATGACCGACCTCCAGCTGAATGATGTGACAACTCAGCCATCAGGTTAGCACTGGTCAAAGCCCTCATGGAAGTAACATCCAACCTTCCATCTGCAAGCAAGCGTACCCGCGGCCCGCTGGACTCCTGCCTAGCAACCATGGTAACTGCCAAGGGCACCTGCGCTTTGAACTTGAAATGGAACGATCGGTGCCCTACACACTACTTCCTGGTCCTTCCAGATCCACTGCATAACGTCTACATAGAAGCAGACCCCTTGATTCGCCTCAAGGCTCATGTGGACTTTACCAATGAGGTAGTGTGAGCCCCACTGACATCACAGCCCCCTGTGGTTCCTGCCAAACCCGAAAACCTCCTGTCGGGCCAGACCTTGCCAGGATTCGGTACTTTAATCAACGAACAGTATACTGCAGTACCAGCTTACACCAAAGGGGTCGCTGTTCGGCTCAACATGTGATGTGGTCACACACTGACCCGCACGTGGGGTTTCTTCCAACCTTCACCTAAGTGTGAGGAACTTGGACTCAGTCTGGAGGCCACACCACTCACTGAACTGTCATCCCACGTAGTCTACATCCTAGTCTACAACCGACAGCATTCTTTCACAAGGTGCCCACTCGGCTATGCCAACTCACCAGCCGAGTTCAACATCTTCCGGAACAAGCATGCCCAGACACCAGAATGAGGGGCTACCCCGTCTGCGAAGATGATGTTCTCACGAAGAGCACAACGCCCTTCTGAAGGACTGCCCATTCATCTGGACAAAAGCTCAAGCAAATTCCATGAATGAACTGAAATGACATCTGTGCATAGCTCCATGTCTCGCTCACCCTGACACACAACAGGAGTTCCACTTGAAAGCTGGATTCTCCAAACACTGCTTTAGTGCTGGTCCATATCAAAACGTGACCAAGACAAAAGAACAGTTGTAAAGGCAAGCAAGACATTTCTTACACCAGAGAGCAGAGACTCTGACTATGAAAAGACTCTACCTTACACCATATGGGCCTTCCTGCGATTCTCCGACTACATCGGAGCACAAAAGGTTATTACAGAGACATTCCAACAGCCTGTAACGTCTTCAACAGCCAACGCATCCGAGATGGCGTCGTTACCAATTCACATGGTTGATGACCCTTCAGGGCTGCAATGTTGAGGCACGTTATGCCCAGACTCACAGATCTGCACTGGGAAATGACTCAGCTGCCTGCCAAAAATGTCCTGATGACACACCAGCGATGACGCTGGACACAGAGGAACCTCAACAACAGACCTGTCACAGGTACTTCGAAAAGAATGCATGTCAAGGACTGCCCACCACCTACGTCGGTGGATGCTCTTGCAACCAAGAGGGCATCCTAAAAACAGGTGCGGGCGTACTATGGCCGAAACCAGCCTTGCCCTCCACAGCACTTCAAGTGGGGCCCTCAGTCAGCACAATATACTGAGGTGGCAGCCATTCTAATAACCCGACAAATCGCATCGGCCCACAACAACAGAGAACTATGTATTTGCACTCCAACTATGTCAGACACCGTTTCACATGCCACCTTCCAGGTTGGACACAAAATGGCTTCAAGAAAGCAGTCAAACGCCAACACCTGTTCCAAGCGTGCGATGACATCACAAGCACATACAGCATGACTGTCGAAACAGGTGACAGGACACTCGAGGCAACCCGGCCTTGGCAAAGACTTAGATGGCTGAACTGATTCCCTGACCAAGACGGGCACACTTCACAACAATCTATGGTCACCTCCCACCCATGCAACCACCCTTGATGGGGCTGCGATAACCCACAGCAAACAAACTATTCCTGTGACGATTCCAAAATTACAGCCGCTTACGCTGGCTCCACAATTTCCATCAAGGACACAGCTGACGCCGCCATACGAGCTATGAGTATCGTGTCAGAGTATGTCAGAGAAGTGTCTGGTTTGCTGACAATTCTATCCGGCAAACCCAAACCCCAGAGCCACTGCAACGCAGAGGAGTCACAGTCCCGTGGTCAAACTTCGAAACAGACGGGACAGGAGCCCTATCCAGATCGACGAGGGACAAGAAGGACTTCCTCACGGTGGTATGCCAGTTCTACAAGTGAGTGGAATGTCTTCCAGCACCCAACGACACCAAGTCGAACGAACCAATCGAACGGGGGTCAGCATGCTGAGAAAGTATGGGACTGCCAACCAGAAAGACTGGGATGTGAAACTTCTGTTGATGCTCATGAACATCAGAACCACCCCGCATGAATCAACTCGTGCGTCTACCTTTGAACTTGTGACTGGGTGGCAGGTGACCCTGCCGCCGCACCTGCTGTATCAAACAAGAGACTCTAGCTTTATCAGATCCTAAACCGCTCACCAGTACATTGACAAACAACACCTACAGACTCAAGGTCATTGTCAAAGTTGGGCGTTGGCGAGGTAATACCCAGATCAAGATGCACACCCCAGATGTGGTGGCCTACCACGACAGCAACACACAGCTGTACCTGGCCCCAAGCCTGTGCATGTGTACTTTGACCAAGACAGTCACTACCTCTGCCGTAGCGAACCACTCCTCCAGTGCAACACTGAAGGAACCTGCAGTTTGCAGCCCATGAGAAGCGGCACCCAACACCCCGCAGAGGCCATGCCTCACATCCGGCTCATCGAAACTCAGGCGGAGAGGGTGGTCTAGTGGGTTAAACTACTGAACTGATAAACAGCGGGTAAAACAACCTCGCGCAGCAGGTCAAAGAGACCAGAAGGAGCCAACACATGCTCAGAGCCTCACCAACCAGCTGGAGACTGGGGCTCAAACCAGAAACAAGACTTGAAATGGCTCAGACAGCTGCTGAACCATGAGAGCAGCTGGACAGACCAAGCACAGGACCCATGCAGAACTGTCACTATGGCAACACCAAGTACCAGACAAGCCGCTGGGCGAAACCACGGAAGACAGCACGCCCAACCAACATCACAGAATGTCCCACAGCCGTCGATGACAATGCCCTCCGCCAAACTTTACACACAGGTGTCAAGCGGAGGCTGCACAAGGACAGCTGGACACGACCATCTCAGGAGCTGCTGACACCAACAAAATAGCTCCTGAACAGGACTCACCAGATGAGTACTGCCAAAGGATAAGCTTCCAACTCCTTGCCCCACACAGCTCAGGCAAGCTCACACAGACCCCTAACCACTTCCTGAGACCACAAGCAGAAACCTGGGCCACACAAACGGACTTCAGGACGACAAGTGACGCACCATCAGGGCACCTGCTGCCTCGACACCTGCCGCACCAGGTCAGAGACCTGAACGTGGCTACTGCTTGCCTTATCTGCTGTGGAGAGACCATCACTCCAGGGGACACAAACAACCAGAGCCCAATGCTGCTGGGGTGTGTCTGATCTTTCTGCACCTCCGATATCGCTCGCTGTTGTCCATAGGAGGGACAACAGCTATCGAAAAGGGGGATTATGTAGTGATTGAGGCGATTCAGACACTTAATTGCCTGTTACATTTAACAAATATGTTTGAAATACTTTGGGTTGAATAACAGACCTTCCCCCCCAACACAACAAAGAAGGATCCTCCGTTACCAGGGAAACCAGCTGATAAGGTTTTTTATGGCCCCCAAAAAGAATGTGGCCACATGGAAAGTTCCCAACTAAAGACACAAAGCCTGTAAAACACACATTGTGGCCTCAAGTTATAGACACATCGTCTATAAATGAACATGCACCCCAGGACATTGTATGTACACATATAACTCTCTTGTAATGTGTTCCCTATCATTGCATTCCCTATGTATCCATGTCCCGTGAACGACTTACTATTCCATGTAACCTCATATATGTCATGTCTCCTATCAAATTAATGCACGCTTCATAACTTACACTTCCACGTATGTCATGTCCTTGTACGAAGCAATATGTGTTTGTTGCATTAATTAGAGTATACCTGAGCACAGACTCATCGATTTCAGGCTTTGGAACAAAGAGCAATAAAATTCTCCCGAGGAATTTCCCGCTTGGAAATCCCAACAATCTCATTGGTCAAGCCTGCCTCCAGAGGGTGGGACTATTTTCGACCTTAAAAAGAGAGCTCGCAGAGATCCTCCTTCTCTTCTTCTCCTGCTAGCACAGACACCACAAGCTGTGTTTGGGGTGGCTCTCACCCAGCAGGGTGCCCACATGGCAGACCTCCACAAACACCGAGCCAAAGGCCTCACAAGGCCCTGGAGCAGAAGGCCCAAACTCTGCATGCCATGTGCAACTTCCTCTATGGATTTGAAGCAACCGCGGCTCAGTAAAATTTTCAAGGACTCAGACGAGACAAAACTTCCCTTCCATCACGCCAGCGCGGCTCGCGGGGCTTCGGCCCGAGCCGCTCGGCCTGGCCAAGCTGATCGCCCCTTTGAAGATGACGCAACACCGGCGCGCTCCATCCGAGCGCGCACATCACTGCGCGAATCTTCTTAGCGCGAATGAGATGCCTTTTCCTTCCAAGACAACCGCTCCTACACGCCGTTAAATCTCCCGCGGACCGACCCCGGAAGGACCGAACGGAGGGAGAGCTTCAGCGCATGAACACTCTGAGAAACGCAACGCATGCATCTTGCTTAAACAACACAAAGAAACCATGCAAGTATCAATTCTATCAAAATTTAGATGCGTTAGAGATTGTACCCCTATTATGGTGATAATTGTTCGTTGCTGGCTCTCGCGGTTTTGATTGGGAAATGTGTGACCGAACTATGCCCTTCTTCACTCTCCTTCCCTCTCCTCTTCCTCACTCTTCCTCCCCTCTCTCCTCATCCTCCCTCTTTACCTTCTTTTATTCTGTATATACATGTATCCTTTATGTAGTCGTATGTAATCGTAGTAGCTATCACTATTAAAACCATTGTATCCACGTTTTAATTGTCATTGTTGCTGCTCACAAAACATGAGTCCCTTTAATGTCAGATCTAAGCTACGAGCTCTTATAAGTATCATTGAATGCTTTAATTAATACCATAACTCGGAAAGTTTGTCCTTTGTGGCCAGAGGGATAGACTTCCCGAAAATGGGTTAAAGACCAAGTTGATAAGCATTGTACTGCTCGTTCGTTAAACCGAACGGAGTGGAGGAATTCTGAATCACTTCCTTAGAGGCTATTCTGTGATTATTTAATATAGATATATATCCAGAGTTGATTGCAATAAATTGTTGTTAACCATATAGATATATATATATATATTGCATAAATACCTGTTAGGTATTCCCTTTTTGGGTGATTTTGGAGATTTGTGATTCAATTATAACCCGTTATGATTAATCATAAATCCCTAAATATTAATACCCATTATTCCCTATGAGCTAAATTTAATTTAATAATATATGTGACCCTAAGACGTTACAGTGCATTTATCTTCCGTTAAGAGGCGTGACCTTTCCACGTGCGCTAAGCTGCTGTCGAATCACAACACAGGAACCGTGCCACGTTTGCTAAGATGCGGTCAAATCCCAACACGGGAACCGCTGGCACAATCAGAACTCGTTACGTATTTCTGAAGGAGGGACTTCATAGAATAAAGGAAGTCATCAGCCGTTTTTAGGAGAGTGAAAACAGCGGTATACAGATAAGTAAATTGTGTTAAAAATACTGTTTTTTTTTTACACGCGAAACATGAACACATGTTATATTGCACACTGTAAACACAATCAAAGCTTCAAAAGAACACGAAGAACGGGACCTTTAATGTCTTTTATCTTCGGTTGATTTCATGGCTGTGGCTGAAGTCAGTTGTAGTTCTGCCAGAAAGACTCGGGAGATTAAATACTGTGACAATAATCCATTTATTAACAACCCAGCAAGCGATAAAGTATATTGGCATAGGCCCCGTCCGTAGCTAGCAATCTGAGGGTCCGGACTCTGCATATCCTGCCTGAAGACGAAGGCAGAGGCGCAGCCGACCCCCGTGAGGTATGGAAGGGACCATCCTGGTGGTGGTGGGGTGGATGTAGGGAAGGATTTAACTTGGAGGTGGTGGGGAGGATGGAGGTGAATTGGAGCGTCAGCATCTGCGAACTCAGACATGCGTAAGTACCGATCTTTTATACCCAGGTATTTAAGCATGTGATTGGATAGATAAAATTAAAGTGACATGACAATCAAGTCTTCCCAGCAGAACTTATGCTAAAGCTTCCATTTCTGCCAGAAAGACTCGGGAGATTAAATACTGTGACAATAATCCATTTATTAACAACCCAGCAAGCGATAAAGTATATTGGCATAGGCCCCGTCCGTAGCTAGCAATCTGAGGGTCCGGACTCTGCATATCCTGCCTGAAGACGAAGGCAGAGGCGCAGCCGACCCCCGTGAGGTATGGAAGGGACCATCCTGGTGGTGGTGGGGTGGATGTAGGGAAGGATTTAACTTGGAGGTGGTGGGGAGGATGGAGGTGAATTGGAGCGTCAGCATCTGCGAACTCAGACATGCGTAAGTACCGATCTTTTATACCCAGGTATTTAAGCATGTGATTGGATAGATAAAATTAAAGTGACATGACAATCAAGTCTTCCCAGCAGAACTTATGCTAAAGCTTCCATTTCTGCCAGAAAGACTCGGGAGATTAAATACTGTGACAATAATCCATTTATTAACAACCCAGCAAGCGATAAAGTATATTGGCATAGGCCCCGTCCGTAGCTAGCAATCTGAGGGTCCGGACTCTGCATATCCTGCCTGAAGACGAAGGCAGAGGCGCAGCCGACCCCCAAAAATAAGTGGAAGAATGCTTCCACCTGGACGGAGCCTATCCTATCCCCCAAAAATGGTAAATAAAATAGACCCACCGGTCTTGTATCCTGGAGTTCCTACAAAGAAGAAAAACAAGAGTTAACATGTTAAGCGTGAACATGGAACACCGCCTGCTGATGGCTTTTTTTGTCTTTTTTTTAATGAAACGCGTATAAACCACAGAGACAAGGCCGCAGGGCCGCGCGGTCTGTTAGACCACAGAGACAAGGCCGCAGGGCCACAGAGACAAGGCCGCAGGGCCACACGGTCTGCTAGACCACAGAGACAAGGCCGCTGGGCCACACGGTCTGGTAGACCACAGAGACAAGGCCGCAGGGCCACACGGTCTGGTAGACCACAGAGACAAGGCCGCAGGTCCACACGGTCTGGTAGACCACAGAGACAAGGCCGCAGGGCCACACGGTCTGTTAGACCACAGAGACAAGGCCGCAGGGCCACATACATTTTTATTTTATTTTATTTTTTTTATTAATAAACCACCACCAGTAGTTGCATAGGAATTTACCTGAACCATTACTGGAGAGCTTGCTGAGCTTCAAGGATGATTTTAGAATTGGTCTTATATAAGACTCGAATGCAGAAGAACACGGTCTCCCCCTTAGCTTGAATGCTGGCCTAGAAGTTCCACGGTCGTAGCTGTAGGAAAGTCCATTACGAAGAGAAGGAGGTAGACTGCAGCTTTTAAGGTCAGTATAAAAGTGGGTCTGAAACCAGTCCTTAGAGAGAGGTGCTCCAATAGATAAAATAAATAGGGGGGAGTGGTCGGAAGTCTTAGGACGAACGTGAAGATATTTACCGTGGAAGTGCAGGGACAGAGATTCTTCATCTTAGAATTGTTAATGTGATACCAGAACCTTTAGAGTCATTCTAGAATGCTTAAGTAAAAGAGTAAAGAAATTGAGAGAGAAGTGAAGATCAGAATAGGAAAGACAGTAAATCAAACTGATTAGTTTCTAAAGTGAATTTCCATGGACACATGAAGCCGAAAAGGCTGATAACATGGCTTCTAGCAGAATATCGGTGGAAGTGGAAGATCAACCTTAAAAGCTTTGAATTTACCTGATGTTTGTTAAGACGAGTAAGTAATCTTAGTTTTACCTTTGGAATTATGGGAGAGTTTACTGAACATGCCTGATGGCTTGAGCATTGCTGAAGAAAACCATATTGACCATCATGGAATCCATCATGGAATCCCACATTCATGGATGCCAACTCCGTGCGTTGAGCTATGTTCGTAGCAACACCAATCTGAAAGAATGGCCCATGCACAGGTGAGTTGGAAATCACATTTCTTTCCATCTGCAGTTAGGAGGATTCTAAACCCCTGGGCGTAGCTCCCACTCACATCTTGATAGAACACCATCTAACCGTCAACCTGCTGAGAGAACCCCCAAAAGAAATTAAACCAGAACAGTATGACGAATACATAACATGTGCATGTGATTGAGAACACCGGACGATGCCCTTGCAAAAGAAAAAGAATGTTTTATAAGGTTAAGCTTTACTAGCTAATAAAACCATAACTAGCTATATAGGACCCGACACAGCTACCGAACCTATGAAAGATATCAAAACGAGATTCATCATTTGATAACCTAAGCCAGGATAATACTGTGTGAAGATTTTTTTTTTTTTTGGACACGTTTGGCAATATGAGAACAATATCGCAATCCTAAAAAATTCCTTTGACCCTAGAATGAAATCTGATGTCTTTAATAGTTAGTTTGACTTGTTCCCCAACGCCATGATAAAATTTTGGCCTGAATGATTTCGCTAAGTGAATGGATTGATGTAAAACTCCGGACAAGTCCTTGTGCGTCTGATTAACATACAGGCTGCTGTAATGCACTGAGATCCCACAGGTTAGCATCAGGATCGCAGTCTGAAAAGCAACAAAACACAATGACTATAAGTGCACCGTGTGCCAGCTTTAGTGAAGAGAAAAAGCTTACTGCGAGAGACCTTGCCGTTTGCGGTGCAGCCAGGAATCAATACGCATGTGCAGACTGTGTCAACAGTCAACACTATTAACTCCCTTGTATATTTTGTTAGTCACAATAGGATCCGATGCAAGTGTAGCTGATCACAGACATGTCTTTTCAGTAGCTCAAAAACAGCAGAGCGCGGCACCAGCAACGGCGAGCCACAGGCTCGACTCCCAGGAAAAGCAAGACCCGGAAAACGCCAAATGTGCACCCCGAATGCATCTGAAGGTGCCCCGGACAAAAGCGTCCGCCAAATGCACAAATGTAATGTAAAGTCTGTTGAGCACTCGAATGCAATCCCCAATTGGCGCGCCACACAACACAGAAACACTCAATCAGGATTGAATGGCCCAGAGCTTATCACTGCCAACTCTGCCTTCCAGCGCATACGCTCTACCAACAAATAGTAGAACATGCAATAGATTCATGATTCGGTGTAGTCAGATTGACCACAGCAGTTTCCACTGGAGTTTCTGAACTGAAGCATTTGACAGTTTCATGCGTTTATAAAGGGAGTGCACTCTGCTCACTGTATTCATAAAAGATTTGAATAATTGTTTTCAAATCAATAATTGTGATTTAGATGCTGTACGATGCAATCTTTATGTAAACGGGTCAGATTGAGTACTGAATCAATTTAGTGCTGCTATCGAATGTCAAGTCAAACCTTGTTTTGTATGCAAACCTTACCCGACATATGGTGCTGAGAGTACAAGCAAGATACACATTTGTTTTATCATAATGTAGCCATGGCGTCCTAGCCGGAAGGATCAAGTAAGACGTAACGCTACAATCTAAGTTTCTCGAAATATAAGAGGTATCCAGATATCAGTAGCTGAATAAAAAACTAATAGAGTCAAATTAACCGGAGTAAAGCGAAGACAAATGCACACAATTACTAATATATATGACGTGTTTGTTTTGATTAACCAATTTAATAATATGTTGCGCATTTTTATAATACAATAAGCAAAGCACCTTAATGTGAGCACAGAACGCTGCAGTTCTTCCTCATAGGGAAAGAAGCCATATCGAATCACGAAAGGAAGCCATTCCAACACTTGGCGCCCCATATGTTTGAGCAAATATGTACTCTGCTGGATGCAGGCCAAACACTTCTAAGCTTGAAACTGTTATGTCAGTTAAATTGCATATGTGACGAACTCACAGCGCTTGGAAGATGAATCTAACGCCATTGAATAAGAACAGAAAGCACTGATGTCGGTCCTGTACCTAAATATGCTAATTTGCTCAGCATAGTTTTTTTAATTGAATTTCAGCGATCTGATAACACTGAACCAATCGCGATTTCAGCTTAACTTCAGTTCAACATGAAGCCCCGATTAAAAAGGTGCATGTTGCTTTAAAACCCGTGTTGTTTCCTTGCATTCGTAGGGAGAATGATGGAGTATAAATATGCTGTGCATATCTGTTCTGTTTCAGTTTTTCTAACAAAATACTATCTAACAAAATACACTAACCGGTGTCATGCAAATCATTTACGAGCACTATGGACACAAGCGAGTCACAACGAGCGATCACGTTGCACAAGCAGACCGGCAAACACCTGTGCGCGTCTCACACGATGCATATGTGTGCTCTATACAGACATACTTGCGACAAAGTTGAAAAGAGTAAGATACTACACCCAATCGGCATCGGAATGCATAACCATATGCATATCACGGTGATAAATGCTGATGTAGTGATGTCGCCAGAATGGTGATGAAAACCGCAGTGTCTTTGATAACATGCCCAGATAGTCCTCCATGAAAGCGATTGATCTGAGTCTGACGTGAGACTTGCTTTTGTTAGTGAAGCACTCGCGTCTGTTACTGCGGTAACCCATTGAACAGAATGATAGGCTGACGTGGACTTAGAACGCTACTGTATGAACATTATTAGTTATCATAGGCCAACGATCGACCGCTACGGAACGCCCGGATCGTCAACTGAATTGGAGCGTCAGCATCTGCGAACTCAGACAAGCGTAAGTACCGATCTTTTATACCCAGGTATTAGAATGTGATTGGATAGATAAAATTAAAGTGACATGACAATTAAGTCTTCCCAGCAGAACTTATGCTAAAGCTTCAATTTCTTGTGTTTCTCTTTCCTTCAGCGGTTCTGCTTGTTTATGTGTTAATCACTAATTCTCAATTATCTCATTAATTTCAACAATGCTTTGATTACTGTAACACTGTAACATATATCCACTGACGAGGCAAGTTGAAGGACCCATGTGCAGTTCTTTATTAACAAAACTTAAAACAAAGACTTGGCAAAACATAAAACAAAGTCAGGGCATGGCATAAACTAACACTCACCAACAGGTTACAACATTCAATACTTGACAAAGACACATGGCAAACATGAGGGCTTAAATACACACACAGACTAATGACAAGACAAGTGACACCTGTGAACAGTGATTAAACAATGAACCAATGACAGGACAAGACAGATCACATGAGGGCATGGGAGTCACATGACAAGACCAGGAAGTGCATGACAAACTCAAACATAACATAACCAAAACAGAACCAAGAACAATGAACATGAACCATCACCAAAACACCCTGTGACAGATCCCCCCCTCTATGGGCGGCCCCTGACGCCCAAACAACACCAATGGCCTAACAACAGGGAGTCTCAACAAAAAAGTCTTGGGGGGCGGTCTTGGGGGAGGGATGGTGGGCCAGGCCCGTGCAGGGGCACCGGACCCAGACATGACCTGGACGGGCCTGGGAGCGTGGGCGGACCAGGACCCTGTGGCGTGGGCGGACCAGGACCCTGTGGCGTGGGCGGACCTGGACGGGCCTGGGAGCGTGGGCGGACCAGGACCCTGTGGCGTGGGCGGACCAGGACCCTGTGGCGTGGGCGGACCAGGACCCTGTGGCGTGGGCCGACCTGGACCCTGTGGCGTGGGCCGACCTGGACCCTGTGGCGTGGGCCGACCTGGACCCTGTGGCGTGGGCCGACCTGGACCCTGTGGCGTGGGCCGACCTGGACCCTGTGGCGTGGGCCGACCTGGACCCTGTGGCGTGGGCCGACCTGGACCCTGTGGCGTGGGCCGACCTGGACCCTCAGGCGTGGGAGGACCTGGACCCTCAGGCGTGGGAGGACCTGGACCCTCAGGCGTGGGAGGACCTGGACCCTCAGGCGTGGGAGGACCTGGACCCTCAGGCGTGGGAGGCCATGGCGGCAACGGCAGTTCACCAGGCCATGGCGGTAACGGCAGTTCATCAGGCCATGGCGGTAACGGCAGTTCATCAGGCCATGGCGGTAATGGCGGTTCAGGGGGCCACAGAGGCGTGGCCTTCATGGCCTCCATGTACCCCTTGCCCCCCCCCCCCCCAAAATTTTCTTGGGCGGGACAGTGGGGCCGTGGGCTGGAGCCTGGACGGGACCGTGGGCTGGAGCCTGGACGGGGCCGTGGGCTGGAGCATGGACGGGGCCGTGGGCTGGAGCATGGACGGGGCCGTGGGCTGGAGCATGGACGTGGGCTGGAGCATGGACGTGGGCTGGAGCATGGACGTGGGCTGGAGCAGATGACTCTGGCTGGGTTGTGGTGGAGAGTACTGTGGGGTTGTGGGGCCCCTCCTCCACAGTCCCCACTGTAAAAGAAGACCCAGCCAGCAGAAGAGCAAAGTCAATATATTCTGCTAGAGTCCCCGGGGAGTTGCTTTCGGGCATCAAATAGCTTACACAGCTGTTGAGTCCATTAAGAAAGATCCCCTTAAGGGCAGCATCATTAAAATCCACTTGGCAAGAAAGTCCACAAAACTCCTCAACATAGTTTTCTATGGGACGCTGGTCTTGGCATAGACGAAGCAGGGCAACTGCTGGGTCCATCTTGGTGGTCAAGTATTCTGTAACATATATCCACTGACGAGGCAAGTTGAAGGACCCATGTGCAGTTCTTTATTAACAAAACATAAAACAAAGTCAGGGCATGGCATAAACTAACACTCACCAACAGGTTACAACATTCAATACTTGACAAAGACACATGGCAAACATGAGGGCTTAAATACACACACAGACTAATGACAAGACAAGTGACACCTGTGAACAGTGATTAAACAATGAACCAATGACAGGACAAGACACAAGATCACATGAGGGCATGGGAGTCACATGACAAGACCAGGAAGTGCATGACAAACTCAAACATAACATAACCAAAACAGAACCAAGAACAATGAACATGAACCATCACCAAAACACCCTGTGACAAACACTATGTAGTGTGGACACATATGTGTTCATTTAAAACCGAAGATTTTGCTGTGGGGTTAAAAGGGTTAAAGGGATTCGATGAAATAAAACCCCCCGAGTGAAACGTAAACTAACGGTGAGCAACTGTAAAAAAAAGTTGTGCAAAGTCAGTAACTGATAAGAAGAGTAAATATTAAAATGAACTGTTTTTATGTGCTGTTGCACAAGATGATATAGAAAAGATCTTTTAGTTTAATTAATTAGTTTTGTGTCACCATTGTGCTGAAGAGTAGAGTCTGTGCTTCAGGCCAGGATGAGCAGAGAAACACTGATGATATGCTGCATAATGCTTTATTTAAAGTCAGTGACTGTGTTTGCTGATGCAGTTACGAGCTGTTTATTGAGTAATTTATCACATACATGTGTTACTATTGCTAACAATGAGTTGCAAAGATTGAAGTTAAAGTCATGTAAATAAAGTTGACTAGACATATTATTTAATGGCTAGACATCATAATTATTTCACTACTACACATTACGTGTTTGCGGTTTATATTAAGAAATGTTCATTGGAAATTAAATAAGTTTACAATACATACACTGTTTAGTTTTAAAATGAGAACTGGTTGAAGCAAGAGATAACACTGATTAAGAGATAACCAGTGTTATTTACTTCACCTGTCATAATGTTATGCCTGATCAGTGTACAGGGAACATAATATTATAGAGACTTGAGGGCAGGGTTATTCTTACTTGATCCAATAAACAACCACAAAGAACACCCTAGAGACCGCATAGCAATACCCAGGCAACCATAATTGGAGGTGGTTTATATGAGTGATAGTATGACAAAAGCAATATGATGATCTAAATTTCCAGTCAATGATGTGAGTAGGTTTTTTTTTGTTTTTTGTTTTTTGCATCTGAACAGAATCAGATGCAGCTATGTGCTGATGGCATTTAGTCAATTTCCATTTTAGAAAAAAGAACTCATTTAACACTTCAAAACTCATTTTTTGACAGCAGTTGACCTTTAAACTACGTAAACCAAATATTTTCTACCACCAATTAGCAAAGTCAATTCCAGAAATGCCACAAGAGCCAATCTATCGTCTCCCTTGGCATCTGATTTAGCAACCTCATTACGATGCCTAAATTCAACTATCTATGGCTCTTTGTCTGCACCAACAGCTCTCCCATAGGAAAGAAAAAATCACAAATAAGATGTCTTTAATGCCTCAGTTTTTTTCTCCTGGACAGCATTGTGAAGAAGATAAACAAAGTCTATAAGTGTTTCAGAAGAAATCACTCTAATAACATCTCAGACTGTACTCATACTTGACGAGAAAATCTGCAATCAAAACATTTGAAAAATCCTTTTCAAAATTAATTTGGTATGGTTGTGCTAGTAGCACAGAAATGTCCGATTAAAAAAAAAAAGGATCAAACTGTTAAATATGTACCCCCTAAAACTTTTAGTTTCAACTGGAAATATGCCAACAAAGGAAAGAAAACGGCACTCATCAAGCATCCCCGTATGGAGACCCCCGTAACAAGTCCATTAAGTCTTCTCAGCAATGAACAAGTAACCTCTGAGCAATATGATAATAGCAGACCTCTTATTTGACAGGAAACAGCATGTGAGTTAAAGCATAATTTAGTAAATGAAGCACAAGGCTGCATGCTGTCAAATGACAGCACCTCTCTAAAGCTCTTCAAGTTCAGTGTTGACACATTGATTTGGCCTTAAAAACAATGGCAACAAATCAGTCTATAGACAGCAGGTTTAACAACTGGTAGGCTGTTGCCTGCAACTAAACACTGGCTGGATTGCAAAAATAGACTCGGCGCTGAAACGATTGTGGCACTGCTGCATCTGCTCTGCGACGTGCTGCCTGAGGCCAGTTTCACACTGGTTTTTACACCACTGATTGTTCCCCATACTAAAGTGTTACCCAGAATTTTCAAAAGATTGAAAAATCCTTGCCTAGTACCCTGTTTACACCTGGTATTAAGATTCCCATTTAAACCTGGTGTTTTAATCCGTCTCTGTTGTCCACTTTAAACCACTTCTGTCCTGATTTCTTTGAGGGGAGGGTCTATGAGCAGGTAAATCCCATTATCCCAAATTTCCCATTATGTTTACGCATCTGGTCAGTAGGCGGATAGAAGGTGGTCTTTTGTGGCTGTTTGAACACATTCGACCACAAGAGCGTTTACACTATGAAAGCAATCCGGTTGAAGGCATTTTTGACTACCTCTAGATGTGGTCGAAAGTGGACAAGCTCAAAACATTTTAGACCCCGTTTATACCTATATTTAGTGTCATCCACTTGTGATCTGATCAACCAAAATGCATCTTACTACCAGGTATAGGCAGGCCTTAAAGGCATTTATTTTTCATATTAAACATGAATACGATCCATTCATCGACTTATACAAAACATAAGCTCTGAGTACCACTGAGTCAACAAATTCGAAAAATGACCTTGTACTTCCCCATGTTTGTGAGCATTGTGACGCCTTCACCTGCCGAGAGATAGATGACACTCTGGTGACCAGCAGCTTGAAACAGGTGGTCTGCCCTCTGTTACCATGGTGAGGGGTAGAAATGCGGCATGTAGCGTTCTCTTGCTCATTATCATCATGATAGACCCAATCAGAGGGGGGCAACAACGTGTCTGATGAGAGCACAGTGGGTGAACAGAGAGTTCAAAGTGTGTTGCTCTCATACAAGACCTTACAAATAGATCTGATCTTGTGAATGGATCTGCATGATCTCCATATAAAGTAGAAGTTCATTTTGGAATTCATTTCCAAAACTCATAGTCAATATTTGTAAAGTGTAGCATGCAGGAACACCATCGCCCAGTGCCATTAAGCTTTCATGAAAGTAAAAGTTAATTAGGTATGATGAACTCTTGGGATTGTAATTAGCTGAACTGCGTGACTGCTCACCAGTAATTAAATGTCATTCCCCGTCAGTTCAGTGGGCCTGAAAAAGCCCTGTGGAAAATGTCAAATGCAACAAACTCACCTATACCCCCAAGACTACCTCTAGGCAAAAAACAAAAGCCCCTTCAAAACAATTATAAGAATGGCAACTGTAAGCATGGCCATCTTATGAATTTTAATGTAGTTTTAATTAACAATTAGGGCCATATTTACTGAATAGGGCAAATAAGCATGAGAGTGCAATTCCACAAAAAAAAACGCTGATGGGAGTGGAGAGTTCTGCATGTGATCTACAAACGACGCACATTTTAAAGAACACAGACGTAGCCGGATCATTTCCATAAAGACCAATGCAATCGACCAAGAGCAATGCAAATTAGCATCTGGTTTAAGACATGATACCAGTAAACTGACTAGTGTAAACCTTAGTAAATCACCTTGCATTTAAAAACTCTCCTCCCATAAATTCTGTGTCTGAAACTCCTACAAATGCATATGGTCAGGTCAATAAGTCAGTCGCAAAAATAACTGTCCATGCCTTTTCAGTGCAAATTTTTCACTGCGTGTGTTTAGAAAATCCTGACAGTAGTTTTGTTAAATACTGTTAGTAAATCTGACCCTTAGTGTTTTAAATAAGAGGAATGAGGGTTTCCCATAGGATAAGAATGAATCTAATTCAAGGTATATTCTCTGAAAAGTCTGTAAATCTTAAATTTTACTTCTCAGGTCAATTTACCATGTTTTAAAAATGTTTCGATATTTTAACTGGAAAAGAAAAAAATACTTATTAGGAAAACATTATTTGCCTGCTTGACAGAATGCAATTTTCTGTGGTCCTGTGTGTATGTCTACTGTTCAAATGCATGAAATGATTCATTACATATTGAACACACACCTGTGTCCTCTAGCATGTGAGCTGATGAGATCATTGTGATGTTGACTGTCAGAGAGAGAGTATGTGCTTCAGTGGTCACAGAGTTATGCTCCACTTAGACAGGCTGCTGTTGCAGCTCATGTTAGTACCTTGCATTTGATATTTATAGTATATGTGTGTGTGTGTGTGTATATATATATATATATATATATATATATATATATATATATATATATATATATATATATATATATATATATTGTTGCTACAATTGTAAAAAATAAAGTTTTTTTATTAAAAAAGTGAAAGTGACACAATAGTCTTTGTAGTCAACCAGATTAACATACATCTTTTTCAAGTCCAGTGTGTGATTTTTAGTAGAATCTAGTTGTTAATTGCATTTATGTTTCCAATACAGATTAAAAATAAATAAATTAACTAGCATAAAATTGTAAAGTAACTATTTAATTACATTTGTGTACATCAAACCATTGCACGTACACATATTTAAGGTATAAATACAGATTTAAAATTGTAGTTTTAGCTGTGTATACTCTTATTAAATATTTTTTTTTTAAATGTTAATGAAAAACCATATGATGGCAGTTATTATGAAATAAAACATAATAGAAGCTCATATAGTGGCGCTGAAAAGAGAGGAGAGGAGAGGCCGGATGAAGGTGTTGATGCTGAAGACCAGCAGCGGAGGGGAGAATTGATAGCTGGCACATGTTTAGTTTAGCATTTCCCATCTCTCCAGAGTGTCAGCACACTGCCATCCACACAGTTGAGATAAATCGACAGATGGTACAGAAAAACCAAGAGTAAAGAAGTTTTTAAAAATGAGAGAGGAGGAATAGAAAGGGTGAGAGAATCGGGGTTGGTGGCTTTGACATTGACATAAATAAGACAAATAAAGTTACCTTTCGAATGGTCATTCGTACTGCGTCAAAGACGCTAGGAGTTAACTCCTGTTCCCCGATTTCATTGAAAGCTTATAAAATCACGCAGTGCTACTGCACAGCCATAGCAGTGAAGAGAGCTCTTGTGCACTATTGGCTGGCCAGTGGGAACTGCATGAACCAATGGAAGAGCAGCGTAACTGTGCAAACCAATATGGGCGGGGCATCTGCCTATAAAAGACGCTCGTTTTGCCAAAAATTCTGATTTCTCTCCTTACGACGGTCTACTTACCTCGTTGACCCCTCCTCGAAAGCTTCACCTTCGCCCAGAACAGCGAGCCTGCAGCAGAACGGCGAGTTGCCAGCCCGGCCTTCCTGCGAAAGAGTCAGCGGCCTGATATCAGCGCGCTCTGTCATCAGAGTCAGCCGTGTCCCCTGTGCTCGTCGGTGCTCATCGGTCTTCGTCGATGTTCGTCGGTGCTCGCGCTACCGTCGGTGCTCGTCGGTGTGTCCCCTGTGCACGTTGGTGTATCCTTTTGCACTTCGAAAAAGCTTACCACCTCTGTACAAACTTGCATTTGCCTTTGCCATCTCTCTCTCATGTTCCCAAAAGTGTGCCAGTATGCCTCAGACATCCAGCCCTGCCACCACCAGGAACCCCTGGAGACCCAGCAGAGCGTGTGATGTACCCCCTTCAGCCTAAAGCAGCCAGCAACCTGCAACGGCAGAGAAAGGAACAGCGAAACTGCAACACAAGTAGACACCAGACACCCAGGCTGAGCTACAAAGACTTGACCAGCATCATCATCTCCTTGGCCACACTCCCACAGGCCTCAATGGAAGGTAAACGGACTGACGCTGTAAGTCACAGAGTTCCACAGAGAACCAACCCCCGCACAGCATGAGAAGGCACAGTGTACATGGAAGGATGCTGACAGAAGGGAGCTACCGGAGGAGATCACTGGTCTTCAGGAGGCTCTGTCAGAGCTGTCAGCCTTGCTGGGCACCAAGAGCGGCTGGATACAAGACCTCGAAAGAGAACTGTTTCCCACTCTGTTAAAACAGCCAATGTGGAAATTAAAGAGAAAAGACACTAAAGCTAAGGCCCCCTGGAGGCCATCTGCAGGCAGCCAGAAGCTGAAGTCCAAACACTGACTCAGCAATCCTGCAGCATTAGAGACAAGCTCAATGTGGTCCGAAAAGAACTAAAACGGCCCGACCAAATGCAAATGAACCCCAAAAGAAAGATGTACCCTGCTGAACTTCACATCAGCAGCGCAAGCTCCTCCAGCCCTGCACACAGACACAAAGGGAGGAGGAGCCAAAGCCCTCTGCTTAACCTTTCACCAGCCGGTTTCCTGAAAGCCTCTGCAGTCACATGGAAAAGGATTAATTCAGACAAACCCTGAAATGGCAAGTGAAGACCTCAAGCAAATGGACAGACACATCCCTGCATTCACACCAAAGGTTGCAGGAGACCATGACATCCATGCCTACCTACGAGACATCGACCTTCACCTGCAGTCTTTGGTGAGTGTGAAAGATAGGCTCTGTCTGCTCTGGATCACATCCAGCCCAGAGTTGCGATGCTTTCTGGCTCGGCAGCCAAACCTCCACTTGGGCTACCAGCAGCTGAAACAGGCCAACGTAAAGGAATTTTCAGACCCTGAAAGTGGCCTGGGCGCTGCCCAGGGCAGACATGAAATTTCCTATGTTTCTACTACAGACTCAGACAAACCTGGAACAGAAGGAGGACACCAGCTTCAAGAACCTTCTCCTCAGACACCAGTTAGTCACCTTGTAGATGACACAGCCCGCCCCCACACAATGCCATGCATGTGACTTGACAAAGAAGGCCTTTAACGAATACAAGCCAAATACACTGAATGTTCACTGAGAACAAAAAGAAAATAGGCTCGCATTCATTTCATGTTGACTTTAAGCTTAGCATATTTTCAGTCATTGACCCCAATAACTTACATTAGTCTATCTACAAACCTAAATATTTCTGATCATCTTAGCACTCTCCTTTGTAGCCAATTCCACTACAATCATTTTCAGGCACTATTGGTCAATCATGCCTCAATCCTCTAAATCAGGACTTTCTATATTCATTGAACAGTATAAGCCAGAAGTGACAGGTAAGATGGCGCCTTAAGCTTTACCAGGGGATCTAAAAGACAATAAAATATTTTAACAATCCTGATGCAAAGAGAAAGAAACTAGGATCCATACAGCTGGGGTCACTAATCTCAATAAACTGGTGATAATTAATCTGCTGATAAACAGGATATTTGCGTGTTTTAGCTTGTGACTGGTTTTGTGCCACAGTCACAAATTCAGCAGAAAGATATAATTGCATCCATGAGGGTGCATAAATTAGCTATTATTACTGCATATCCCCAGGAGAATTGCTTAGGCTTTGGTATTTTCTTCGGTCCTAAAATTGAGTAGAAGTCTCAGATGTGCTAGACTGATGAGCAATCCAGGGATAAAATATCCTTTCCTTTTTATTCCTGTTGTAGAGCATTTGGTTATAATGGATAAAAGTTCTGGATATTAAACATGACTGCAATAACAACATGTTAATGATTGTTATATTGTAAGAGTGTGAAACTGTAGTCTTTGACATAAAATTTGTTCAAATGTCTTTGCTTGTTCATTCATGTTTTTTATGTGTGCTACCACTGTAACTGCTATAAGAAATTGGATTTCACTTAGTAGATAATAAACCCAAGTCATATCCAATAATCAAAACTTCATAGAGATTTGAGTATGGGCCATTTTTACCAAGGTCAGTAAGCAACCACCCACGACACCCTCACATTGTAGCAGCAACTTTTGCAGGGGCAAGCACCACTCACATTGATAAAAAAGCGTAAAAATATACTTTGCAACTCTCGTCTGCTGCCCAGCATTTGGCATCCATACAGTAAAAATGTATTCAGCAGGATTTCATTTGCTTTGGGTTGTTTGCAGTCTGTCTTCTCTCTTAAGATAAAAACGAGCTTATAAAGATTATCCCATGGCTTGCATTTCATTATCAGTAATCAGTGCATATTGACTAGTTTGTCCTTTCACATTTCAAGTTCAGGTCTTAGTTAATCCACATTTCCCAAAGTTAAACGCATCTGCTTTGAGCCAGCCATGCAGGCAAAATCTATTTGGAATTGGAAAAGGACAAAAGTTCACCAATCAATATGTTGAATAAAAATTACCCCACAATCCAAAAACATGCAGTATAGGTGAATTGGAGACACTTAATTGGGCATTGGTGTGAATTATATAATTCTACAAATCTGCACTTTACAAGTGACCAGTTATTGATGAGACAATATTTTATGGCACAATATTATTAGTAAATAGTAACAAAATTGCTTTACTAGAATAGTTGCAGTCAACCCTATAGTAGAGATGTTTGCCTAGGTTCATATACTGAGGGTCAGTAGATTCGAAGGTCACTGGATTTGCACAAAAGTTGATTCTGAAAAATTCTTTTAATCAAGGAATTTTAATCAAGTCCACTAAAACAAGGATATTTCTTAATATACAATTAAACTTTACACTGCATTCAAATACTATATATATATATATATATATATATATATATATATATATATATATATATATATATATATATATATATATATATATATATATATATATATATATATATATATATATATATGAAATGTCCCTATATTGAGTAAAACAGATGAAATGACAAACTTTAAATGAACTCGGAGTGCTTGCAGTTACTGCTAGCTCACAATAGCGCACACAAAGTAAAATCTAGTAAATTAAGATAACTTTTTAAATTTGAGGACACTGATTACCTTAATTATTTTTTAATTTTAGAAAACAATAGTTATGAGTATTTTGAACTTACTTCAATTTAGTGGATTGAGTGGACACAAGAAATTAAGTGATTAATTAAGTGAAGATTGAGCATTAGTGATGAAATGAGCAGAATCACTGAAGGAAAGAGAAACACAAGAACTACAACTGACTTCAGCCACAGACTTAAATCAAATCATTTCTCCACGCGACCGTCCTCTTCTCCACGTGGGACAGCAACAAGACCACGCCCCCTTTTTTGCATATTCTTGTGGGCGGAGGTTAGTCTGTTCTACTGTTCTACTGACTGACGTAATTAATGAAGGAAGTACCAGGATGTAGTCCAAACCGGCTGTTCGCTGTAGGCTTTGAAAGGGAACTTCTGTTAAATAAAATATCTCGCTTGGCATTGAACTTTGAGCTTTATAATTTTACAGGTATTATTTATGCTCTAACAGCAACATTACACACTAACTAAAGTTTGAACAGTGGGATCACGAAGAACGGGACCTTTAATATTTTGAGTAACTTAATCAATATAATGTTGTAGTAAACACGTTTTTTACAATTAAATGGTGTTACAATTAAAATGTGTGATTTCAAGATACTTTTTAAATATAGATAGATGTGCAATGATAAAGCTAAATGTTTGTATTATTGATAAATAATAATACTAATATAAAAAATAGGGCCTTGAAAGTGTTCATTACATTGCTGTCTATGGAGGGGTCAGAGAGCTCTGGGATTTCATCAGAAATACCTTAATTTGTGTCTGAAGATGAACGAAGGTTTGGAACATCATGAGGGCAAGGAATTAATAACAGAATTAAAAATTTTGGGTGAACTGACCATTTAAATTGGTGTTCACTTTTCTAAGCGATTAATTTTTATCAGCTGATGAAATAATTTTTTGAATTTTATGTTTTAACATTGTTCAAAACACATTTTTAATTAGATGACTGAATTACTGTTCTCAGTGGGTTAAACAGACCAATAGTCATTGAAAAAACGTAAAACCTAACAATTGTATGTACTAAATAAAAATGAGTTCACTGCACTCAAATATTACCGGATGTTATGTGGACACAATGACTGGAACAGAACTCAAACTGAATGAGTTATAGAACATAATAATTGTATTGTTAATTGATTAAATAAGTGATAATTGCACATTAGTGAACACCTGATGATAAGGAGCAGAATCACTGAAGGAAAGAGAAACACAAGAACTACAGCCACAGCCTTAGATGAAATCAACTGAAGATAAAAGACATTAAATCTCTAAAGATCTCATCAGAGGAGAATTAAACAACTCCACAAACAGCATTAGCTTCACGAATTACTAACCAGACTGACTTTATTTCTGTCATTTCTGTTATATTGAAAATAATAGTTTCGTTTGAAGTTACCATGATGATGTTCAGTGTTCAGTGCTTTAGTTGGGCTCTTGACCAGGGCCGTGCAGAGACCGTTGGAGGGGCAGGTGCTCAAAGTATAAAAGGGGCACATGGAACAAGGCTTTTAATCGGGCTGTGCTCAAAATATCAATACAGCAATATATTGTGACGCATTCCTTTCTGATACGCGTTCCGATACGGATGTTTCTGTATTGATATGGTAGCAAATGCTTTGATGCAGTTTTGAAAAAGAAAGAGAATAAAAAAGACCATTTAAAGGTTAAAAGTAAAAAAAAAAAATTATTGGCACCTATTAATAACTCTGGGATTAGAAACTGTTATACTTATGATTCAGTTATACAGAATAGTAAAGAACAGCTGTTATAGTAAACTGTAGGACATGGTCATTATTCAAAATCAACGTGGACCGTTTCGTACAGTACAGAATAGTTTTATTTAATGCCATGTCAGTATCTGTGGCTATTTTCATGGCAAAAACTGAATTACAAATATACAAGAGTTACATTTATCCAATAAAAATAAAAACCAAGCAAACAAACAAAAAAAAATCACAGCAATCTTATACAAGATTTTTAACATTAACGTCTAAAAAATTTCTGGTCAAATCTTAAAATCTTAAATTCCTAAATAAATCCTTTAGTGGGTTTGCTGCCTTTGCTGTTGTTGTTGCTGCTGATGCTGCTGGAGTATATCTGAGACTATAGAAATTAAAACAAGCATATGAGATATATTAGCTGATTAAACAATTGTTATGTGACCATGACAAGATGTAAAGATTGCTGAAAGTGTTTGTAACTCGCTCACTGTGCTGCAACTGCTGCCAAGGCTGACTGCTACAAGAAGAGGGAGATGTTCATATAGGCTGCTGCACACCAAGAGCTGTGGAGAGAAAATAAGATATCAGATTCAGAAAAGCATCTGAGAAAGAAACAATAGGGGGAACGGATGAGGGCCATGGCAGGGGTAAGAGTGAAACAGAAAAATCTATATAGACAGTGATCATGATTTCATATATTGCATTGTGACTCTGAGATGTAGTTGGATTTTGATTATGTCTAATCAAAAATATAAATAAAGAAACTAAAATGTGTGTGTTCATTCTGTCGGCACCTACTTAAAACAATCTTTATATAATCCCATTATAATAAATGTTATATTTACCTGTGGCCTTCCCTGTTAGACATATACAGAAAACGTAAACGTTAACATAACACCTTTCTGAACTGCACAAATAATAAACTAAATACAGATGAATTATCATTAAAGCTACACTTTTCTCTGTGATGAACATTATTGACATGAACATGATTGAATCCTGTTCTGAATTTATATATTTTTTTAATGATAATAAAAACAGATATAGGCTAATTCAGAGGACGAAAAATCAGTATATTACCAGTGTTGGAATACGTTTTTTAAATAAATACTGGAATAAAACTAATAGTTTAAAGTATAAACAGTTTTTAGTAAAATAACATAAAAAGACAAGACTGTGTAACTCTACGCCCGTGAAACTTTTCTCCCTCACAGCAAACTAATGTTAACGTTACTTCTACAGGCTACACATACAGGAAACAGCAATATAAACAACAGCTCCATGCTCTCTCCACGTCGTTCTTGTGAAATAATACAAAATAATAAGTAAACAAACACTTACCAGCAGCCGCGGTATTGAAGAATCCTCTCCTGTCAGTCCACTAGGCACTGGCGCGCGCGTGAGCGGCGCCGGCGCGTGAGAGATGAGGTCGTCGGGTGAAAGGTCATCATCATGTGATTCATTTTATTCACGGATAAATTATTATTCATTAATTTTACTAATAGTTAGATTGGGCAGGCCTTCACAAAAGGGCCTTTAATGACAATGAATATATATATAAATTTTTGCCTTGACAAAAAGGGCACTTTGGGCATCAAGGGGCAAAGAGGCAGGTACTCAAGCACCCTCCGCCCCCCCCCCCCTCTCTCTCTCTCTCTCTCTCTCTCTGCACGTGCCTGCTCTTGACCCTTGACTCTTTAACATCAGTTTTTCTCTGGCTACTTTAACTGTGTGTTTATGAAGCACATTTGTTATTGTAAAAACAGCTAAGAGAAAATGTGATCAGGTAGTGTTGGTTGTTTTTGCTGATGATGTTGTCATCATGTAGTGACTGAATCACTGATCTCATTCAGAGTCTAATGCTCTGGTTGTTGTGTTATTAATTTTGTATTATTCATAATTGAAGCCATGTGGTTCTAAAGCAGGATATAAATAAAATTAGTGCACAAAAGGTTTAAATCTACAGCATTCCTTAGACACACACATACATCAAGAATCAGCGTATGATTCTCAACAATGGTGACAATCAAAAAAATATTCAGATAAACAGATGAGCTCTGAACATCACAACAAAAACAGCAAAAGAAAAAGCAAATAGTAAGAATCAAAGAAAATTTTTCACAATACAGATGCATAATTTATTCATGCTGCAATGCAATGAAGATAAAAGAAGACATTAAAGGGATAGTTCACCCAAAAATGCAAATTCTGTCATCATTTACTCACCCTCAAGTTGTTCCAAACCTGTATGAGTTTCTTTGTTCTGCTGAACACAAAAGAAGATATTTAGAATAATGTTTGTAACCAAGCAGAAAGAGCAACCATTGACTACCATAGTAGGAAAAAAATAGTCTTTGAACTATGGTAGTCAATAGTTGCGCTATCTGCTTGGTTACAAACATTATTCTAAATATCTTATTTTGTGTTCAGCAGAACAAAGAAACTCATACAGGTTTGGAACAACTTGAGGGTAAGTAAATGATGACAGAATTTTCATTTTTGGGTGAACTATCCCTTTAATGTCTTCTTTTATCTTCAGTTGATTTAATCTAAGGCTGTGGCTGAAGTCAGTTGTAGTTCTTGTGTTTCTTTCATTCAGTAATTCTGCTCATTGTCATCAGGTATTCATCACTAATACTCAATCATCACTTAATTAATCACTCAATTTATTGATTGCAATGAGGTCTTCTTTAGTAAACTCAAGTGAAATAAGTTCAAAATACTCATAACTATTGTTTTCTAAAATTAAAATAATTAAGGTAATCAGTGTCCTCAAATTTAATGAGTTAGCTTAACTTACTAGATTTGACTTTGTATGTGCTATTGCACTGTAAAACCTAACAGTTGTATGTACTAAAAATAATGAGTTCACTGCACTCAAATATTACCGAATGTTGTGTGGACACAATGACTGAAACAGAACTCAAACTGAATGAGTTATAGAACATTTCTAGTTCCCAGCATGATAATTGGATAATAATTGTATTGTTAAGTGATTAAATAAGTGATAATTGTGTATTGGTGGTGACACCTGATGATGGTAATGAGCAGAATCACTGAAGGAAACAGAAACACAAGAACTACAACTGACTTCAGCCTGTAAGGCCCGTGAAACTGGTCCAATCTGCCGGTTCGCCAATTCACAGGGAAGGTCACACGTGTTCTGTCCTCATTCATGCAAAGTATTGGTTGGTTAAATGTATAATATATTAATCATATATTTACTCGTTTATTTCATCTGACTCCATAAATGAAAGGTTTTAATAATATCTGTGCCTCACTAAAAGTGAGCGAATGTTTGACTATTCCTTTTAACCATTAAGTGAACGAAGTCAAAATTAGTTAGAATAATCAAATGTAACAATTTATTATGTCAGGTAAATGTATCATGCCAATTTCATAATCAATTCAAAGATAATCGATACAAAACATCAAATGCTCAGGAATAGAGAGAAGATGCAAACCCAACTTTAAGAAGTACATGAGGCTGAGAGATTTTTCTCTCAGCCTCACGGGCCGATCTGAAGTACAGAAAAGGCCCCGAATTCTCTGCTGCATCCCATTAAATAGCCAGACCTCTTTCACATGGAAACATGTGCTAACAAAAGAAATTTGCATGTGGTGGTCGCACCTTGATGGGGGTGGGTAACCATCTGCTTGAGAAACTTTCTTTGTAAGTCAGTTTATCTATAAACTCTTACAACCTTATTACCTTTTATTTTATCTATCTGGATATGAGATATCTGTACCACTCACTTTGAGACATTTCAAATGACACCAAAAACATAACAGTCAATGATAAACATTCACATTAAACCATATTCTTGTGTGAGTTCTGTCGTTTGCGGAAGTGAGGTCAGTATTTTCAGTCTTACTGTCCCTCCTTGATCCCGTGGGTCACATTCTGATGAACACTTACGGGGTCACAGTAAGACGTTTGTTATAATCCTTGAAGATGTAGCACAAAAATTGTCTTTGAACTGTTGGCATCTGTAGAAGCTCAGTGGGCTGTGTTCACCTGCAGAACACCTGTTCTCACCAGGTGTATAGCTTGAGTCCAGCAGGTGGATGGATGCATTCAGGTTCTCTTCCTGTATTCCTGTGACGTGAGTAAAGTTCATAGAGTCAATCTGGACCTCTTGTGACTTGATCAGTTAACGTGTCATTCCTTCATGGAGAAACTTCCGCTTCCCTGGCACCTTCTCCACGATGATGATCTGACCCTCCTTGACCCACCCTGTCACCTCCATCGTTGCAGTGGTCTGGGCAAACCTCAGTGGATGAAGGGGTTCTTCTTTGACACCTGAAAAGCATCTTAAATGTCCGCTTCACGATTGAGCACATATGAACTTACAGTCGTAAGGAAATGCATAGGAACGCATAATGCAATAAAGCAAAATCATGTCATGTTCAATGTAAAATACCATGTTCATGTCAGCAAATGTGAGTGGTACATTTGGTCTCATTAATTACCTGATTTTTAATTACCATGCCAATAGTACTCCTATAGAGGGTCAATGAAGGACAAAGGAAGATCTTACAAGCTCTTTTTAGATTAGATTCAACTTTATTGTCATTACACAAGTACAAGTACAAGGCAACGAAATGCAGTTTAGGTCTAACCAGAAGTGCAATAGCAGCAAGTGCAGGATATATACAATGGTTGCGTAAGTGCAGGGCATAAAAATGTACTGAATATATATATAAATATGTATAAGTAGAGAGATGGTTATTACTATAAACAGAACTGAATTTACAGATGAATATATACAGTGAATAAATATAAATATACAGATGGCTATTACTATAAACAGAATGTAAACAGAATGTACAGGTGAATATGTACTATGAATATAATATACAGATGGCTATTACTTTGAACAGAATTTTACAGATAGAGGTATACAATAATATGTTAGGCTAATATGAGGAATATAGCAGTGGATTAAGGTAGTGCAATAAATTATGGACAGAGCTATCTGAAAGAAAGTGTAAAAGTGCAGTGGAAAGTGGTTGCATATTGCAGTTAGAAGTACGGTGCAAAATGCAAATGTAAACATGGTTACTGTAAATACAGTCGGCAGTGCAAATGAGCATATTCCAGTTAAGATATGGTGGTGCAAAATGCATAAGTAAGCAGTTGTTACTGTAATAAACAGTCAGTAGTGCAAATAACAAAGTGAATGTAGATGTGAGGTAGGAGAGTTAGCAGTATATGAGGGAAGTGGATCAACGGGGGTTTGAGTTCAGTAAAGAGACAGCTCTGGGGAAAAAACTGTTCTTTAGTCTGCTGGTCCTGGTCCGGAGGATCCTGAAACGCCTGCCGGAGGGCAGGAGAGAAAACAGTCTGTGGGCTGGGTGAGAGGAGTCCTTGAGGATGCTGCGAGCTCGATGCAGACAGCGTTTCCTCTGGATGTGCTCGATGGCAGGTAGTGGAGTCCCTGTGATGCGCTGGGCAGTTTTCACCACCCGCTGCAGTGCCTTGCGCTCCGCAACAGAGCAGCTCCCATACCATACTGCCACACAGTTGGTCAGGATGCTTTCTATTGCGCAGCGGTAGAAGTTCACCAGGATAGCCGAGGAGAGCTGATTCTTCCTCAGTGTCCTCAGGAAGAAGAGGCGCTGGTGAGCCTTCTTGACCAGGCTGGAGGTGTTGGTCGTCCACGACATGTCCGCCGAGATGTGGATCCCCAGGAACTTGAAACTGGAGACACGCTCAACAGCCATTCCATTGATGTGGATGGTGTCGTGTGTGCCTCTTGACTCCTTCCTGAAGTCCACGATGAGCTCCTTCGTTTTGGTGGTGTTGAGGAGCAGGTTATTATCAGTGCACCATGTGGCCAGGTGCTGGATCTCCTCCCTGTAGGCAGTCTCATCGTTGTGCTGATGAGCCCAATCACAGTAGTGTCGTCCGTAAACTTGACGATGGAATTAGTTCCATACACAGGCTTGCAGTCGGAGGTGAAGAGGGAGTAGAGAAACGGACTTAGCACACAGCCCTGTGGTACACCAGTGTTGAGTGTGATGGACGTGGAGCAGGTGGATCCTGATCGAACATTCTGTGGTCTGTCAGTTAGGAAGTCCAAAATCCAGTTACACATTGAAGTGTTGATGCCCAGGTCTCCAAGTTTGGCAATTAACTTGGATGGGATGACAGTGTTGAATGCTGAGCTGAAGTCAACAAACAGCATGCGTGCATAGGTGTTTTTACTGTCCAGATGGGTGAGCACAGAGTGCAGTGCCATGGAAACTGCATCCTCTGTGCTCCTATTGCTGCGATAGGCAAACTGGTGTGAGTCCAATGTGGATGGTATAGAGTCTTTTAGGTGTTCCAGGACCAGCCGCTCAAAGCACTTCATAATGATGGGTGTGAGTGCTACAGGGCGGTAGTCATTAGGGCACCTCGGGCTGGAGTGTTTCGGCACTGGCACAATGGAAGTGCGTTTAAAGCATGATGGTACAGCTGCTTGGGCGAGAGACAGGTTGAAAATGTCTGTAAAAACCCCAGCGAGCTGCTCCGCACATGCCCTGAGAACACGACCAGGGATGTTGTCTGGTCCAGCAGCCTTGTGCGCGCTGATCCGGCTCAGTGCCTTGCAGACATCTGTAGAGGAGAGTGTGATTGGTGGGTGGTCAGCTGAGGGTTTGAGCTTGGTGGCAGTTTCTCTGTTGTCTCTTTCAAAACGAGCATAAAAGTAATTTAGCTCGTTCAGGAAGTTGACATCAGTGGCTGTGGGGGTGGAGTGGGTGGGTTTATAATCACTGATGGCCTGAATGCCCTGCCACATGCGTCGAGGGTCAGAGTTGGAAAAGTGTCCCTCTATCTTTAGCTTGTAGCAGTGCTTGGCCTTTTTGATGCCCCTCTTCAGGTTTGCTCTGGATGCGCTGTAGGCTTGTGCATCTCCTGATCTGAAGGCAGTATTGCGTAACTTCAGCAGGAGTCGTACTTCCCTGTTCATCCAAGGCTTCTGATTTGGGTATGTGGTGATCTGTTTCTGGGTTGTAACACTGTCAATGGTGGTATTGATATGATCCAATACTGAGGAGGTGTAGGAGTCAATGTCCGTGTGAGCGCCACTGGTGGCTTGAGAAGCAAACATACTCCAGTCTGTGTTTAGAAACCTTTCCTGGAGTGTGGAGTCTTTGTTAATATAAATGCACAATCCACCCCCTCTGGTCTTCCCGGAGCCATCTAATGTTCTATCTGCCCGGAGTGTGTGGCGTCCCGCTAGCTCAATAGCGGTGTCCGGTATTCCGCTGTTTAACCAGGTTTCAGTGAAGATTAGGACGTTACAGTTCAAAAGTTTCTTACTGTGTGTGATGCTGAGTCGAATCTCCTCCATTTTGTTCACTAGCGATCGTACATTAGCAAGGAAAATGCTGGGTAAAGAGAGCCGATGAGGAGAACGCGTTAGCTTAGCCCGCAATCCTCCACGCTTCCCCCGCCTTTGTTTACGATCACGCCGCCTTCTGCGTGCACTTCCGCCCGGCCGGGTTACGCGCATCGCCTCGGGCGTCCTAGCGATCTCAGGAAGGAGTTGAAGATTGTCCATAAAACTGTCGGAAATTCGCAAACCAATATCCAAAAGCTCAGCGCGGGTGTACGATGTAAAGGCACAACTGTTCTGTACGAACAGACCCGAGATGAGCAAGAAAAATACCGCAAAATTGCAGAATCTGGAGAGACGCTGAGCCTCGCGATCTACTCGCGCCGCCATCTTGGTCATCTTGGTCTTACCCTGTTTCTAGAAACATTTCAATAAATTGCATTCTAACAAATCAACCAGTGCTGGGTTAAAACAACATTTCATGAAGAGTGTCAGCTAAATTTTTGTGTAACCAAACATAGAGATTCAATTGAATTGATGTCCAAAAACATTGTTGCGAGTAAAATGGACAATATACAAATAAGCAGAAATCAAAATAAGTTTCAGAAATTAAAATCAAAATAAGATTCAGAAATGTTTTTCTGAATTACTCAAAGGAATAAGCAGAAATCAAAGTAAGTTTCAGAAAATTAGAATCAAAATGAGTTTCAGAAATTAAAATCAAAATAAGCAAGAGGTCAGTGTAAACTAATCAATGGTTTTGTGTGAGAGTGTTTTTTAGAATGTCAGAGTGTGTTTTTGTCTGTGTGTGTGTGTGTGTGTGTGTGTGTGTGTGTGTGTGTGTGTGTGTGTGTGTGTGTGTGTGTGTGTGTGTGTGTGTGTGTGTGTGTGTGTGTGTGTGTGTGTGTGTGTGTGTGTGTGTGTGTGTGTGTGTTTGCGTGCGTGCGTGCGTGCGTGCGTGCGTGCGTGCGTGCGTGCGTGCGTGCGTGCGTGCGTGAGAGAGAGAGAGAGAGAGAGAGAGAGAGAGTATGTATGGATCTGGCTAAGTCACAGTTGATGACAGAGTTGAATTGTAAAAAAAAAATTGATTGAAGTGGTCTCACTTCAAATTTATCCATTTTATTTATATTTCTGTTATTAGTGGTAAGTTGAGAAATCAGGGGCCCTCTGATCTTCCAACTCCCACCAACAATCATAGAGTTAGAAATTGAATGGCAGGTCTGCCTTAGAATTTGTCTTGATTTGTGACTGTAGCCATTCAGTTGTTCATGTGTGTTACATTAGTTGGCAGTTTGTTGTGAATAGCGTATGCTGTTTCATTGTCTCTGTTAGACAATGATCATGAGATCAACTCCACCCTGTGTGTGTGAAGCTATCTGGTCTACCCCAGGTGATGATGCTGTGAGGGTATAGTGATGGAGGGGTGTGTTCAGTGTTCATGTCTAGGAGATGGGTGGAATCTAATCTATAACAATTGTGTTGCAAATTTCGATCCAGTTCTAAACTGGGAGGCCATATTTATGTCGTAATGTGACAGTGTGACGTGTGAAAAGGCCTTTTATAATGTCTTTTCACCCATCTCCCGAGTCTCAATTCTTCTCCACCATTTTGCAGAAGTAAGCCTGAGACAGAAAACAGAGGAGAGCGAACCACAGATAATTCCAATATTTCAAAGCATTAACTTCAGACGTGTGGAATTCTTTTACTTGTTCCATTATCATGTAAGTTTCCATTTTAATTCCAGATGTCACATGAAAACGAGTTTCATTGACCAAGTCTGAATTGTTGATTAGATTACATTTAGTTGTTGCACAATTTGGTTTGCTATTACCTGTGCCACAATTCTAGCCGTGTTTTCTAACGGTGAAAAATAAGTGCAGACCTCTACCCTTTTTTGGTACTGGGTAGCACACAAACGAAATTCTGTTTCAGAAATTGACGATTTTGAATTGATGAAAGTGACGAAAGTCACACTTCTCCAATTATTGTCCTGCTCGGCGAGTGTAATATAATGTTTATTATAATTCAAGTTATAATATAATTATAAGATCTACATTCGCTGTTTCTCTTTTTTCTTTTCTATGTTTCAAATATCTTTTCTTCTCATTTAGTCTTTTTAAATGGCTATTTTAACGTTTGATTCTTCGATTTACTCTTTTTAATTTATCTTTTACCCGCTCAATTTAGGAAACTATATCGCTCAGAGTTCCTCACCAAGGTCTCCAACACAAGTGGTCAGTTCCGAAGATCAGGAGCTGAGGCAGTTGGCTAAATATCTAGGACTTTGCCGTACACGCGCAACAATCAAATATATATTCAATAGCCCCCTTGGATGCCCTTCAGGAACTTAATTCAATTGTTTCACTTTAGTAGGATTCGGCTCTTTGATAGCTTTGGATTAGCCAAGCCCGTGCATCTATCTAAAGTAACATTAAATCAGAACAGAAGTCATCGGAAGCGTCCAAGCTAGGTTAACCTAGTCAGACTAACCCATCCTCTCACCCAAGTCGCCCGCACACTCCCTGATATCAGTTATTAGCCGTCGCTAATCTCTGATGCAACCTTGCAGCAATATACGAATCCATTAATCTTATTTGGGAAAAACAAATCTCAGAGTAATTCAGAATAAATTCAAACGTGAGAATTTATGATTTTTGTTCAAAATTCAGAGTTGTTACATTCTCTGACGCGTCTCTGGAACGTTGAATATGAAAAGGTTTTGTTTTCAGATAGACACGCGTGTTTAATTCAGTTTACACAGGACACACGGCCTAGAATACAACATCTACAACCTTTTACCTAAGTGTTTCAAACACCCACAGCAAAGCAATAGAATACAACATCTATATCACCTTTGCCTAAGTGTTTCAACTACACTTACAGTAAAGTAATCCTGTGTTTAAAGAATAAACTTTAAATTAGCCTATGTGCATGTTGTAGCACAAACAACCAAATTGTGTTCTATGTGCATGATGTGTTAAGCACAATTTTCTGATACTTCGAATATCTGTTGACACATGTGTTTAACTCCTCCATGAACTGCCACCTTAACGTGGTGGAGGGGTTTGAGTACCCGAACGACCCTAGGAGCTACGTTGTCCGGGGCTATATGCCCCTGGTAGGGTCTCCCAAGGCAAACAGGTCCTAGGTGACGGGTCAGACTAAGAGCAGTTCAAAAACCCCTTATGAAGAAAATAAAAACAAGGACCGTGACGTCGCCCGGTACGGCGCAGCCGGGGCCCCACCCTGGAGCCAGGCCTGGGGTTGGGGCTCGTATGCGAGCGCCTGGTGGCCGGGCCTTCCCCCACGGGGTCCGGCCGGGCTCAGCCCAAAGGAGCGACATGGGGACACCTTCCCATGGGCTCACCACTCACGGGAGGGACCGTAAGGGGCCGGTGCAAAGCGAATCGGGCAGCAGTCGAAGGCGGGGGCCTAGACGACCCGATCCCTGGACACGGAAACTGGCTCTTGGGACATGGAATGTCACCTCGCTGGCGGGGAAAGAGCCTGAGATTGTGCGTGAGGTTGAGAGGTTCCGTCTAGAGATAGTCGGAATCACCTCCACGCACGGCTTGGGCTCTGGAACCACACTCCTCGAGAGGGGATGGACTCTTCACCACTCTGGAGTTGCCCATGGTGAGAGGCGGCGGGCTGGTGTGGGTTTGCTTATAGCCCCCCAGCTTTGCCGCCATGTGTTGGAGTTTACCACGGTGAACGAGAGGGTCGTTTCCCTGCGGCTTCGGCTCGGGGATAGGTCTCTCACTGTTGTGTGTGCCTACGGGCCAAACAGCAGTGCAGAGTACCCGACCTTCTTGGTGTCCCTGGGAGGGGTGCTGGAGAGTGCTCCGACTGGGGACTCCGTCGTTCTACTGGGGGACTTCAACGCCCACGTGGGCAATGACAGTGAAACCTGGAGGGGCGTGATTGGGAGGAACGGCCCCCCTGATCTGAACCCGAGTGGTGTTCAGTTATTGGACTTCTGTGCTAGTTACAGTTTGTCCATAACGAACACCATGTTCAAGCATAAGGGTGTCCATCAGTGCACATGGCACCAGGACACCCTAGGTCGTAGGTCAATGATCGACTTTGTGGTCGTTTCATCTGACCTGCGGCCGTATGTCTTGGACACTCGGGTGAAGAGAGGGGCGGAGCTGTCAACTGATCACCACCTGGTGGTGAGTTGGATCCGATGGCGGGGGAGGAAGCTGGATAGACTCGGTAGACCCAAACGTACTGTGAGGGTCTGCTGGGAACGTTTGGCCGAGTCTCCTGTCAGAGAGATCTTCAACTCCTGCCTCCGGCAGAACTTCGACCGGATCCCGAGGGAGGCTGGAGATATTGAGTCCGAGTGGACCATGTTCTCCACCTCCATTGTCAAAGCGGCTGCTCGGAGCTGTGGACGCAAGGTTTCCGGTGCCTGTCGAGGCGGCAATCCCCGAACCCGGTGGTGGACACCGGAAGTAAGGGATGCCGTCAAGCTGAAGAAGGAGTCCTATCGGGCCTGGCTGGCTTGTGGGACTCCTGAGGCAGCTGACAGGTACCGGCAGGCTAAACGGACTGCAGGTGGTTGTGGAGGCAAAAACTCGGGCCTGGGAGGAGTTCGGTGAGGCCATGGAAAAGGACTATCGGCTGGCCTCGAAGAGATTCTGGCAAACCGTCCGGCGCCTCAGGAGGGGGAAGCAGTGCCCTACCAACGCTGTTTACAGTGGTGATGGGCGGCTGTTGACCTCGACTGGGGATGTTGTCGGACGGTGGAAGGAATACTGTCACGTCTTCCATTGAGGAAGCAGAGGCTGGGGGCTCAGAGGGGGACTCGTCCATCACCCAAGCTGAAGTCACCGAGGTGGTCAAGAAACTCCTCGGTGGCAAGGCACCGGGGGTGGATGAGATCCGCCCTGAGTACCTCAAGTCTCTGGATGTTGTGGGGCTGTCTTGGCTGACACGCCTCTGCAGCATCGCGTGGCGGTCGGGGACAGTGCCTCTGGAATGGCAGACCGGGGTGGTGGTCCCTCTTTTTAAGAAGGGGGACCGGAGGGTGTGTTCCAACTATAGGGGGATCACACTTCTCAGCCTCCCCGGGAAAGTCTATGCCAGGGTACTGGAGAGGAGAATTCGGCCGATAGTGGAACCTCGGATTCAGGAGGAACAGTGTGGTTTTCGTCCTGGTCGTGGAACACTGGACCAGCTCTATACCCTCTACAGGGTGCTGGAGGGTTCATGGGAGTTTGCCCAACCAGTCCACATTTGTTTTGTGGATTTGGAGAAGGCATTCGACTGTGTCCCTCGCGGCGTCCTGTGGAGGGTGCTGGGGGAATATGGGGTCCGGGGTCCTTTGCTGAGGGCTGTCCGGTCCCTGTATGACCGAAGCAGGAGTTTGGTCCGCATTGGCGGCAGTAAGTCAGACTTGTTCCCGGTGCATGTTGGACTCCGGCAGGGCTGCCCTTTGTCGCCGGTTCTGTTCATAATTTTTATGGACAGAATTTCTAGGCGCAGCCAAGGGCCGGAGGGTGTCAGGTTTGGGGACCACACGATTTCGTCTCTGCTCTTTGCGGATGACGTTGTCGTGTTGGCCCCTTCTAACCAGGACCTTCAGCATGCACTGGGACGGTTTGCAGCCGAGTGTGAAGCGGCTGGGATGGGGATCAGCACCTCCAAATCCGAGGCCATTGTCCTCAGTCGGAAAAGGGTGGCTTGCCCACTTCAGGTTGGTGGAGAGTTCCTGCCCCAAGTGGAGGAGTTCAAGTATCTAGGGGTTCACGAGTGAGGGGAGGATGGAACGGGAGATTGACAAACGGATCGGTGCAGCTTCTGCAGTAATGCGGTCGATGTACCGGTCTGTCGTGGTGAAGAAAGAGCTAAGCCGTAAGGCGAAGCTCTCGATTTACCGGTCAATCTACGTTCCTACTCTCACCTATGGTCATGAGCTTTGGGTCATGACCGAAAGGACAAGATCCCGGATACAGGCGGCCGAAATGAGCTTTCTCCGCAGGGTGGCTGGGCGCTCCCTTAGAGATAGGGTGAGAAGCTCAGTCACTCGGGAGGAACTCGGAGTAGAGCCGCTGCTCCTCCACATCGAGAGGGGACAGTTGAGGTGGCTCGGGCATCTGTTCAGGATGCCTCCTGAGCGCCTTCCCGGGAAGGTGTTTCGGGCATGTCCAACCGGGAGGAGGCCCCGGGGAAGACCAAGGACACGCTGGAGGGACTATGTCTCCCGGCTGGCCTTGGAACGCCTCGGTGTCCCCCCGGAAGAGCTAGAGGAAGTGTCTAGGGAGAGGGAAGTCTGGGCATCTCTGCTTAGACTGCTGCCCCCACGACCCGGCCCCGGAGAAGCGGAAGAAGATGGATGGATGGATGGACATGTGTTTAATTCAGTTTACACGGGACACATGGCCTAGAATACAACATCTACAACCTTTTACCTAAGTGCTTCAAACACCCACAGCAAAGCAATAGAATACAACATCTATATTACCTTTGCCTAAGTGTTTCAATTACACTTACAGTAAAGTAATCCTGTGTTTAAAGAATAAACTTTAAATTAGCCTATGTGCATGTTGTAGCACAAACAGCCAAATTGTGTTCTATGTGCATGATGTGTTAAGCACAATTTTCTGATACTTCGAATATCTGTTTCATACAATTCATGCAAATGGAGACTTTCCCTCCCAGTCAGCCAGTGACACAAAACAAGGGTTAAGCGTTTTGGGTACAGCATGGCTTTAGCATTTAGCATTAAAGTTAGCCTTGAGCGTTTTGAAAGCAACATGGACAATCGCATTTAGCATTAGCCTTGGGCGCAGCATGGCTTAGCATTTAGCATTAAAGTTAGCCTTGAGCGTTTTGAAAGCAACATGGACAATAGCATTTAGCATTAGCCTTAGGCGCAGCATGGCTTAGCATTTAGCATTAAAGTTAGCCTTGAGCGTTTTGAAAGCAACATGGACAATAGCATTTAGCATTAGCCTTGGGCGCAACATGGCTTAGCATTGACAATAGAATTTAGCATTAGTCTTGAGCGTTTTTAGCCTGTAAATCATATCATTCTGTTTTCCCAAAATATTATTTTTATAAACAATGCATCGATCTGCCTTTTATTTATAAAATCACGTGTTTTCCGATCGTTTACAAACAGATTTTTCTTTCTCTGTTAGTTTGCTCATTCTCTTCACGTGTTGCTGGTTTGTCTTTAACAAGCCCAGATACAACAATGGCCGGAAAACATGCGGTTGATTTTAAAACTTTTAGGCTTTACTTTTTCGGCTCTTCATCGAGTTATTAATTATTGGGAAGATGTTATTCTCACTTTAGGTTTCGCTTCCTGTTGTTTTGGCAAAACAAGGAGATCTTTACAATCTAATCATTCTTCATCTGGCTGTGGCCTTACGCTTCTAAACAGGGTTTTAATTCCAAACCCGTAAACAATGCAAACATTTCTTCAACACTTCTAAAAATGCAAAGAAAATTGACTTACCACAACCACGGAAGAAAGAGAATATGTTCAAAACCTCTTGTTGATTTTAAAATCCCAATACTTGCTGTAAAGGACGTTTCTCGTGAAACTGCTTAGATCTGTTTTGAGATCACGTCTCGAGGTCACCATTTTGTAAGGCCCGTGAAACTGGTCCAATCTGCCGGTTCGCCAATTCACAGGGAAGATTACACGTGTTCTGTCCTCATTCATGCAAAGTATTGGTTGGTTAAATTTATAATATATTAATCATATATTTACTCGTTTATTTCATCTGACTCCATAAATGAAAGGTTTTAATAATTTCTGTGCCTCACTAAAAGTGAGCGAATGTTTGACTTTTATTCCTTTTAACCATTAAGTGAACAAAGTCAAAATCAGTTAGAATAATCAAATGTAACAATTTATTATGTCAGGTAAATGTATCATGCCAATTTCATAATCAATTCAAAGATAATCTCTCATTTGTAAGTCGCTTTGGATAAAAGCGTCTGCTAAATGACTAAATGTAAATGTAAATGTAAATAATCGATACAAAACATCAAATGCTCAGGAATAGAGAGAAGATGCAAACCCAACTTTAAGAAGTACATGAGGCTGAGAGATTTTTCTCTCAGCCTCACGGGCCGATCTGAAGTACAGAAAAGGCCCCGAATTCTCTGCTGCATCCCATTAAATAGCCAGACCTCTTTCACATGGAAACATGTGCTAACAAAAGAAATTTGCATGTGGTGGTCGCACCTTGATGGGGGTGGGTAACCATCTGCTTGAGAAACTTTCTTTGTAAGTCAGTTTATCTATAAACTCTTACAACCTTATTACCTTTTATTTTATCTATCTGGATATGAGATATCTGTACCACTCACGTTGAGACATTTCAAATGACACCAAAAACATAACAGTCAATGATAAACATTCACATTAAACCATATTCTTGTGTGAGTTCTGTCGTTTGCGGAAGTGAGGTCAGTATTTTCAGTCTTACAAGCCATAGCTTTAGATGAAATCAACTGAAGGATAAAAGAAGACATTAAATCTCTGTAGATCTCAGCAGAGGAAAATTAAACAACTCCACAAACAGCATTACCAGCCTCACACATTACTAACCAGACTAACTTTATTTCTGTAATTTCTGTTATATTGAAAATAATAGTTTTGTTTGAATTCACCATGATGGTGTTCAGTGTTTGCTTTTGTCGGGATCTTGACCCTTGACAAAACTTGTTTTGCTTTGGCTGCTTTAACTGTGTTTGTGAAGCACATTTGTTATGGTAAAAAAAAAAGCCAAGAGAAAATGTTATCAGCTGGTTTTGATTGTTTTTTGCTGATGATATTATCGTCATGTAGTGACTGAATCACTGATCTCATTCAGAGTCTAATGCTCTGGTTATTGAGATTCTGTGTTATTATTTTTTGTATTATTCTATGTGATTCTACAGCACAAGATCCTAGTGATGTCTGGTTTGCGAACGAATCGTTCTTTTGAACCGGTTGTTTTTAGTGAACCGGTCGAACCAGTTCACCAAATCGGACTGAATTGTTCTAAACAGTTTGCATCTCTAGTAAGCACTAATCCACAAATGTATAAAGTTAATCACTTTTTGACGTGTCTGACTGTCCCTCTGACTCAAAATAAACCAACATCCTGGAGTTATTCAGTTCCTCCAACAGTACACTTAACCTACTGTACAGAGAACTGATGATGACGAGCACGTCAGCGAGCAGAAGCTGATGATACTGAGCATGCGTGCAGCATACACGAACGAGCATAGCCTACACGGCCTGTCACAGTTCTCGTTCTCAAGTTAAGAATCGGTAGCAACAGGTTGCAGCAGTTTTCTGATTACCAGTACACTGAATCGAGAACGTACGCGGACCGGTCTGTCACAGTTCTCGTTCTCGAGTCAAGAATCGGTTGCAGCGTCTTTCGGATCACCAGTACATTAACCGAGAACTGTTTATTTCGGACATGTCCGATTTGAGAACCGATGAACTGAACTGACTGAGCATGCATGTGATTTTTCAAGAGAACGAAAAGCAAGTTTTGTTGAACATCGAGACGTTATAATATAAAACATCGTGGAAATATGTTTTCATCATTTCAAGTTCATTACTGTCTTATCACTGTATGAGCATGTGATTGACTATTTATGATTGAAGTATTTATTTATTTAAGATTAATGTTTACGTGTAATTATAGTTAATGAGGACACATTCACAAATTGGGTTAGTATTCAATAAACAATGTTTTAATAAAAAAATATTAAAGTGTTCAAATAATACAAACATTTTAAAAAGAACAATTGCTGGAAAAGTGCACTTACACACTGTAATTGTCTTACACACTATATTTAACAGGTAATGCCTGTTGTTTGTAAATGAAAAAAGTTATTGTGCTTTATCAAAAATAATTAAATAATAATAATAGCAAAAACAAAGTGCAACGGTAGTTTTAAACAGAGGTTAAGTTACCATATGCAGCTTGACTGTCTCTTATAATACACTGTAAAAAAAATGCTGTTAAAAAACGGCGAACTTTTGACAGTAAAATGCTGTTTTCCATTAAAACAGTAATATACCGTAGAAAACAATGCATTCTGGGTAATATTTGTAATTTTTGAGAAAATAGCCAACAGGAATATACCGTGAATTAACAGTGCTCAAAGTCGACACTCAGAGGCTGTGCTCCAAATCACACCCTATACCCTCATTCACTATTCCCTACACTAGTTTACTGATAGTGAGCGAAAATAAGTGAGTGAATTCAAACACCTGATGAACACCTGCTGTTATCACCGAAGGAAAGAGATACATGAACAGAAAAAAGCTGCTTTCATCAACTGAAGATAAAAGACAATGCAAACTAGATATTAAGATATTAAATCTCTGAAGATCTCAGCAGAGGAGGATAAAACAACTCCACAAACAGCATTACCAGCTTCACACATTACTAACCAGACTGACTTTATTTCTGTCAGACGTCTACAGAACTTATTTTGACGTTACCATTATGGTGATCAGTGTTTGCTTTAGTTGGGCTCTTGAACCATGACATAATAACATTAGTTTTTTTCTATAGCTGCTCTAACTGTGTGTTTTAAATACATTTGTTATAGCATGCAAAGCCGAAAAAAATGTAAACAGATGATGTTGACTATTTATTAATGGTCTGGTTCACTGAGCTCCTTCATAATCTAAGTTATAATGATATAGATGAAGTTTTATTTTATGGTAACCCAATAATTTTACAGCATGAGTTCAATTAGTGTTGCAACAACCAGAAAATTTTAAGGGCAGGAAAAAAGCTTGTGGTCAATACATTTTGAATACTAGAGTCATTCAGACTCAAATAGACATCAAGAATCGGCGTATGAATCTCAACAATGGTGACAATCAAAAGCTTCATTCTGCAATGCATGCTGGGTACAGGCATTGTGCAAAAATCATCCATGACTCCCAGCATGCATTGCGGCATGAATAAATTATGCTAATGAATAGCCTGGTTATTTTCGTTAATTCTTAATATTTACCTTTATTTTTGGTGTTGTTTTTGTGTTGACTTTTGGTAGTGTTTGTGATGTTCAGAGTTGATCTGTTCATCTTTTTTTTTGACTGTCACCATTGTTGAGATTCATATGCGGATTCTTCCTGTCTATGTGAGTCTAAATGGCACCATAGAACAAACCATTTATGTATTTCAAGAGTTTAAAAATCCTTCATAACTGATTTCTAATCACAGTTTGATATTTTACAAACTGTCACAATTTTGGTAATGAAAAATAGGGGTAAAATGAGATGTATATATTAAAAAAAAGGTTTTGTTTAGGGAATAGACACTGAATGAGATGAATGAACCAAGCATTCCATGATGTTTATGTCACAATCAATAACACCTGATCACAAGTGTTTTGCTACAACAAATGTGTCTAAGAAACACACAGTTACAGAAACTAAAGAAAAACTATTGTTACAAAGTCAAGGGTCAAGAGCCCAACGGAAGCAAACACTAATCACCATAATGGTGACCAAACATTTTCAATTAAACATCAAAAGTTAATTTGATCTGTTAATTTTCTATAAGAGCTTCTGTAGATGTCTGACAGAAATAAAGTAAATCTGGTGAGTAATAAGTGAAGCTGGTAATGCTGTTTGTGGAGTTGTTTAATCCTCCTCTGCTTTAATGTCTTTCTTTCAGTTGATTTCATCTAAGGCTGTGGCTGAAGTCAGTTGTACTTCTCTTTCCTTGAGTGGTTCTGCTTGTTAACAGCAGGTGCTCATCACTAATTCTCAATTACCACTTAATTAATATCTTAATTATCTCATTAACTTCAACAATGCTTCAATTACTCTAACACTCTGTAGTGTGGACACATATAAGTGTTCATTTAAAACTGAAGATTTTGCTGTGGAGCTTAAAGGGTTAAAGGAATTAGATGAAAATTAACGGTAAACAACTGTAAATTAATTTACGGAAAAGTACTGTAAAAAAAACAGCAGTTTACTGGCAACCAGAGCTGCCAGTAGATTACCGTAAAAATCAAAGAAAAAACAGTAATATACTGTAAAACGTAACAGTCAGATTTACCAGATGAATCGATATTTTCACTGAAATAGTAGTGAAAGTTAATAGAAAAAAATTGTGCAAAGTCTGTAACTGATAAGGAGAGTAAATATTAAAATGAACTGTTTCTATGTGTTGTTGCACAAGATGATATAGAAGAGATCTTTTAGTTTAATTAATTCGTTTTGTGTGTCACCATTGTGCAAGAGAGTAGAGCCTGTGCTTCAGTCCAGGATGAGCAGAAAAACACTGATGAAATGCTGCCTGATGCTTTATTTAAAGTCAACGACTGTGTTTGCTGATGCAGTTATGAGCTGTTTGTTGAGTAATTTATCACATACATGTGTGCTATTGCTAGCGATGAACTGTAAAAATTGAAGTTAAAGTAATCTACTTTCACTACTACACATTACGTGTTTGCAGTTTATATTAAGAAAGGTTCCTTTTCAGTGGACTCAAATTAAATGTTTACAGTACAAACACCATATGAATGCTAGTTTTAAAATGAGAACTGTTTGAAGCAATCAGTTTTTCAAATGAAAAGAGTTACCTTTCATGGTATTATTACGGTAACATACTGTAAAAAAGGAGAGCTGTAAAAAAACAGTAGAGGGCTGTAAATTAACAGTACATTGCTGGCAACCACAGCTGCCAGTAGATTACCGTTATTTTACAGCACAATTTTTTACAGTGTAGGTTTGGAATTCAGAAAAACAATCTGCCTAACTTTGTTAGAACTCCATTGTATTTCATTTGTAAACAAGGTGATATAAAGATAAAAATGACGATAGAAATTTTGTTCTCGTTCTCGAGTCAAGAATCGGTTGCAAACGGTTGCAGCGGTTTTCGGATCAGCAGTACACTGAACCGAGAACTGTTTATTTCGGACATGTCCGATTGAGAACTGATGAGCTGATGATACTGAGCATGCGTCGAGCGACTGACAGGCTGTTTCTCAATATGCATTCTTGTCTGTACTTGTGTTCTCGTGGACTTGTGAAACGTCATCAGTCGCTGCCCAAGTACTGTTCCAATTCAAAGTTCACATCTAGCCATAGACAAGTACAGGTCAAATCCCCGGATGTGTCCTTGATCCGCCCCTTTTATCGAGGATGCATCGAGAGGAGACTTCAGACAGACCGGTATCCCAGAATGCATCTCAGACCAACGGACGCAGCGATCAGTAATGCCATGCCCCCCAACACCCCCGCATGATAAGCTGAACTTGGTTGTGCGCGAGCCTCTACTACTAGCGTAACCGAGAGCAGAGCGACATTATCAACACGGGGTGCAGCATTGTTTTGTCACTTGCAACACATCCAGAATACACATAATTTCTGCTTAAAATAAGCCTAAAATGCAAAACAAGACCAATTTAGGATAGTAAGATTTATTTTTAAGCACAAGCCTAATAAAACATTTGAAGTAAAAAAGTTTTTTTTTAATTACTTATATAGTAGTATAAACTTGTGAAAATTAAAATATGAAATACAATAATAAAATGTTACAATATTTGTTAAATAGTTTTATTTATCATATTTATGTTTTATTTTTGTAATGTGTTTTTGTTAAGTCATATTATAATATTATTTTGAACTGCTTGTTATTTACAATGGCATCTATTAACTGTTATAATTTTTTTTTTTTTTTTTGCGGGTGCGTTGAATTGTATTAAAACCACATTAAAATCCTAATAATCAAACTAAATCTGAATAATTATTCATGTTAAATATAGCTGCAAGCAGCCATACGCAAGCCAAGCGCAAAGAAGAAGACAAGACATGCCAAAATGGCTGGCAATGTCAGATCAACCGCCGCAATGAGTAATTAAAGACCTATTAAGGTGATTTTAGCAAAATAGCTGTACAATTATAAATACATCCATCCATCCATCCATCTTCTTCCGCTTATCCGGGGCCGGGTCGCGGGGACAGCAGTCTAAGCAGAGATGCCCAGACTTCCCTCTCCCTAGACACTTCCTCTAGCTCTTCCGGGGGGACACCGAGGCGTTCCAAGGCCAGCCGGGAGACATAGTCCCTCCAGCGTGTCCTTGGTCTTCCCCGGGGCCTCTTCCCGGTTGGACATGCCCGAAACACCTTCCCGGGAAGGCGTTCAAGAGGCATCCGGAACAGATGCCCGTGCCACCTCAGCTGTCCCCTCTCGATGTGGAGGAGCAGCGGCTCTACTCCGAGTTCCTCCCGAGTGACTGAGCTTCTCACCCTATCTCTAAGGGAGCGCCCAGCCACCCTGCGGAGAAAGCTCATTTCGGCCGCCTGTATCCGGGATCTTGTCCTTTCGGTCATGACCCAAAGCTTATGACCATAGGTGAGAGTAGGAACGTAGATTGACCGGTAAATCGAGAGCTTCGCCTTACGGCTTAGCTCTTTCTTCACCACGACAGACAGGTACATCGACCGCATTACTGCAGAAGCTGCACCGATCCGTCTGTCAATCTCCCGTTCCATCCTCCCCTCACTCGTGAACAAGACCCCTAGATACTTGAACTCCTCCACTTGGGGCAGGAACTCTCCACCAACCTGAAGTGGGCAAGCCACCCTTTTCCGACTGAGGACAATGGCCTCGGATTTGGAGGTACTGATCCCCATCCCAGCCGCTTCACACTCGGCTGCAAACCGTCCCAGTGCATGCTGAAGGTCCTGGTTAGAAGGGGCCAACACGACAACGTCATCCGCAAAGAGCAGAGACGAAACCGTGTGGTCCCCAAACCTGACACCCTCCGGCCCTTGGCTGCGCCTAGAAATTCTGTCCATAAAAATTATGAACAGAACCGGCGACAAAGGGCAGCCCTGCCGGAGTCCAACATGCACCCGGGAACAAGTCTGACTTACTGCCGGCAATGCGGACCAAACTCCTGCTTCGGTCATACAGGGACCGGACAGCCCTCAGCAAAGGACCCCGGACCCCATATTCCCCCAGCACCCTCCACAGGACGCCGCGAGGGACACAGTCGAATGCCTTCTCCAAATCCACAAAACAAATGTGGACTGGTTGGGCAAACTCCCATGAACCCTCCAGCACCCTGTAGAGGGTATAGCGCTGGTCCAGTGTTCCACGACCAGGACGAAAACCACACTGTTCCTCCTGAATCCGAGGTTCCACTATCGGCCGAATTCTCCTCTCCAGTACCCTGGCATAGACTTTCCCGGGGAGGCTGAGAAGTGTGATCCCCCTATAGTTGGAACACACCCTCCGGCTGCAGAGGCGTGTCAGCCAAGACAGCCCCACAACATCCAGAGACTTGAGGTACTCAGGGCGGATCTCATCCACCCCCGGTGCCTTGCCACCGAGGAGTTTCTTGACCACCTCGGTGACTTCAGCTTGGGTGAAAATGGCTGGCAATGTCAGATCAACTGCAACAATGAGCAATTAAAGACCTATTAAGGTGATTTTAGGCAAAATAGCTGTAAAATGATAAATACAGTCAATAATAATGATATTTTGACATTCGGGTATTAACACTTGGCTATCAACCTATGTTTCAGAACTTCTGATGCTGGTTTCGTCTTGATCAGAGCAGCAGTTTTGAAGATATCTGCTAACGTTTTTTTAACGCTAAGTTACCACGCTGTGCAAACCATGCGCAAAACCTGGCAAGTCTGGTATCGTTGAACTTGGCAAGGATTCAGGAGACAAAAAAAGTTACTCCTATGAAAACAAGTCAATCACACCTAAAGTTATAAGCATTTGGGGGAAAAAATCTCCACTAGGTGGCGCTGTTTCAAAGCTACTCAGGCTACCTCAGGGCATCGTGGTGATGACCCATACCGAGTTTTGTCAACCCTATGTCAACTTAAAATGTATTACTGAGATCACAAAATACGGCGGAAAATGAATACTTAAACAATAGGCTTAAACAATAATATTTTATACAGACTAAACATGCTCACACACACAAACACACACGCATTTTGTTGTAGAGACAAATATGTGAAATATATGGTGAAAACAAAAGGTTTACTGCAAGTCTTTTTCAGGTTTCACATTACTCATCATGTGGCACAATTGTCAATACCAATACTTCAATAGAAAGGAAGTGATGCATTTTACTAAATGTGACTGTAAATGTTATAATAGTTATTTTATAATGTCTAAATATGAATTACAGATCAATATTAGGGAGTAGTATGAGCACAAATTGCTGACAATAACTTAGTAGAAGCTGTATCGTTAGATTTTAGCTCAGCATTTTATGGAATGGATCATAAATTATTGCTGGATAAATTGAAATGTCAGAAATGTACTTCTTACTGTGTGCATTGGTTTAAAAGTTATCTGTTTAATATGTGACAATGTTTATGTTATTATGGAAGTTATTCAGATTTTAAAGAGCAATGTGGTGTTTCTCAAGGAAGTTGTTTAGGACTATTATTATCATCATTATTTTACCAATGATCTTCCTCCTGTTTTAAACTCTGCACAGACAGTCATGTATTTTGTTTTGAAAACCACTGCAGAACAATGGACTATAATATCTGGAGGAATGAAAATATGGAATGATTTACTATCAGATATTACATATTTTAAGAAATAAAATGAGTTTTAAAAGGAAGGAACATTTAATGGGATTTGTATGTTTCATTTTATTGTTGTTGATTTAATTAGGGCCCGAGCACTGATGGTGGTCTACATGCCAATATTTAGTCAGTTGTAGTGCCACCTGTGGGCAACAGTAAACTGTGATTAACTCCTCATTAAGATTGAACCAGAATCATATTTGGTCAGTCTAATCTTAAGCCTTAGTGATGTTAAATTTCAAAGATCTTGAGTTTTGTCAAACGGCATGTCTGTGGCATCCTGACAAAGTCTGATGTTTCGGCAAAATTTTAGTTAGTCATAGTGCCACCGGCTGGTTAAGTCAAGTCACCTTTATTTAAATAGCGCTTTTAACAAGTCCAATTGTTTCAAAGTAGCTTCACAGTGTTAACTATCCAACTATCTAACTATCCAGCTAATTTCAATTTTCATATAGTGTCAATGCGGGCAGAACGGTAATATAGTTGAAATTTAGGTGTCCCCAACTGAGCAAGCCAAAAGCCAAAGGCAACGGTGGCAAGGAATCAAAACTTCTTCAGGGCCAGAAAGGAGAAAAAAAAACCTTGGGAGAAACCAGTTTGGGTGCCAGTTGTCCTCTGGCCGACGAACAAACAGTGTATAATTATAATTCTGGCAACATTACAGTTCAGAAGTCATATTAGATAAATAGATATTCGTAAGATTATTTTATAGATTGGAGTTGTCGTGCTGGAGACAGGTTTATTAAGGATATCTTTTCGATGCGGCATTTACAGGGCAGAGTTTAGTTGACACGCTCTCTGCAGACATTTCAGGGATGCATTGGTTATGTTCAGGTGCAGGTCTACCATCTGATCTGAATACAGCCCGGTAGCAGGAAGTGTGGAAAATACAAATGATTGATGTAGTTCTCCTATTTTTATATACTTTAATGTATATTGCCCACTGTGCTCTGTGTTCCTAAAGCCACAAGGTGGTGGTGGCACAGGTGCTTTCATTGCTCTTGCAGCTTTAATGTAGTTTTGTATTTTTTACTTTTTGGGGTATCATGAAGAGTAGTCACTGCCTAGGTACTGGCTAATGGGGATCCAAATAAACAAATAAACTTAGATCATAGATGGGAAAGAGATTGGTCAGAACTTCCCACACTGTTGCTGTGTGTCTCTACTGCCAGGTATGCAACTATTCTTATATGATTCTATAAATTGGGTTTTATATTGTATGCTGATCACATTGTGTATGATAAACTATTTTAATTCTTTTATTTGACGTTTTTGCCTGGTTGAAATAAATTTTCATCTTGATTTATCTTGTATTGTTCTGAAATCATTTTTTAGTATGGATCGATGCATACTCCTTTATTACCGCAAAATACTGTGTTATGGTAGATCAAACCGATGACGGCACTACTGAAGCATAAGCGCAGAGTGCGCGATATTCCGATTTCTGACTATCGCTGAATTAACAAGTGGTAGCTCAGAGATATTAATAAAATTACACTTTTTGTTGAGTGAGCATGTGCAACCACTGAAAGGTAAAATATCCACTCTACCTCCTCTGAGTAATTTCAGAAGTACCATTTTGTGATCATGAACGCGCGGTCCGGACGCGTAAGTTCTGTGCGATATTGGGTCTCTCGATGAACGAATTTGAAGTCACAGAAGATACTAAGAAAATCAACAATCTAAATTAAATCTCAATTAATCCAATGATGATCAAATGTAACTAATTTGCAGAGATCACATATCTAATTGGAGTCAGATTAAATTATTCATGGAGTCAGATAGTAGAAGTTGGATCTTCATATTTTAATATCTTAAAGTGATTTTTGCAGAAGTGCCAAAAGACATACACGCAGAATTCCTTCAACCAGCCGCTGGATGTCGTCCTTGAGCCGGTGGGTGGAGTTTACAAAGTTATAAGCAAAAACAGCAATTTTTTGTATCTCGGACCAGTAGGTGGCTCTGCGCCGAAACGCTGCATGTTGCCTTAGGCCATGCTTGTGATGACATGTACCAAGCTTGGTTTGAATACGATAAAGCGTTGCGGAGATATTGCCTTAAGTGTGTTTTTGCAACCGCTACTTAAAATTTGTTTGGGCGTTTATCGAAAACGATTTGACGAATCAACTTGATTTGTAAGATTTTTTGTCAGCATGGTCTGAAGATGATCTGGTTAAATTTTCGTGCAAATCGGATGAACTGTCTAGGACGAGTTCGCAAAAGTAGGTTTTTCGGAAAATTCAAAATGGAGAGAACATTTTAATGATGGAGAATGACGTCATAGGGTGCAATCGAATCGGCTTCAGCCAAGGAATCATAAAAAGTTACTCCCATGAAAATAAGTCAAGCTCACCCAAAGTTATAAGCATTTGGGGGAAAAAATTATCCACTAGGTGGCGCTGTTTCAAAGCTTCTTGGGCTCATTCAGGACATTGTGTTGATGACCCAAACTGAGTTTCGAACAATCCGTTCATGTGTTCATAAAATACAGCATTTTAGCACATAATTCAAAATGGCAGACTGCCAAAATGGCCGATATGGTAACATTAAATATCAGACGATTCGGCATGCCATCCCGAATCTAACAAGACCACTTGATTTTTGGACAAACGGTTCAAAAGTTATAAGCAAAAACAGCCATTTTTTGTATCTCCGGACCAGTAAGTGGTGCTGCGCCGAAACGCTGCAGGTTGCCTCAGGTCATGCTTGTGATGACGTGTACCAAGTTTGGTTTGAATACGATAAAGCGTTGCAGAGATAATACCTTAAGTGTGTTCTTGCAACCGCTACTTAAAATTTGTTTGCGCGTTTATCGAAAACGATTTGACGAATCAACTTTATTTGTAAGATTTTTTGTCAGCATGGTCTAAAGATGATCTGGTTAAATTTTTGTGCAAATCGGATGAACCGTCTAGGACGAGTTCGAAAAAGTAGGTTTTTCGGAAAATATAAAATTGCGAGAACATTTTAATGACAGAATATGATGTCATAGGGTGCAATCGAATTGGCTTCAGCCAAGGAATCATAAAAAGTTAGTCCCATGAAAATAAGTCAACCCCACCCAAAGTTATGTGTTTGGGGAAAAAAATTATCCACTAGGTGGCGCTGTTTCGAAACTTCTCAGGCTACTTCATGACCCATACCAAGTTTCGTAACAATCCGTTCATGCAATCATAAAATACAGCATTTTAGCACATAATTCAAAATGGCCGACAGCCAAAATGGCCGATATTGTCAAATTTAAAATCAGACGACTCGGCATGCCGTCCTGAATCTAATGATACCACTTTTATGATTTTTTGAAAAAACTGTTCAAAAATTATAAGCAAAAACATCAATTTTTTGTATCTCCGGACCATTAGGTGGCGCTGTGCCGAAACGCTGCATGTTGCCTCAGGCCATGCTTGTGATGACATGTACCAAGTTTGGTTTGAATACGATAAAGCATTGCGGAGATATTGCCTTAAGTGTATTTTTGCAACCGCTACATAAAATGTGTTTGCGCGTTTATCAAAAACGATTTGACGAATCAACTTGATTTGCAAGATTTTTTGTCAGCATGGTCTGAAGATGATCTGGTTCAATTTCCGTGCAAATCGGATGAACCGTCAAGGACGAGTTCGCAAAAGTAGGTTTTTCGGAAAATTCAAAATGGCGGGAAAATTTTAATGACGGAAAATGACGTCATAGGGTGCAATCGAATCGGCTTCAGCCAAGGAATCATAAAAAGTTACTCCCATGAAAATAAGTCAAGCTCACCCAAAGTTATTAGCATTTGGAAAAAAAAATCTACACTAGGTGGCGCTGTTTCGAAACTTCTCAGGCTCCTTCAGGGCATCGAGCTGATGACCCATACCAAGTTTCTTAACAATCCGTTCATGCGATCATAAAATACAGCATTTTAGAACATAATTCAAAATGGCCGACAGCCAAAATGGCCAATATGGTAAAATTGGAAAAAAAATCTAACGAGACCACTTTTATGATTTTTGGACAAACGGTTCAAAAATTATAAGCAAAAACAGCCATTTTTTGTATCTCCGTACCAGTAGGTGGCGCTGCGCCGAAACGCTGCATGTTGCCTCAGGCCATGCTTGTGATGACATGTACCAAGTTTGGTTTGAATACGATAAAGCGGGCCAAGCGCAAAGAAGAAGACAAGACATGCCAAAATGACTGGCAAAGTCAGATCAACTGCAGCAATGAGCAATTAAAGAACTATTAAGGTGATTTTAGGCAAAATAGCTTTAAAATGATAAATACAGTCAATAATAATGATTTAATCATTTATCACTTTCAACCAATAGGTGGCACCGTTACAAAATTGATGAGGTGTGGTCAGAATAAGGGAACAATGACACTTGCAAAGATTGGTGTCAATATAGTGTCAATATGTCATTCCAGAGATATAGCCTCAAGAGGCCTTTTCATTATAAGTATGGACCACATGGCGGTGCTGTTTTGAAACCTTTTAAATACCTTAAAGGCATGGTGCTGATGGAACATACCAAGTTTCGTAATGATACAACAATTAATTTGTAAAGTATAGCATTTTATATCATAATACTGCATTGTAGTCAATGGGAATTTCATGTTTTGTTCTATTATAGCGCCACCAAGAGGCACAATGATACCAGTTTTTTTATGTGTCCTCGGAGTGAGCCCATTCATGTGTGTGTCAATTTTGGTGAAAATATCTCATTAGAGTTATAGACATTTATATGAAAAAACACATGAAAAATTACTGACACCTGACTTTGATTGGATTTTACACCCCCTTACAATCAATATTTTGACATTTGGGCATTAATGAATAATTATTGACCTATGTTTCCGAACTTCTGACGCTGGTTTCGTCTTGATCGGACTAGCGGTTTCGAAGATATCAGCTAATGTTTTTAAAGCGCTAAATTACAACGCTGCACAAACCATAGATCGAAACCTAGCAAGTCTGGTATCGTTGGACTCGGTGAGGATTCAGGAGACTAAAAAAGTTAGTCCCATGAAAATAAGTCAACCACACCCAAAGTTATAAGCGTTTGGGGAAAAAAAATTATCCACTAGGTGGCGCTGTTTCGAAACTTCTTGGGCTCATTCAGGGCATTGTGTTGATGGCCCAAACCGAGTTTCGTAACAATCCGTTCATGCGATCATAAAATACAGCATTTTAGCACATAATTCAAAATGGCCGACAGCTAAAATGGCCGATATGGTAAAATTGGATATCAGTCGACTCGCCATGACGTCCCGAATCTAACGAGACCACTTTTATGATTTTTGGACAAACAGTTCAGCAAAAAAAGTAATTTTTCGTATCTCTGGACCAGTAGGTGGCGCTGTGCCGAAACGCTGCATGTTGCCTCAAGACGTGCTTGTGCTGACATGTACCAAGTTTGGTGTGAATACGATAAAGCGTTGCGGAGATAAAGCCTTACCACTGTTTTTGCAAGCGCTACGTAAAATTTGTTTGCGTGTTTATTGAAAACGATTTGACTAATCAACTTAAATTCCTTTTTTTTTGTCAGCATGGTCTGAAGATGATCTGGTTCAATTTTCGTGCAAATCGGATGAACCGTCTAGGACGAGTTTGCAAAAGTAGGTTTTTCTGAAAATTGAAAATGGCGGGACAATTATTATGACAGAAAATGACGCCATATGGTGCAATCGAATCGGCATGAGCTCAGGAATCAGATAAATAATTTTGTTTCTAGCCCTTAAGGTTCAAAAGTTATTAGCATAAACATGAGTACACATTTAGACAGGTGGTGGCACTAGAGGGATTGAGATAGAGACACCAAAATTGCTATGGTGACAGATCAGACTGTCCTCTATTAGTGTGCCAAATTTCACAACTTTTTATGGGCTGCCATATACTCCCATGGCGGAAGAAGAAAATACGGGAACGGTTTCAATAGGTGCCTTCACACCTTCGGTGCTTGGCCCCTAATAATAATAGGAACGGGAACGGTTTCAATAGGTGCCTTCACACCTTCGGTGCTTGGCCCCTAATAATAATAGGAACAAGAACGGTTTCAATAGGTGCCTTCACACCTTCGGTGCTTGGCCCCTAATAATAATAGGAACGGGAACGGTTTCAATAGGTGCCTTCGCAACTTCGGTGCTTGGCCCCTAATAATAATATAGAGAGCCCACAACAACAACAATAAATAAACAAACAAAAACATTTAAAAATATATTGTCCCCTTTTTTAATTAAAAGATAATAACAAATTAGATTTTAGTGATATTTTGACCACTCAAATAGGAAATGTCCCCGGTTTCTCTATACCAAGTAGGCCTGTGGTAGTTAATTCAGGCTCGCCATAAAGAACTCCTGAGGACGGGAGGACAATAGTCCGGTACTCTGCTAATGGAACAGCAGCGTTCTTGACAGTGTTATTCAGTGTATATATGTACTACATTTTGTGAAACATTAACAGTATTTTTAAATTACGAGGGGTTTCTTATCCGCTATTGACGTTTGCTTGTTGGTGCGATATGCATTCTGGGATACTGGTCTGTCTGAAGTCCACAAGTCTCCTCTCGATGCATCCTCGATAAAAGGGGCGGATCAAGGACAGATCCGGGGATTTGAACTGTACTTGGCTAGATGTGAACTTTGAATTGGAACAGTACTTGGCAGCAACTGATGACGTTTCACAATTGACGACTGATGGCGATTCCTCCCGTCCTCTGGAGTTCGTTCTCCCGAGTCGAACTTGCAAGTCTGAACTACCAAGGATGCAAGTCAGAAGTTTGCATACTTGGTATTGAGAAACGGCCACAGACTGCACGGCGAGTCTCTCTGAACCGAACGAACAACAGCTGATATGAGAGTGTCTGTGAAACGACTCCGACATGAATGAGGGGAAAATCTGAAAACCGTATTTATTTAATTACAAAAACATAGTAAGTGGATCATGGTTTCTGCACTGATGAAGACTGATTTATTGATTTTATAACTGTAAAGATCGTTTATATCACTGCATGTGTTTGGATGCTTTAGATGTAAAACTTTGTAATAATCTATCAGATTATGATGATATTTTATCTGACTGATGTTATGATTACCGACTTTATATATTTTAATGTGTAAAGTGTGTTTATCCAGCACCCAAAATAGACTTGACATAAAAAATGACTTCATTACGTTTGAGCGCAAAAGAATTAGTGAATCGTTTTTTGGATCCAGTTCATTGAAACAAACGGTTCGCGGAAAAGAACCCAACTTCCCATCACTACAATATCCAAGATAGTTCGGCTAATCGAACAATATGCATGATTTATATGAGTAAAATTAATGCTCAAAAGATTTTAATCTACAACAGAACTCGGACACTCACAGACATCAAGAATCAGAATATGAATCTCAACAATGGTGACAATCAAAAAAAATATTCAGATAAACAGATCAACTTTGAACATAAAACAAGCTACAAAGACATCACAACAAACACAGCAAAAGTAAAAGCAAATAGTAAGAATCAAAGAAAATTAGTCACAATTCAGATTCATAATTTATTCATGCCGCAATGCATGCTGGGACCCATGAGGGAGTTTTGATCGGTGGTACCCAGCATGCACTGCAGCAATGAAGCTTTTCATTGATTGTCACCATTGTTGAGATTCATACGCAGACTCTTGATGTCAGTTTGTGTCTAAGTAATGTCATAGATTAAAAACTTTTGAAAAATACATGATTTTAAAATCTTGCATATTTTTCAACTACCAGTGCTGGATCTCGTACTGTAGAATCATGTAGCCACTATTATGAATAATACAAAAATTAAAAAAACAATACCGCTATAACCAGAGCATAAGACTCTGAGTGAGATCAGTGAGTTAAACTACTACATAATTTTATGTTGGTAATGATTTTACCAACATCATTGTATAGCCAACATCACCTAATCTTATTTTCTCTTGGCATTCCTTACCACAACAAATGTGCTTTCTATACACACACTTAAAGCAGCCAGAAAAAAAGCTAATGTTAAAGTTTTAAGGGTCAAGAGCCCAACTAAAGCAAACAGTCATCTCCATCATGGTGACTTCAATTAAACTATTATTTTCATTAAAACAGAAATGACTGAAATAAAGTCAGTCTGGTTAGTAATGTGTGAAGCTGGTAGTGCTGTTTGTGGAGTTATTTAATCCTCCTCTGCTGAGATCTTCAGAGATTTAATGTCTTCTTTTATCTTCTGTTATTTCATCTAAAGCTGTGGCTTAAGTCAGTTGTAGTTATTCCCCCGGTTTCACAGACAACGCTTAAGCTAGTCCTAGACTAAAATGCATGTTTGTGCTGTTTTAACTGAAAGAATCTTGCACTGACAAATCTTAAAATATGTCAGTGGCATTGTTTTGTCTCAAGATGCACACCAGTAATGTTTTTTTCTTGGGCACGTTTATAAAAGTCACTTATATGTCCTAATTGAACTAAGGCCTAATCCTGGCTTAGTCTAAGCCCTGTCTGTGAAACCGGGCCATTATGTTTCTCTTTCCTTCTGTGATTCTGCTCATTATCATCAGGTGTTTATCACTAAAGCTCAATCATCACTTAATTAATCAATAAACTTCTTGATTGCAATGAGTGTCTTATTTTAGTGAACTCAACTGAAATAAGTTCAAAGTACTCATAACTATTGTTTTCTTAAAGGTGCCCTAGAATTAAAAATTTAATTAACCTTGCCATAGTTAAATAACAGGAGTTTAGTACATGTAAATCACATACAGTGCGTCTCAAACACCATTGCCTCCTCCTTCATATGTAAATCTCGTTTGTGAAAAACGCCACGGAAAAATAGGCGAATCTCAACATAACACCAGCAGTGATGCAATCGATGGGATCATTAATATGTACGCCCCCAACATTTGCATAAGCAAGCACATGTTCACTATCTGGCGAAACTGCGCAGCCGGCGAATCAACTGGCGTTCTGCAGCAGTAAGCCTGACGCGAGGATAGCGAACATGGCAGATCATGGAAACAAATGTTATGTTCCAGACTGTGCAGGGGATGTGAAGACGTTTCATACTCTTCCCACAAATAAAACATGTCAACAGGCATGGTTGATGTTTATTTATAATCGGATACCGCAACAATTTAATTCAAAGTTGTTAGTTTGCTCAGCCCATTTCACCACGGACAGTTTTTCAAACCTGGGACAATATCAAGCAGGCTTTGCTCAGCGTCTGATACTGAAGAAAGGGGCAATTCCAACCATATACCTGCAACCAGTAAGTGATTTTATCCACTTCTTGACTGTCTAAACCATTTCTGATTAAATCGAAAGTTTCTTAGAGAGACAACATTAACGATAATATTCCTGTTGTTGTCTATATCCAACGCAAGATGCTATACGGTAAGAATAGGATAATCCAAGTGGCTTACATAACTAAATAGTATGTCTAATGACAAAGGTTAATATTATTTCATGCCAGTGTTGTCATAAATTAGTAAATGCAACCATAGATACATAACATACTATGTTAGTTTAGTTGCTTGCACATAGCTCACTCGATCCTTCTAGCTAACGTCAACACCTCCACCATTTAAGTTGAAACGATAGTAATTTGATATTTATTTATTTATATTTTTGACAACTGAAGTATGATTATATACTGATTGATATATATAAGGTTGAATGCCTAATCTCTCCATCGTCAAGAAAGGTCAGTAAAGTTGTGCCTGCTATCATTGAGCCACAGTGAAACAGCCAATCAGAGCAGAACTCTGCATTAATAATCATGACCCTTCCAAATAAGGCAAAAATAGACTATTTCATCCTGGGGAAGATTTCTAGAGTTGTAAATGGACCTGTAAAACCGTAGCTGGACAATTATTGACCTTAAATAAGCCATATACCCTCTATGTAGATACCAGAGAACAATTTAAAATGTTGTTTCAAATCATTCTAGGGCACCTTTAAATTAAAAGAATTAAGGTAATCAGTGTCCTCAAATTTAATGGCTTAACTTGCATCGCATGTCAAACCGCCAAACCTGTGTGAGGATCTGTTTCAATGCACTTATTTGAATCCATGTTTCGATAGCGCATAATTCAGTCCAAGATAGGACGGGAACCGCCGTCTTTGTTAGTGCCCAGACATTAGCCTGACACGCTTCTGCTTCTGTGACAGAAGCACTTTGTGTCTAAAACAATGCAATTCGCCGTTCGAAGGTAGAGAGCTACTTATGCTCGTGAGATTTCATAAGGCTTCAGTAGATTCAAGGAAGGAGGGGAAACCCCATAGCATCAGCTCTGACGCAATGTCAAGTGAACCAAACTTGAAATGGAACGGTGTTTTTACTTACACCCAAATAAGGGCAAATTGGACATGCCATAATAAATGATCCTGGGGACACCAGAGACTTATATTACATCTTGTAAAAAGAGGCACAATGGGACCCCTTTAAGCAATCTATTGTACAGCAGCAGAGATCTTGGTAGTATCACGTCCTATTAAAGTTTTGTTATTGTATCAGGTCAGGATTTATGCCTATTCTAACTCCTACTTATTGCTTGTTTTGATTATTATCATTATTATTATTATTTTATTATTATTATTTAAGAGAGACTTGTCGGTCACACAGAATTTTGGCTTTCCTCTGTCCAGCAAATAACTGCCTGCAGCAATGCTTAGCATTCTCCTAATTCCCATTATTTTAATTGAGGTTGACGGTGCTAATTATGCCAAGATAATCTTCTTCATCTGACTAATTCTAATTCCCATTAGCCGGTGATAATTCTCATTAAATTAACTTTCTCCTGGAGAAATTTCAAAAATAATGGGAATGAGACAAGTGTTGTTCTCATGTCAGTGGGTCGGTTCTATTCTCAGATGTGTTGCGAAAATTTATTAAAAAATAAATCAATTATGTAGAATAACTAGTGCAGTAGCAATCCAGTCAGTGTAGCAGAGAGAATCAGAATGAGAGTGTGGAGCAGGCTACAGGACAACTGGGTCAGTACCCCCTCAAAGCATTGTCCTCTGCATTTAACCCAATGGGGACTGTTAATTTTCAATAAGAGCTTCTGTAGACGTCTGACAGTGACTTTGGCGATCCAAACCGCTGAATCGACTCAATGATTCATAATGCTTCGAAGCTTACAGTGTTTTGAAATCGGTCATCACTATATAAGTCATTATTTATGTTTTTTTTGCACACTAACACTATTCTCGTCGCTTCATAAAGTTATTGTAGAACCACTGTAGTGAGATGGACTTTGTAATGATGATGACCTTTTATGGGTCTTGAGAGTGTAAAGTACATTGTGCCAATGGAGGCCTTTCTAAGCCATCGGATTTCAACTAAAATATCTTCATTTGTGTTCCGAAGTAAATAAATTTGTTGTTTTTTTAATTATTATTCTATAAACAAATTTGGGGTTAAAATAAGTTTTAGCATTTTTTGTTTGAATTTTTAGGCTTTTCTATGTGTACTGAATGTGTACTGAATTCCATTCATTCCTAAGGGAGTCCAATTGATCCGCAAGGGAAGGATTTGTTACTTTTTTAAATTTCAACCACAAAACTTTTTGGGTGTATTTGTGGTTCAAGTACGCCGAAAGTCCTATAGGGTCTTGGAACACTCCAATGAACACTCAATGTTTTAAAAGAAATTTGTTTCGGTTCAAAATTACCCAAGGGAAGATTGATGTCATATAAAAGTGCTTATAAAGTGGTTAATTTATAATTTGTGGGGCAGATCATTTATTGGTCAGATGTCACCAATAGTGACAAATTCATTGGAAGTCTCGCACATTCACAGAAAATAGCTTACTTCCGCATTACAGTTTGTCTCAATTGTTTACACACATTTTCTGAAAGCATACCTCATACTCTCAGAGCTCTACACAAATAAAAAAACACTCAATGGGCAAAACCCCTCAATTCTCCTGCAAAATGAAACTTTACATTCAAAACAATGTTATTTATTTTTAAAAATTGTGTTTTGTTTTCAAATGACACACACAAACCATCAAATGAATAGACATTTATAAGAACCAGTTGAACACTGATTTGCTCAATGTAAAACACTATGATGAATGGATAATACTTCTTCTCCATTCATCATTATGACTAAGGTCTTTTTTTGGTCCAGTGTTACACTTACTACAGACAGTACATTGTAAAATATTTGAGAATATTGTTTTTATACTAACCCTAACCCTGTAAAAAATTGTGCTGTAAAATAACGGTAATCTACTGGCAGCTGTGGTTGCCAGCAATGTACTGTTAATTTACAGCCCTCTACTGTTTTTTTACAGCTCTCCTTTTTTACGGTATGTTACCGTAATAATACCATGAAAGGTAACTCTTTTCATTTGAAAAACTGATTGCTTCAAACAGTTCTCATTTTAAAACTAGCATTCATATGGTGTTTGTACTGTAAACATTTAATTTGAGTCCACTGAAAAGGAACCTTTCTTAATATAAACTGCAAACACGTAATGTGTAGTAGTGAAAGTAGATTACTTTAACTTCAATTTTTACAGTTCATCGCTAGCAATAGCACACATGTATGCGATAAATTACTCAACAAACAGCTCATAACTGCATCAGCAAACACAGTCATTGACTTTAAATAAAGCATCAGGCAGCATTTCATCAGTGTTTCTCTGCTCATCCTGGACTGAAGCACAGGCTCTACTCTCCTGCACAATGGTGACACACAAAACGAATTAATTAAACTAAAAGATCTCTTCTATATCATCTTGTGCAACAACACATAGAAACAGTTCATTTTAATATTTACTCTCCTTATCAGTTACAGACTTTGCACAATTTTTTTCTATTAACTTTCACTACTATTTCAGTGAAAATATCTTGATTCATCTGGTAAATCTGACTGTTACGTTTTACAGTATATTACTGTTTTTGCCAGTAAACTGCAGTTTTTTTACAGTACTTTTCCGTAAATTAATTTACAGTTGTTTACCGTTAATTTTCATCTAATTCCTTTAACCCTTTAAGCTCCACAGCAAAATCTTCAGTTTTAAATGAACACTTATATGTGTCCACACTACAGAGTGTTAGAGTAATTGAAGCATTGTTGAAGTTAATGAGATAATTAAGATATTAATTAAGTGGTAATTGAGAATTAGTGATGAGCACCTGCTGTTAACAAGCAGAACCACTCAACGAAAGAGAAGAACAACTGACTTCAGCCACAGCCTTAGATGAAATCAACTGAAAGAAAGACATTAAAGCAGAGGAGGATTAAACAACTCCACAAACAGCATTACCAGCTTCACTTATTACTCACCAGATTTACTTTATTTCTGTCAGACATCTACAGAAGCTCTTATAGAAAATTAACAGATCAAATTAACTTTTGATGTTTAATTGAAAATGTTTGGTCACCATTATGGTGATTAGTGTTTGCTTCCGTTGGGCTCTTGACCCTTGACTTTGTAACAATAGTTTTTCTTTAGTTTCTGTAACTGTGTGTGTCTTAGACACATTTGTTGTAGCAAAACACTTGTGATCAGGTGTTATTGATTGTGACATAAACATCATGGAATGCTTGGTTCATTCATCTCATTCAGTGTCTATTCCCTAAACAAAACCTTTTTTTTATATATATACATCTCATTTTACCCCTATTTTTCATTACCAAAATTGTGACAGTTTGTAAAATATCAAACTGTGATTAGAAATCAGTTATGAAGGATTTTTAAACTCTTGAAATACATAAATGGTTTGTTCTATGGTGCCATTTAGACTCACATAGACAGGAAGAATCCGCATATGAATCTCAACAATGGTGACAGTCAAAAAAAAAGATGAACAGATCAACTCTGAACATCACAAACACTACCAAAAGTCAACACAAAAACAACACCAAAAATAAAGGTAAATATTAAGAATTAACGAAAATAACCAGGCTATTCATTAGCATAATTTATTCATGCCGCAATGCATGCTGGGAGTCATGGATGATTTTTGCACAATGCCTGTACCCAGCATGCATTGCAGAATGACGCTTTTGATTGTCACCATTGTTGAGATTCATACGCCGATTCTTGATGTCTATTTGAGTCTGAATGACTCTAGTATTCAAAATGTATTGACCACAAGTTTTTTTCCTGTCCTTAAAAATTTCTGGTTGTTGCAACACTAATTGAACTCATGCTGTAAAATTATTGGGTAACCATAAAATAAAACTTCATCTACATCATTATAACTTAGATTATGAAGGAGCTCAGTGAACCAGACCATTAATAAATAGTCAACATCATCTGTTTAAATTTTTTTCGGCTTTGCATGCTATAACAAATGTATTTAAAACACACAGTTACAGCAGCTATAGAAAAAAACTAATGTTATTATGTCATGGTTCAAGAGCCCAACTAAAGCAAACACTGATCACCATAATGGTAACGTCAAAATAAGTTCTGTAGACGTTTGACAGAAATAAAGTCAGTCTGGTTAGTAATGTGTGAAGCTGGTAATGCTGTTTGTGGAGTTGTTTTATCCCCCTCTGCTGAGATCTTCAGAGATTTAATATCTTCTTTTATCTTCAGTTGATGAAAGCAGCTTTTTTCTGTTCATGTATCTCTTTCCTTCGGTGATAACAGCAGGTGTTCATCAGGTGTTTGAATTCACTCACTTATTTTCGCTCACTATCAGTAAACTAGTGTAGGGAATAGTGAATGAGGGTATAGGGTGTGATTTGGAGCACAGCCTCTGAGTGTCGACTTTGAGCACTGTTAATTCACGGTATATTCCTGTTGGCTATTTTCTCAAAAATTACAAATATTACCCAGAATGCATTGTTTTCTACGGTATATTACTGTTTTAATGGAAAACTGCATTTTACTGTCAAAAGTTCGCCGTTTTTTACAGTTTTTCTCGATTGCTAAGACACATTTCTTGAAAGCTGCTCTCCTTTTCTCTAAACTGTGAACACAAAACCCAATTTTCAAGCTACATTCACAAAACCTCAGACTCTTCTTGCAAAACCAAACTTTCACCTCAAAACAGTTCAATCTGTGCTCAAAACTGAACTATGTTGTCAAATCGTGCCCCGAGTCAATCAAAATTAAAAACACTACTGAACAGTCACTAAACACTACGTAGAAAAAAAGAAAACACAATGCTCAGGACACGAATCTGGAGAAATAAACGTTTATTGTTCACTGCAGGCTAAATGCATGTTGCAAAACTAAAAAAACCTGTGCATTTAGCACTTGTACAAAAATACAAAACAGAAATCTTATGCGTTTGCCACTTGTGTACAGTAAGCCCATGTAAAAATAAAGTACAAAAATATACATGGAATACTAGGCCTACAAACAGTTAGACCAACCCGCCATTACAATACTACAGTATATTGGTACAGTGATGTACTGAAACATATATTTACTTACAGTATACTGTGGTACAGTATATAGTATGTCATACAGTAATTGCTGTCAACATTTGCATACTGTACTATAATGTCAAAAAAAGGTAATTACCTGTTCTCTTCTCTAAATCTTCGGATTATGGTGGACACAGTGAATCTACTGATGTTTGGTTGTACCCTTTGTCCAGCCTCCCTCATGCTCATACCATGGACAAGAACATGGTCAATCACAGTAGCTCTGATTTCATCAGATATTACTGTTCTTTGTCTTCGCTGACCACCTCGACCACCTTGACCTCCTCTCACACAAACTCTTCCTCTCAGATTTCTATCCATTGTAGGGCCTCACAAACCAGTGCTCTCTGAACTGGCTTACTGTATATGTTCCCTCACATCATTAGCCACAAGTGTGATCAATTTTGAATTGTTGTGTTCAAGTGGTGACATTTGTGCTTTAATTGTGTTTGACTTTTGTCACCTGTGCTCACCATTATGCAGCACGGGTGCATCACAATGAAAATGTGTTGGCAAGTTGTGTCTAAACAGGTGAAAAGTGCTTATGGTTTTGCCAAAAGAGTGATTGATTCAATCAGTGGGTTCAGGCAACTGTGCATTTGGTTCAGACAATAGGGTTTAGTGTTTTAGCAATTGAGAAAAACTGTAACAGCATTTTTTTACAGTGCACAAATACACGGTAACAAATATATTTTACAGTTTTTCTCAATTGCTAAAACACTAAACCCTATTGTCTGAACCAAATGCTCAGTTGCCTGAACCCACTGATTGAATCAATCACTCTTTTGGCAAAACCATAAGCACTTTTCACCTGTTTAGACACAACTTGCCAACACATTTTCATTGTGATGCACCCGTGCTGCATAATGGTGAGCACAGGTGACAAAAGTCAAACACAATTAAAGCACAAATGTCACCACTTGAACACAACAACTCAAAATTGATCACACTTGTGGCTAATGATGTGAGGGAACATATACAGTAAGCCAGTTCAGAGAGCACTGGTTTTTGAGGCCCTACAATGGATAGAAATCTGAGAGGAAGAGTTTGTGTGAGAGGAGGTCAAGGTGGTCGAGGTGGTCAGCGAAGACAAAGAACAGTAATATCTGATGAAATCAGAGCTACTGTGATTGACCATGTTCTTGTCCATGGTATGAGCATGAGGGAGGCTGGACAAAGGGTACAACCAAACATCAGTAGATTCACTGTGTCCACCATAATCCAAAGATTTAGAGAAGAGAACAGGTAATTACCTTTTTTTGACATTATAGTACAGTATGCAAATGTTGACAGCAATTACTGTATGACATACTATATACTGTACCACAGTATACTGTAAGTAAATATATGTTTCAGTACATCACTGTACCAATATACTGTAGTATTGTAATGGCGGGTTGGTCTAACTGTTTGTAGGCCTAGTATTCCATGTATATTTTTGTACTTTATTTTTACATGGGCTTACTGTACACAAGTGGCAAACGCATAAGATTTCTGTTTTGTATTTTTGTACAAGTGCTAAATGCACAGTTTTTTTTTTTTTTTTTTTGCAACATGCATTTAGCCTGCAGTGAACAATAAACATTTATTTCTCCAGATTCATGTCCTGAGCATTGTGTTTTCTATTTTTCTACGTAGTGTTTAGTGACTGTTCAGTAGTGTTTTTAATTTTGATTGACTCGGGGCACGATTTGACAACATAGTTCAGTTTTGAGCACAGATTGAACTGTTTTGAGGTGAAAGTTTGGTTTTGCAAGAAGAGTCTGAGGTTTTGTGAATGTAGCTTGAAAATTGGGTTTTGTGTTCACAGTTTAGAGAAAAGGAGAGCAGCTTTCAAGAAATGTGTCTTAGCAATCGAGAAAAACTGTATTTTTCCCACAAAATCAATGTACAAGGTGTACATCCCAAACAACACAACGTGGAAACATACAGTGGTCTACATACAAAACAACAGAAGACTGTATACAGTTACAGTAAAAAAAAAAAAAAAATACTAAGTTGCTCCAAAACAGAAGAGCTCACCTGTTGCCATTTTATGCTAAAGCTCTGTTGCTAATTGTAAAACTGTGTGACAAGTGTTTGCCCATGTGATGAGTCAGTGTGCATATTTGAATGGCAGTGTGTTCCTTATGAAAACAAGAGATTTTCTGCATGAAAATTGTGCCAAATGCAGAGACCTGTGTGTAGTGTTTTGAAAAAAGTGTGTTTTATAACTGCAATTTGAGTGTAAAGCAGGAATTGTGTTTGTAGTTTAGCAGAATTGGTTCAGGGGGTTGGTGGATGAGTTAAATGTTGTGGTCATTGTGTCTCAAGTAGCAGTATTTGTGTGTAAACAATTGAGAAAAACTGTAAAAAGAAAGAAAATGGATAGAAGAATCACTTCATAATTTATAACTAAAGCTGTATGTAAAAAGAAAGTTTTGGATGGTCACAGAAGACCTAGTATAAAGTCCCCAAGCTCCAGTCCGCATTGAGTCTGACAGGAGTTTTGGCGCCCTTCATAATAAGTTGACTTTACTTAGAAAAAGTGAGGAAACCGATTGCCTTAAAATTTTCAAGTAAAGTAGAGTATTATTTTTTTGTCGGCTAAACTTAACAAAATTTGTACAGAAAACTTATTAATGAAGTATACTTAACTCAAAATTATTAGTTATGTTAACTTGTTATTAGTGCTCACATTACTAGGAAAATATTAGGAAACCGATTGCCTTAAAATTCTCAAGTAAGCTGAACTTAAAAAAATAAGTGAAGACAAAAAGCAACAACTGAACTCCATTCAACACTTCTTTATTACTTATCAATAGTCTACAGGTACTAAAAACAATTAAGTAAGCATTACTTAATTGCATTAAGCTGTTCTTACTTAAACCGTTTATAACCGTTAAAAATATAAGTTTATATCAACTCAATTAAATGGGAATGCCATAAATATTAGCAAAAATAATGTTAAAAGATCATTATTTGACATTAAATATAGTTATGTTATACATCGTTAATTGACAAATATTATATATATATATATATATATATATATATATATATATATATATATATATATATATATATATTACTTCCCTTCTTTTGAAATCATACAACTATGATTTCTTGTTGCATTGCTGCATTAATAGGAAGTTAATTACTATAATATGAATGAAGTTCCAAGTGTCCAACCAAAGGGAACACTAATCACAATTGTGGTGAGAGGAAGTGGAGGAAATGAGTGATAAGTCTATACAAAATTGCACCACCTCAAAAACACTTTGCCCGCCCGACCGTCCGCCTGCTTGTTTTTTTGCTTTGGCAAAATGGTACTCAAACCAGTCAAGTAATGTTTACTTGAGTTTTCTAAGTAACGAAGGCATAGCATGCTAATAGTTCAGATTACCTAATAGTTTTAAGTAAGTTCAACAAATTATTGGACATTAAGTAAAGTTTACTAAAAAGTCTTAGTAAGAACAACTGTTGGATTTTACAGTGAACTGAGTCCGACAGGAGTGTTGATGCCCCCCAAGCTCCAGTCTGCACTGAATCCAACAGAAGTGTTGACACCCTGCAAGCTCCAGTCCACACTGAGTCTGACAGGAGTGTTGGCGCCCTCCAAGCTCCAGTCCACACTGAGTCCGACAGGAGTGTTGATGCCCTCCAAACTCCAGTCTGCACTGAATCCAACAGGAGTGTTAATGCCCTCCAAACTCCAGTCCACACTGAGTCTGACAGGGGTGTTGGCGCCCTCCAAGCTCCAGTCCATGCTGAGTCTGACAGGAGTGTTGATGCCCTACAAGTTCCATTCTGCATTGAGTCCGACAGGAGTGTTGGCACCCTCCATCTCCAGTCCGCATGGAGTCAGGCTGGAGTGCTGACACCCTCCAAGCTCCAGTCCACAATGAGTCTGACTGGAGTGTTGATGCCCTCCAAGCTCCAGCCCGCATTGAGTCTGACTGGAGTGCGGACACCCTTCAAGCTCCAGTCCACAATGAGTCTGACTGGAGTGTTGATGCCCTCCAAGTTCCAGCCCGCATTGAGTCTGACTGGAGTGCAAACACCCTTCAGGCTCCAGTCCACAATGAGTCTGACTGGAGTGAGGACGACCTTCAAGCTCCAGCCTGCATTGAGTGTGACTGGAGTGAGGCCGACCTTCAAGCTCCAGCCTGCATTGAGTGTGACGGGAGTGAAGATGACCTTCAAGCTCCAGCCCGCATTAAGTCTGACTGGATGACGTCCAAGTTTCAGCCCGCGTTAAGTGTGACTGGAGTTAAGTCGACCTTCAAGCTCCAGCCCACATTAAGTTTGTTTTACTAATAAAACATTCAAATTTATTTCAATATAACTAAAGCTGTATGTAATTTATTTAAATAAATTTGAGGTCATAAAATGCTCTGTAATTATATCAGATGAAAAAAAAAGTTGTTTAATGTAGTTTTAGAGGGAGCATGTCACTCTGTAGGATGTCACTGCTTGGAGGTTGCTCTTTTAATCCTCACAAATAAAGGCCCCAGAGTTCCCTAGATAATCCAGCTGCTGGACTGGAAGGATCAGGGTGAATACTACTCCATGGTTCTGGAGTGGCCATATATATATATTTATATCTCCTTATGCTCATCAAGCCTGCATTTATTTAATCAAAAATACAGAAAAAACATTAGCCTAATATTGTGAAATATTATTACATTATGTTCTTTTTAACTTTTTATTAATCAAAGAATCTTGAAATGAGTATCACAGTTTCCATCACTGACATTAAATCTTCATATTAGAATGATTTCTGAATGATCATGTGACACTGAAGAGTGAAGTAATGATGCTGAAAATCCAGCTGTGATCACAGGAAGAAATTATATTTTAAATTATTTTAAAATAGAAAATCATTATTTTAATAATATTTCACAATATTGCTGTTTTTTATCAAATAAATGCAGGCTTGATGAACATAAGAGACTTCTTTCATAATGCTGCATAATATTCAAAAATGGTAATATAATAAAGTCCTTTCACGTAACCATTTCGCCAGCCTACACTTCACATAATAGGCCTGTAGGTGCCGGTGGCACTTGGGTTTTGTTAACTTTGATAGTTTCATGAAATAGTAAACGGTGTATCAATATACATAAATACAAGTGAATTTCACACTTACCATTAATGCGACTTTTGCTGCTGCATGGTTTTGTGCAGGGATTTGTTTGTTGTCAGTTAAAAGCCATTTTGTCAGTAATGCAATTTATAAAATGAGACAAACCGCAGGAAATCGTTCCACAAACGTTAGTCCGTCTGTAATTTTCAACCGATTTATGAATAAGAACAGAAAATTACCGCTCCACTTCACATCGCCCAATGGAATTTGAACTTGCTTTGCCAGATCACGATTGGTTGGTGTATATACATGACAAACGGGCATTGGTGAATTGTGTAATAGTGAGGGTTGTAATGCTGCAAGCAACACAAGACACGTACACGGGCTGCCAATGTGAAATGACATAAAACTATCTTACAGGCACATAACTGAATACAGTACAGCCCACCTGAATTTTTAACAAAAGGCCAGTACCATGGAGCCAGCAACAGTGTAAATTTCCGGACAGCCATGACCTGGATATGATAAATCAGAACCTTTGGTTCATAGCTGGCTTATCACAAGGTGAGCTCTTCATCACAACAAAGGCCAATTGTAATTCTAGATCATACAAAAGAGAACAAAGAACATAACATAACATAAACATAACATCTTACTAAAGTATGGCTGGGTAGATAATGCAGGATAGTGTAGATAAAACAAAAATTTCTCATATTTTTAACCTAAGAGAAGGTATGAAGTTTAAGGTTCCCTTTCGTTCAGTCACTACGACGTACGTTAGTGACTAACAAATGGGGGGTTTTGCTTAGAAGCCTATCATCTTCGAGAATTCCACAGCGCCCAATGGCAGTGCCAATGCCATGGGCATGCGGAATTTGCAGAGCTTTCCTCTCACAAAAAGAGCTTGCGCGTGGCACGTCTTTTTCAAGACGGTTCGCCCGTGCCCTTCCGGGTGCGATCGATCTCCGTTGCTGTCTATGGGCACATTCACCGCTCGACGTGTTTGGGCTTCAGCATGTTCGGGCAGTGATTGTGGATGTGTCATGTTCCCACTGCGGGAACGTGACCATCGCGATGTCGCGGTTGAGACTCAGTGATCTCCGCAAGGAGAGAGAGTCCCCTCTGCCACACCCCAATCTACCGTCTCTGAGAGAGGTGGTACTTTGGCTGGTGGCCAGGGTGACCTGAGGGCGGTGCGTGGTATAAGAACACCGACGATCATTCCCCGGGCCATGCCCCCCTTTCGCATATCGCTTCCCGCGAGTGCTGGACTGAAACAGCGGCCCGTCTCTGACGCCTCGTTCGTTTCGTTCACACTCGAGATAGCGGCGAGATGTCGATCGCCGCATCCCAAGGTGGGTTAGATCCTTTGGGGATGACGATTAGGTTGTGCTCCGCCTCCGGGTGTGTCAGCACTGCCTGATCTGACCTAGAGTTGATAGCCATGTTATCTCGGGCAGCCGCGAGCCTCGCGCTGGTGTGGAACTCCGCCCAGTCGCGAGTGCTCGTGGTTGCGCGATCGGTTTTTGTGGGCGGCACCCGACAGCTGTTGGGCCCCGCCCCCAATGCCTTTCGCTCCCGAGGTGCATGAGGAGATCACGCGGTCCTGGAAGTCCCCGTGCTTCCCGTGACCGTTTGGTGGCCTCCTCCGCCTTCTCTGCCCTTGATGGGGCCGCGGCCTAGGGTACACTGGGCTGCTGCACCAGTCGCCTCAGTCCGCTCGCCGCCGAGGGCGCCCTCCCTCCTCCCATCTGGCCCCAGCAGCAGCCTTCTCCGGGCCGCGCCGTGGAGGTGGTTGCAGGATGTCGCCCAGTCCGCTGGACAACTCAGAGATGGGTTCCAGTTCTTTCCAGGGGATGGTAGCAGGGCCTCTCCTTCCCCCGGTGGAGGGCCGGGGGAGAATCCTTCTACTGCAGGCCCTCGGGCTAACAGCGCTTGGAAAGAACTCATGTTCCTGTCTCTGAGGACCCAGAGACCGGTGATGGCAGTGTGTGCCGCCTCCGGGCCACGCCACTCTCGTCCCTCTCTCTCGCCAGCCTCCTCTCAGAGCAGACCCCAGTGGAACGTGCGTCCTTCCCTGGTCTCCTCTGTCAGGACGCAGCAGTTAACCGTGCTCCCGCACCGGGACACCCAACAGCCTCCCTTGTCCGGGCCGGTAACGCTGCCTCGCTGCCCCACCCTGGGTACGTCTGTGGTCCGAATGACCCTGCTGGTGCAGTTCCTGGGAGTCTGGCTTCAGCTTCCGGGACTGTTCCGCTGGGTCGCGAAGACCGTTAGGCGCGGCTACGCGATTCAGTTCGCGCAGGTTCCTCCCCGCTCTGGGGAGGCCGCCCGCTATGATGGGGCCTATCCCCTGTCATGCGTGCGGAGGTTGTCACCCTACTGGCGAAGGGTGCGATCGAGCCTGTCCCTCCAGCCGGAATGAAGTCCGGCTTCTCAGCCCTTGCTTCATTGTACCCTAGGAAACCGGTGGGTTATGGCCAATCCTGGATCTGCCCGTCTTGAACCGATCCTTCACAGGCTTCCGTTCAGGATGTCGGTAGCGAACGCCTCTTTGGACGCGTTCGTCCGGTAGATTGGTTGCAGCGATCGACCTGAAGGATGCTTACTTCATGTCTCCTTCCTCGACGCGGAATTCAGTCCCCCCATTCGGGCAGCTCTGTCCCCTCGTGACTCTACGTAGTCTATCGAGGCAGCCCTTGCGCCACTCGGCAGCACGGGGTTCGCATCCTGAACTACTTCGATGACTGGCTCATACCGGGTCACTCTCGTAAGCAGGTCTGCGGACACAGAGTCCAAGTGCTCCAGCACTTAGCCCGTCTGGGCCTTCGGGTCGACTGGGAGAAGAGCGACTCTGCCCCGTGCAGAGGATCTCCTTTCTCAGTCTGGTTTCCAACTCGGTCGCAGGTGCGTGCTGCTTACCAGCGAGCGCGCACATAGTCTCTGCTGACTTGCCTTCGTCAAATCGAGGGCGAGAGTGCGGTACCACTGAAGCTATTTCAGAGGCTCCTGGGGCATATGGCATCTGCAGCCGCGGTGACGCCGCTCGGATTGCTACATATGAGACCGCTTCAACACTGGCTACGCGATCGAGTCCCGAGATGGGCATGGCGGTCTGGCACGCTCCGGGTACAAGTGTCTCGGGCCTGCTTACAGACTCTCACCCCGTGGTCGAACCTCAAGTTTCTACGGACCGGAGTGTCCTTAGAACGAGTTTCCAGGCATCTTGTTGTGTCAACAGATGCATCATCCACGGGCTGGGGTGCCATGTGCAATGGACAAGCAGCCGCGGGCTCCTGGACAGGACCCCAGCGCCTTCTGCATGTCAATTGCCTCGAGTTACTGGCAGTACAGTTCGCCCTGCACCGCTTCCGAGCGTTGCTGAGGGGTCAACATGTACTAGTCAGGACAGACAACATGGCCGTAGTAGCGTACATCAACCACCAGGGCGGTCTACGCTCCCGCCGTATGTCTCAACTCGCCCGCCATCTCGTTTTATGGAGTCAGAAGCATCTGAGGTCCCTTCATGCTGTCCACATCCCGGGAGTCCTGAACCGTGCAGCCGACGAGCTCTCACGGCTTCAGCCACTTCCTGGAGAATGGAGACTCCATCCCCAGACGGTCCAGCTGATATGGGAACGGTTCGGCGACGCACAGGTAGACCTGTTGCCTCCCAGGACTCTTCCCATTGCTCCCTGTATTATTCCCTGACCTATGGTCGGCACGGATGCGTTTCCCCCAGTGAGCCTTCTCGCACAGGTACTGTGCAAGATCAGGGAGGACAAGGAGCAGGTCATGTTGGTCGCCCCGTTGGCACGGCCAGGCCTGGTTCTCAGAACTGCTACTCCTTGCGACAGCCCCTCCCTGGCCTATTCCTCTGAGTCAAGACCTTCTCACTCAGAGACGGGGCACCCTTTGGCACCCGTGTCCAGCGTTCTGGAAGCTCCACGTGTGGCTTCTGGTCGGGACGCGGCTGGTTTGAGTAGCCCTCCACCTGCGGTGGTCGCTACCATCACTTCCGCTAGGGCAGAGTCTACACGACACCTCTATGCATTGAAGTGGAACCTCTTCGTCACATGGTGCTCTTCTCGCCAAGAAGACCCCTGGAAATGCCCGATCGGGTCTGTGCTATCGTTTCTCCAGGAGGGGGTGGAAAGAAGGCTGTCTCCTTCCACCCTTAAAGTGTATGTGGCCGCAATATCTGCCTACCACGATCTCCTGGGAGACAAAAAGGTAAGTCAGCACGACCTGATCATCCTGGTTCCTGAGGGGGGCGAGGAGACTGAATCATCCTCGCTCTCCTCTCGTTCCCTCTTGGGACCTCTCAGTAGTCTTAAGTGCTCTGCAGAGGCCTCCCTTGAGCCTTTGCGGTCGGTTGAGATTAAGTTCTCGTCTGTAAAGACGGCTCTGCTGACCGCATTGGCCTCTCTTAAGAGGTTCGGGGACCTGCAAGCATTTTCGGTTGACGAAGCGTGCCTTGAGTTCGGGCCGGCTAACTCTCTTGTGATCCTAAGACCCCGGCCCGGATATGTGCCCAAGGTTCCCACCACTCCGTTCCAAGAAGCCAGGTGGTGAACCTGCAAGCGCTGCCTTTGGAGGAGGCAGACCCAGCCTTGGCATTGCTCTGTCCAGTATGCGCTCTCCGCGCTTATGTAGACAGTACGCGATGTTTCAGGACCTCAGACCAGCTCTTTGTCTGTTATGGTGGAGAGCGGAAGGGAAGTGCTCTCTCAAAACAGAGGTTGTCTCACTGGATAGTGGACACCATTGTTTTGGCTTACCAGCAGCAAGGTCGACCATGTCCCCTTGGGGTTAGGGCACACTCCACCCGGAGTGTGGCCTCTTCTTGGGCTTTAGCACATGGCGCCTCGCTAACAGACATCTGCAGAGCTGCAGGCTGGGCGACACCTAACACATTCGCCAGATTCTACAATCTCCGAGTGGAGCCAGTGTCCGACTATGTACTCGCCCCTACGGGTGGCGGTAATGGGCCAGGCTCAGGTGTCTTCGCTTGCTCGCCATTCCACTCCACGGACTGGATACGTGCAATATTTTCCCTCAGGTGAGCTCCCCGAGAGCCCTGAGCTCCTCCAGCACTGCTTACGCCGACATCAGTTCAGTCTGCCCTTTCGAGCCCACACCCTCATGTCCGGCCAGGTGCTCCGTGTGCATGGTTCCCCTCCGGCGACCCCCACACGAGTATTCCCACCGTAAGCCTCCTCAGTGAGCAGGTGTCTTTCCCTTGGCAAGTCCCTGCCGCCCTAGGGTTAAAAATCCACCTTCGGCTGGTACCCTAGAGATCTTCCATATGCAGCCCTTAGCGGGTCATATGTGTATTCTTAAGTCCTCCCTACGGGTAGGCATCTTGGCATTCCCTCACTGGGATATGCTTCCCAGTGTACCTTGGTAATCCTGTGATAAGTGGGAGTCCTTCGTCCGTACTAGTCTTACGACAGGGTTCTCACACTTACGCAGGGCACTGGATGACAGCTGAGTGGCGTTGTTGTATTGGAACCCCCATTCGTTAGTCACTAACGTACGTCGTAGTGACTGAACGAAAGGGAACGTCTCGGTTACGTATGTAACCCTCGTTCCCTGAGGAGGGAACGGAGACGTACGTTCCTTTGCCACATCAGCTGTGTTGCTGGTATGCGGAGTTCAGTCTTGGCTCCTGCAGCAGTAACATAATGCGATGTTGCCAGCGTACTTCCTTATATACCCACAGGGTGGGGCGGAGTTACGCATGCAAATTCCGCATGCCCATGGCATTGGCACTGCCATTGGGCGCTGTGGAATTCTCGAAGATGATAGGCTTCTAAGCGAAACCCCCCCATTCGTTAGTCACTAACGTACGTCTCCGTTCCCTCCTCAGGGAACGAGGGTTACATACGTAACCGAGACGTTATAATGTCTCTCCTATCTTTCTGCCAATTGATCTGTGCTTCAACATAAATGGTTTAAGGTACTGAACTAAAAATATTTTGAAGATATATTAGCCAGCATGTCTGATGTCATTATACTATGTGTTTGGAACATAAGAAACATGCAGCCATTTGTGACTTGAATGTGTCTTCCAATATCATCCGCTTCCAGTTATTTTAGCTGTACATAAAACTGTTACACTGCTTGATATTGCAAACTGCTACCTTTTTCCTGCATTACTACATCAATGTGGCGTGGCATGTAGTCGATCAGTCTGTGGCACTGCTCAGGTGTTATGAGAACCCAGCTTGCTCTGATAGTGGCCTTCAGCTCTTCTGCATTGTTGGGTCTGGCATATCGCATCTTCCTCTTCACAATACCCCATAGATTTTCTATGGAGATAAGGTCAGACGAGTTTGCTGGCCAATTAAGAACAGGGATACCATGGTCATTAAACCAGGTACTGGTTGCTTTGGCAATGTGTGCAGGTGCCAAGTCCTATTGGAAAATGAAATCTGCATCTCCATAAAGTTGGTCAGCAGTAGGAAGCATGAAGTGCTCTAAAACTTCCTGGTATACGGCTGCATTGACCTTGGACCTCAGAAAACAGTGGACCAACACCAGCAGATGACATGGCACCCCAAACAATCACTGACTGTGGAAACTTTACACTGGACCTCAAGCAACGTGGATTGTGTGCCTCTCCTCTCTTCCTCCAGACTCTGGGACCCTGATTTCCAAATGAAATGCAAAATTTACTTTCATCAGAGAACATAACTTTGGACCACTTTTTTTCCTTTTTGTCTTTAGCACAGGCGAGACGTTTCTGACGCTGTCTGTTGTTCAAGAGTGGCTTGACACAGGGAGTGCGACAGCTGAAACCCATGCCTTGCATACGTCTGTGCATAGTGGTACTAGAAGCACTGACTCCAGCTGCAGTCCACTCTTTGTGAATCTCCCCCACATTTTTGAATGGGTTTTGTTCAACAATCCTCTCCAGGGTGCGGTTATCCCTATTGCTTGTACATTTTTTTCTACCAAATCTTTTCCTTCCCTTCGCCTCTCTATTAATGTGCTTGGACACAGAGCTCTGTGCCAGCCAGCCTTTTTGAGTTCATTAGCTGATTAGAGTGTGGCACCAGGTGTCTTCAATATTGAAACTTTTCACAATATTCTAATTTTCTGAGATACTGAATTTGGGATTTTCCTTAGTTGTCTGTTATAATCATCAAAATTAAAAGAAATAAACTTTTGAAATATATCAGTCTGTGTGTAATGAATGAATATAATATACAAGTTTTCCATCCTTTTTGAATGGAATTAGTGAAATAAATCAACTTTTTGATGATATTCTAATTATATGACCAGCACCTGTATATTTGGCAACTGGCTTCTTTTTAAAACACAATTTATTGTTAAAGTTTTTGGTATTTTTAAAACTTTGTATTTAAATTGAATATGTTGAATAATAATAATAACTTTACTTTATAACTGTACATTTGATGTGTATACACTCAAAAAAATCATAATATTTATATATTTTAATTGCATATACATTTCCATGCATTTAGATTACATAATTTTAACATAAACAAATTAATACATATAATGTGATTCTTATATGTAAATCATACATAAATGTAACGGTAAGATTTATGTAATTGTATCTTCAGCCAGAGAAAAAAGGTCAAGAGCCAAACTAAAGCAGACACTGATCTACAGCATGGTGACTTCCAACGAAACTATTATTTTCATTAAAACAGAAATGACAGAAATAAAGTCAGTCTGGTTAGTAATAAGTGAAGCTGATAATGCTGTTTGTGAAGTTGTTTAATTTTCATCTACTGATATCTTCAGAGATTTAATGTCTTCTTTTATCTTCAGTTGATTTCATCTAAGGCTGTGGCTGAAGTCAGTTGTAGTTCTTGTGTTTCTCTTTCCTTCAGTTATTCTGCTCATTATCATCAGGTGTTCATCATTCATGTTCAATCATCACTCAATTAACTCATTAACTTTAACACTGCTTCAATGGTACTTTAACCCAGTAGTGATTACACACATTAACACTAGGAAGTGTTAATTTAACATGGGCGTTTTTCTGTGCACTTTTACATAAATCTTACCTGTTTCATTTACATATAACTGGTATATATGAATCACATTCAGTTTCTCAATACAATTACATAAATATTACATGTAACATTTATGTATGACTTATATATATGAATCACATTAAGTTTATTAATTTGTTTATGTTAAAATTATGTAATCCAAATGCATGGAATATATATATGAATCACATTAAGTTTATTAATTTGTTTATGTTAAAATTATGTAATCCAAATGCATGGAAAATTGATATGCAATTAAAATACATAAATCTTATATTTAGACATATATATTTATTTTGCTTTTTTTTTGAGTGTATGCACTTTCTCAGTTTTGTGGTTTCATGAATTGTAATATTATAATTATTTATTCTGTTTCTCATGTTAAATATATTAGTAAAACAATAATCAACATATAAACAAGAGTACATTACTTTAGCTAGATAGATTTTATGATGAATTGATGTGCTTTTTTGGGCTTCAAAATCGAAGGTTAACATTCACTCCCATTATAACTCTTGGAAGAGCCAGGATATTTTTTAATGGTGAAGAGTTGACAAACAAGTGGCATAAAAGTCTCATCAAAGCTGATGTGACTTGCACAATATTCCAAACTGATGATATGATAGCTTTATTGAAGAACATGAGTTTATGAGAGAAGTTCAAGAGTTCATGAGAGAAGTACCAAGGTCTGGTTTGGGAACAAAAGGTCCCCACCCCCCAGCCCCCCCAAAAAATATTAATTGGACCAGTTTACAAAAAGGTGTTGCTGTAAAAACTTGGCAACCCTGTCTGTACACAGGCGAGTGTAAACGATCTTTGCCGGTGTTGTAAAAAAAGAATTTAAGGATACACAGAGTACTTACCAACACGATCATAATTTCTGAGAAAAATAGTAAAGGTGAATATACGAACAAGTTCTCCGTTTAGGATTAGAACAAATTCAACCCAAGCGCCTTTGATGACGTGGATGATTACTACTGTTTATCATCTGTCTATCATCGTCTAAAGCCCGCCCTGACAATTTCATTGGTCCGAACAGTTTCTGTTCAGGCATAATTACTTCTCTATGGATCAAGTCCAGACCGAACTGCCCGTGCAAAAACTTTTGTGGGCGGGGCTAAGTTCGTCTGGCATCCAGGCTAGCAAAAAGATACAGGAAGGGTGACAACAGTAATACTGTCTAACCCCTGTTTTCACCTGGAAGCTGTTGGTGAGCTGCCCTCCAGGGACGACTCAGACATTCCACCGTCTTCTAATCAGGTTAACCAACTTGACTGGGATTCTTTATCCTTTAAGGAGCTTCCAAATGATCTCTCGATCCAAGCTGCCAAACGCGTTCTCAAAGTTGATATACAAGAAGGAATTCCCCTCCAGGGATTGTTCGACTATGATTTGGAGTGTTACAATCTGGTCTGTGCATGATATTCTGCTGGTAACCTGTTTGTTGATTTCGAAGCTGTGGGTCAACAATGCCCTTCAGTCATTAATTAATTAATTAATTAATTAATTCATTCATTCATTCATTCATTCATTCATTCAAGAAGAATGGCACCTATGCTAATATTAGGCTGTTTGTCTCATCCTTATCCCATGAAACTGTAAATATTTTGATTGGTGTTGGTTCCTTTGCCACTGTCGCCTCTGGCTTGCTTAGTTGGGAACACTTAATATTCAACAATATTATTGATCTTACTGCACACTATTGGATGAGAACTGGGGGATGATCTTTACATTGGAACTAGATTAAAACAACTGACTTCAGCTGAACAATGACTCTTTTTTTAGAGCTGCTTTACAGCAGAATTGATCTCTACATCATTAATTAAATAATTATTATCCTGTTGATCACTGTAAAGCTGCTTTGAAACAATCTATATTGTAAAAAAGTTATAAAAATAGGGCCACTTTCCTGTTTAGTTCTTTTTTTCTACACGTATTTGTTCTAGAAGCTCCGCATGCAGAATAATGCATTATTCAGACCTAAGCATACCTGCTGATATCCATTAGTATATCTCAGAGACCTATGCCATCAGAGGAGGGCCACTGGGGGCCAGCAGCTAATTAGGGCACTTCAACTCTGTAAAAGTAATTTGATGACACTGATGTGAGAGATTGATATTCACGCTTCACCTCACTCTCCGTCCACTCGAGCGTGCTGTTTACCTCCCGAAGCAATTAGACACCAAACAGACAGCAACTTATTTGCATTGAAGATACAATACACCACCATCAGTCTATCAGCACAATCAACAGCTTTCTAAACACTTTAAACAAGGTCAATTTCAACACAACATTAATAGTTTGAAATTACCATTGTTTCCTCTGAGCAGTGTTTATCTGCTTTAGGGAAAACTCCATAAGCAAAATCTCTGTACATTTTAAAAATCAGAAAATGGAATCAGGTAGATATAAAGATAAGTGATGTACAAATACCCTCAGAAAAACCTCATTATTCAGGAGCTGGCTAATTTCACTCCGTGTGAAGGAGTGTCCTGATGACGATGTTTGTCTCAGTAAAAATGTAGACTTGCTTTCTTTTTCTATTTTTCTTTCATAGAGTTACAGTGACCTCTAGTGACAGAATAGACTTTAGAACATTGGCAAGACATGATAATGTGTTGACATTAGACATCAAATAATCTGTTTTGTAGTAATTATAACAAAAAGTAGCAGCTTTGCTTATACCATGGCAGTTAATGTACATTTTAATTACACTAAAAAAGTACATTGCAGGCAATACTGTCACTGTACCACAGTACATACACTGTAGTACTTGTAACAGATATACATAGTTCTTGTACCCTTAAAAAAAATGACTCTGGCAGTGCTGTGATGCGATGTGATCATGTATGATACTGAAATTCATGTTCCATGGTATTTATGAGATACTTTGAAGAATACAATGGTACTACCACGATACATGTCCATAAAATACATGATGCCACATAGTACTTTTTAGTATTTTTGCGTAGCAATTAAATGTAATGGAGCATCAGCACCATATTACTAGCATTGTATCATAATACCAAATCTTTTTTGTAAGAGTAAAAAAAAATGCACACAAACACACACACACACACAAAAACATTACCGTGGTGCTTCGTGTGTTTTTTTTTTATACATGTTCCAATGCTATTTTTTGAAGTGCCATATAAATACCATTTGTTTTTTTGTCAAGGAACCATGGCACAAGGTATTCTTAGAAATATCTTAAAGAGCCATGCCAATAATATGTGCTATGATAGTGACCAGGACTCAAATGGCTCATTTATGAATTTATTAAAAAAAAATAAAAAAGACAGTGTCATTAACAGTTCTATTACCAAAAAACTGACGTGGTATAAATTTTTTTTTTTTTTTTTTTTTAAATCAACCCACTGCAACCCAGAATAAACATAAATAAATGAAGTCACTGTAAACAGTCATATCTACTAGGGCACCCATATAAAAGTAAGATTAATAAAAAAAACTAAACGAATTCCTAAATTCCAGTAAAACATTTTTTTTCTTTCCCCAGTGAAAGAATTACTAATGAAAAACAGACAAATGCAGTTTTATATATATAGTTATATAAATACATCAAAATAGGTTAAAATGTTGTAAAAACATTCTTAGATTACAAAAACAATGCCAAATAAAAGCCTGTGTGTAAAAATGTCAATAATTTAAACAAAGCAAGCACTCTCACATTATGTTCCAGCCCTGATTACACTTTTTCTGCTTTAGTTTTACACAATTTATTCATTTTGTCCATTTGTTCCAGCATCACTGAGTAATTATGCTGGGTTTAATTCACTAAAATGTATAAATACTATAAAAATGTATGTACAGTACACATTACTGTAAATCTTCAGATTTAAGTTAGTGTTACGTGATTTACATTATTTACAGAATTGACTTCTGTGGAAATGAGACTGGAGTGGAAGATATGGAGTAGCAAAAACTACAGAAGTCACACAGCAGGTGCCAGTCAGGAATGACAGTTACGAAGTTGAAATATCCCTGCATTTGCCAGTCTTAGTCAATGTCACTGAGGTCACTAACAGGTTCATCTTGGACATGACTCAGGTGGTTCATAGCACGGTTGAAGGCGGTCTGAACAGCTTTGCGGATGGCTGAGGTGCGTCCCTCCATCATTTTAATCTTGTCGATGGTTTTGTCAATACCGAGAGGAACCATCTTGGATTTAGAAAGCCACTGCCTGGAGAAGAAAAACAGCACACAACAAGCCTATTAGATAAAACTTCCCCAGATACAAGTTGTTGCTCGTACCTTAATTAAAGCATATAAAAGAGGCAAATGTTCAGCCTTTTAGCCTAATCCTCAACAAATGTACAAAAAGCATATAACTCATTACTGTCTACTTTAAATGATTTTAAGTTATAGGGCCAGATTTACTAACAGCTTGCACCAGTGCAAACCAGTGCATTGCTCTTGGTAGATTGCGTTGGCCATTATGGAAATGATCCGGCTGTGTCCCGTGTTCTTTCATTTGTGTCGTCAGTAGATCACGCACAGAACTTCCCACTCCCATCAGCACTTTTTTGGATTTGCGCTCTCACGCTAATTTGTCCTGTATAGTAAATCTGGCCCTTAATAGAAAAAAAAAAAAATTCCTAAAAAAATACGTTGAGTACAACTAGATTTGCACGTTTTGTGCATATCTATGTGATGCTTGTGTTTTTAGTGATTGAATCAAACCCTACCACATTAAAAGCCAGGTATATAAACATTGTTATCTGATCATGATCAAGTAACTGAAACCACATTTAGAGGAAGTCTGGCACCTGACATTTAATGGCTTTTCAGCTAAATAAGTAATATGTAAAAGGTTGGCCTGGAAATAAAATGTAATGTTTTTTTGTTTTTTACAAGTAACTTTATTTTTATGTTATTTATTCTTATTTAAATGTTTCCTTGTTTAATTGTCTTTAATCATGTTTGAACTTTATATTAGTTAGACAAAGTTCTTGCTGTGGTATCAAAATTGGAATTGTGAATTATGAAATTTAACTGGTATCTAACATTTTTGTCATAGCAGCAAACAAATTTTTAATAGTAATTATAATAGTAATAGTGATTCTTGACTTGGCAAACATTAATAATTAACCTCTAAAAATCTCACCAGCTACGTTTGTTGTCAAAGAAGAGAACAAGGTAAAGTTTCTCTTCGGACTTGTACTGCATCTGTTCTCCGATCCGTAGCACGTCCAGTGGGGGCATTGGGATAGAGACTCCATTATGCTGGCACCCCACCCGTGGCATATGAGGGTCTATGATCTGTAATAAAACAATAACATTAAATAACATCATGACAATCCGGGAAACAGTAACATAAAGGTAACATAACACATAGGGCTGCCCCCTAATCATCAATCAAGCGTTAGTCGATGAGAAAAGGTTTGTTTGGCAATATCTTAATTAGTCGGTTGGTCACAGAACAAAAAAGCTCCACAGGAAGTGGCAAAGTCACGCAGTCTGTGATGGATAAATCACTAACGCGGCTGGTCCATGTAGATTAGATTAGATTAGATTAGATTCAACTTTATTGTCATTACACAAGTACAAGTACAAGGCAACGAAATGCAGTTTAGGTCTAACCAGAAGTGCAATAGCAGCAAGTGCAGGATATATACAATGGTTGCGTAAGTGCAGGGCATAAAAATGTACTGAATATATATAAATATGTATAAGTAGAGAGATGGTTATTACTATAAACAGAACTGAATTTACAGATGAATATATACAGTGAATAAATATAAATATACAGATGGCTATTACTATAAACAGAATGTAAACAGAATGTACAGGTGAATATGTACTATGAATATAATATACAGATGGCTATTACTTTGAACAGAATTTTACAGATAGAGGTATACAATAATATGTTAGGCTAATATGAGGAATATAGCAGTGGATTAAGGTAGTGCAATAAATTATGGACAGAGCTATCCGAAAGAAAGTGTAAAAGTGCAGTGGAAAGTGGTTGCATATTGCAGTTAGAAGTACGGTGCAAAATGCAAATGTAAACATGGTTACTGTAAATACAGTCGGCAGTGCAAATGAGCATATTCCAGTTAAGATATGGTGGTGCAAAATGCATGAGTAAACAGTTGTTACTGTAATAAACAGTCAGTAGTGCAAATAACAAAGTGAATGTAGGTGTGAGGTAGGAGAGTTTGCAGTTTATGAGGGAAGTGGATCAACGGGGGTTTGAGTTCAGTAAAGAGACAGCTCTGGGGAAAAAACTGTTCTTAAGTCTGCTGGTCCTGGTCCAGAGGATCCTGAAACGCCTGCCGGAGGGCAGGAGAGAAAACAGTCCGTGGGCTGGGTGAGAGGAGTCCTTGAGGATGCTGCGAGCTCGATGCAGACAGCGTTTCCTCTGGATGTGCTCGATGGCAGGTAGTGGAGTCCCTGTGATGCGCTGGGCAGTTTTCACCACCCGCTGCAGTGCCTTGCGCTCCGCAACAGAGCAGCTCCCATACCATACTGCTACACAGTTGGTCAGGATGCTTTCTATAGCGCAGCGGTAGAAGTTCACCAGGATAGCCGAGGAGAGCTGATTCTTCCTCAGTGTCCTCAGGAAGAAGAGGCGCTGGTGAGCCTTCTTGACCAGGCTGGAGGTATTGGTCGTCCACGACATGTCCGCCGAGATGTGGATCCCCAGGAACTTGAAACTGGAGACACGCTCAACAGCCATTCCATTGATGTGGATGGTGTCGTGTGTGCCTCTTGACTCCTTCCTGAAGTCCACGATGAGCTCCTTCGTTTTGGTGGTGTTGAGGAGCAGGTTATTATCAGCGCACCATGTGGCCAGGTGCTGGATCTCCTCCCTGTAGGCAGTCTCATCGTTGTTGCTGATGAGACCAATCACCGTAGTGTCGTCCGCAAACTTGACGATGGAATTAGTTCCATACACAGGCTTGCAGTCGGAGGTGAAGAGGGAGTAGAGAAACGGACTTAGCACACAGCCCTGTGGTACACCAGTGTTGAGTGTGATGGACGTGGAGCAGGTGGATCCTGATCGAACATTCTGTGGTCTGTCAGTTAGGAAGTCCAAAATCCAGTTACACATTGAAGTGTTGATGCCCAGGTCTCCAAGTTTGGCAATTAACTTGGATGGGATGACAGTGTTGAATGCTGAGCTGAAGTCAACAAACAGCATACGTGCATAGGTGTTTTTACTGTCCAGATGGGTGAGCACAGAGTGCAGTGCCATGGAAACTGCATCCTCTGTGCTCCTATTGCTGCGATAGGCAAACTGGTGTGAGTCCAATGTGGATGGTATAGAGTCTTTTAGGTGTTCCAGGACCAGCCGCTCAAAGCACTTCATAATGATGGGTGTGAGTGCTACAGGGCGGTAGTCATTAGGGCACCTCGGGCTGGAGTGTTTCGGCACTGGCACAATGGAAGTGCGTTTAAAGCATGATGGTACAGCTGCTTGGGCGAGAGACAGGTTGAAAATGTCTGTAAAAACCCCAGCGAGCTGCTCCGCACATGCCCTGAGAACACGACCAGGGATGTTGTCTGGTCCAGCAGCCTTGTGTGCGCTGATCCGGCTCAGTGCCTTGCAGACATCTGTGGAGGAGAGTGTGATTGGTGGGTGGTCATCTGAGGGTTTGAGCTTGGTGGCAGTTTCTCTGTTGTCTCTTTCAAAACGAGCATAAAAGTAATTTAGCTCGTTGAGGAAGTTGACATCAGTGGCTGCGGGGGTGGAGTGGGTGGGTTTATAATCACTGATGGCCTGAATGCCCTGCCACATGCGTCGAGGGTCAGAGTTGGAAAAGTGTCCCTCTATCTTTAGCTTGTAGCAGTGCTTGGCCTTTTTGATGCCCCTCTTCAGGTTTGCTCTGGATGCGCTGTAGGCTTGTGCATCTCCTGATCTGAAGGCAGTATTGCGTAACTTCAGCAGGAGTCGTACTTCCCTGTTCATCCAAGGCTTCTGATTTGGGTATGTGGTGATCTGTTTCTGGGTTGTAACACTGTCAATGGTGGTATTGATATGATCCAATACTGAGGAGGTGTAGGAGTCAATGTCCGTGTGAGCGCCACTGGTGGCTTGAGAAGCAAACATACTCCAGTCTGTGTTTAGAAACCTTTCCTGGAGTGTGGAGTCTACCCCCGCAGGCCACACCTTGATTGTCTTCACTGATGGCTTCACACGGTTGATGAGGGGTGCATATTTGGGGCTGAGGAACAAAGAGATGTGGTCTGACTGTCCCAGGTGGGGGAGGGGTGTTGCAACGTAAGCTCCAGCCATGTTTGTGTAAACATGGTCTAAGGTTTTGTTTCCTCTGGTGTGGCAGGAAACATGCTGGTGAAACTTGGGTAGTACTGACTTTAAGTTTGAGTGATTAAAGTCACCTGCAACAATAAACGCAGCTTCCGGGTGATCAGTCTGTTGTTTACTGATGGCTGCGTGAAGTTCTTTCATAGCAAGCTTGGCATCAGCATCGGGTGGAATATAAGCAGCAGTTATAATGGTGGAAGTGAACTCCCGCGGTAGATAAAACGGTCTACATTTAACCATGAGAAACTCCAGGTTAGCTGAACAATGACTCCCAACAATAGCAGAGTTTGTGCACCAAGCTTTGTTAATATAAATGCACAATCCACCCCCTCTGGTCTTCCCGGAGCCATCTAATGTTCTATCTGCCCGGAGTGTGTGACGTCCCGCTAGCTCAATAGCGGTGTCCGGTATTCCGCTGTTTAACCAGGTTTCAGTGAAGATTAGGACGTTACAGTTCAAAAGTTTCTTACTGTGTGTGATGCTGAGTCGAATCTCCTCCATTTTGTTCACTAGCGATCGTACATTAGCAAGGAAAATGCTGGGTAAAGAGAGCCGATGAGGAGAACGCGTTAGCTTAGTCCGCAATCCTCCACGCTTCCCCAGCCTTTGTTTACGATCACGCCGCCTTCTGCGTGCACTTCCGCCCGGCCGGGTTACGCGCATCGCCTCGGGCGTCCTAGCGATCTCAGGAAGGAGTTGAAGATTGTCCATAAAACTGTCGGAAATTCGCAAACCAATATCCAAAAGCTCAGCGCGGGTGTACGATGTAAAGGCACAACTGTTCTGTACGAACAGACCCGAGATGAGCAAGAAAAATACCGCAAAATTGCAGAATCTGGAGAGACGCTGAGCCTCGCGATCTACTCGCGCCGCCATCTTGGTCTTAAAGTGTAGTAATTATACCGGGTAGGAAATCCAAAGGGAAGTAGCCTAACATTAACCACTTTACATGGCTCATTTTAACATTAATTTAGATAAATGCACGCTATTATTAGACATCCAATTGTTCGTGCAGAATGTGGAAAGCTAATTTAGTACCACGCTAGTGATTTGAAAATTGTTTACAGTTTTTCAAAAATGCTAAGACAGTTTTTAAAACTATGGCTCCATTTCTCAAAACTCTACACACAAAACACACACATGATCCAAAATGTCAGACATCTGCAAAAGCAAACATTTAATTATTTTGCTCGTTCAGTGTGCAGTGGAGTGTACAGGAGTTTGGCATAGCACTCACACGTACATCTATGTGCACAAATACACTGTATATACAGTATGTATGCACAATTGATACACTTGACAGTTATTGAACGGAATCAACACTAAACTGACTTAAGCTGAATCATGACACTATTGGCTTGTTAGAGCTGTTTTTAGGCAGAATTTGAATTTGTTACTATTGTGAAGCTGCTTTGAAATAATCTGTATTGTGTAACATGCTACAGAAATAAAGGTGGCTTGACTAGTATGCATATTCAGTATATATTTACAAAATAAACAGAAATGCAAGGGGATAAAAATTATTTATTTATTTCTGAAAACATTGAGTTTTGGTTTCTAAGTGATCAATTTATGTATAAGTGATCATTTGTGTAGGACAAGAACATTTGGTGTAGGTAATTGAGAAAACACTGCTATTTTAATTTCCCAATGAAACAAAAGAGCTGTTAGTTTTGAATTGTGTCTCGAATGTAGAGAACTGTGTTTAGCATTTTGCAAAATGTTTGTTTTACAAATGCAAACTGAGTGTAAAGTAGTGTTGTAGTCAATACTTATGTTGAAACCAAGACTTTGAGGTGTTGAGACCAAGACCAAGGCCTTGTCCCAAATGGCACACTTCATGTGCACTTTTGGTCTTGTGGACTTACAATGACCGCTGCGTGCGTGTGTTCGTTAAGTCCACGAGACCGCAGGGTGTCCGATTTGTCATTTTAGGTCTCAGAAGAGTGCTCACAAGCGCCCCCTTTGAGGTCGATATGCGCCCTCGGTGCGCACTTCTGCCAAGCCCACACTGGTGCAGCGGACTTCTTCCTGGCATTCAAAGCAGTATTACATTGTGAAAGTGCGGACTCAGAGGAAGACCGTGAGAGTTTAGGGTGCCATTTGGGACAAGGGCCCAAGACCAAGGCAGGGCGAGACCAAGACCAGACCAGCACTCATTAAATTCATAAAGATCCACATTACCACCTAAGAAATTACTTATTTCAATAAATATAATTAGGAAAATACACTATATAGAGCTGTTACCAGTCAAATTAAATCATTAACAACAAAATTCATCTTTGCACTGCAGTGGTGGTACAGAAGATGCATCTGAATTGGTAAATTGCAAATGCATAAATAACGTTGAGAATAATGGTAAAAAAAAAAAAACATTTTGAATGCGTGTATAAAAGCAATATCATGTTTGCAGTCATGCTTAAATTCGTGAAAACAGCTCTCTTGCTTGTGATATTGCTTAATTATATCACGTTATAATATAAAAATCCAGATCTCGTACAAGTACTTTTTTGCAACAGTATATTGAACTGCAAAAGGTTCATCCCGTCGCTCAGTAATAGGTGCTCTTGGGGTAGGGAAAAATCCAATGAACAAAAAAAGAGGCAGGTCCCAGGCACTCAGTCAGACGTAAAAAGAGGAGAAGGAATGAATTAAAAAGCCTTTATTTGCTATGGCTTAAATCATCTTTTAAATAAATACAAGAGCCAACATGTTTAGACCAACAAATGGTCTTCTTCGGGGCAAAACAACCTTTTGTGAGCATTTGTATTAATTTGGGTGACATTTTTTGACAATCCTTTGTTAATTTCTGAAACGGCATATTTATAACTTGTAGAAATAAGTTATTGATTGCATCTGAAGCAGCCAGTTTTACAATCCAATCACAGTAATGATGTTAACAAATGAATCAGACAATGCACCGGCAATTTAGGGATATCCTCGCAGTTGTGGTCTTGACCGGTCTTGAAACAAAATCCAGAGACCTCCAAGTCTGAGACTGAGACAAGACAAGAGTCTCGAGTACTACAAGTGTAAAGCATGTAAGGTGCATGCAGTTTTGCAGACTTGGTCTGAAGATTAAGTAAAAGAGTGAGTGGTTTCACTAAGTATGCCTCAAGTACCACTTTTAGTGAGTAAACATAAATAAATAAAAAACTGTAATATGTTGTAGACCAAATTTTACTAGTCAATATTACTTCTCATTAATATTCATAGTTAGTTAATATTTTGCATCTGTATTATTTTTATTAGCATTTATAATCGTTGTATGCTTCATTACATGCATGTTAGAGAACATAGGAGAGTTAGTTTTGGACTATGAGGTTCCATGTGTGCACAAGGTGAAACAGCATGAATGTGTTTAAGTTTAATGCATGTGTGACTTATACATTCAGTTAATGTAAACCAGATGTTTTTCGGGGTGCATAAAACCACAAGCCTTTTGTCCGGAGGGCAGAGAGAGAACTGGCGATGGAGAACAACAGTGAAGCTGCGTTATAACATCGCCCAGAACTGTCTCTCTCTCCTATGACTGACAACAACAACAATTTAAATAAAGAGATCTCTTGACAAAACAACTGGTGTCTAGTCCCGTGAATCAAACAATGGGGAAAGAGGCAAATTCCAAGTCTACAATGTATTTATATGTACATCTCCACATTCATAGGGGACAGCATAACAAAATAAGAGAAATAGGTTAATTATTAGTTTATCGTTGTTAGTATGACTACAGGGAAAACTAAATGATCAGACAAAATGGCCTCAATATGCTGGAAAATTACAAAAAACAAAAACAGAAATTGCTGATAGAGGACAGGTAACTGAACAGACAAGTGTCACTCATTCCAAAGACGCAAATTCCCGATGTGAGCTGTCAGCTCCGTTGCAATTTCGAACGGACAGCAAGCATCCCGAGTGAGATTCAAATCCACATGAATCCACGTTCAGTGACGCAAGCAAGAAAAACAGTCTAGTAAATCAAGAGGATTTGGCATTTCCAATTAATGCATTAAATTGTTATCACTAGCATAACTCTAGTGCAAAGTTTGCACATTTCGTGTGTGATATCCACGGGCTCGCCTTCATGGATTAAAATGAAAAAATTTTCAATATTTTCGATTAACATTTCGTGACCATCCTTTCCCATAATAATAAAATTAAGTAAATTATTAAATAAATTATAAAATTAACAATTAGGTAAATATTGCACATGAAACTGAAAAGTATCTAGTAAGAATTAATCTGATTGGCTGGCTCCAACTTGTGGGAATGAAGGCGTACAGGTGTTTTTTAACAGTCCATCTGGAAACTAAGTTATGTGACAAGCGCCAAGGTTTGCAATATTGAGAGTTTTTTTTGAGAATACAGTCAAAAGCCCAGGTATAAATGGCTTTCCACTTTCTGCTCCAGCTTGTGCACAGTTTAGTGTGCAAGGCTGCAAGCCTTTCAAAGTATACTCCACTGACTGTGAATCTGGAGGGACATGTTCACCACATACTGACGGATATTGCCGATGACAAAAATGTGCACACTGCCCAATAACTGATAACTTAGTATTGTGTTTAAAAATGTTTTAGCATTATATCTAAGGCTTTATAAATCACATTCTTAAAAATTATATTCTAAAAAATACAGAGGTAAACTGCTACACTCACAGAGTTTAGCCAAATGAGTATGTAATTCAGAACTATTAATGTCTAAGTCTTGATTACAAGACTACAGCTGCCTAACTGGGAGAAGAGCTACTAATAAGCCCAATGAAAATTGTAAGTCCAGTTGTTACTGTATATTTTAAAATATTATAGAAAACATGGTAGATGCATTAGGAATGACCCAAGATTTCAGCCACAAAAAAAATGTAATCCGAAAATGCAAGAGAAAAATGATTGGCCAATTTTTTAAATAGAAACTATTACTTTAAATTCCATTAATAAAAACAAATTACATGGATAAAAAGTGTGAAATGATCCCTGCTTTATGTAAACGTTGACTAATGATAGATGCTATATTGACGGCAATAACGTTGAGCATACAATTGAGATATGCACAACCTCTCTCTGTCTGTGAGTGTGTGTAAGGAGAGAGAATCTCTTGTAAAAAAACAACAACAAAAGAAAGCATACTGTAGTAAAACTAATTTAAAAGGGATAGTTCACCTAAAAATTTTAATTTTCCCATAATTTACTCACCCTCAAGCCATCCTAGGTGTATATGATTTTCTTCTTTCAGCCAAACACAATCAGAGTTATATTAAAAAATATCCTGCCTCTTCCAAGCTTTATAATGGGAGTGAGTAGAGCCTGAACTAACCCTTTAAGGCCCCATCCCTGATCGTTATAACTTAATAATTAGAGCTTTAATAAAATAAAAAAAAGAAGTGTTTACTCTTATTTGTGCAAAGGCTGTTTAACACAAAATTAACGCTATACACGATAGAAAACAAATGGTCACGTTTTACTTCTATAATGTGTAATGTTAAAACAATTTTAAGTATTATGAAGAATTAATAAAACATTACATGAATTTATGTTTATGTTTTTGGGTTTTATAAAGCAATTTTCTGTAGATGGGTTTCATGAGTGTCCGTAGATAGAAAATAGGGAAGATTGCAGGATTGATAAGAAGAAAAGAGAGTGAAAGACAGTCCAAATAGACATTACAGCTCATGCACAAGACTGAAGGGAGAGGGAGAGGGAGAGGGAGAGGGAGAGGGAGAGGGAGAGGGAGAGGGAGAGGGAGAGGGAGAGGGAGAGGGAGAGGGAGAGGGAGAGGGAGAGGGAGAGGGAGAGGGAGAGGGAGAAATAGCTAGTTTCTACACATGCACACTCACCAGAGCAGGGTAGGAGGGGTAGCCACTACATTTAGCCCAAACTAGTTTGAGAGGTTCCAGCATAACTGTGGCAGGACTAGAGGGCATCCAAATAGTGCTGTTGCCAACTTCTATGAAAGCAGAAATATCAACAATCATGTTACAATAGTGCAACCATTCAACAATGATACTGTCAAATATTAGTACACTTCAAAATTAAAATTTCCTGATAAATTTACTCACCCCCATGCTATCCAAGCCAATTCCATGTTCATGTCTTTCTTTCTTCAGTGGAAAATAAATTACGGTTTTTGAGGAAAACATTTCAGGATTTTTCTCCATATAATGGACTTCAATGGCGACCAAAATATTGAAGGTCCAAATCAATGCAGTTTGTAAGTGCGAAGATTAATACAAACATCCTTTAGCAAAAAAAAGATTAAACAATGATTTTGGGCGATTTTGAACTTGGAGGTTTTTTTTGTAAAGGGCATTTGTATTAGTCTTTGCATGTTTGCTTGGGGTGGTACTTCCGTCTACGTCTAGCGTGACCTTTCCAATGTGATTGTGCAAACCGTGGCGCATCGCAGAGCAGCGCAAGATGAGCAATTTATCAATAATAATAATAATAATAAGTTACATTTATATAGCGCTATTCTGGGTACGCAAAGCTTTTTTTTACATATAGAAGGGGGGAGTCTTCTCAACCACCACCAATGTGCAGCATCCATCTGGATGATGCGACGGCAGCCATATTGTGCCAGAACACCCACCACACACCAGCTAAGGTTAAAGGTTTTAGGTTAAAAAATATATTTTTTATTCTTGAAAATGAAAGATGGTTTCGCTAGATAAGATCCTATTCCTCAGCTGGGATCGTGCAGAGACTCTGAAGCCCTTCGAAGCCCTTTGAAACTGCATAGATTTGGACCTTCAACCCATTGGTTACAATTGAAGTACATTATGTGAAGAAAAACGCTGGAATGTTTTCCTCAAAAAACTTAATTTATTTTTGACTGAAGAAAGAAAAGACACAAACATCTTGGATGAGATGGGGGTAAGTAAATTATCAGGAAATTTTCATTTTAAGGTGAACTAATCCTTTAAGACTATTAAGTCCTATATTATGACTTTACCTATTAATGATTGCCAGAAAAAATCTCAGTATTTTAGGTAATATCATGTAGTATTTATTTACACTAAAATGTCAATACTTTTTTTTTAACTATCAAACAGCTACTATTGACAATTTGATTCATAAGGTTTAATGTAAAAAGTAAAACAAAAGTTAAATCTTTAAAATAATCAAGGCACATCTTCATGCATATGGACAGTTTTCATTAAACAGTTAGCTCTGCCTAGGAAAGAGGCATCCCAATGGTGTTGATATTTCTAATATTAATATTCTAATATTTCTAATACTGCAGCTAGACCTGCACAATTCTGGATAAATTAAGAATCACAATTATTTGACAAAAATAGAGATCACAATTCTTGTCATTCTAAAGAAAAATGTTTGGTAACCGTGTATTTTAGGGTTCAATTCTCACTATTAACTAGTTGCTTATTAGCATGCATATCACTAGTATATTGGCAGTTTATTAGTACTTATAAAGCACATATTAATGCCTCATTCTACATCCCTTAATACCAACAGCAAACTACCTTACTAACAACTAATAAGCAGCATTAGGAGTTTATTGAGGCAAAAGTCGTAGTTAAAAGTGAATGTGTTTCCCATACTAAAATGTTACCAAATGATTTAAAAAAAAACATGATCATTAGGCTACTGAACAAAATAACATGTAACTCACAAAAGGTTCAGACAAAATGTTAGTCTATTAAAAAAACAAAAATATACATTAAAGGTTTACATACATTGTTTAGCTTACACCATTTGAAGGTAGTCTGACAGACTTACTTATACAAAAACATTAAAGCGCAAAAGCGTAGCCATGTTCGTTTACATTGAAATGCGGAGTTATAAAAAAGACCTAGCCCATCCACTGTTATTTGTTGTTTAGAAAGAGATGAGAATGATTTATTGCCAAACTGGGAGATGTCGTCAAATTACAAAAGGTGATTTACTCTATTTTTGACTGCAATTATAGACATCAGTGTTGTAACTATAGGGCGCCGGGCGGTGCAGGGATGACGTCAAAACCCGGAAGACTAATTCACTGCTGGTTCCCTCAAGATTTTCCTACAAGGCTTTATAATGGGGTTTTTCCATTTATGAGTAAAATAAAGCCTGTGGTAAACATAGCTTGGTGATACTTTGACTTTTTTTTTTACAAGTAAATAACGCATACCGAAAATGCTAATTTTTAAGCAGTTATGTTCATTTTTGAAAACATACATTTCTAATAATTAACTAGATAAGACAGTTTGGGGTGTGTGTGTGTGTACAGTGTACGTTGTAGAACAAAATATCAAAGTATTGTCAAGTTACAGTGAGGAAAATAAGTATTTGAACACCCTGCTATTTTGCAAGTTCTCCCACTTAGAAATCATGGAGGGGTCTGAAATTGTCATCATCATCATGTCCACTGTGAGAGAAAATAAAAATAAAAAATTTCCAGAAATCACAATGTATGATTTTTTAACTATTTATTTGTATGATACAGCTGCAAATAAGTATTTGAACACCTGATATAATCAATGTTAATATTTGGTACAGTAGCCTTTGTTTGCAATTACAGAGGTCAAATGTTTCCTGTATTTTTTCCCTAGGTTTGCACACACTGCAGGAGTGATTTTGGCCCACTCCTCCACACAGATCTTCTCTAGATCAGTCAGGTTTCTGGCCTGTCGCTGAGAAACACGGAGTTTGAGCTCCCTCCATAGATTCTCTATTGAGTTTAGGTCTGGAGACTGGCTAGGCCACGCCAGAACCTTGATATGCTTCTTACAGAGCCACTCCTTGGTTATCCTGGCTGTGTGCTTCGGGTCATTGTCATGTTGGAAGACCCAGCCTCGACCCATCTTCAATGCTCTAACTGAGGGAAGGAGGTTGTTCCCCAAAATCTCACAATACATGGCCCCGGTCATCCTCTCCTTAATACAGTGCAGTCGCCCTGTCCCATGTGCAGAAAAACACCCCCAAAGCATGATGCTACCACCCCCATGCTTCACAGTAGGGATGGTGTTCTTGGGATGGTACTCATCATTCTTCTTCCTCCAAACACGTTTAGTGGAATTATGACCAAAAAGTTATATTTTGGTCTCATCTGACCACATGACTTTCTCCCATGACTCCTCTGGATCATCCAAATGGTCATTGGCAAACTTATGACGGCCTTGGCATGTGCTGGTTTAAGCAGGGAAACCTTCCGTGCCATGCAAGATTTCAAACCATGACGTCTTATTGTATTACCAACAGTAACCTTGGAAACGGTGGTCCCAGCTCTTTTCAGGTCATTGACCAGCTCCTCCCGTGTAGTTCTGGGCTGATTTCTCACCTTTCTTAGGATCATTGAGACCCCACGAGGTGAGATCTTGCATGGAGCCCCAGTCCGAGGGAGACTGACAGTCATGTTTAGCTTCTTCCATTTTCTAATGATTGCTCCAACAGTGGACCTTTTTTCACCAAGCTGCTTGGCAATTTCCCCGTAGCCCTTTCCAGCCTTGTGGAGGTGTACAATTTTGTCTCTAGTGTCTTTGGACAGCTCTTTGGTCTTGCCCATGTTAGTAGTTGTATGGTGTGGACAGGTGTCTTTATGCAGCTAACGACCTCAAACAGGTGCATCTAATTTAGGATAATAAATGGAGTGGAGGTCAGAATTCTAGCTGATAGGTGTTCAAATACTTATTTGCAGCTGTATCATACAAATAAATAGTTAAAAAATCATATATTGTGATTTCTGGATTTTTTTTTTTAGATTATGTCTCTCACAGTGGACATGCACCTACGATGACAATTTCAGACCCCTCCATGATTTCCAAGTGGGAGAACTTGCAAAATAGCAAGTTCAAATACTTATTTTCCTCACTGTATGTTTACCACAGTGAATAGTTATGTTTACACATTATAAAACAGCATAGGAAAATCTCAAAGGAACCACTGGCAAATGAGTCTTGTCAATGATAAATACAATAGCCAACTTGCTAATACAATACTAACTTGTTTATAGAATTGTTGTATAAAAACAGTATCACACACATAACTGTGATTCAATTTTTCACTGATTACAATGGACAAATTGCACAGGAGTTAAACAGATGGCAAACACACATCAGTAAAAAAAGAATCAAGATGTGGATACCTACCAGAAGCAATTCTAGCAGCTTTGGCAAAGTTTCTACTCTCGATGCAAGCAATAATATCACTCTTGTCCTCCACTGTGTTCCTCCGGATGAGGGCTGGCTTTCCCTTCCCACACTTCGGAAGGTTAAGTGCGATACTGCTAAAGACAGATGAAAAACATGATGATGTGGTGTGCGAGAGGAGGTAAAAAAAAAAAAAAAACATGAAAATAAGAATAGTGCAGGGATACAGGGATGTGCATTTTGACTACTCGAGTACTTGACAGTTAAATCAGATGAGTATTCAGAGTACGGTTGTCGGTGCAATATGTGTTCCTGTAGCTAAAACAGTTGAGCATGGTGATAGCAATGTCACGGTCATGGGTTTGATTTTCAAGGGATGAATGAACTGATAAAAATGCTTTGGATAAAATATGCAAATATAAATATGTTCCAAACAGAACATTGTTGCTGACCTGTACTGAATGTCACTATGCTATACAGTTGCAGTCACAACTCTAACAAATCGAACCACAGTGTACTGCTCAATATAAAAATGAAAATGTTATAATAATATTTTTACTTAAGAAAAAAATGTTTAGTCAGAAAACACCTTTTCAATACAGTGCCATGGAAAATGTTATGGGTTTTTTTATGCTCATGGTCTTTCATTCAAAATATTAACAAAAAAGTGGTCCACATCCAGGTTTGTGCACACCCATTAGGAGCATTGAGTAGTGAACACACAACTATAGTGGAACTATAGAACCGGCAGTCTGACTCTCTAAAAAATAGAAATCCCTTTAAAAAGAAAAGTTTTAAATCACCTCTTATAACACATAATTAAGTTGATGAACACATGGCAAAGGGTTTAACCCCGTTCCTTCATACATAATCTTTCTGGATCCTTCAGAGATTTACGCTTGTTGACTCTCTTATTCATTTCATCTCATCCCACAGGGTTTGGGCCAGGGGACTGATATGTCCATGGTAAAAGCTTCATTTTGTGGTCAGTGAACCTTTTTGTTGTTGTTGATTTTGAGGTGTGCTTTGAACCATTGTTCTGCTGGAAGATCCTACCACAGCCCAGTTATGCTTCCTAACAGGTTTTGATATCTAGAGTTTATGATACCATGTGTCCTAACAAGTTGTCCCGGGTGTTTGGGGAAAAAAATTACCAAACATAAAAAGCATGAATATTTTGCAGAAAAACATTTCATGTAGTCCATGTTTATTTTTTGTCTAATTTTACTTAAATTGAAGGTTTGATTTTTGTGAATATTTTGACTCAAAGACGAAGAAGAGAAACCGTAAAAAATAAAAAATAAACTCACCGTTTAATATTATTGTACTGTACTCTAAGTGACAGATTGTTTTTAAAGGGATCTCAAAAACATGGACTGAATGTGACAATTATCTGGTTGTATATTTCAAGGTTATTCAACTACCATAGAGGATTTTTGCCCTTGCAATGTATAAGAGACACTGTATATTATAGTTCAGTGATGCACATGATTTGTTTTTCTTAACTATTTAATTTAAAATGTTCCTGCAATCTAAAAAAAACAAATAGTAGTCGAGAGACTCGAAATAAGCACAATGCTATTGCAAAAGGTTTTAGATGGAATATGTTACATCAGTACGTCATCCTCTCAAAAGAGGACTTCCCACCTGCTGCTGGAAGACATGCTGGATTCAGATGCACACCTGCGACGAGGCTCCAACTGCTTGCTAGAAGACGACAACTCCTCCTGATTCAGGACAAACCCGTTTGACAGCCCTGACAGACACAAGGAAGAGGGAGAGAGAGCATATTAGCCTTTTACAAAAGTACTGACAGTATTAACATTTATATCAATCACAACGGTCTTGCCCTTTTTGACTCTTTTCCTGCAGATTCTATCTGTGTCCAGCCGTTTGATGGGAGATTCGTCCTCACAGCTGTCTCCACTGGCACTCCGTGGCCTCTTCCTGGTGTGCAGTAGCGTCTCCAAGCGTGGTATGACGACTGACAGGAATGTTTTTGAACCTAGCCGAGAACTGTCCTTGGGAGTGTCACCATCATTCATGGGCTTATGAGGGCTTGTGCTTTTTGATTTGCGAAAAAGCACAGAAGTCCGTCGGTTTACTGGGCTTGATGGCTCGGCCAGAGTTGAAGTAGTTACTACACTGACATCGCTGTCCTCGATCTGCAGATGGGAGTGTCCATTGAGTGGTTGGTAAATGCCATCCCTTTGGCGTCTGTGTTTGTCTGGACAGGGTTCAAAAGGTTTCAGTGTGGGTGGTTCAGAGTGATTTTCCGTGTTAATGAGGGGCAGCAGAGAAACAGATGGCTCAAGCTTAGGTGGGACAGATTTATCACCTGCCAAAAAACAAGGAGATACTGTCACACAAACTGTCAATGCATGCAATTGTTACATTTTCTCAGAAAAAAACGTAAGCTGTATTATAGGTGCAATTTTATGCAAGTGCAAAAAGTCTATGTCATGACCATCCCAATGTGCATATGTCACACGAGAGGTTGTGAACTCAACCCTCTCGTGAACAAACATCACAGAGCTGGACCAAGACAAGCATTAGTAGTTAAAAAGGTTTTTTTATTTTTATTATTTTGTTTCAATAGAGAAGACCTCATTTGTCGGCTGGGGTCACATGGAGCCATTTGAAGCTGCCTAAATATGGATCTTGGACCTTCAAAAATGGTCTACGTTGGCCAACATTCACTTGCATTAGATGGAGAAAAATCCTGGAATGTTTTCCTCCCAAGCCTTAATTTCTCTTCAGATGAGAAAATAAAATCATATATATATATATATATATATATCTTCTTGGACAGTTTTGGGGTGAGTAAATAAGCAGGACATTTTCATTTTTTAACTATCCCTTTAACTGATGGACTTTCACAGTGAAACCCTGCATTAAAAAATAATTACTTCAATGAGCTCATTGTTTCTGCCGTAAATTTAAACATTGTTAGCTAACTGCGAGATTTGTAAATGTACATTTCTGAAATACATTACTTGGACACAATTACCTCTGATAACATATCACTCTAAATTGTAAACATGCATTTTCTGTAAAGCCGCTTTGAAATGATGTGTATTGTGAAAACGCTATACAAATACATTTTGAATTGAATTGAAGTGAATTAAAACAATAAATCTACAAACCTGGACTAGAGACAACAAAGCAAGATGAAATAATTCTCTCTCCTCAAATCTCTTCTATCCTAAGTGTATCTCTCCCAAGTCCACTAGGCTCAGGTCATTAAAAGTTAACTCATAATGCCAAAAGTTTACTTAGAATGCTTATATACATACACTGTTAAATGTATTATTCTTGTCATAATATCTCCAAGTGCGATTGGTAAAATTTCACAGCAGATCAAGAGAACCATAATCTGGGACCTTTCACTGACTTAGTGAGGTATATGAAAGTGAAAAAACTACACTTTTTGCACAAGCAATCATAAAGTGCAACAACTGACTATACTATACTTTGTATACACCAATCAGGCATAACATTATAATCAGATGAAGTGAATAACACTGATTATCTCTTCATCACGGCACCTGTTCGTGAGTGGGATATATTAGACAGCAAGTGAACATTTTGTCCTCAAAGTTGATGTGTTAGAAGCAGGAAAAATGGGTAAGCATATGGATTTGAGCGAGTTTGATAAGGGCCAAATTATGATGGCTAGACGACTAGGTCAGAGCATCTCCAAAACTGCAGCTCTTGTGGGGTGTTCCCGGTCTGCAGTGGTCAGTATCTATCAAAAGTGGTCCAAGGAAGGAACCGGCGACAGGGTCATGGATAGCCAAGGCTCATTGATGCATGTGGGGAGCGAAGGCTGGTCCCATGTGGTCCGATCAAACAGATGAGCTACTGTAGCTGAAATTGAATAAGTTAATGCTGGTTCTGATGGAACAGTGTCAGAATACAGAGTGTATCGCAGTTTGTTGAGTATGGGGCTGCATAGCTGCAGACCAGTCAGGGTGTCCATGCTGACCCCTGTCCACCACCAAAAGCAGTGAAAAAAAGATGCATTATAGTAATTGAAATGGGAATACAGGAATAATTAAAAATCTAAATTAATAACAGAACTAAAATTTCAGAACTAACATTTTTTTAATAATTAGAACCTGGAGCAAGATTAAACATGTAGCTAAAATCAAATTAAGTGGACTTTAAAGAAACGCAAAAAAAAGACCTGTTAGCAGAATACGTTCAACCATGCTGTTGTATTCTGTTGTTGGGCTAACAGGTCGTACATACAATAGAACTTTTGGGGGAGGAACTTGGGCACTGAACATGCTGATTAGTTGAGCTCACACTTTATTAAGTTTATTTGCGGAGGACAAAATCCAGTGGGCTACGTCACCGGACTAATCTTCACGGTACTTAAGAACGTGATGGAAACGCAGACAAGAGCAGGTCTGAGGGAAAAAGAGTTCCTGGGACAAATTGTTCCAGGTAATTTCGGTGGAAATGGGGCTAATGTTTTGGAGTCTCTACTAATGAGTTGAATAAGGTGTGTTTGATATAGGAAACGGTGAAAAATTATATGTCCGATTGATTAGAAATGTATTATCACATCTGGAAACAAACAAGTAGATGTTTGTTTGTTTGTATGATTTTAATAAGTGTATTTCGGGCAAATATTCACACCAAGATTTTTCAAACAAACCTTTTTGAAAGATATGACCAGCTTGTTCCTCAGCATTCTTGTGTTCAACCGCAGGAAGAGCTTTCCTCAAACTCAGCTCCATCCTAACGTCACTGATGATTTTCTTGAGCAACTTCAGTCGTCTGCTCCGTGATGGGCTAGATTTCATTGCTGTAGTTAGATCCAACTTTTCTAGTAGCTCCTTCAGCTGCTCTTCAAATGACATGTGCTCCCGGTTGGCTGGAACCAATAAGCGGTCCACTGAAAGAAGCAGAATTGTTTATTAAAGCCACATTTTTTGATTGATTTGTTCAAATGTAGGGATGGGAACTGCAAGGAATTTAATGGTTCTGATTCCACTTAGCTATTCCAATTTAAAAATTCCATTAGTGATTCTTAGTTTCGAGGAAGCACTAACTTGACCAGTACCAGTAAGTACATCTAAGAGTAGCATGTCAATTAATGCCATTGCTTAGACACAAATAACCTCTTTTGCTATATTTTTAAAAGCAGACTAAAGAAAAACTGTGTGTGTGTGTGTGTGTGTGTGTGTGTGTGTGTGTGTGTGTGTGTGTGTGTGTGTGTTTCACAATTTGCTTTACACGTAAATCCAGCAAATTCTCTCACACCATCACATAAGGTACAGTGAGTTAAGTTTGCTTTATGTCCATGAGCAATTCCCTTTAACATGCAGGTTCATGTCATTTTGATATTCCAAAACCACTATGGTTACAGATGAATTGTCACATGCACAAATTGTAAATGTGGCTGGTGGACAAAACAACTCTGTTCCCCCCGACCAGTATACCAGTATAGTTTTTGTGCATTTACCATCTTCCCAGGAGAAAGATGCAGAGGGCTCAATCTTGGGCTGTTCAAGCAGGTGCATGCCAGTTTCAAAATCAAAGCCAATTGTCTGAACATCTCGGCGAGTTTTCCTGAGCACAGCTCCACCCTGGTCCCTCAATCTAACAGCTGCCCTGTAGAAGAATGTATCCTTGCCATTGTACTTCATGCAGTTTTCGATAATGAGATTAAAGTCTGCTTCAAATTCATCCAGATATTTGTAGCCTTGTGCATCAATGCGTTTGCTCATGGTGGAAAAATCCATTGGGTATATGATGTGGTCCATATAGTCAGGCACCTGTGAAAAACACACACAAAATAAGGGTAAAAATTCTTATCAGTGATAAAGACTCTCAAGCCTCTTTCCATAAAATAATCATAGACACAGTCTTTTTACCTGTATTTTCAAGTCATAGATAAATAGAGGAATCATCATTAAATGTTGTGTGTGCTCAAAAATCAGGTATGGGCTATAAGTTATCAGAATCAGATCGGTAAAGGATCTGAAAAAAGTGGTATTGGTACTAGGGCTGCACAATCGAAATATCGCAAATGTACATATCGCAATATGCATATCGCAAGAGCACGCAATATCTGAATGATTTTAATAGGCTATTTCAACATTGTAAAAATTTTAGGTTGATGCATATGGCAGAGAATAGACTGGTATCACGACTGTTACTTATGTGACTTGCTTGACGTTAAAAAGAGTTATTAAACACAATAACTTGCGAAAAACTCCTTGCAGTCTCGCGCTGTCTGCTGTCTGACAAACACACCGAAATGTGTGCACAAGCCGTTCTTTTTTGTGTCTTGTTACACACTCAAACTGTCAAATACAAACAGCTATGTCAAAATGGCTGTCATCAGAGTATTCATATAAGCATACCAGTTGGGGAAAGAAACCAAATGTGTGTCAATAGGATCCATGTATTAGGTCTTAAAGTGACAGCCTGCTAATACAGTAAACCTGCCGCTGTCTGTCAAACAACAAAAGAAAAAGAGAAAATCACTCATTGTTCTTGGCTGAATAAACTTTGTAGCATTATTATGTATCAGTGCATATTTAATTCATGTGAAGACTACTGTTTTTAGTTCTAATTTTTAATAACAAAGATAAATGAAAACAAAAAATCGTCCACCCCTAGTTCAGGGGCCTGTACTATGATGGTAGTTTAACAAACTCAGGGTTACAGGATTAATTTCGAGTTGACAAAACCAAACCAATCTATTCAGGCTTTGTTGGTCCCATGATACTGATCATCCGCTTTCTCTGTCAACTCAGGCTTTGTTCCTGAGTTTAGGAGTTTAGCTGTGACATCATCAGTGAACAGCCAATCACACGCTGTGGATCAAGGAAACTGAGATTCACTTCTCGCGAGAAAAGCAGCAAGATTAATTTCTCTCTTCTGCAGAATATGATTGAAAAATACTAAGAATTTAAACTAATTTACACAGGAAGAAAAAAAGAGCTGTCTATAAAAGAGGACCACTTAAAGAAAAATCTTACTACGTCAATGCAAGTAAAAGTTATGAAGTTAGTTTAGTTGATATATAGAGAGAATTGAACATTTAAGCTCACATGTAGTCATTTTTATAGCTTTATTTATTGATTTTAAAGCTTATTTGTATGACCTTTATATAGGCTATTTATATTCATTTTAACCAAGTGCCTATTAATGATTAACTAAAATTATACATGTATAATTGATTAAGAGTATAATAATTACATAAATGATAAATAAACCAACATTTTTTTATTATTATAAATAAGCATTGTTAAAAGCCAGACACTTTAGTCTTAAAAAACATTTTCTATGTAGTGACCTTTAATTTGGAGTAGAAAAAGGGGGAGTGACTTTATTGCATCAGAGGTGTGTCACTTTGCTCACAGCTGATTGGTCCAATTTCAGTTTGTGATCTCTTATCCAGAACATAACCTGCCCTGGAGCAGGTTAGCCATGGAGCGCAAGTTACTATGGAGATGAACACTGCTAAAAGCCAAACCACTTTATTGGTACCAAAAACCCAGGATTGGCACAAACGAAGCTTAAATCTGGCTAGCCAGCTAAACCGGCTTCATGGTATAGGCCCCAGGCGTCTTTGTTTACCTCGATGTTCTTGATGTTAAGTTTTAGGTTGATGTAATTATATATATTACCAAGTCAAGCAAAGAGTTTTTGGTATTTAAATATTGGCATTACATGTTTTGTTTGTTTACATTGATGTTAAAATTATATTGTCAGATTTGTGACATAAAAAACACTGCTGGTCACTTTCAGAAGTTGTAGCAATGCTTTCTTTTCCCAGAAAGAATGTGAAACACATAAATGTTATCATTCTCAGTATTTAAATATTTTTAAAATATAATTGAAATAGATTTTACACACTTAAAGAAATATTGACCCCCAAGAGAGCTACAGATCTTTAATAACCAGAAATGAGCGTTTGCTGCAGCAGTTGGAAGAGGCTCTAATGAGCTGATTGGTGCAATGGTGCTTCCAATAGACAGTGACATCTGCATTTATAGCGAAGGTTTTAATTTATTATAAATCTGTTTTTGTTTTATAGCATTGGTCTCCCTTCTTCCCCCTTCACTTCGCTTAACAAAACTTGTTTTTAGCGTTTTTCAAAACTGCATTGAGAACTTTCAGAACTGATACAGGCTGTTTGATGCCCATTTGATTCAAGTTGGGTGCGATATGCAAGACCCATATGCAGGATGTCCAAATGTGGCAAGCTAAGTCTGGCTACGACTTTTTGACCATTTCAGTAACATGCTTGTCTCAATTATTTAGTGTACGTGTGGAAATATGAATACTTGCGATACTGATGTTGTATCGAGAGAATCGATCCTCATTTTAAAAACTCACACTGATACAAAATACCATTTCAGTACCAAACAGTAAGTTTGGTAATTGTATTACTTATCAGTAATAATTTATTAGCTTTGGGAAGAGGGGGAAAAATATGTGAATATTGTTTACTACAATTATACATTTTCTCCAGAAATTGAATTAGAATAAATGAATTAATTAATTATCTGTATTGGTGATATTGGTCTTCATTCACAGTATTTAGTAAGAATATGCCATTACACAAGTACTTGTGTGAAAATATATTCATGAATGCAAATTTGAATGTTGGGTGTGATTAATCATGATTAATTACAGAAAGAAACCTGTAAGATTTAAACTTTTTAATTGATTCGCATTACAATTATTTTCATCTCTTATATAAACTTTCATCATTCAAACTGACTATATTTTGTAGTGCAATGGCTGCCATAATAAGGCAGGCAGCTCAAGTTCAAACTGTACTTTATTTTAAACACATTAAATAAAGTTATATTTCATAAAAATAAAGTGCAGTGAGTTGTTTGGTCATTCCTATAATGGTCTTAATTGTGGTTATATAGATACTTTACAGTGTATATGGTTCACTGTATTATTAATTTACATACTAAACCTTTGTTGTGTAACCGGATCATGAAACACTGATGTTTATGCTGTATCTCTGATTTCGCTCAATTGTTCATTTCAAATAAAAAATGATGTCTTTGTGTCATTGTGTGTGATGTTCTTTTTATAATTTTGATCATTTTAAGAAAATCTGTCTTTCAATGCATTCATTTAGCTTAATTTATCATGGGTTGTAGACTCTTTATTAGGCAACTATTCATTATTTAAAGGTATTAATACAGGAGCTGTTAATTAATTTTCAATTCATATTTCTTCCCTTTTACCTGATAAATATTGTGCACCCTGATTTAGCTTGAAAAGTTCTCCAAACAAATGTTTTGCTTGAAAATCGTGCTTGTTCTATGTTTCCTTAAAATACATTTCTGTAAAATTTGCTTTGATATTTGTTTGCCTTCCAACTTCTTTTAAAGTTAAGGAAAATACAGACCAACCTCTTTAATGCTGATAGGCTCTGCAAAAATGCGTGCCTGGTCTTTTTCCTGTAACTGATCAAGCACAGCCCTCAGAAGGACTGTGAAAGGAGTGAGTTGGAACTCCATTAAAGTCTGCTGAAGCTTTATCTGCAACAGAATCACAAGAGTCATCATCCAAGAACACATACATGCAAACAGTAAACATTAGCAATACAAATGCTTATCTTGACCTAAAGCATACCTCCTCTCTCTTGAGTTTCTCTCTCTTCCTAATCAGCTCCAGCAGGAGTCGCGCTCGCTCAAGGTCATGTCTCAACCGTTGCCACTCCTTCAGCTGCTCCTTGAATGCTTGAGTCTCCTCCTCTGACTGTTTCTGTCATTACAACGTTTTAAAGTTGAGTTAACTATTATTAAAATTCAAAAATTTGCATCACCATATTCAAGTGCTTAGTAAGGCGATATTTACCGGCTGTGTGTTTTTCTGGGAATGTAGGCTAGTTTGGAGGCGTCTATTGAGTGGCACTCCATTCCTTGATTGTCTTTTAAGGGTCCAATAGTTCAAGACAAGTTCTCCAAATGCCGCCACCTTCTGTAGAGAAACTTGATTGAGGATTGTGTTTAACCTGTAGGAGAATAACAGTGTACAATAAAATTAAATATTATAAATAAATTAATTTAATTAATTAATTATTATATCTTGTAGCTATTGCTAAAAAATAGCATACTTTTAATTTTGCACAATCATTATAAAATAATATGGTGTGACAGAATGGCTAAAAACATTAGTTTTTTAGCCTTTTGGTGATTATGCCAATATATATCTTGATATTTGCGCTGAAATGGCTTAAAAGGGTCTGATATCTCAAACTTTTGCAAAATCTACAGACTCGAACATACCTTTCAGCTGAAAAGCTGGGTACAGATACAGATGGAACTGGGGCTACAACATCTACTTCACTGTTTTTAAGTCTCTTCTGTTTTTTTAATCCTGTTCTGCTGCTCTTTTTGTCCACTGACTGACAAAGTCTGTCATTTGTCTTAGTTTCATTATATATTGTAAGCGGTCTTTTAACAGAGCCATTTGGGGTGTGAGCCCCACAGTAGGCTGTCTTTTTTACTGAGAAGGTGAGGACACCTGAGTCAGTCAACTCTTTAATGGGCTCCATCTTCATAAAGAGACCGGCCTTCTGCGCACAGCTGACATGGAAAGCAGTGTAGCAGTTGGCTTTGTGGCATTGGATACAAGCCCCGACACCTTTTTCTTTACAGAGGTAGCAGGTAAGCTTCCATCGAGCAGGCGGGATGTTTGAGACACCATCGATAGGCTCAATGAATACCGTATTGGAGAACCCAACCTCTGGAACCCATAAAGCACAAACCACGTGACCCCATCGGTCATCTTCTGTCTTTTTGACCGCTCCTCCCTTGTTAGGGCAGAGGATGCAGTTAGCGGGTTGTGAAGGAGACTGCAGACAATGTCGGCAAAGCCACTGGCCCTCTGGAATATACGGAACACCATAACAATCCTGATGAACGGCTAGGTTGCACATATCGCAGAAAAGTATGGCGTTGCTGTCCATGCAATCTCCATCCGTACATATGCAGCAAACGGCATCTTCATCGATTAAGGACTGGAGGTTCTGTTGGCCTTGACTCTCTAAGAATGATTCTTTTTCAAAACGGTCAAGAAGGAATTCGAAGGCATTAGGGGAAACCTGGTTAAGGCCTTCACACTTTCTTTTCTCATTGACCAGCTCAAGCCAGGCAAAGTCTTCTTCGTCCATATCATACTCCACCTCCTCATTCAACTCTTCTAAAGTTCTCTCCTCATACTTGTAATATGTAGAAGGTCTGCGTGGGATTGCGGGGAGATTGTAATCCACTGTGCGGAATTTGGGTTCAGGAAGGGTGCAATCTTGCACCAAAGTCTTTTGTGCAGTGACATCAGCTTTCTTTTTCTGCTGGTTGTTTTTGAGGCGTGCAGAACGTACCAAAACCTGCTGGTGTTTTTCAGTATTCTCTTTATTGCTTGTGCACTCTACAATTTCCTGTGCCATGGGATCCTCATCCGTGATGACATCAAGCTTGTCAAAGATGCTGATCCGGTGCAGCCGGCCGTCGACTTCTAATTCCACCATCCTCTGGGCCTGGGCGTAAGTCAGTGTCTCACGGTTTGGGGAATGTTTGATGGGAGAAGGCAGCCGTTGGGGGATGGATACTTTGTTAGGCAGAGATTTTCTTTTCATTGGGGATCCCTACAAACCTGAAAAGAGAAAACAACTACTGTTATTCCTAATACAACACTGAATTAGATGTAGATGCATCCCTCAAAAGTCAAACCATGCTTATTTACTTGACTGTTTCTTTAAGTTATTCAAATGTACTGTTGCCATGGTACAATGATAGTATCAGAAAGGCTAGCAATACATTGATACTTTTAATGTACATCATGGCAGTGAAGTGTAATGTATTTTTAATTATACTGCAGTTTTACCACGGTATTGTTAAGGTACTACAAAATATTGATTACTTTGCAGAGTAGGTGCAATTCAAATCGAAGCAAATCCGGCATCACAGGCGAGTGATCAGAGACGTACGATTCAAATAATTCTGGTCATTATATGTGCATTGCAAACATTCGAATCGAAGCTTTTTTCTTTCTTTACAGGGCCGCATCTATGATCTCCTAAAATGCTGTCTAGGCATTTCCTTATGTTTTGAGACACCAAGGATGCGCATTGAAACCGTATCGCTTTATAACCCCATGCATTATAAAACAGGCGTACCCCTGCAAATCGCAAAACATTGGCCGATATTTTAGGATCGTATTACCTCTGATATCTGTTGGATAAAGAGAGGAGCAGCTTTGCGATGGCGAGATGGCCTGCAGTGATTCCGTACACAATGTCCTCATCCAAAGCCCACTATTTTAGTTCTGTATGGATAAATTTGGAATGCTGCCTAACCTTATCCACAGCTGCCGCCAGGACTATAATACTGGACTAATAATCACTAGAAAAACACTTGGTGTAATTGCCATTCAAAGGCAGTGTCGTTCCCCTTCCTGCAACGAGCGCCTGCAACCAACAATAATGCGGATGGTTCACTACGAATAGACGTCTCACCCACAGCGCACTACGTCATGACGTACTAGCAATAGAGACAGAGCGTATTTAGGCCACGCCCACACCGGGAACAAAATCCAACGCTCTCCGTTGACTTTGGAGGCTCTGCATCCTTGTCATTTCGGATTTATAACAAAAAAAAAACAGAACAATGTCTAAAAGCTGATATGTGACAAAGTGTACAGCAAACAAGCTAAAAAACACAGAAATAAGTTTTTATAAGCTGTCGACCTAAAAAAAACGAGAGTTTAAGGAGACAAAAGTGGATAAAGGTAGTAAAACGTGACGCTTCAGCAGGAAGAATGGGTACATTCTGGGATCCTGACACTCAGTGGCCCTCATTTATCAAAAGTGCGTACACCAAATTTCCAGCGTACACCTGGCGTACACCCAAAACCACGGTGACTTTGAGATTTATCAATATGGACGTTGGCGTACGTCACGCTCAAATCCTACGCCAGCTCAGGAGGTGGTGTACGCACGTTTTGAGTTAGTGCAAACATGCGCAGAAAAACAATTCCTATGCAATTCCCCCCCGTTTCCCCCCGTTTTGATTGTTTTATAGTAATAAAAATTATTTTGTTCAGTTAGAGAACAGACACAATTAAAAACTGAACTGAGCAATAATAACAGTATACGACGGAAGATTCAGTTTCAAAGCTAAATGTAAAAGTGCCCATTTAAGCGAGTTGTACTGTTCTGTTTTTGTGTTTTTCATTAAGAATAATATTAAACACACCATTCAAGCAATTTGCTCCCAAATTGGTGCTCATTCTAAAGTGAAAGTATAATCCGCCCGGCCGCACGGGAATTCATAACGGTGCGCATTATAAGCAGCCAGGGCCGGCGTTTGCTATAGGCGAGCTAGGCGGTTGCCTAGGGCGACAAATGTGTTGGGGGCGCGCGCAGGCGCCCTCTGGTGGCGCCCTTTAACTTACTTCCCATTAAGCATAGAATTAAAACAAGCGAAATAAAACATACTGTTTATTAAACATGATCATCCTTGGGCGCCCCCTCAGCCGCACGTTTAATTACTTAACCTGATTATTAGATTGAATTGATAGTGAGTATTGTCGAGCACAGGCGTTCAGGCGTTAGGTCAGGCAAGTGCTCATCACTGGCGCGTTCTTCAAAAATGTGGTCTAAACCCTCGGGTGCACAGGGACGGAAAAAGAGAAAGGCACACGATCAAAAGAAAGCCCAGTATAGAGGTAAGTCTTCTCATCTCAGCCATAAAGCTGTCAAACGAAATAAATTTACTTCGTATTATCGATATTATCAACTAATATTGGACGGCATTGGACGTTTTATTGCTGTCACTAAGCTATCACTAGCTAGCTACAGGGAGTGCAGAATTATTAGGCAATTGTATTTTTGAGGATTAATTTTACAACATTAATAATTAAACAACAACCATGTTGTCAATGAACACAAAAAACTCATTAATATCAAAGCTGAATATTTTTGGAAGTGGTTTTTAGTTTTAGCTATTTTAGGGGGATATCTGTGTGTGCAGGTGACTATTACTGTGCATAATTATTAGGCAACTTAACAAAAAACAAATTTATACCCATTTCAATTATTTATTTTTACCAGTGAAACCAATATAACATCTCAACATTCACAAATATACATTTCTGACATTCAAAAACCAAACAAAAACAAATCAGTGACCAATATAGCCACCTTTCTTTGCAAGGACACTCAAAAGCCTGCCATCCATGGATTCTGTCAGTGTTTTGATCTGTTCACCATCAACATTGCGTGCAGCAGCAACCACAGCCTCCCAGACACTGTTCAGAGAGGTGTACTGTTTTCCCTCCTTGTAAATCGCACATTTGATGATGGACCACAGGTTCTCAATGGGGTTCAGATCAGGTGAACAAGGAGGCCATATCATTAGATTTTCTTCTTTTATACCCTTTCTTGCCAGCCACGCTGTGGAGTACTTGGACGCGTGTGATGAAGCATTGTCCTGCATGAAAATCATGTTTTTCTTGAAGGATGCAGACTTCTTCCTGTACCACTGCTTGAAGAAGGTGTCTTCCAGAAACTGGCAGTAGGACTGGGAGTTGAGCTTGACTCCATCCTCAACCCGAAAAGGCCCCACAAGCTCATCTTTGATGATACCAGCCCAAACCAGTACTCCACCTCCACCTTGCTGGCGTCTGAGTCGGACTGGAGCTCTCTGCCCTTTACCAATCCAGCCACGGGCCCATCCATCTGGACCATCAAGACTCACTCTCATTTCATCAGTCCATAAAACCTTAGAAAAATCAGTCTTGAGATATTTCTTGGCCCAGTCTTGACGTTTCAGCTTGTGTGTCTTGTTCAGTGGTGGTCGACTTTCTGCCTTTCTTACCTTGGCCATGTCTCTGAGTATTGCACACCTTGTGCTTTTGGGCACTCCAGTGATGTTGCAGCTCTGAAATATGGCCAAACTGGTGGCAAGTGGCATCTTGGCAGCTGCACGCTTGACTTTTCTCAGTTCACGGGCAGTTATTTTGCGCCTTGGTTTTTCCACACGCTTCTTGCGACCCTGTTGACTGTTTTGAATGAAACGCTTGATTGTTCGATGATCACGCTTCAGAAGCTTGGCTATTTTAAGACTGCTGCATCCCTCTGCAATATATCTCACTATTTTTGACTTTTCTGAGCCTGTCAAGTCCTTCTTTTGACCCATTTTGCCAAAGGAAAGGAAGTTGCCTAATAATTATGCACACCTGATATAGGGTGTTGATGTCATTAGACCACACCCCTTCTCATTACAGAGATGCACATCACCTAATATGCCTAATTGGTAGTAGGCTTTCCAGCCTATACAGCTTGGAGTAAGACAACATGCATAACGAGGATGATGTGGTCAAAATACTCATTTGCCTAATAATTCTGCACTCCCTGTAGTTATCTACATATTACTACGCATTTCACTGACAATAAGGAAATCCAGACGAGCCAAATTTTAATGCTGCGTCAATTTTGAAGGTGAATAGAAATGCCAGAAACAACTGTTCATCTTTTATTATTTAAGAAAGGGATAGAGCTACAAGAACTTATATATTTTAATTTTTGTAGTGGTAAGTACAGTGTATCCATAATAGCACTTTTGTTTGTAGAGGGTATAGTTAATCCAGTTTATGGGTCATAATTTGTGTATCATTTAAGTCATAATTAGCTTTTTAAGTCTTGGAGTAACTATAGGAGCATTTTTGTTTATATAGTTTTTATAAATACTTAACCCATTTGTGCCCAATTTTTTTCTGAATGGCATGTTCTGCATTTATTTTCCCCAGGTTTTTGTATTTTTTCTTGAAAATCGTATTTGAATCTGTGGCAACTATAGTTGCCGGTGGGCAAATATGTTGTATGCACCCCTTCAATGTCAAATATGTATAAGAGGAGAACATTTAGCATCTAACTCAAAATAACTGCTTTCAACAGATCAATCTTTATTCATAATCAAATTTATTATGTTTGACTAAGTATACTAAAAACTATAGATCTATTGTAAGATTTGTTTTGTTTGGATGATTCTAGAGACCTTCATGATTACGTTGATATATATATATGTCAACTAAAAATACTTATTATGAACATGAAAATATCCTTTCTTTGGGAGGGTTTGCCTTCGTTGTGCTCCCTGGAAGTAGGAGTAGGAAGTTGGCAGTCTCATGTGACAGGAAGTTAATACTTTTTTTTTTCTTGAATCCTTTATTTGGTTGTATGCTTGTGTGTCATTAAGATATAAAACATGGATAATATCTAGAAACATACTTACAGAAGGAAAATGACACCTATACACTGGCAACTATTTGGGGGGTGGGGGGGGGGGGGGGCGCAAAACTCAATCTTGCCTAGGGCAACCAAAGAGCTAGAGCCGGCCCTGTAAGCAGCCTAGCGCCATTCTTTGTGAAAGATAAAGATAGAAATGCGCACAGGACACAAAAACCTTGCAAAAATGATATACGATCCGCCTAATCCCGGCCAAAACACAGAGATGTCGATTCGCACGGGACTAATGTTATCACAGGACCTCAGTGTTTGGTGAAATATGGTAGGTCATTTTCGGGGGAATTTTTACTTCACATATCACAGACATTCTCTGCAATTATTACAGATATAGTAATTATAAACTTCAGTGTTTATTTTTGTGTAACATGGACTTCAAGGTTTAATTTGTGTGACTTTACCAAAGCATTTGATTTGTAGGCATATGTATCCCTCCAGTTGCGAGCCTGTGCTCTTTACCTGACGTTTCAGGGACTGGGACTGAAAATAATTCAAACTGAAAAAATAATAAAAATGACATTCTTCTTCTTTTAAATAATAATAAAATAAATAATAATAATAATAACGACATTCTTCTTCTAAATAACAATAAGCGTCATTAATAATACAAATCTTAATAATAATAATAATAATCTTACAAATTGTCATGCAATTATATTAATGTGAATGAATGGTACTCCACATCACATCATCATGACTATTGTACGCCCCAATACATGTGATGTGATATGAAATTAAATGCTAATTATTTCAAAACACGTGCTGTAAAATAATGAATTGTGATAGGTAATTTCTCATCTAAACAGCTATTTAAACTGGATTTCCACCGTACATCTTTTTGTGGGCGCCTTTAATCCCACTCTTTAAACTCCCAAATAAAACAATTTAGTTTTTTTTTTCCACTTCCCTGGTGATGGTCTCGATCTCCACGTCAGAGAAGTTTCGCTTCTATGCCGTCTTCCGAGTGTCCATGGCGTAAAATGAGGGCGTGGGGAGGAATATATAGGGGCGTGTTATTCTAATGACGATCGTTTTCAGCCGCGGCATTTTATCAAGGGCAGGTTTTGCGTACGCCTGGATTTCAGAGGTGCGCACACTTTCGTAAATCAGGCGGTGAGAGGAGTGTAAGCATAATCTTACGCCAATATATACGCCCGTTTCTACGCAAGATTGATAAATGAGGGCCAGTATGCGTATGTGTGCAGTAAACATTCTGTCACTGTTGAGTCAAATATACAAATGTCAGTTTTATATATTATATTTCCTGTCTCTGATTACGTTCCCCTGTAGTGGGTGTAGTTCTCAGTGTATACGTGTCGCGCTCTGTCTAATGGCCTGTGTCTACTTTTTTGTCCTTAAACGCTCGTTTTTTGGGTCAACAGCTTATAGAAACTTCTGGGTTTTTGGTTGTGGGTTTTGTTTAGCTTGTTTGCTGTACACTTTGTCACATATCCGCTTTTAGACATTGTTCTGTTTTTTGTTATAAGTCCGAAATGACAAGGAGGCTGCTTCACGCAATGCAAAGTCTATAGACGGTGCCACGGTTACGCGCCTGGCCCGAAGTTAACTTCCGGTCTGTGTTTGTTTATCGGTCTGGCAAGGGGATAGATAGTATGGCGCACTACTCAGTAGAAACACATTTTTGACGTACTATTCTTTGATAACATGATATAAATATTAACGATCAAACAGAGAGAATATGACACCAGCGCAAAAACAGTGTGTGCGACTCACCAAAAAGCCTTAAATGCTTCATAAATATCCAGCATACGAGAGCAGCGTCTAATGTAATTTATGTATAATGTAATTTACTTGTTATTTATTTTGCTTGTTATCAGAAATAATCTACTCTAGAGGTAAGTTATTCTGGCTGCGTTTACACTTGGCATTAACAAAAAGGAGACGGAAAAAGAGGAAAAGAGGAACACGTATGTGAGAATGCTGTTTGTGGACTACAGCTCAGCATTCAACACCATTGTGCCCTCCATACTTGACGGGAAACTCCGGGCTCTAGGCTTAAACAGCCTGTTATGCAGCTGGATCCTGGACTTCCTGTCAAACAGACGCCAGGTGGTCAGAATGGGCAGTAACATCTCCTCATCACTGACTCTCAACACTGGAGCCCCTCAGGGCTGCGTTCTCAGCCCACTCCTGTACTCTTTGTACACACATGACTGTGTGGCAACCCACAGCTCCAACACCATCATCAAGTTTGCTGACGATACGACGGTGGTAGGTCTTATCACCGACAATGATGAAACGGCCTACAGAGAGGAGGTGCACACTCTGACACGGTGGTGTCAGGAGCACAACCTCTCCCTCAACGTCAGCAAGACCAAGGAGCTGGTGGTCGACTTCAGGAGGAATGAGAGAGAACACCGCCCCATCACCATCGATGGAGCACCGGTGGAGAGAGTCAGCAGCTTCAAGTTCCTCGGTGTCCACATCACAGAGGAACTCTCATGGTCCGTCCACTCCGAGGCCGTTGTGAAGAAGGCTCATCAGCGCCTTTTCTTCCTGCGACGGCTGAGGAGGTTTGGAATGAACCGCCACATCCTCACACGTTTCTACACCTGCACCATAGAGAGCCTGCTGACCGGCTGCATCACCACCTGGTACGGCAACAGTACCGCCCGCAGCCGCAAGGCCCTGCAAAGGGTAGTGCGCACGGCCAGCTGCATCATCGGAGGTGAGCTTCCCTCCCTCCAGGACATTTACGCCAGGCGGTGTGTGAAGAGAGCTCAGAGGATCTTCAGAGACTCTAGCCACCCGAACCAAGGGCTGCTCTCACTGCTCCCATCAGGCAGACGGTACCGCAGCATCAGAACACGCACCAGCCGACTCCAGAACAGCTTCTTCCCACAAGCAATCAGACTACTTAACTCCTGATCCATCAGGATCATAACACACACTGGACAGAATATCACTCAGCACAACCCACTGTAGATACACACACATTATATACACATTTATTTATCATACAGCATCTATTGCACTTTGGATTTCAATTTTTCAATCTGTGAATAATATTTTATACTATACATTGTATATTATTATTACTATTATAGCGTAATGTATATTGTTTAGTGTATGTTTAGTGTATATTGTTTAAAGTATATGTATATTGTAAGTATGTGTATATTGTTTAAAGCTGTGAGAACTAAACTCACATTGTGTAAATTATTTATTGTTTATTGTAGAGTTTACTGTGCTGTGAGTAATTGTGTGCGCATCAGATGTGTAATCTGATGCTGCTTAAATGTTGTACATGTCATGTCATGACTACTATGTTGCTCGGAACTGCACCTAAGAATTTCACCTACTGTTGCACTTGTGCATATGTAGAGTGACAAATAAAGTGATTTGATTTGATTTTGATTTGACATGCGAGCACCGTGATCATCAGTCAGTCAGGGCGAGTTTACATTTGTTCACATCAAGTGGTCGCCATCTGGATAACAGATCGGATTTATGTTTCCCGCAAAATATTTAAATGTGCCTTTATCATGGAGTGCAAAACAACTTTCGCTTTCTCCTCTATTAATGGCAATAGAGCACGGGATTTTTTGTGATGCATTCATTACAATCAATCTCAAATAGTGTACTTTATCTACAAGTTAACTTTCCCATTATTAATCTAATGTTATGAAACAAAGAAACATGTTAATCCGATGCATTGCATTATTGAAGCATATAGATAGGCTACTGTACAGAAAACGGTATTACACGGTCCTTAAAGGGTTAGTTCACCCAAAAATTTTAATTCTGTCATTATTACTCTCCCTCATGTCGTTCAAAACCTGTAAGACCTTCGTTCATCTTCGGAACACAATTTAAGATATTTCTCTTCTCTACGGTCTTACAGGTTGGGGTCGACATGAGGGTGGCAGGCACGTGCAGAGGGGGGGGGGGGCGGAGGGTGCTTGAGCACCTGCCTCTTTGCCCCTTGATGCCCCGTGATGCAAAAAGTGCCCTTTTTGTCAAGGCAAAAAAATTTTTATATATATATATATATATATATATATATATATATATATATATATATATATATATATATATATATATATATATATATATATATAATATATATAATTAAAGGCCCTTTTGTGAAGGCCTGCCCAATCTAACTATTAGTAAAATTAATGAATAATAATTTATCCGTGAATAAAATGAATCACATGATGATGACCTTTCACCCGACGACCTCATCTCTCACGCGCCGCTCACGCGCGCGCCAGTGCCTAGTGGACTGACAGGAGAGGATTCTGGTAAGTGTTGTTCTCAGCGAACGAAGTGTTTGTTTACTTATTATTTTGTATTATTTCACAAGAACGACGTGGAGAGAGCATGGAGCTGTTGTTTATATTGCTGTTTCCTGTATGTGTAGCCTGTAGAAGTAACGTTAACATTAGTTTGCTGTGAGGGAGAAAAGTTTCACGGGCGTAGAGTTACACAGTCTTGTCTTTGTATGTTATTTTACTAAAAACTGTTTATACTTTAAACTATTAGTTTTATTCCAGTATTTATTTAAAAAACTTATTCCAACACTGGTAATATACTGATTTTTCGTCCTCTGAATTAGCCTATCTGTTTTTATTATCATTAAAAAAATATATAAATTCAGAACAGGATTCAATCATGTTCATGTCAATAATGTTCATCACAGAGAAAAGTGTAGCTTTAATGATAATTCATCTGTATTTAGTTTTATTATTTGTGCAGTTCAGAAAGGTGTTATGTTAACGGTTACGTGTTCTGTATATGTCTAACAGGGAAGGCCACAGGTAAATATAACATTTATTATAATGGGATTATATAAAGATTGTTTTAAGTAGGTGCCGACAGAATGAACACACACATTTTAGTTTCTTTATTTATATTTTTGATTAGACATAATCAAAATCCAACTACATCTCAGAGTCACAATGCAATATATGAAATCATGATCACTGTCTATATAGATTTTTCTGTTTCACTCTTACCCCTGCCATGGCCCTCATCCGTTCCCCCTATTGTTTCTTTCTCAGATGCTTTTCTGAATCTGATATCTTATTTTCTCTCCACAGCTCTTGGTGTGCAGCAGCCTATATGAACATCTCCCTCTTCGTGTAGCAGTCGGCCTTGGCAGCAGTTGCAGCACAGTGAGCGAGTTACAAACACTTTCAGCAATCTTTACATCTTGTCATGGTCACATAACAATTGTTTAATCAGCTAATATATCTCATATGCTTGTTTTAATTTCTATAGTCTCAGATATACTCCAGCAGCATCAGCAGCAACAACAACAGCAAAGGCAGCAAACCCACTAAAGGATTTATTTAGGAATTTAAGATTTTAAGATTTGACCAGAAATTTTTTAGACGTTAATGTTAAAAATCTTGTATAAGATTGCTGTGATTTTTTTTTTTTTTGTTTGCTTGGTTTTTATTTTTATTGGATAAATGTAACTCTTGTATATTTGTAATTCAGTTTTTGCCATGAAAATAGCCACAGATACTGACATGGCATTAAATAAAACTATTCTGTACTGTACGAAACGGGCCACGTTGATTTTGAATAATGACCGTGTCCTACACAGTTTACTATAACAGCTGTTCTTTACTATTCTGTATAACTGAATCATAAGTATAAAAGTTTCTAATCCCAGAGTTATTAATAGGTGCCAATAATTTTTTTTTTTTACTTTTAACCTTTAAATGGTCTTTTTTATTCTCTTTCTTTTTCAAAACTGCATCAAAGCATTTGCTACCATATCAATACAGAAACATCCGTATCGGAACGCGTATCAGAAAGGAATGCGTCACAATATATTGCTGTATTGATATTTTGAGCACAGCCCGATTAAAAGCCTTGTTCCATGTGCCCCTTTTATACTTTGAGCACCTGCCCCTCCAACGGTCTCTGCACGGCCCTGAGGGTGAGTAATTAATGTATGAGTTTACATTTTTGGTTGAACTAACCCTTTAAGGGGGGCGTTTCCCCCACTCTACAAACATGCAAACAGTAATGGGAGATTAATTATTATAAACATGCTGAAACAATAAAAACATGTAAATTAAGATAATGCTGCCCAATTAAAATGAAACATGATAGCGCATAAGAAAGATAACGCAGCCTCTGTTGTTATAGACCTTTCTCACAAAAACCAGAAATAAGTAATCGTTGTGGATCCGGAGTTCCTGTCAAGCGCCAACACATCAGAAAAGCATACCCGGCCAAGAGAAAATGGATCAGCGAGTCTACACAACTTCGCTAACGGATTTGCCAAATAATTACATTTGATGGAAATGAATAATTAGGCCTTTTTATATAAGCCTCATATTACGTAGATATAAAGAACCAGCTACATGACGTCTTCCTTGACCACGATCATATCTTGTTTGTGCGGACATTGGCTACAGTTCAAAATAGTTTAAACATCACGCAGTGAGCACAATTCTATTTTTTAACATACAACATAATACTTTTAATAAAATTGTATATGTTTTTATTTTAAAAGACTATAATATGTAGCAGGTGAGGTTGTTGAGACCGGAAGAGGGTATGAGGGCCGGCCCACTGGCACTAATTACTTGATCAGGTGGCTGCATAGGCGTCGATTTCGGGGGGGACGCGTACCCACCAGATTTCGTCCTGAGTCCTTTTGTACCCACCACTTTTTTTTTTTTTTAAACCTCGAGTTCAATTTTACGGTGAAGCATTGCTGCCACACGCATTATTTTTTCCACTCAATTTTTTCGTAATAACGATATCTTATGTCGTTTTAACGACATCTTTTGTCTTAAAAACGTTTGAAAAGCAGAAGCAAGCTCCTTAAAACAGGCTCTTCTGCTACCTGTATCAGTGGCCGTGCCCACAGCACGAAATTGTTGTAATGTATTGATGTAGCCTACAGTTCTTAACAGCCATGGGCAGCAGTGCCATGGACCGCTCATGATCAGCGTAATGACGGACCCGGTGCAGCCACAAATATCAGAACTATCTATAGGCCTACTGTAATTAAGACATTCAAGAAATGTATTAAAAAGAAAGACGCTTTCAGCCTTACTCGACTTTTTTACGCCCCTAGGGCCGGGCTTCGGGCCAATTTTCCAGTCATAGCCCACCTCAGACACGGGCCGGTGTTCTGTCGATTTGTCCTACCTTGTCAGATTTTGCTACCTCCCATTAAAACAGTAGGTAGCACAATTCGACAGCAAAAAATGCTGCCTGTCAGATTGTGCTATATTCATCTAATTTGAAGCTTTATTAATATCCATACCTACCCCTTCCCCACAGCAACACTGCAAAATTAAAGACAGACAAACAGATCCAACTAAAATCACGTTTTATTGAGTCAGCAGTTATATACAAACAATACGGAAAGCTTCAATACTTAAGGTTGTTGCAGTAGCGGACCAGCTCAGCGATCTGTCTTTCTGCCTCCAGGATGCGCACGCACCCTGTAATGTTTATAAACAAGAAACCCGTGTATAGGACGGCGCTATGCAACACGCATCGCTGCAAATGAGTAAAGCAAGCCAACGCAAACTGCCACAAGTGAAAGTGAAAATAAGCTAAGTCTTAGATGCTCAAAAGCACAATCATCTTCATTAAAACTAATGAGACTAAAGGCTCTTACAGTGTTTAGGTCGCTCATTCTCATACTGCGGTCTTTGATGTTGAAATGAGCTGATGAATAAAATGTCTGTTGAAATGAGCTGATGAATAAAATGTCTCATATCTGTTGCTTTCGTTGACATGAACTCCGTTAAATGTGCATATAGCACAGGAATTGAAGATCGGATTTATATTCATTTCGCGGAGAGGTGTAGCCTAAGGTAAGACAACCAGCATGTTTTTTTAATTATTTGTTTAGATTGTGTAGCCCGTTTCGTTTGCGCGCGCTGTTGCGATCTGTGCCTGCCTCATCTTGTCAAAAATGCCTTTTTACTGTGATGGTGTGATAGTAGGCTAAACGATTAAACGATGCTTTAAGTGTTTTATTTGGATTTTATAAGCAAGACAAGTCAAGTGTTGATTTCAGAGGCTAAAGTATTGGGTTAACATTGGCCGCTGGCCGCTAGGTTTCACTTTAAAAAGCAAAAACTTTAGTTTAACAAAGAAAAAAATGCTTAAATTTTTTTTCTAAATTAACTTAATAAAGAAACGAAACGAAATATAGCCTAACTACTCTGACGTATTGATTTGAGAGGCTAAAGCGTTGGGTTAACTCACTGTCGGCCGCTGGCCGCTTGGTCGTCACTTTAAAAGCAAAAACTTTACTTTTAGTTTAACAAACAAAAAAATGCTTCAAAAGTTTTTCTAAATTAATTTAATGAAGAAACAAAACGAAATGTAACTATTTTGACATTAAAAACAAAACTTAACTATTTTAATGGCTGCAACTAATGTGTAATAGAGAGGATAAAAAAACACGGGCTCCAGTGGGACTCTGATAACGAAGTGGTTAAAAAAAATTGCAAAAATGAAAAATATTAAAGAATTCGCGGGGCGCTTTCGTCGGCATGAGTAAGATAGGCTATAAGACCCGCAATATGTCTCTCAGCTGACATTTTTATTTATTTACATTAGTGAGCTACAGGACATAGTCTTTCAAAACATGACCTGCGCGAAAGAGAGAGAAAAAAATGCATCATGTAGGCCTACCCAGCACTTCTGAATGCGTCTCTGTCCCCAGCACATTTCAAACCAAACTGACGCCCATGGGTGGCTGGCACTAATTACTTGATCAGGTGGCTGCAGGGTCCTTTTCTTTTTAATGTGTCCAAGACGTGGACGGGTGAACAATAGTGTGGTGTGCGTTCGAGGAGTGAGCCTTGGAGTTAAGCTGTGCGGTCAGGAGAATGTGAGTCTTTTTCTTTGGAATGTTATGTCCATGGGTTTGTAATGTTAAACTCATTTCCCATTGAGTAGCGCTTAACACGGCTCATTGTTTGTTTGTAGCTCGGCCTGGTGTCTGGTGCATATGGTGACCAGTAAATGGTACACGCAGTTACAAGTCTACATTGCTCGCGGTATAGCGTGTAACGTTAGTGATTCCATACGGGTTTGCAGCAACGTAAGTTTACTTGCTTCCTTTCTCCCTCAGACGTAGCATATGCTATTTATAGCTCTGATTGTTTCCTGTTTGATTATTTATGAGCAGAAGCAACGCTAACGCTGGTGAGTGTACTCAGCTAGTCACCCACACTGTTGAACTTCAGTGGCTTCCAATTCATCTACTGTAGGTCCTACATCTACTGGCTTCAACTGTAAGTCCGTTTCACTTTTTGTAGCCGTTTGAGTGACAAAGGTATTGGCCTGTATGCAGTTGTTACCAAACCCAGTAGTTCAATCATTTATGCTTTTTGCTTACAAGAGGATTTCTTCGTCTGTCCACTGTTTTTCCTGGGTTTGGTCATCCTTCACCCTTTTATTGCTTTGAACATACGTGTTACAGCTGTGTTCTGACCTGGAGCTTGGTGGGCCTGCTAAGCTTAGCCTGCTAGCTCCATTGTTTGTTTGTGTCCCCTTTTTTTTTTTTTTTTTGCAACCATTGTGATTTTTGTATTTGGCCTTGGGTATTGTGCAATATTTCTTGTGGGGCGGTGTTCCTTTTGTAGTGCCCACCAGTGTGCAGTGTGAAACGCCGTGTGTGTGCGGCCTATTTGGTGTGGAGTCTGTTGGAGTGTTTGTACACTACCTATTTATTTGACTTTATTCACCAAGCTACAATGTGAACACATTTTGCTGTGACTTAATTATTAATTGATTAACCGCTTTCAACAGAGAATATTTGCTCGCCCCAATTGCATGGTTGTATTTATTGTGTCTACTGTTTTAATAAAATTATATTTTTGATTACATCAGTCCCATTCGTGTTCCTTCGTTGGACAACCTGCCTAGATAGCCTTAAGGGGAGGGCTACTTGGGTTTTCTAGTTTAACTATACAAATTGTGAATCTGGGTGCCCGCTAGGGGTCACATATATATGTTTACAAAAAAATACAAAATGTTGATTAACATGGTTATGTTTTAAAACAAAATAAATTCACAATATGTATGGAGGCATTTTGCAAACGTGAATTTTATATATATTAAATAAAATCATACTTTTTTTTTTTAAATAGAAAATATATACACGACTCACGAGGCAACATCCATTTTAAGCATGCGTGTTTATTTTAGTAGTCAGTGAACGGCCTGAGAAACATTTAAATAGATTTCAGTTAATAATGGTTATATAAATATTAGGGTTTTTTTTTTTTTTTTTTATAATTCCCCACAGAGGTGCGTCATATGCCGCTTTGCGTTGAAAGGCTTGTAAGTTAGGACATGAGCAGGGAAGTTTGGTCTTTCATCCCGCAGGATAGCCTGAATCCATTTCCGTCAAACTCCACTATCAACAGGGAAGGAATGAAACGACAGATGCTTTTGGGAATAACAAGAACAGCCTGGTAAGCTACAATCACACTTGCTCGTTGCTTGCGCCATTTGTTTACCTGTATCCCTGCCCGGGGAGGAAGATTACCACAATGATTACGTATTTCCGGTCGCAAATACGGAAGTTGTGAGAGGTCTATTGATTCTTTTCAGACTACTACCGGAAGTTAAGTTTGGGCCACAAAAGCGCGCATGCGCAGTAACGTTTGTTTATGTTGTTGTCATTGACACCACTGAGAGCGTTCAATTGTTTTCCCCCCGGTGGTCGCGCGACGATGGCTGTCCCAATTCGAAGGGGCCTTCAAATGCGTCCGCGGTTTTACAGCCGAATTAGGCTACTTTTTAAGTTGTTGCCGCGGGTATAAATTATTTCTGCGGGTTGGTTTCTCCCCCATAAGTACGATTTTGCCGCTCCAACACCGCCAAACGTACAACTCCAGTGGAGAATTCGGCCGCTAGATGGAGAAAATCATCCTTCTCCCTGGCCGCGAAGGATCGAAACAACCAGGGCTGCGTCCTTCTCCCTAAGTTGATCGTAGAGACCATTGGTGGCAATTGTTCTACGATCAATTTAAGCTTACGATGGTTTTGGGAAACGTGGACAAGTGGATCCTTCGCGGTCGAGGAATACACTTATGAATGTTAGTATTGTGTTTTAATTTACTCAAATAACCAACGAAACATTTTAAAAGCCGGTGGTCTTTATTTCTGTGTTGTTACCACTGCACGGCTTTATTCGTTAGGTGATCTGATGTAATGTTTTGTTTTATGGATAAAGTAGCAGACAGCTTTATTAAAATGAGGGCAGCAAATGAGTATTTATTTACCGGGCCGAAAAACTCAGCCAGAGTGGATTGGAGTACGGCCCATTTGTAGTATTTCCATAGGCTAGGTTCTCGTGTAGGTATCCACAACTTTCCTGCAAGTCATAATGGGCGTCGCCATTGTAACGATTATGGTCGCAGACATTGAATGAATCTTCCAAATGATTCATTAGATGAACAATCCCTTTCACAAAGCCCTAATTCAGCTCCAGACCCCAGGAAATCGATCATTATCACGAGGCTCCATTTCTGCCTCGGGCTACCACGTCTATATCACAATTACGTGATTTCCTATGGACTTTTGACCAAAACTTCACAAAGAGGACAAAAGACTCGTTGTGATCGCAAGACAAAGAAACAAACGGGTCTCTGTCTTTTTTTAGGACTGCTAAATGAACTCCAAGTGACACAGTTTAAGACTCCAAAGAAACTACCAGAAAATGTTACATACTAGAATGTATAAGATTATGATTATTGGACTTTCACTCAAATAGCCTTCGACATAGTTTGTTAGCGTGTTTACAACTGATACACGTGACTATTATGCATGTAGATCATTCCCAAATTCATGCAATTATGTAACTATTGAATGAGTGGATAAAAGACACCGTGTTTCATACCCTTGTGCTTGTATGGATGTGATAAAACAGATGAGCTGAATGAAATCTTTATAGAATTAATAATGTCCTTATAGTAAGAAATTAGGTCTAACTTTACTCTCTGCTTAAGGGCAGGAAATTAAATGACTATAGATAATCCAATTTTATGGGAGGGGTGGAGGCACAGTCACCCCTGAACCCTAATTGGCCAGAATCCATCCAGGGGATGGGCAAATTTCTGAGTTTAACCTCTGGATCACAGAGGAAGAGTTCAGAGTGTTGTTCGCGAGACGTTCACCGCTGGGTGTTCACGCGTGTTCGCACGGTATTCACGTTCTGTTCTTTGTTCAGTCAAGAGCAGAGTTGATATTTACGGCCCGTTCAAATGAACGCTCATTTGCTCGGCTGTAAATTAGACTCGCAAAATTCCCTATGAATTCATTAATTCATACATTTGAGCTACATAGACTTGTTTCCCTTTAACAGACTTCCCTTTAAGTTCTTATCGGTGGACGAATAAGTTAAGGTGTAAACATTAATTCTGAATTATTTATAAATTATAGCGTAATTCGAGTCTCTTTCATTTTAATTCAAATTCCCCGTTGAGTTATTATTTTATCTGACTCATTGTCGCTACACCATGACACTCGATACTTCCTGTTGACGGTATCTCAGTTCCGGTTTAGCATACAGAGATAAGTTACTCGCGGCGGTACAAACGAGTGAAACTGATTGCATATGCTGCTGACAGACATATTAAGCAATGGCTTCAAGTGGCTCAACATGTGTCGTTGTTGGGTGTACAAACAACACTAGAAAACTGAAGGATTTTATGAATGGGACCTGCTTCCAACATAAATGGATCCGTTTGACATGTTGCCTAGCACCCTACGCACTAGCGATGGGGAAATGAAGCCTCATGAAGCAGTGAGGCTTTTCCCTGACTGTTCCGGGAAAAGATTCGAAGCTTTAAGTGTCGAGAACAGCGCCATCTGGTGTTTATTTAAAATAAAGCAGCCAGAAACCTGTGGAAGAAGCTCTGTCAGATGAAGCAACCACAACACACTCCCATCGTTTCAATGTTATGTGTACAAATAAAAGCCTTACACGTTTGTGTTTAAGTTGTCCATTAAATAAATTAATTTACTCATTAAAGTGTGACAATAAAATATAATATGAGCTTATATGATTCAATAAGATCTAATATAGGATCTCTCTCTCACTCACATAGTGAATAAGGACATTGTGTGATAGGATCATTAAATGTGCTAATGACACTTGGCAGTGACAGTGCTTGTGTAACTGTAGGAATAACAGAAAGGTTTTTAATTATTTTTATTAAGGGGGGGAAAACTGTTTCACAGTGTTGGGGCTGACTCCTGAGTCTATTTCTTCTCTTAGACAGTAGAAAAGCATACATACATTGGAATCTATAAACTCAAAATAATTCCCAGATAGGGGAAGTCTTTCTCTTTGTTTGTGCCTGTTGCCATTGCTCTAAATACAAACCCTTCACCAAACACCAACACCCTATCCCCTAATCACACCCTAACCCCAAATTGCCTAGAAAACAACAAAAGTGCAAAGATTTTACCAAAATAAAAAGACACAAAAACAATACATTTTGGTTATCTAAATGTAATGTATTGATTAACTTTCAAAGTACAGCACTCTCCTCACAAACCCATCAACCAGACTGACTGAGCCAACAAGGACTCTGGGGTTCGAACCTTCTGACACGCAAAGCGAAACGCGCACCGAAAGTGAGGCTTTATTTGTCATCGATCACGTGACTCTGGGAAACCAATACACACCCCGAAACGGAGCTTAACTAAAAATTGTCTCGCATGCGCGCTACGCGCATCGAAGTTTCAGTGTCATACGTAACATCACTACTACGCACTCCATTCATGCCCAACGACGAGACAAAAACACGAGAATGGTTAGCAGCCCTAAAGCTAAAAAAATCCACCGAATAGAGTTTATGTCTATTCTTACCATTTCATTGACCACAAACCAACTGAGCTCAACCCGAATCCGGAGTTATTCCTCATATTCCTTATGAACGACAACCAGTTAAGAAAAGGCGAAAACGTATCAGGTGCAAGGATAACTTGGAGGTAAAGTTACAAGCTAACGCGAGTCTGACATCAGCTTCGACCAGCAACACTGAAGTGCAGAACGAACTGGAAAAGCCTCGTAAGTAATTAGTATATGCGACATCTTTATTTCGCACGATGGCATGCATTAACAATGAAATGCATGATTTGTCCTTTAGCATAAAAAAAGAGCCTAAATGTAGCCTAATGCACCGCACTGCAGAGCTTAAGTTAGCTAAAAGAGTAGTGATTATCTTCTCTGGGTGCCCAATTTAACTTACCCAGTTTGTGTTTCAATTGCGTACATAGATTACAGTGCATGCACCCACTCTGACACTACTCCGGAGACTTCATTCTTGGATGAGCGACAAACATCCACAACCCATGAGCATGGTAAGTTAGCCTAGTACAATGTTTTCATTTTTCCAGTTAGATTCTAACAGGTATTATGCAAAACTATGTTGGTAGGTTAACCAGAGATGATAGTGAGTTAAGTGTCTAGGCTATACAGATAAAAAAAAATGAAGGTTAGGCACCCCTGGTAATTCAGTTTATTATCTGCTGGGTAACTTCCTTTGGATATGTTTTTGTACAAATAGAGACATTTAAGATATGAAATGACATTTATAGAATCAACTTTAACAATGTTATATAATAACAATAATAGGTGCAAAAGTTACAACAGCCTGTAGATGCTTCCTCTGGCCACTGCTTAGTCCCTTGTGCCTGCTCGGCAGATGATAAACTGAAAATATTAATAATGAACAGGGATGCATAAACTTTTGCATAAAACTAAGTACTAGTATTGGTATTCCTATAGATAACATGAATTGCCTTGCCATCTGCTACTGAAGTAGTAGAGCACAATATTAAGCCTGAAGCCTGATTTCATTTTCATTGTCAATTTAGATTGTAATGGGGACGCCTCTTCTGACAAGACAGCGACCCAGTGGGAAGACCCTGCCTTACTTGTTATGCGAAGCGGCCCACCAACACTAAAGAAGTCCGGCATCAAGCAACACAGTGCAGTGTGGTACATAATATTCTTCTGAATGATTCAGACTCATTACTGTACACTGGCATTCCACTTCAAACATTTAATTATCTTGTTTCAGTGCTTGAACAGTTTGCTGGATCTTTTAAAATGTCTGTAAGAGACCAAGTACTTCCAACATTAATTAAATTTAGATTGAACCTCATGATTGGTGATCTGAGCAGACGGTTCTTCATATCAGAGAGCTTGACTAGTAAGATTATATCTTACTGGATTGACAAATTGGAGGAAGTTACAAGAAACATCATCCCTTGGCTTCCTAGGGAAACAATTCAGGCGACTATGCCACTAGCTTTTAAAACTAATTACCCCAAGACAACTTGTATTTTGGATTGTAGCGAGAGCCTGTTACAAAAGCCCAAAAACCTAGACTCAAGAGGAGAGCCCTACAGCCATTATTACTCCCATAATACAGTTAAGTACCTTGTAAGTATTGCTCCGTGTGGATTAATAATGTTTGTCTCTGCAGCTTATGGTGGACGCTGTAGTGGCAAGTTTACTACTATGGACTCTGGGATTCTGGAGTACTTACAACCGGGTGATGAGGTCATGGCAGACCGTGGATTCACAATTAGAGACATACTCTTTGAAAGGAAAGTTAACCTAGTCATACCGTCATTCACAAAAAAAGTTGCACAACTTACTGAAGAACAGGTCACTTCCACTAGAAGAATTGCAAATGTTAGAATACACGTGGAACGGGCCATCAGACGCCTAAAGGTGTTTAAAATCTTATCACAAGTAGTGCCTATTTCCCTGGTCCCAAAAGTAGACAAAATTCTACGTATATGTTCTGCCCTTGTGAATTTGTGGTGTGATCTCATTCGTGATGCCAAGCAGGAGGTCACTTCATGTGTGTTTAAAACCAAGCGGGGAGAGAGTTTCAGGGGGAAGCAATGGGAAATGTGAACTTCAGTGCAGCTTCAAATAAACTCAAGAATTGTGATAAAGAAGTAATATTTGTATTTTAATATTTGTAATTGTTGAAATGTTGTCCATGTCAGACATTGTCAGTAGACAATGAGTTTATTTTTTTAATCAACATGAAAATAGATGCATGAACTTCAATGAATTTAAGTGCATTGTAATAAACATAAATTAACATTTCATTGCTGTAAATTGAATTATTTTCAACAATGGGCACTAACAATTGCCCTTGCTCACATTTGTCTTTCCTTACTCTTGCTTCACACTTTCCTCACAATTTCAGTGTATCTCCCATCAAACTTAAGCCGCTCTGCTGCAAATTCGTCAACAAGTTGAGGCAGCATGGATGAGAAGTAGAAAGCTCTCAACCGCTTCACCTGTTCCGTGACAAACAGCTCATCAAATGGTACACTAAATACCACACTCTAATCTGGTGTCCAGATCATCAGTCTGGCTGTCTTGAGACCTGTGCAAAACATTCCTAGTTGGACTGGCATGTAATAGCCTCGGCTACCAGTTTTCTGAACCTCAAGTTTTCCATCCACTATCTTAAAATCACTGAATCTCTGAGATAACAGTTCACTGATTGTCTGATGATTTTTATTGGGGACAGGGCATTTAATCTCTAGGAGCTCACAGGAGTTGATGATTCCATCCGGACTTGCTGATAACCATGGCTCTGCACCACATACAACTGTGCCCGTGTGTATGTTTATTCCCTGTTCTTTCAATTGGTTGCCAGCTGTTTCTTCCTTTTCTTTCCCATAATTAGTGGCATAGTTACCACGAAAGCTGGGGTAAAAGTGCTCACACAAAAACTTTTCACTATTTGTGCCTGCACGTACAGGCATCTTCTTTGCTGAACTGGCTGTAATTCTAAGTTTCCTAGAACTGTGCCACAGATCAGATGCACTCTGCACCCTCGTCTCAATTTGCCATCCATATTAACATAAGCCTGAATGAATTTCTGGCATTTCACACAACTCAGATCACTGTCATGATTTTGATGTGACAGAAATGTTAAATCATTGATGGTTCCCTGTTCTTTTGAACTGCCCTGTTGTTCTGCTGATGGAGTGGCATTGTAACACTTTTCTAGTAGCATGTTCTTGAGAAGGAATAGAGGTTTTGTTTGAGATGTGTCCACTCTTTCTCTAAAGTCCTTGTGGGACTGATACTGTGGTGTGTTTGGGAGTTGACTGCCAACTGCCCTAGTCTCTCCCTCATATTTATCCTCTGCCTTGTGGTGCGTCTATCTGGCTCAGACGCTTGGGCTGAAGGTTCTTGGATGTCCTTTCATTCCATCGCCGCTGCATGTCAGTACATTCAAGCCCTGTCTTTCCACTAACCACTGCATTCTGGACCTGAATCAGATATAATGATATATTGTTGCTGATTACAGGTGAAATTAAAAAAATTAGAATATTGTGCAAAAGTTAATTCATTTCAGTAATTAAACTTAAAAGGTTAAACTAATATATTATATTGACTCATTACATGCAAAGTGAGATATTTAAAGCCTTTATTTGTTAACATTTTTATTTTCATGTAATGGGTCTTATTTTCATGTAATGAGTCTATATAATATATTATTTAAAATACTGCAGTACAACTGTATATATTTTTGCAAGGGGTATGTTTATTGTTTTCAATAATTTACAGATTTAATGCCTCCATGCTTTTATAATTTCTTAGCATCTCCCCATCAACAACCTCATTAAGAACGAAATAGTTAATGATATCCACATAGCTAACGTCTGGCCACAATTTCATATCGTCTACCCATTCCATTAAGGTAGACGGATGGGGCACTTTAACTGTACTATCACCAGTTCTTGTAAGATAGTCAGATCCATGCGACCATCTGGGAGATGTGATCATTTTGCCAGAGGCGTTGTTGTAAAAGTCTACTCCTGAGTCCTGATAATACCAAGCGTATAGCTGATAGCAGTATCTATAGACTAACGTAAACCGGAAGTTTGTTACCGGCTTGTTCTATGTTGCCATAGCGATCATGGGAAAGGTCAGAGTTCGGGAAAGTTGTGGATAGGGGGGCTTATCCTATACAAAGCCCACAACAAAAAGAATATAGAATTTGAGTATCTATAAATATGATTTCTGGAGTATTTTGTATGTAACGTTATGCAGGCTATTGATGCATCATATTTTTTAATTTTCTTAAGATTGCACCCCTGCCTTGCAGGTAAAAAAAATGGAACAACTTAAAAGTGCCCTAGAATGATTTGAAACAACATTTTAAATTGTTTTCTGGTATCTACACAGAGGGTATATGGCTTATTTAAGGTCAATAATTGTCCAGATACGGTTTTACAGGTCCATTTACAACTCTAGAAATCTTCCCCAGGATGAAATGGTTTGTTTTTGCCTTATTTGGAAGGGTCATGAATATTAATGCAGAGTTCTGCTCTGATTGGCTGTTTCACTGCGGCTCAATGATAGCAGGCACGTCTATACTGACCGTCATGACGATGGAGACATTAGGCATTAAACCTTATATGTTTGAGCCTGTTTCTGACGAAGATACAGATTTTGAGGAACATCATGTTTTGAGATTGGAAATGAACGCTTCTGAATGGTAAATTAAGTCTTTATTTTAATTAGGAACCTGCAAAATCATTACGTTCATACCAGAACTTCAGCCTAAAGATAACTAGCATATAGCATTATATATAGACATCAGCAGTCACAACTTTATTAGCATTGTAAAAACATTTTAATTATTGTAATGTGTCCCTGATTTTACAATGATAGCGTCTTCACTTTGAATCACAAACTGAACTAGGTAGTGCTTAAATATGTTGTTTGTACAGTAACGTTTGAGTTTGACAGTAGAGTACTGATTAAAAAGTCGATTTATTTAGCCATTTAGTTATGTAAATTACTTGGATTATCCTATTGTTACTGTAAGTTACTAGCATCTTGCGTTTGATCTAGACAACAACGGGAATATTATCGTTAATGTTGTCTCTCTAAGAAACTTTCAATTTAATCAGAAATTGTTTAGACAGTCAAGAAGTGGATAAAATCACTTACTGCTTGCAGGTATATGGTTGGAATTGCCCCTTTCTTCAGTATCAGACGCTGAGCAAAGCCTGTCTGTCCCAGGTTTGAAAAACTGTCCGTGGTGAAATGGGCTGAGCAAACTAACAACATTGAATTAAATTGTTGCGGTATCAGATTATAAATAAACATCAACCATGCCGGTTGACATGTTTTATCTGTGGGAAGAGTATGAAACGTCTTCACATCCCCTGCACAGCCTGGAACATAACATTTGTTTCCATGATCTGCCATGCTCGCTATCCTCGCGTGATGCTTGTTTACCTGTGCAGAGATGATATGGCATCGTAGTTTCGCCTGACAGTGAACATGTGCTGGCATATGCAAATGTTGGGGGGGGCGTACATATTAATGATCCAGACGATTGCATCATTCTCGGTGTTACGTTGAGATTTGCCTATTTTTCCGTGGTGTTTTTCACAAACGAGATTTACATATGAAGGAGGAGGCAATGGTGTTTGAGACTCACTGTATGTGATTTACATGTACTGAACTCCTGTTATTTAACTATGGCAAGGTTAAATCAATTTTTCATTCTAGGGCACCTTTAAAACAAAATAAAATTTATGCAAGTTAATAAACACATCTTTGCTGAAATGTATTGTGCTGTTGTGTTTGTTGTTAACAGACATGTTTATTTCCTCTGCCTTAGGATTGAAAGTGTCCTGGGACAGGTGAGGGAGTGGGAAACTTGGCCGTGGTTTGTCTTCATGAATGAGGTGTTGGGACAACCCCACTGTCCTCATTGCCTCCATCCCTGAGGACACACCAGGGCCAAGTTCAGCAGTGGATGACCAAGATGAGGAAGAGCAACTCCAGCCAAGAGGAAACAAGACCGAGAGGATGAGCTGATGGAAATACTGAGGGAGGACATGAAGTTTCAGTGAGAGACAGAGGAGAGCAGGGAGAGAATGGACTGATTGTTTTCTCTTCTTGAGAGATAGTTGAGAACTAAAATTTTGGTTTAGTAAATTAAAATGTGTAAATGAAATATTGTCATTCTACACATTATTTCTGTTATGCAAGTTGTAATTAAATAAATAATTCTGTACATTTATTTTGGTCATGTCAATTAATTTGTAAATGAAACAAATTGTTCTATACATTTTTATTTACAGTACTTTTTACAACTATTTACATAAGTTACGTTTAAGATTAGAAAAACAAAATAAATATGAAAATTAACAGTACATAAAACAGATGGAAGAAAACGTTTTAATGTAGACTTTTATTGAGCTGGGCTGAGAGACCCTGGTGAAGCCTCTGTCAGCGGGACATCATCTGGGATCAGTGCATATTTCCACTGTCTGCCTATCCCTAATCTATAAGACATATTTCTAGTGTATTTTATTTTTTAGATTATTTTTTTAAACGATTACTAATATCAAAATCTAATAATCATGTGTAAAAAGTCAGTTTTCAATAAAACCACAATATTTGCCTCTGAGATGAATTTGAATAAAAATCTGAGGTAGCCTATTTCACAATTATACTCAAATACAGAGTAAATGTATTTCGTTACATTATTTGTAATATTTAGCAACTGTTGACAGCTGTCGTTGAAGAGAACTGAAATGAACATTTATACTGGACTTTAAAGTTATATTCAACTGCCTAAAAACAAAACAACTAGCCTAAAGATGTTTACCTCGGCCCATTTACATAATAAAGAGTATATATAAAATCGTATGTTGGTAACATATTAGTCAACATTTTATTTTTATCAGTAGATACATTAGATTACTGGAGTAAATTGAAACCCAATACTTGCATTTAAAAGTGTAATCTGGCAATTTCTCTTCAAAAATCTGACGTCGCGGCGCGCAATGAATTCTGGGGTAGGCAAGGCTGCGAAGTATCCATCCAAGTATCCTTCATTTCATGGGAAAAGAAGGACATATTTGCAGGCCGTATTTTGATTTGAAGGAGCCTTCGAAGGACCTACGAATTGGGACAGCCTTCGTCGCGCCGCGGTGATGCAATCCGCTATACCTTCCACTGTAAACGAGTCTCGGTGCGTCCTTTGAAGGCAGCGTCGGCCGCGCACTTCAAAGGACACGGCCTTCAAAGGATGCAGCCCTTGAATTAGGATGCAGCCCTTGAATTGGGACACAGCTTATGTTTTATTAATTTGAGTTTATACTACAGTTTTGTATTTGCACTGTGTATATTCTTAATTTACAATATGACCATGATTATTGCTTGTAATGTTATGCATTTTCAATTGTTTCAACAACAACAAAATCCCAACAAAAAGTTTTCTAACAAAAAGCACCTTTTCTCAGTAGCCCTTAAATAATTTGAAAATTACTTCTCTACTATTCAAACTAGTACTAACAGAAAAACTATTAAGACTGTTCATCTGTTTAAAATTCTCTTTAAAATCTTTGAATGATACAAAGGTCTCGTATCTCTGTGAATGTTTTTTTGTTTGTTTGTGTTTTTTTTTATTAAATAAATGTATTTATTTATTTGTATTTTTTGTCTTTCTTATGTGCTCTTTTTCTTTTATGCATGTGTGTTATTTGCTCCCCTGGCTCCAAAGTGTATGTTGTATTGTTTTGTTGTCCAAAGCATAATAATAATTTAAAAATAATATTTTGTTTTAAAAAAAGGCTAGACCCGGGGTTCTCAACCCTGGTCCTTGAGGCCCAGGCTGCGTTCCACTCCAGTTTTAGACACGCACTTGCGAACTTCCCTAAGCACTTCCCCTCGGGGGAATCCCCGCTGCCATTTTGAAGTGCGCTCCGTGAAGTGGATAAGGGAAGTTCATATGAACAGACCCTTGCTCCCTCGATTTTGACCGAGGGAGCGAGTCTTCTTCATATGTAGCTACACTTCAGGCAGCTTCAGATACCACAATGCAACACGATTGTGACGTCACCGCATATCGCGTTTAAAGGTCCCGTTCTTCGTGTTTTTTTTAAGCTTTGATTGTGTTTACAGTGTGCAATATAACATGTGTTCATGATTTGCGTGTAAAAAAAAAACTGTATTTTTAACACAATTTACTTATCTGTACCGTTGTTTTCACTGTCCTAAAAACAGCTGATGACTTCCTTTATTCTATGAAGTCCCTCCTTCCGAAATACGTAACGAGTTATGATTGTGCCAGCGGTTCCCGTGTTGTGATTTGACCGCAGCTTAGCGAACGTGGCACGGTTCCTGTGTTGTGATTCGACAGCAGCTTAGCGCACGTGGAAAGGTCACGCCTCTTAACGGGAGATAAATGCGCTTAATGATTTCTACAGCGTCCCTGGGAAAGCCAAACAAAGGTGATTTGACTCCGGGATGAAAATAACAGCGTCTCGACGACATGGTGACAAACACACTCAAACACAACAATTCCTTTTCTCCACGCGACACATCCTCTTCTCCACGTGGGACAGCAACAAGACCACGCCCCCTTCTTGTGGGCGGAGGTAAGTCTGTTCTACTGTTCTACTGATGTCATTTATGAAGGAAGTACCAGGATGTAGTCCAAGCCGGCCGTTCGCTGTAGGCTTTGAAAGGGAACTTCTGTTAAATAAAATATCTCGCTTGGCATTGAACTTTGAGCTTTATAATTTTACAGGTATTATTTATACTCTAACAGCAACATTACACACTAACTAAAGTTTGAACAATGGGACCACGAAGAACGGGACCTTTAATTTACCCCACCACAAACAACTCTATTATATTTTTATTATTTTTAAAAACATTTAAAACAACCCAAATACAACTATATACATATAGAATGCTGCATTAAACAATTTCGTAAAGGAAAACATTTATAATAAATCAACTCCATAGTGGATTCAAAGTAATCAAGGGCTTAGGACGTTCCAGTTCAGTCCATTGCAAATTTTCTTCCAGTAGTGGGCTCTCATGCAACTTAAGCAATGACGTTAACGAGTGAAGGGCCTAATAAAAATGAACTGGAACGCAGCACTAAAGTCCTGCAGAGTTTAGCTCCAACCCTAATCAAACACACCTGAACCAGCTAATTAAGCTCTTCAGGATTACAGGCAGGTGAGTTAGATTAGGGTTGGAGCTAAACTCTGTAGGACAGTGGGCCTCGAGGACCAGGGTTGAGAAACCCTGGGCTAGACAACCTTACTTTATTGTTATGAATATGATATTTCATAAATGAAAATGTATTGTAACTTTTTAAATAATGTTTAGTCTATACCATTTTCTTTCTAACTTTCTAAAGAAAGAAAGCACAAGGAATGATGAAACGCATGATTTAGTTTTATTCATTTGAGTTTATACCTGATTTATACTAGCCTACTGTTTTGTATTTACATTATTTATATTCTTGTTATTGTATAATATGATCATGATTATTGTTTGTAATGTTATGAATTTTCAAAACAACAACAAAAAAAATCCCATCATTTAGGCTATACATATGATACATATACATTTTTAACACTTAATTGCAAACAGTAAGTATACATTAGAACGCTGGATACGGACAATCGAGTATCTCTTTATCAGCAAATATACCACGTTTTTTCTACTGTCCTTAATTCATTTAAATATCAAAGGGCCTGGTGTTTTGCCCCACCCCTTCTGGTGCCTGACTGCCCCTGAGAGAGACCCTCGGGTCAAGAAACCCCGTATGTTTGCTTTAGTGAACAAGCTCTGCCCTTGTCATTTTGTAGTTTTCGTTGTCTTTGGTTTTAATGTCTATACACGAGTATACAAAATGCAGAAGCAAGTGCTTCGTAATTTTATTAACATGATTATGACCTTTCATTAGCTATGGCACAGAATGGCCGTAGTTTTGTTTTGTTAACCCCACCCACCATATAGAAAGCCTCTATGACGCCATAGCTCCCTGTTTCTTCCGTCTGACGCCGTGTGGCGCTACTACTGCGCACTGTTTACGGCACAGGAGACAAAGCAACCCACTCAATTACAACACTGGATCAACCATACGCTTTACTTAACCATTTCACAGCCGAAACTCACTTAAGTAAACCTCAGGACACAAAGGTAAGCGATACGTATGTCTTTAATCGAGTGTTTTACATAGTCTCAGACGCATGCATGATTTTGGTTTAGATCCAGTGATCCGGGTAGTTCGACGAGCTTCTCTGTTTTGTGCGACCAGGATCCGGTTCTGCCTCATCAGGTTATGTCCTGTGTGGCCTAACGTAGCCACACCATTGACTTGTCACTGAGTCAAATATCCTCGTTCTACGTCTTTAAATGATTCCGTGTAGGCATTTTAAAACCACAGGCATTCGTTTTTACAAATGGATTTAGAAGGAAATACAAACAAAAAAATCCTGTCGCTTATATCGTTATGGTAAGAGAGAAGTGTTTTCCTGTTGTTTTGTCTGCGAGCTAATGCACTAGCCGCTAGCATGTGTTGCTAGAGCTAGCACATACATCTCGTCAGGTCGCGAGAGCGTGCGTTGATGAGTAGCTCGAGCAGCACTGCAACTTCCTCAATAGAAACGCCTCAGATCAATTGTACATATTTTTATTAAAAATATGTGTATATATAATTACATTCAGTTATTATTACAGTTGGTTGCCCAAATGTACATTCTTGGTTATTCGTTTTATTTATGCCTTAATATATCGTGACAACTGACAGAAAATGTCAGTTGAATACATTCTTCAAATGCACCAATTCAAATGGTAATAGTTACAGCATTTAGAACAAAAGTAGCCTTTTTGTTCAGTCCTTGAAACCCTGAAAAAAAATAGAAAACTGTTGTTTTCTGAGTGACATACACAAAACTTAAACTTAAAACACACTTAAAAGACTCATATCTCCAAAACTATAGCAAGGAGAGTAAAATGGTAGGTATCATTTGTTAGAACACTTTATATTTTTAGAAAATATAAATTTTATTATATTTGGACAATCTAATGCTGAGAAACTGCTGATAAAAGACATATTACAATATTATGTATATTATATATTTTATATATATATATATTATATATATATATATAAACACATAATGGGTATCATTTTAAAGCTTAGAATCTCAGCTTTCCAATAGCATCTCTTTGGATTAAAAAAAAAAAAAAACAGGTTTTATTAATCTAAACACTGAATGAATGGGCAGAAGAATAACAAAAACTCCACAATACATAAATGTGAACTAACCAAGAACAACTGAAACACCGGGATATATAAACGGGGGTAGAACAAAGAAAAGTAAACTAGACCTATCTGAAACATATATGTAACTATAGAAAAACGAGGACATAATCGGTAACCACTGAAACTAAACAGAGCAGGGAGACGGGAATAAAGGAAACAGTACAGAATGTCAAAATAAGGGTCCAAATAACAAGAGCTAAAGTTATTAACTGTTAGTTCCGATCCTTGAATCGGACTGGACGAAAAACTGCTGATCTTTCCCTATAGTATGCAGCATCAGCACTGCTGTCTTTGAGTGAGTCATTACACTGTTTATTGAACTAATATGTTCAAAAACACTGATTCATTCATTAATGAAACAAGGTGTTTAAATTATTTTAACTTTGAGCGCCACTTTACAAGGCTCAACCGAACAGCAATGCATCGCTGACAATGCATCAGCTTCATGGTCACGGGGTAACCATGAAGCTGATGCTTCACTTCATGGCATTGAGTCAATACATTGACCAGCCCTGATGCCATTCATGGGAAATCCTGTTAAACGTTGATAGGAAGCTACAACAAAGATTGCTTTCCTTTTCGTACATGGCATCTTGGCAACTTTCTTTTTTTTTTTACAAAGATATGACTTGACCTGATGAAGGACAGACACAGGTAATCGCACAAGCTGAGTCGATCTCTCTCGCTCTCTCACACACTGTCTGTTTAGCCTCTGTACAAATCACAATGGTACACCGAGTCTTAAAGGGTTGGATCACCCAAAAATGAAAATTCTGTCATTAATTACTTACCCTCATGTCGTTCGACACCCGTAAGACCTTTGTTCATCTTCGGAACACAAATTAAGATATTTTTGTTGAAATCCGATGGCTCAGAAAGGCCTTCATTGGCAGCAATGTATTTTGCACTCACAAGATCCATAAAAGGTACTAAAGACGTTGTTACAAAGTCCATCTCACTACAGTGGTTCTACAATAATTTTATGAAGTGACGATAATTTAGTTTTTGTGCTCAAAAAAATAAATAAATATCGACTTTATTCAACAAGTGCTTATCTTCCGTCTAGGCCTCAGACATGAACTCACGAAGCACCATGCGTGAGAATAGAGCCGGCGTTCTGACACATGACCCAGAAGCGAGGAGCTTTGTTTACAAACAGAGGAAGACGCGTCGTATCTAAGCTGTTAAATTCAGCATTGATTGTGCTTTAGGTCTTGTCGTAGTGCTCAAAATGGGGCTAAAGTGTGCATTAAGTCGTTATTTTGTTTTGTTTTTTGCGCACAAACTATTCTTGTCGCTTCATAAAATTATTGTAGAACCACTGTAGTGCAATGAACTTTGTAACAACGTCTTTAGTACCTTTTATGGGTCTTGTGAGTGCAAATTGCATTACTGACAATGGAGGCCTTTCTGAGCCATCAGATTTCAACAAAAATAACTTAATTTGTGTTCCGAAGATGAACAAAGGTCTTACGGGTGTCGAATGACATGAGGGTAAGTAATTAATGACAGAATTTTCATTTTTTGGTGAACTAACCCTTTAAGTAAAAAAGAGCTAGTTGGTGGAAAAAATTACGTTCTTCACACTTATTAGGGGTGTAACGGTACACAAAACTGAAGGTTCGGTACGTACCTCGTACCTGTTCGGTACAGCAGGTTTACAAAATTGCTTTTTATTTATTTTTATTAAACAGTGGTTTACTGAAAAAATAAATGAATTCAAACATAAAAAAATTTTTCTTAAAGATAATGCTGTAATCTATATAGGGAGCCCTTGCACATTACTATAATATTAAAGGACAGAGCCCAAACTATTAGCCTAAATTCAGTTGTCATTTATTTTTAGATAAAATAATCAGCACTCAAATAACACATTGTATGCAAAGACTTCACAAAAGGCAGATGTTGCATTAACTTCTAAATCTAATTATAAAATTGTTTTTTTTTCCTCCAATTTGTTGTTGAAATATAATAATTTATACACAGTGTTTGTTATTTGTTATTTTCATGACAGATTTATTTAAACATGCATTAAATAATCAAGACACTACTAACAGGTTCAGTAGAATATAATAAATATATAGGCTAATATAGTGCATATATTTAATGAAAGAGTAAAATGTAATGCTACGTGACATTGTTTACAAGCTGTTTTATTGACGTCTTGAAACACTGATAGAGAGATCACACGACATAATACGTTTCAGTAAGTTGTAATGTATCCTAAACATACCTTAAGATTTTAGTTCATGTTTATTCTTTAGGAAGAGATGATCACGTTCACACATGCTCCACGCCCCCGCTTGAACTGACGTGCCTATACAGTGATCAGTCACATTAAAGAAAAGAAAAAATTGCATTTATCATTTGAATTTTGTGATAAAATGGACTGAATACTCAATATGTTTGTGTGGGAACTCAGATTGAGGTGTGTTCTGCGCTTAAAACAAGCCTACTGTTAACTGTTAAAGATTGCATTCGGAACTGTTTGTTACACACGTGCACCATACCAAAAGCCCTGTACCAAAACGGTTCGGTACGAATACGTGTACCGTTACACCCCTAATTGTTATCATTATTAACTTAAATGACATTCAATACACATGCATAAACTTTAAAACAAGAGCATATCGCAATATTATATGTGGACTCGAATCGCATGACTTGGATTTGAGTCCTAAATTTGATGATTAACGACTCGACTCAACATAACCATAGACTTTACGACCTGACCTACACAGATGCGCCAGTTGTAGCACGAGCACTTGAAGTACGTCAGAAATAGAATGGGGCATCAGTTTACTGTCGGGAATTTGTCGTGTCGTACCACTTGCATCTTGTGTAGATACCGTGTGGCTGGCACTGAGTCAGAGAGGGACTTACTCAGCCAGCGCTTGTCATATATCAAAACTGCTCAGTGTTTTCTTTTCAACCACATAATGTTTATTTTAAATTTCAGACATGCATGCACATAAGTACTAGCAAACCATTTATAATTTGAAATAAAAAGAGTACTGATGTTAATGGAAGCGCCATAATAAACCTTTCAAACTTAATTTGAAGACTGCCAATCACATTTATATTTTTCGTCTTTTGGGAGAAATGGATGAATTGTAAATTCGAAAGGCACTGGTAGCACATAATAGCCCCTAAACTTATCATAAAACAAAAAATCACCTATTTAAAATAAAAAATACATTTACTCACATATTTGAGAATCGGAATTTCAGATATTAAAATCTAGTTAAAGGTGCACTATGTAAAAAAAATTCAGTAAAATATCCAAAAATCACTAGGCCAGTGTTATTTATTTTCTTCAGTTGAGTACTTATAATATTATCCCAAATGTTTCCAACTATTTGTAAATTGTGAGAATTTTAACCAAGGAACTGGGACGTGTGAGGGAGTCGCCTGTCGATGGCGTCATATCTGCGTTCCCCTCGGTTTCCGGTTTTATTTTGCAGAAACGCTTTACTCTTACTGCAGTGTGCAACAAGTGTCATAGCAGCCGCCGAGCAAATGCACAGAGTAACGTCATAACATCATTTTCAACGCACTCAGATGTATCTAATATGATAAACAGAGCTGTTACCTAGGGGTGTAACGGTACACAAAACTGACGGTTCGGTACAGCAGTTTTACAAAATTTCTTTTTATTTATTTTTATTTAACAGTGGTTTATTGAATAAATAAGTGTCTGTCCTTAAATTAATTAAATTATAACTAAAATGTATTGAAGATATTGCTGTAAACTATATAGGGAGCCCTTACTTGCAGATTAATATTAAAGGTTAACAAAAGCCCAAACTATTAGCCAAAATTCAGTTGCTATTTATATTTAGGTATAATAGTAATCAAGACTCAAATAACAGTTTTTGCGATAACTTCTAAATCTAATTATAAAATAGTTTTTTCTCCAATTCGTTGTTGAAATAATTTATAGACAGTGTCTGTCATTTTCATGTCAGGTTTATTTAAACATGCATTAAATAATCAAGACATCACTAACAGGTTAAGTAGAATATAATTAATATATAGGCTAGATATAGTGCATATATTTAGTGAAATAGTTGATTTCTCTAGTGAATAAAATTCTGTGGACACTGAATGACTGCCTGAGGTAGGCCTAAATGTGATGCTACATGACATTTAGTTTACAAGCAGTTATTGAGGTCTGTCCGTAGTTGAAACACTGATTGAGCGATTACACCACATATGATACGTGACAGTAAGTTGTAATGTATCCTCAACATACCTTCAGATGTTCATTCACGTTTATTCTTTAGGAAGAGATGAGATTATTATGTACTTCAATGTGTCAAAAACATCATACAGCTCAGATAGTCATGTGTCATATCTCATTTGAAAGGTCTCACTGAGTAGAACACAACAAGCCTAGTTTTGGGCTTTGACTGAATTTTCAGCGAGTTTTTGTCAGTTAAGTCCTGCAAGACCCATATGTAAATAATATACTGATGCGGCATTCACGTGGCGTTTTTCACTCGGCTCTTCATGAAACGTAGAAAATGGCACATCGTTATTTACAGCAGACTCTCACGATTAAAAAGAGACCAATGACACCATAATCCATCTCTTAGATCTTAAAATATCCCTCTTTAAAGTAGAACACAAACAAAACAGCACCAAGCCAATGAGCGGAGTAAAAGAAAGCAGTTGCTAACACTTGGCAATTTCACTCATAACTTCATGAAACATGACCCGATCGTTAAAAATGACACATCCCTATTTACAGCAGACTCTCACGATTAAAAAGAGACAAATGATACCATAATCCGTCTTTTAGATCTTAAATTGGTGTATGTCACTCAGAAAACAACAGTTTTAAAATGCTTTCGGGAGTCAAGGTCTGAACAAAAAGGCTACCTTTGTTCCAAATGCTGTAACTTTGGACTACTTTATGCTATCACCACAAAATTTGATCCAGATGTAGACCACATATAGGGGAACATCACCAAAAAAGAATTAACCTGCTACCGTATTGTCTTCCTGAGTTATTGCATGTAAAATAAGAAAAATATGAAAAATTATAAAAAAAATAAAAAAATGTTTTGTCTTTTATCAGTTTCTCAGCAATAGATTGTCCAAATGTAATAAAATTTATATTTTCTAAAAATATAGAAAGTTTGCTAACACATGATATATACTTTTTGACTCTCATTGTTGTAGTTTTGAAGTTATGAGTCTTTAAATCTGTGTATGTCATTCAGACAAAAAATCTCTAAAAATGCCTTCAGGGCTTAAGGGGTTAAAGGGTTAGTTCACCCAAAAATTAAAATTCGGTCATTAATTACTCTCCCTCATGTCGCAAGACCTTTGTTCATCTTTGGAACACAAATTAAGATCTGACCCCTCCATAGACAGCAATGTATTCTTGTCTCTTCATAACATTGAACCACTGGGATTTTAACAATGTCTTTCCTACATTTCTGGGCCTTGAAAAGTGGTAATTACATTGCTGTCTATGAGAGCTGTCAAAATGACTGAAAAGCTAAATTCGACATTCTTTCTTAAATATTATCAAAATCGAATTATATTTGAATTCTATAGGTAATACTTAATGTTAGAGGGAAAAAGTACTGTATTCTATGCCCAAAAGAGGGCGCAAGCGAGCGCAACAAACAAATGTAAACCAAATCAAGCATTGCGTCTTTTATTGAAATTACGTGACATTCACTTTTTACAGTGCATTCACTTTTCAAACAATTGTTATTAAATAAAATATGATTTAATTAATGAGCATGTATTACATTAAGAGCATTATGACCTCTGACCTGTAAAGTTGCCAGAATAATAATCATACACTGCTTGTTAATTGGCCAGAGGAGAACTGGCACCCCTACTGAGCCTGGTTTCTCCCAAGCTTTATTTTTCTCCATTAGGTCACCTGATGGGGTTTTGGTTTCCTTGCCACTGTTGCCTCTGGCTTGGCTTGCTCAGTTGGGGACATCTAAATTTTTTAACTAAATATCCAAATAAATCTAATTATTAAACTAAATTAACCATATAAACTAAATTACTGATCTAAAGCCCACACTGTCACTGTATGATAATTGAAATTAACTGACGACATAACCGTTTTCTCCAGAATGGCTATAAGGCTGAATAAAATTGTTGCATTATTTTCCTGTTTAACACTGTAAAGCTGCTTTGAAACAATCTGCATTGTCAAAAGTGCTATATAAATAAGGTTGACTTGACTAAGGAAAATTAGGTAACAAAAGTGCATAAAACTGCAAGTGCATCAGTAACCTGAGAAAACGCACTTCAACAGAACACACAATAGCAAACTGACATTCAGAAATAATCCATTTCCACTCACTAAACATCTACATATTATTGTCAAAAACACCAAACAGTCAACTTGACCTGCAGCGAGTGCTGAGCGTTTTTTGGTGAGGTATGATCAAGTATGTCTTTGCCAGCTGCGCAATATGTGGATATATATAAAGTTATACCGCATAATTTTCCACCAACTGAGTGGATTTTCGTCAGCAGGTAGCGTATCTTCTTTTTCATTTATATCCATCTCATGCTCCAAAGCCCTGATTGCTGCCTTCTGCATTGCTCTGTGTGACTGTATACGCTGTCAAACAGGATGCCCATTTTCTCTCTGACGCGAGTCCTCACTGTTTTTTCCGCCTTTTTTTTTTTTTTTTCAAATTAGCACAGCCGCACCGCGCTGTACTGGATAAACAAACCGCGTCAGTTCCGTCATCGTCATGTCTCGCAAGCTTTTTTTTTTTTTTTGTAAATTTGACGAATATTCAAAATTCACATTTTTATTTGACAGCCCTACTGTCTATGGAGGGGTCAGAGAGCTCTCGGATATCATCAAAAATATCTTAATTTGTGTTCTGAAGATGAACGAAGGTCTTGCGGGTTTGGAACGGCCAAACATTTTCAGTGCAGGAAAAGCCCTGTTTGTGTATGATTGATCAGTGTGACTGATCCTAAATATTAATGCACCAATAGTAGGGCTTGCCGATTATTGTAAATATTAGTTTCCTAGTTAGAAAATTGGACATGAACACCCTCTCAAGTAAAAAACTGAATGCAATGAGCTCGTAATCACGACACGACAGAAGTGGGAAGTACAAGTAAGTTGTTAGTTTTACAGTTACAACATATGATCACTTCAGGTGTGTGCACTTGGAATATAACTTTTTAACCAGATGATTAATATAGAGAATGCTACTTAAATCATATTGTAGATATGTTTTTAAGTTGACTAGTTAAAGGGTAACTAAACCCCTGCTCAGAGCTTAACTCCGCCCACTGGCAATTTTCAAAAAATGCTGGAAAAGTGGGCAGAGCCCGGCGGACACAGAGGGGATGAACCGAGGGCGGGGCTGAGCGGAGGGCGTGCACCTGAGACCCGCAGTGACGGATTGATTGACAGCTGTCTGACTCGAAAATATGAAGAATGACTGGAGTGACACCAGTAGTTTTGCAACAGAGCGGTCATTTGAAGTAGAGGACTTTTCTCCCCCACCTTCACCTGAAGTGGAGGACGGTGAATTGTCTGAAGACGCAGGGCCAGAGCCTTATCGATTCGAGCCGCTGGCTCAAACTGCGTTAACTCCTGATACCAACGATACTAACGAAACAGCAGCGCAAGAGAGAATGGGACCAGTGTCCGAGTGGTAAAACATTAGCATTGTGGCTAATGCTCATAGCAAATGTTAACAAACTTTAAAACATTTCAAACCCATGCATTTAGGTTAATTTTGGTATGATTTAGTGTTAATTAAGCAACAAACAAAAAAAGATTTCAAGTCTCCCTCTACAGTTACAAATGATTCTGTCTCAACAGGTGCACGTGTGGACACTGCAGTTCACTGTCCCTGGTAGAGAACGTCTGTTGTAGGGAGATACCCAAGGTATAGCTATGAAATATGACAAGACCAAAGTGTTGAGTCTAGTTAATTTAATAAGTAATATACACAAAACACACATACCAAATAATAAATAAAGATATAGCTATGTAATATGACAAGACCAGAGTGTTAAGTCCAGTTAATTAATTTAATAAGTAACGTACACAAACCAAATAATAAATAAAGATATAGCTATGTAATATGACAAGACCAGAGTGTTAAGTCCAGTTAATTAATTTAATAAGTAACGTACACAAACCAAATAATAAATAAAGATATAGCTATGAAATATGACAAGACCAGAGTGTTAAGTCCAGTTAATTAATTTAATAAGTAACGTACACAAAACAAACGCATACGCCGCTGCGGTGGTGGAGTCCATGCAGGAGGAGCAGCGTTTGGCACTGCGTCGCTTTTCAGCACGAGCTGTTTGCAGAAGCCCGTTTCCACCTCCATTGCGTTGGAGAAACAATCCCGCGTAAAATGCAGTTTGCACACTCCAGCTCTAGGCGGGAACTCGCAGTCATCCAGGCCAAGTGCATTGCAACCACTGGCGCCTAATTTCCAAGTCTGCTGGAAAGCTATGCAGTCCAGCACTGCTGTTGCAACCAGCAACACAACACCTACGTCCCATCCTAACTAACCACTGTACTAAATACAGATAAAACTAATGCTAATCTTAGTTATCTTAACTGATGCAATACGATGCTAACTAACTATGCTAATTAATTAACTAAACTAGGCTACTCGAAATAATCTATATAACTATATAAATGGCTATGCTAACTAGATGCTAATATACACTATCCTGATAATTTTCAATACTTGCAATTCCAACTCCTGACTCGCTACAGTGGATTTGACGGAACAAGATGTTTTTATACCAAGGGCTGAGCCAAGGGCGTGGTGAGCTCATGCCAGGGCGTGGTCAGCTCGTACCAGGGCCTGGTAGTGAGCCGTTAGCGGTACCATCCTACGTCACGATGTACCACAACGTCCAATAGGAAAATTCAACTGCAGTAGCCACCGTTCAACCCTAAGAGGGCAGCACTTTGGCGGTTTTACACCATATTTTATAAAATTAAAACACTTTATACTCAAATGTCAAAACATTGACTCGAATCAATGAACATCATTAATAAAGCCCCAGTATTACAGATCATTAACTAAAAAAAGTTGGTCTAGGGTTTAGTTACCCTTTAAACATTTTTAAAAATATATATATAAATTGTGAATCGGTCAATCGTTCTGAAACAAATCTAGATTTTATTGTTTTGCCATATCGCCCAGCCATAACCAATAGTAATGCTGAAGCTCTTAGGAGTCATTTGTTTTGTTTTGTGTCAATGTTTTATCACGCATGCAGAGAACTTTATACTGTTAATTGTATTTTTAGTTATCTTAATGTTTTTCTATCTCTTATCTAATTTTGCAGATTCTACAAATGAACACAAGTGATTTACAACATCCTAAATGGAGGTCTATACATGTCTGTTGCATCTGGGCTCAGATATAACATGTTAAAGTAAACATCTGGATGGAAGAAAGAACCACTCCCATGACACTTGAACACTTAAAAAGCTGCTTTGAATAGAGAGAGTTTTTTCTTTCACTGCAGAAATTCCTTCTGCAATAATGGACGGAGAGGACAGCCTCTCAAAGAAGACTGAGGATGCAACCTACGAGCATAATGGCTCCAAAGATAAGAGAATAGAGGCCAAAGGAACCTGTTTAAAAATCGAAGGGAAAGATGGTTATGTGTTCAAATCATACAGAATTACTCCTCAAGAGATATTGGAAGAAGAACCCCATATCTGTCCCTCTGAGACACTGGAAAAAAACTCTTCTTTGGTGTCTTTGTCATTTGAGGGCACAGAGGAAGATGGATCTTCTGAGGTCGATGGGCTTTCAACAGAGGATTCAGCAGCAGAAATTTGTGAAAAGCACGACTCTCAAACTTCTCCAGCTATTTCAAATAAGAGCCAGAACATTGAAATCAATAATTCAGAAATTGAAACAAGTGTATGTATCAAAGCAGAACCAAATGAAACGGGTGAAATCACTCAGGATGATGAAAAGTTATCATTTGATGGAGCCTTTGGCCCCTTTGCCACTAGAGGTTATGATGATGATTATGGTAACTTGTTCAGTGGGTACTCAAGTACTCTTTATGATGTTGCAATGGATGCGGTCACACAAAGCCTTCTATCATCCATAAGAAGTCCCCTTAACCCTAGAAAAAAATCTCCTGCCTGGAACCATTTTTTCATATCACCACGTGATAGTACCAAAGCAATCTGTATGTACTGTATGAAAGAATTCAGCAGAGGTAAAAATGAGAAGGACCTCAGTACTAGTTGTTTAATGAGGCATGTGCGAAGGGCACATCCCACTGTTCTTCTGCAAGATGGTGATTCGTTAAATAATTTGTCCAGTTCTTCATCTTTAATACCTCCCAATAAATCACCAAACAATGGAGACTTGTCTGTAAGCATCAAGCAAACTACAGACAACCATACTCCACTGTCCTCCTTTCAAGCTCAGGCCACAGACATAGTGTCCAAAGACTCTTTACAAAAGGTCAAACCAAAAGCAGAAAAGAGTGACTCAAGTGCGGTTCCTTCCCCACATTCCTTTAACAACCATAATGACGATACCACAGACTTGTTGACTGAATCCCCTGGATCAGCCCCGAAGAGCTCAAGTTCTCGGCGGCGCTCAGCAGTGTGGAAACACTTTTATTTATCTCCTGCTGACAGCTCAAAAGCAGTGTGTATTCACTGCATGAATGAGTTCAGTCGTGGCAAAAATGGGAAAGACTTGGGGACGAGCTGCCTTATTCGCCACATGTGGCGGGCCCATCGAGATATAGTCATTGAAGAAAACGGACAGGGCTCAACCATTCCTCCGCCTTACACCACTCCGCCAACATTGCTCTCACGCTCACAAGAATCCACAGAGGTCAAAAAGGAATTCCTCTGTAACTCACATCGCCCTGATACCATATCAGATGAAGTGCCCAATGATGACAGTGAGCACATGACTCTTGAAGAGGCAAATGACGTTACATATCAATCTGGACAAGAGTCCTCACTTGATGCATCTTTTAGACTGAAAGTGGAAAATATACCTCTGTCATCCTCTCCAGAAGAACACATTGAGGGGCACAACGTATCCCAAGATCAGAGCTCGGTTTTTCAACAAAACAAGAAAATAATGAAACGGGTGAAATCAGAAGTATGGCATCATTTCATTGTCTCTCCTGTTGACCAACTCAAAGCTTTGTGTCGATATTGTCCTTGTGTCATAAGCCGTGGCAAACGAGGGGACTTTGGCACAAGCTGTTTAATGAGACATTTGATGCGGCGGCATCCTGATGTTCTTAAAACGCAAAAAAGCACAAGCGACAAAGTTTCTTCACCTCATTCAACTCCTGCTGCAGATGACGACATGACAACAAATGCAACGGACAGCCCTACTGTTGAGAACAAACCCCATACTCTGCCTGTTTTCAGCAAAAAGACTTCAAAGCTATGGAATCACTTTTCTATTTCCTCTGCGGACCCAACTAAGGTGGTCTGTTTGCACTGTAGCCGCACAATTAGCAGAGGGAAAAAGACAACCAATTTAGGCACTAGTTGCTTATTTAGGCACATGCAGAGATTTCATGGACATGTGCTTGAAAATAATAGTAATATCTCAGGTGATGTGTCATCTGCTGAAATTCAAGTTAAGCAGGAGCTCATGGAAATTTCTACTTATGAGGAGAATGCAGGAAAGTTCAGTGAATGCCACCCAGCTGCCAAAAAAATTACCAAACTCATTGCAGAAATGCTTGCACTGGATCTTCAGCCATCAACTCTAGTGGAACATCTTGGCCTGAACCGGTTACTGGAATACCTCCAACCTCAGTATTCTCTACCTTCCTCATCCTACTTTACCAGCACTGCAATCCCAGAAATGTATGAAAGTGTGAAAGAAGTAGTTCTGACTCACCTAAAGGAGGCTGAAGGTGGAATAATCCATTTCACAACAAGTGTTTGGGTGAGCAGCCAAACTCAAGAGTACTTGATTCTTACAGCCCACTGGGTAACATTTGAGTCTCAAGTTCTGGCTCAGGGTCAAGATTTCCACTGTTCGGCCCTCCTTGGTGTTTCCTCAATTGACTGTGACTACAATATGCTGAACATACAGAAGCAGCTTGAATATCTTTGGGACACCTGGATTGGTTCCTCAGGCCTTAAAATTGGATTTACTGTAACAGATAACCAAACTATTGGAAGCATACTAGAGAGCAGTGACCACACCACCATGCAGTGTTTTGGTCATAACATAGATTTCATTGTTAACGAAGCCATAAAAAGTCAGAGGATGGTTCAGAACTTGCTTAGTATTGCTCGAAAAATCTGTGAAAGAGTGCATCGTTCTGCTAAAGCAAAGGAGAAGTTGGCAGAGCTGCAAAAAGCTTATCAGTTACCTGAAAACCAGCTGGTTCAGGATGTTCCCTCTAAGTGGAAAACATCATACTTTATGCTTGAGCGATTAGTAGAGCAAAAGAAAGCCATTGATGAGATGTCGATAGAGTGCAATTTCAGGGAACTGATAAGCTGTGACCAGTGGGAAGTCATGCAATCGGTCTGCAATGCTCTTAAGCCTTTTGAGGTAGCCTGCAGGGAGATGAGCAATCGCACTGCAACACTAGGTCAGGTCATTCCACTCATTCACATACTTAACCGAAAGATAGATATGCTTTTTGATGAGACAATGGGTATTGATAATATGTTGAAGTCTTTAAAGGAGGCAATGGTGACTAGAATGTCCCCTACACTTCATGACCCAAGGTACATATGGGCAACCATGTTGGACCCGAGGTATAAGACATCCCTCTTTACTGAGGAAGAAGCAGAGCAGTGTAAGCATGACCTCATACAAGAGCTTGAGGTGTCTGCATCTAACTCTGTGGAGACCAAGACACCACTGTCAAATGGATGTAGTGAAATACCAGCTTCATCAAACAGCATGGCCTCAAACAAAGAGAACCTCTGGGCTCTAATGGATGACATTAGACAGAAAATCAAGCAAGAGGAGAGACCAAAATCACTGGAGCTTGCTGTGCTGGAGTATTTGGAGGAGGACATTCTTGACCAGAGTTGTGATCCTTTGGATTATTGGAACCTGAAGAAGTTACTGTGGCCTGACCTTGCCAAAGTAGCTGTACGCTATGTGGGTTGTCCACCCAGCATTGTACCAGCAGACACACTTTTTAGCACATCAAGTGTCAACTGTGCTCTGAATCAGTCCCGACCATTGCTAGAAAATCTTGAAGGACTTCTATTTTTAAAGGTCAACCTTCCTTTGATATATTTTCAGTACTGATGATTATGTATTTATATTTGCAAGGCTGTTTCTTAGACTCTGAACTTCAAACTAGGACCACTCGAGTAACTTTCTGAGAAGGCCTAATTAACCACACTTCATTTGACTGTGGTTCACATTCAATACGCAGAGCATCTGAATATTTAACTGAATAAAAGACTGCTTTGAGTACTACTGTTGAGTACACTTGATAACTGGAGTCATATTCCTGGTGAAAAGTGTTTTCAGGGAGGGAGGGTTATCAGTTATAGGGGTAGTTATTGTTTGTTGCTGTACTGATTCTTTTTATTTGATAAAATGTATCTGTATCTTTATCTTCTCTCTCCTTGTGCCTTATACAAACTACTTCAGGTCAACATGCTGTAAATATTAATTGATGTGCAAAGCAAGTCGTAGTCTTCTGATTTTAATGATTTTATAAAAGTGAAACTACATGCTGAATACTGTTTTTATATAAATACATGGCCCAAAATAAATGCTGTGACTGAGAGATGTTTTAAATGTATTTTATTTAATTCTTTTATTGTGATTTTTGTGGCTCATGGTACGGTTAGAATTAGTTTTTTATTTTTTTGCTGATAATTTTGTTTGTATTTGTTTAAAGAAAATGTACATAATGCTGTACTTTCAGGTTGAAATCTATTTGAACATTTGTCTCAAGCACAAATCGTTTTTATATAAATCTAAAGGGTTAAATTATGGGACATCAAGGAAATGTACTGTACATAAATAATTTCCTAAAATATAATTTGATAAGAGGAAAAATTCAAACTGGAAATTTTTTTTTTTTTTTTTTTTTTGCAATTTGTAAATAAAACTTTACACTTTGAAACAATGCTGCTTTTAAATGTTTTAATATTTCAGGTCATTATTTTTTTTCCTTCTAATTTTCACCTGATGCATATATTTTCCATATCTGGATGATCTTGCTAAATCTATTCTAGATCTAAATCTAATCTTATTCTAATCCAAACTGAAAAATGTGGTAATGTAGTAGGGGTAGTTGTAAAAAAAAGTTATAATTGTTTGGCCTTTGTTGGAGAGGGCAGCCTGATGGGAAAATCTGTATGACTTTCATTCTTCTGTGAAACATTAAATAAGCTATTCTTAAATTTTTTTTTTTTCCACAGAAGAAAGTCATGCTTGTTTGCAATGACATGAGGGTGAGTAAATGACAGAATCTAAGCGTATTTTATGAATCCAGAGTTACGTTATCATTCATGCAAAGGATACGGTTGACGGAAACCACTGGGAGGCGTAGTAATAACATGCTAAAGTGACTGCAATTGAAAAAAATCTTACTGCAGAAGAAGCCTCAATTAGTAAAACAATTTTTGGTAACACTTTAGAATAATGGTCATTAGTTAACATTAATGTATTAACTAACCATGAGCAGTTCATTTTTTACTGTATTTGTTCATCTTTGTTAATGTCAGTTAATAAAAATACAGCTGTTCATGGTTTGTTCATGTTAGTTCACAGTGCATTAACTAATGTTAACAAGATTTTAATAATGTATTAGTAAATGTTGAAATTAAAATTAACAGAGATAAATAAATGCTTTATAAGTGCAGTTCATTATTAGTTCATGTTAACTAATGTAGTTATTTAATGTTAATGACCATTATTCTAGTGCCATTTTTTAAAAATGTGTGCATACTATGAAATTAAGCCACAGTGAAGAGTTTCAAACTGAACTTAGAATAAACCTGCTCCCCTATCAGTAAAACAGACCAGCAACAAAATTCAGATAAACACTTCTGTAAACATTTATTGGTCTTATGAAATTCAGTGTTTATTATTCAATTTCACTCCAAGCTTTCGTTATCTAGGTTCATAATTTGAATGCCTTTCTAGAAGCACAAGTTTGTTGTTTAGCTTGATTTTGAGAGGTGGAAAATGGGACATCTCAAATGCAAGGCTTTGGTATCCTGGGATGAACACCAAAGGTTTGTAAGAGTCTTTGAGCAGCAATATCTTAGTTGCATTCGCTTCCATTAACAGGTGTGAATATGTTTTCATAACTGGATCTTCAAGGGTCAAATCCTCTTTCTTGTCATATCTAGAAAATTTAAGGAAAAACATTCAGACAAATCACTCATTGCACAATTATCTTTGATAGTTTGATGGTCACGCACCTCCAGTTACTATTTAGCTCCAGAAAACGTGAGACTCCCGTTTGTGCAGCAAGTACATCAATGTGTAATGACACATCTGGAAAGTGTGCAACTTAATCAGATTACTTGGATTACAATAATAATTCAATATTAAATATGCAAAAAAATAAACGTACCTGCTGTTGCTGGTATTAATCTATGCAGCTCCTGCATTGCTTTCCCTCCTGGGTAGTTATGATGGGAAACATACAGAGAAACACTTGTGTATACTCCGTTTAATATTAAATGTCCAATCACAACTATGGAGACAATTTTATACATCCATGACTTTTGGTAGTTCTTCAAACTGCAATAAAACAAAAGAGAAATAAAAAATGTGATATAAAAAAAAAAAAAGACCAATATAGGAGCAATTCATTTGCAAGATTTAATATTTTTCTGAAAGTCAAATCTGATACTAAAGCCCCTAATAAATACAGCATATATTTGCTAAATTATGTCTTTTTTTAATTATATTAATATTCATGTTAACGGTGTAACGGTACACAAAACGATACTCGGTTACTTAACGTAACCTCGGTTCTCTCTAGAAGAGGGAACGAGTATTGCGTATTGTAAGGAACTTACGCAATACGAGAGAACCTCTCGTAAGAGAACTGACGGTTCGGTGCGTACCTCAGTTTTGAAGTCACGGTTCGGTATGGGTTCGGTACAGCAGTTTTACAAAATTGCTTTTTATTTATTTTTATTAAACAGTGGTTTACTGGAAGAAGAAAAAAAGTCTCCGTCCTTAAATTAATTAAATTATAACTAAAAATGTATTGAAGATATTTCTGTAAACTATATAGGGAGCCCTTACTTGCACATTAATATTAAAGGTTAACAAAAGCCCAAACTATTAGCCTACATTCAGTTGCTATTTATATTTAGGTATAATAATCAAGACTCAAATAACATTGTACGCAAACATGTAAACTTCACATAAGGCAGTTTTTGCAATAACTTCTAAATCTAATTATAAAATAGTTCTCTCCAATTCGTTGTTGAAATATAATAATTTATACACAGTGTCTGTCATTTTCATGACAGGTTTATTTAAACATACATTAATTAGTCAAGACATCACTAACATGTTAAGTAGAATATAATGCATATATGGGCTAATATAGGCTAGATATAGTGCATATATTTAGTGAAATAGTTGATTTCTCTAGTGAATAAAATTCTGTGGACACTGAATGACTGCCTGAGGTAGGCCTAAATGTGATTCTACATGACATTGTTTAGTTTACAAGCAGTTATTGTGGTCTGTCCGCCGTTGAAACACTGACTGAGCGATTACACCACATATGATACGTGACAGTAAGTTGTAATGTATCCTCAACATACCTTCAGATGTTCATTCACGTTTAATCTTTAGGAAGCGATGATCGATCGCATTCACAGATGATCGCGTTCACGATCGCGTCTGCTTAAACTGTGATCATCAGTCACGCCACATTATAGAGCGTCAAAACAGCAATTTATCGTTTGAATGTCGTGATAAAATGGACTGAATACTTATGTTCATGTGGGAACTCGGATTTAAGTGTGTTCCGCGCTTAAAACAAGCTTACTGTTAACTGTTAAAGACTGTATTCGGAAACCGTGTGCACCGAACCGAAAGCCCTGTACCGAAACGGTTCGGTACGAATAGTCGAATACGTGTACCGTTACACCCCTAGTACGTAGGCATTGTGGCACAAGAAAGCTGAAAGTGGCAATACATTGAGCATGGCCACACATCTGAAGCAAAATAACCCTGGTGTGCCAGTGACAGGAGTCAAGGCACAACAACATCAGCAGAATCAGACAGGGTTAAATCAATTTCCAAATCTATCAGGATGTTTATTATTGCTGCAGACAAGAGGCCATACTTAGTTGTTGAAAACAAATGGTTTAAAAATATGATGAATGCGCCTGAGCCTTGCTGCAAAATCTACTTGCACACTTCAGTATGAAGAGTACCAAACTTCATCAACAAGAAAATAAAAAAATCCAAGGAAGAAGGTATCATCATGCCTCATAATGCACTTTAATGGGGTCATGAAATGCAGTTTCAGATTTTTATATTATGTTTCTCAAGGTCAGCTTATAAAGTTTTAAAAATTTTTGCTCTCCAAAAGGTCAAATAAATGTTCCATCCTCAGCTGTTGTACGCTTCAAAAAAAAAAAAAAAAATTGTATTTACCAGCATTGCCTCTGAGAACAAAATGCTTGGCACTGCCATATCTTTTAAAGGTCCCGTTCTTCGTGTTTTTTTGAAGCTTTGATTGTGTTTACAGTGTGCAATATAACGTGTTAGAGCCCGACCGATAAAGGATTTTTAAGGCCGATACCGATACAAATATTTGGTCACTTAAAAATCCGATATTCCGATATATCAGCCGATATATATTAAAAATAAATAAATAAAATAACAGAAACGCGTAAAAAACACTTAAACAGATTTCCCTTATACATTAGTTATAAGTAGTTATTCATGATCCCTCAGCCTCTCTAAAATAACATGATAATGCAGTTTAAAAATAAACTTGTTTTATTGTCACAACAGAACAGAGGAACATAAAAATATATTAAAGTTCTGATAAATAAAATGTATAAAAATACAAACTTAAGATATGAAACTTAAAGTCGTTTGGACGAAAACACAATAACAAAAACAAAAAATCTAAGTTACCAGTATTAATAGATGTGGTAAGCTTTATAAATATAACTTTGAGCAAGACTGGAAAAAAAATATTCAGTTAAGTTCTAGAAGTTCTGATAAATAACAACAACAGCAAAATATAAACTATATACAGTATAAATATGAGCCACCTTATAATTACAATGTCAACTTGCTTATCCCTTTACATGCACTCTTTTAATTCTATCCATCAAGCTACAACAAACCATTTTCAATCATCATTTGCCTTCTAAAATCTACTACTTATGATGATGCAGTAAATCCATTATTTGACTTGTTAATGCGGCGTCTGAACGAAGTCACGCACTTTCGTTCACTCTTCACGAGCCTAACTTATGATTTACAATGCAGGGACTGGAACTACAAATATACTAGTTATAAATACAGTAATCATTACTTTATTTAGGCAGAATAAGTTTGTTGTGATTTCCAAGGCGCATTAATGTTAGCGGTCTCCCACTGATAGCCATGGCATTAGCTAGCTTTGTGGTTAGCGTCTATGATAAGTTATAATTTAGAAATATGTATACTTTTTCAAAATAACGGGCAGGGGAGAGATGATATGTCTCATGCTGTCAAACTGTCAGACTATTAAAGAAATACATCTTATTCAGTCACATTGTCCGAGTTAAACTTAGTCAGTCAACTGTAACCTAGCGTAATTACCAGCTCTCTTGGCTTACATGTAACAGCAAAACTGGACTTGGCAGTTACAAATTGTCATGTTATTTGAGTTAAGAGAACTGATGGGGATGTTCTTTTAATTGTTATTCAATTCAAGCAATGTATGGCTCGTTGCCAACTTACATTCACTTCAAGGATGATCTGTGTTGTGAATGCAACGCTCACAGCGCTGAAGCTCAGCATGACTCTGCTGGATCAGCTGGTGGTGTTGCCAGCCGGCACGTTGTAGGGTGCCCTCTGGTGGACAAACTATGAAACGCCAACACTCAATGTGTTTGAGCGGTGTTTCGTCCGTTTTTTTTTGTTTTTTTTTAAATATTCATTTATCGGCCATCATAAATGCCGATACCGATAGTTTGGAAAAAGCCTAATATCGGCCGATAATATCGGCCCGCCGATATATCGGTCGGGCTCTATAACGTGTAAAAAAAAAAAAACAGTATTTTTAACACAATTTACTTATCTGTATACCCATGTTTTCACTGTCTTAAAAACGGCTGATGACTTCCTTTATTCTATGAAGTCCCTCCTTCAGAAATAAGTAACGAGTTCTGATTGTGCCAGCGGTTCCCGTGTTGGGATTTGACCGCAGCTTAGCGAACGTGGCACGGTTCCTGTGTTGTGATTCGACAGCAGCTTAACGCACGTGGAAAGGTCACGCCTCTTAACGGGAGATATATGCGCTTAATGATCTCTACAGCGTCCCTGGGAAAGCCAAACAAAGGTGATTTGACTCCGGGATGAAAATAACAGCGTCTCGACGACATGGCGACAAACACACTCAAGCTACAGTTCCTTTTCTCCACGCGACACGTCCTCTTCTCCACGTGGGACAGCAACAAGACCACGCCCCCTTTTTTGGCGTATTCTTGTGGGCGGAGGTTAGTCTGTTCTACTGACGTCATTTATGAAGGAAATACCAGGATGTAGTCCAAACCAGCCGTTCGCTATAGGCTTTGAAAGGGAACTTCTGTTAAATAAAATATCTCGCTTGGCATTGAACTTTGAGCTTTATAATTTTACAGGTATTATTTATGCTCTAACAGCAACATTACACACTAACTAAAGTTTGAACAATGGGATCACGAAGAACGGGACCTTTAATAAAAGATATTTTGAAAAGACTTTGAGAATAATCTTCCAATTTCAAATCTGTTTCAGAAGGGTACAAATAATTCATATTTTAAACTGGAGAGTTAGTTGAGTTCTGAAACTTGCAGTATGTTTTTATTGTAGAGTAACCTCTTAAATGTGTAAATATTAAAAAAACATTTTTGATTCTCGATTTCATGACCCCTTTAACAAATACTAATCAAAATATGTTCTGCTTACATGAAGGAACAACCGCAGGAAGCAATCAAGTTGAACACAGGGAAGGTGTAGATGATAAAACGGAGCTCCTTGTGGGGCAGAAGAGAGTACAGTATAATAAATCCTACAGTTACGATAAGTAGTTTTCTTGTCCGTCTGTCCAATAGGCCAAGTGGGATAAAAAATATTGTGCTGCCAAGAGCTCGAGGAAGAGCAGAGTAGAAATACCACAGAAAAGGGGAAGTTTGAGGCACGGAAGAAGTCAAGGAAAGATACAACATTTTGAAAGGAGACAGAATCATGCAGAAATACTTGTGAAGTTGGCCCAAAAATGAAAATTGTGGGTAAATGTTGACAATCTCATGTTTATCCATGCTGTAGTTTACAAAAGGATATTCCCCAGTTGGAGCTTTTATTCAAGACTGTGTTGTACCACAGTACCTGACCCTCAGGCCAGAGCAGCTTATTCCAGAAAACTGTGTCGACCATGACTGTGAGACCTACAAAAGAAAACAAACACACTTCAGTCTATAAAGGGCTGTGTCAAGTAGACAAAATATTGACAGAATTAAAAGCATTTGTGCATCACTGACCTAAAGATAAAACACCAGCAGGTATGGCATGGTAAAGCAGCTGTAGAAAATGGAGTTTCCTGCTCAGGAGTGACATCAACAACATCAGGCCGAAGAGGAGACACAATTCAGAGCGGAACACAATAATGGCCAAAGCAGAGAGCCAAATGAAGGCACTGTGTCTCTGGGCCAGCCAAGATGTGAACGCCAGCAGAACTATTCAATAAACACAATTTGGATGCTGTTACAATGCCATTTTTATGAATATGATTCTTATTTTGTTTTAGCCACATACTGCAAAGGTTTGGTAGTGATAAACACTTAATAAACAGGGTTTCTGCAGGTTTTTATGAAGGTATATTTAAGACCTTTTTAAGACCAATTAAAGAAAATTTAAGGAATAAATAGAAGAAAATAATGTTCTCTAAATGTAAATGTCTAAGCACACAATGAGTTGTAAGTTTGAGTTCAAATTTTGAAAATACAATTTCCAACAGATCTCCATAACTTTTTATTAATTTTAAAACAATTAAGCTAACTGACCATTAATCATGAACATGATTCATGAATATAAATATAGTACTCACAACCACTCAAAGCCTAATAATGAAGGACAATGACATTTCACGTAAATGGTAGTAAACAAAAATGTGTTATATTAAGACATGTTGCTTTAGCTTTGTTTTTGTTTTTAAACCAAAAGAACGAAATGGCTCCATGAAACGCCACTAAATATTGTTCCATGAAACTCCACCTAAAAAACGTATTTACTGGCAGTGTTATATGTGAACTTTGTTCTTTATAGCCTGTACCTAAAGGCAAAACGATCATATTTGGGAGGGTTCTGGTACTGTAAAACATAAGATGGAACTGTGTAGTGCAGCTGACGCAGAAAAGTCTGGCCACCATTGACCCAAACTGCCTCCGGACCTCTCTCTGCATCTGCCATAGTGACAGAATCACACATAGTCCAAGAACGCCTCTCACTGCGGAACAGAGAAAAAGGTAATGAATAATAGAATATTAATAGAATATTAAGCTACAAATTGTTATCTCAGATATACCTAGGATGAGAGTGTAAAACTTTGGTGCTTGAAGGAGGGCAAGCACACACTTCATTGGTGCACTGAGTGCTGATATGAACAGGGGTCCAAGAAATGTCCGTGGAACAACACCAGGAAACTCATGATGATCATACTGGAGAAACCGTAATAACAAGGAATTAATAGAGGCTATGCCATTTTGTAGTATAAATATAGTACTTATTTAGAGTATTTTATCTAATTTTAGACAACACAAAAGTGTTGAAGTACTACTACAATATTTTTTTGAACATGCATGTATACATACATTATATACACATATACATATATATAAAATATTATATGTATGCATGTATGTACAGTATGTATGCATGTATGTACAGTGTGTATGTATGTACACATGTATGTATGTATGTATCTCTGTGTGTATATATACATAAACACACATATATATGTATATATGTATATGTGTGTGTGTGTGTGTGTGTGTGTAGGGTTGCCACCTTCAGTGTGGCAAAATAAGGGACACCCATTCATGACACCCACCCGCCCCAAAAAAACAAAACAATTGCATAACGGACAGACATAAAGAATACATCATGAAATGATTATTTCAACATTTACAATTTGAAAGCTCAATATAAAAAATCAATACATTGAAAACCATATAAGAAAACATGAGATCAAGTATGTGAACTTGCAACAGAACACATTTTATATTATTTTACATTTGATTTTATTTATTTCAAAATAACTCTTTAGTAGCCTAGTTGGTGCACTTTAAAGGGATAGTTCACCCAGAATGAAAATTCTGTCATCATTTACTCGCCCTCATGATGTTCCAAACCTGTACGAGTTCTGCTGAACACAAAAGAAGATATTTTGAAGTTCAGCCTGTACGCAGGCTGCTTTGGGGGCACCATTGACTTCCACAGTAATCTTCCTATGTGTTCAACATAACAAAGAAATGTATACATGTTTGGAACAACTTGAGGGTGAGCAAATGATGACAGAATTTTTATTTTTGGGTGAACTGTCCCTTTAAGCAGTCATTCTGAACCAGTAATCACTTTTTTGAATTTCAAAAATAAAATGTTTTTATTTTATTCATTTACTTAAATTATGACTATATTATCATGTAATTATTTGTCCCATTTTGATCTAAATATTTTTTTAAATGTCAAATATTAATTATGTCAAATATAAAACAAATTATTTATTATGTATGATGAATAAAATTAATATAAAGTAAAAATAAAATTTATAAGGCTACAATCTATTAATTAACCTGTCTAAAAAATTATAATTCTGTCTGCCAAGCTCTGATAATGTATGGAATATTATATTAATATATTATCCATTAAAAAAAACTATAGGCCTATACCTTTAGAAGCACGGATGTGTCAGACAGTCTGAGACACTGAAATGCTTCTCATAAAGTGTGCAGTTCGCCTGAGGTTCATCATGAGTTACTGGACAGACCCATTGATACCTTTTTGATATTCAGCTCTATATCTGGAGATCCTCTTGCGTTCAAACGGTAGACGCGGCGCAAGCTCGACATGTTTTTAAAACACCTCGCAAGTTTGCAGGCACACTGGCACAGCGCATGTTCTCGAGACTCCGGCAACTAAAACACAATCACGCACAAATGAGCTCCTGTACTACTTATTGTGAAATTGATTTCTTTATATTTGCTATCAGTATTCTTCACACTGCAAAATCCGTATGTGTTTATTGAACTATGTGTGGACCTGTGTAAAAATACGGGACAAATCGCGTCCCGTATTGGTTTGATACGGGACACGTCATTTTGCTTGTAAATACGGGACGATTCCGTATTTTACGGGACGGGTGGCAACCCTATGTGTGTGTGTGTATATATACACACAGATTTTATATATAACGTAACGTTACACATCATGGTATATGAAAAGTATTCAATCTGGAGCATGGTAGGCTATTACAATCTGATAGTACTATATTAACGTTAGCCTTCCGCCATAGTGATTTTCACGGAACGCTTTCACTAAAATGTTCAAAATCCATCTAAACACGTCATCAGAGAACACGAGCATCTTGAGTTTCACGCTATAAAACATATCAAACAGAACACAATCCTAACCCTAAACGTGTAAAAAGCGTCGCGTTTAACTTACCTTTTCAATTTCAAATCCGTGAAACAGGACATCGTGAATTGCTTGTAAATTAAAACTTTCTTCGACTTTAGTGTAGGGACAGGTAAACAAATGTAAAAATACAACACCGATCATTAAAATTAGGAGACGATGCTCATTTACAGCTTCCTTCCGCGCCATCTTTGCGCGTATACACATCCACAGGCGCATGCGCAAACGTCTGGGCTAAAGAAATGAGTGGGTAGAATCGAATTTTGACAGCAAAGCAAGTTATGAAATGGGCGGGGCTTAGCAGCCCGATCGTTTTCTGTGATTGATCCGGTATGTTGGATCTAAATAGATGTATTTTTAAATCTTTACTTTTGTATTCAGTGCATATTAAAGTTTGACAGTTTCATGATTAGTCAGATGTAAATAGAGTGATGCATTCGTGACGTCAAAACACGGACGAGGAAGTATGAGTGTTTTTTTTTTTTTGGGGGGGGGGGGTACTTTATTAAATCTTTACGATACAGAACACACAAATAGAGTCATTAATACAGAAACAACAAATAATAGACAAGAGGGGAGTTTCAAATAAATACATTAAAGATAAAGCATAACTGAATGGTTTAACCGAATGGACAACTTAATGGACATCTCTCTGGAATAAAGAGCGAATATTACGATTATTATTCCTCATTTTGGTTGCAAAACATAATTTACCAACTGAGGTCAACATAGGGTCCAGATCTGGTAGGCAGTCTGGTTTTCCAGCCCCTTTTAAGAGATTTAATAGGTTGATGAGTCTGAAGCTTAAAATCGAAGGTGCGATGTTGAATGTTGTTAGTGCCTATGCTCCACAAGTAGGTTGTAAGCAAGGGGAGAAAGACAGATTCTGGAGTGATGCAGACTGTTCCCAGGTGAGAGAGTGGTGATAGGGGTAGATTTGAATGGACATGTTGGTGAAGGGAATATTGGGGCAGGTTTGGTCTTCAGGAAAGGAACCCAGAAGGACAGAGGTTGGTAGACATTGCTAAAAGTATGGAGATGGCTGTGGTGAACACGTACTTTCAAAAGAGGCAGGAACACAGAGTGACATATAAGAGTGGCGGCAGGAGCACACAGGTGGACTATATCAGACTGATCCCGAGTAAGTAAACCTCAAAAACCCAAATCACACAGTAGTTATCTTGACTTTAATCACGTTTAGGGGTGCTGTACTCGTCCTCATGCGCTTATTATTATTTTATTTTTATTTTTTTCATTTTTTAAAACATCATCATTCTTCTTTGTGTGTAATTTTAATTATGAGCATGTTTGTTCTCCCCTTTCCACTATAAAGTGTTTTCAGCATTTAGCTGTAATGCTCATGAGTGCTTGGTGTTACTCATTGTTCCAGTACAGCATTTGGTTGATTTAATCAGATGATCAATTAAACCGCCATATTCATCATTTACATAGTATTTATAATACCATAAATATATGTTTGGGTGTATAGAAAGCTCAATGCTCAGACACAATCATAACATCAAGTTAAGTGATTCAGCATTTTATTTCAACAGTGTATTGTTGATCATTAATTGAAGTATTGAAGAAAATTATAGAATTGAATTACATACATAAGTAAAACATTAATAATGACATTACAGATGATCTAGCCAGAAAATAAAATCTCTGCAGACTATAATGTTTTGCTCTAGTATGTAGTTGACCAGCGTTTCAACCATTTCATTAATGTAAATTTTCTCATTTTTTGACACCAACGACACATAGATCTGATACATATGCACACATACAGAGTACTTCGGTAACACCTAACTCATCGCTAAAATCACACCTCACATCCAGAACTTTTCTGAGGATTACACAGATAGGTTCTTTGCTAATAAACAAGCTTGTCACATCAGGCAATGAATTTGTCAGGTCTCTTATGCCGTCCATTTAATTTTTGAGATTTGTTACACGTTTGGTATCCCCCACGCAATCATTATTTGAACCACATTCATCTTCGATGATTTTGCGCATCAAGCCAACCATCTGACCTCTAAAATGATCTTTAAACATACCGCCTAACATGGCTTTAACATGACACTCCTTCCCCATGGTGCATTCGCGTGCCGGAGGCTGCTTCTGCACAGCATAGCCAGAACTCAACGGGTAGTCGCTCCCCATCAGCTTTTGTGTAGCCATTCCAGAAATCTGCAGCGTTGAAGACGTCTTCTTCAGAACTCAACTTTGTGCACGTATAAACTTTGTCCCCTATTCGATGCTGAAAGATTCTAATAGTTCCTGGAATCTCCTCTGAGTGAGTCCTTTGTCCACAATTGTCCAGGCCTTGTGCGTTAACGTTCTGTAGTTTAGGTTTTTGGGTCTGATCCCTCAAAATGTGAGTAGAAGAAGCAAGCTATTTGTCAGGCTCAGACAAACAGGAATGTTAGCTTTGGAGGTCAATATAACAGCCAGACAATCTTCCTTCAACTTTTGACATTGCAGTAGCACAGCAGTCCGTGCTGATGTAGTCGTCAGACCTAGGCTAGTAGAGCTAGATATCTTCGTTTAGGAACCCAGGTTGGTTGCGATAACTGAGCACTGTGTCAAGTTTCTACCCTGAAGACTTAGATTTAATTATTTAATATAAGTTTCTGTATTATTCTTTACTAATATTCATTATCATTTGTATTTTAATATTCATTATTATTTATATTGCATAATTATTTAGTCAGAGTAAGTCTGAGCACATGAAGTGTGAGAGACATGGAGAGGAGATAATTTGTAAAGAATATTGTAGTAAAGCTTGCTCATACGGGAAAAAGGAGGCGGGAACCGGCGAACAATCAAAATGTTTAATCAAAATAAAATGGCGGCGACAGCCCCTCACGGTCGACTGCCGCCTACATACAAACAAACACAAAATGAAAATAAAAATCTGCAGCCCCTCACGGACAACTGCAGCAACACATAACAAAACTTAAATAAAATACAACATAAAATCCAGGCCTGGTCCTCTCTCGTCCCTCACTGTCGTCGCTCCGCCTTTATACTCCCTCACTCCTCCGCGAGGGCCGAGATCGCTGCGACTCGCAGCTGGCGCTCATCCCCACTGATGAGCGCCGCCTCGTCCCGCCCTCACGGTCCCTCGGCCTCGCTGCTCGCCACAAATATGTAGCATAAGTTTCCATTTATGCACATGTGACTGAAGTTTTCTGTAAGGATGTATTGTTGTTGTTTTCTTACCAATGCATATGACATGTCACAAGTTCTCTTTAAGACATATTTTGAACAATGAACAACAAGTTTCTCTATGCATATGTTCAAGGGTATATTGTGCCATGTGAAAGCACGAGGTATAGCGTAAACAACCTGTTTTTCTGGTAAACAATTATTTCACTGTTTAAGCAACCTATAAAATCCAACTAGGTGTCCAGGAAGACAGAGGAAGAAGCTGGAATGAAGACCATCCGTCAGAAAATTGTCTTCCTCTCCTATGTCTAACTTACAACAATAAAAAAGAAATCTCTTGGCAAGATAACTGGTGTCCTGTCCTGTGATTTAAACCACGGGGAAAAAGCTTAATTTTTAAGTCTACCAAAACCATATTTTGTTAATTACAAAATCTATATTTCAAAATATAACTAATGTAATCAAAACACAGCAAACCAATTTAAAATAAAATCATTCTGTTAAAACTCCAGCACTAGTTTTCTATCCAACATGAACATATAGTCAATCATTGCACAATGATAAATACTAACAATTGATGGGATTATGAAAACTACATTACTGTCATGTTTCAGTTCTACCTGCAGTTTCTTTTACTGTTCAGTTTCTTTTACTGTAAGTCATTCTACAATTTTGTTGAATGTGTTCTATAAAGTATTGGCTCATCCACTTTTAGATAGCATGTTGCCAAGAATGCACACATTCTTCCATTTGTCCTCTACCACTCCTACCCCATCAGAATAAGTTAAGCAATTTTTTTTTTATAAATTACATTATATATATTTTTTAGAGTACTTGAATATTTAAAGCAATAGAGTCATATTTTACTGTAAGTTCAAGTAATGGAAATAACTTCAACAATGATTTTTAACACTATAGATGTTTTACAAGATAAAATATTTCAGAGATCTGCTACTTAAAATGCTTATAAGATGTTTCAGTCTTTGTTTTATATATTATAAAAACAATGAATAAAATGGTTTAGATTAGATTTTCTCCAAAAAATATTTGTGCATAAACTTGCAAAAAATTAAGTACATTTTACTCATATGGATATTAAGTAAATCTACTTAACTACGTGGAGTAAAATTAACAAAGTGAATAAGTAGCTTGGCCTGGTAAATTATATTGAGTATTTTTTTAATCTGATGTAATTAATATAATTACATAAAATCATTTGCTCTTTAAATACATTTTACTTGTTTTATGGAGTGCTGGTAATTATTTTAAATCGAATTAAATGTTACTCTTATAATGTGACAAAATAATACTGTGACAATGTGTAGTTAAGTCTCATTCTTCTCAAGAAGAAATAACAAGCACTTACAGAAACCTATAATGCTTATAATCACTTTAAAGGTTTGAGCAACTTGAGCAATGATAAACATCCATGTTCAATGGCATATTAAAGGTCCCGTTCTTCGTGATCCCATTGTTCAAACTTTAGTTAGTATGTAATGTTGCTGTTAGAGCATAAATAATACCTGTAAAATTATAAAGCTCAAAGTTCAATGCCAAGCGAGATATTTTATTTAACAGAAGTTCCCTTTCAAAGCCTACAGCGAACGGCTGGCTTGGACTACATCCTGGTACTTCCTTCATAAATGACGTCAGTAGAACAGTAGAACAGACTAACCTCCGCCCACAAGAATACGCAAAAAAAGGGGGCGTGGTCTTGTTGCTGTCCCACATGGAGAAGAGGACGGTCGCGTGGAGAAAAGGAAGTGCTGCGTTTCAGTGTGTTTGTCGCCATGTAGTCGAGATGCTGTTATTTTCATCCCGGAGTCAAATCACCTTTGTTTGGCTTTCCCAGGGATGCTGTAGAGATCATTGAGCGCATCTCCCGTTAAGAGGCGTGACCTTTCCGTACAACTTGCGCTAAGCTGCTGTCGAATCACAACACAGGAACCGCTGGCACAATCAGAACTCGTTACGTATTTCTGAAGGAGGGACTTCATAGAACAAGGAACTCGTCAGCCCGTTTTTAGGAGAGTGAAAACAGCGGTATACAGATAAGTAAATTGTGTGAAAAATACTGTGTTTTTTTACACGCAAAACATGAACACATGTTATATTGCACACTGTTAACACAATCAAAGCTTCAAAAACACACGAAGAACGGGACCTTTAAAGTCAAGTCAAGTCAAGTCAACTTTATTTATATAGCGCTTTTAACAATATAGATTGTTTCAAAGCAGCTTGACAGTGTTAAACAGGAAAATAATGCAGCATAATTTTATTAAGCTGTATAGCCATTTGATGTCATCAGTTCATTTCAATTTCCCTACGGTGACAGTGTGGGCTTTAGATCAATAATTAGATCAGTACTTTAGTTTATATGGTTAATTTAGTTTATTAATTAGATTTATTTCGATGTTTAGTTGAAAAATGTAGTGTCCCCAACTGAGCAAGCCAAGCCAGAGGCAACAATGGCAACGAAACCAAAACCCCATTAGGTGACCTAATGGATAAAAATAAACCTTGGGAGAAACCAGGCTCAGTCGGGTGCCAGTTCTCCTCTGGCCAATTAACAAACAGCGTATTATTATTATTATTCTGGCAGCTTTACAGGTCAGAGGTCATAATAGATCGGAATATTCGAAGGGCCGGAGGCAACACGCTGGAGACGGGTTTATTGAGGATAATGTTGATTAAATAATTATTAAAGTGCAATATTCGAATGATCGGAGGCAACACGCTGGAGACGGGTTTATTGCGGATGACATATCGATTTAAGTATTATTTAATTGTAATATTCGAACAATCGGAGTCAACACGCTGAAGACGGGTTTATTCCAGATGACATATCAATTTAAGTATTATTTAATTGTAATATTCGAACAATCGGAGTCAACACGCTGGAGACGGGTTTATTGAGATGCTGTGTCGATGAGGCAGTTGTAGGGGGAGGCTAATTGACACGGTCTCTGCAGACACTTCGGGGTCCTGTGTTGGTCTTCTCTGGGCGCAGGTCCACCATCTGATCTGGATACGGCCCGGATCCGGCTGACTGCAGTAAACCTCGGGATAAAACAGAAAGACTATCATTAGCGTAGATGCCATTCTTCTGATGATGTAACGAGTACATCAGGTGTTATGGGAAGTGTTCCCGGTTCCGGCTGACCTAGTTAATGCAGCCTAACATTGAAAAAGTGTTTTATGTGTATGCCACAGTAAAGAGATGTGTTTTTAGTCTACATTTAAACTGACAGAGTGTGTCTGCTTCCCGAACAATGTTAGGAAGACTGTTCCAGAGTTTAGGAGCTAAATAGGAAAAGGATCGACCGCCTGCAGTTGATTTGGATATTCTCTGTATTATCAACTGGCCAGAATTTTGAGACCGCAGTAGACGTGATGGAGTACAATATGTTAAGAGCTCGCTCAAGTATTGGGGAGCTAAACCATTTAGTGCTTTGTAAGTAATAAGCAAGATTTTAAAATGTATGCAATGTTTAATAGGCAGCCAGTGCAATGTTGACAGAACTGCGCTAATATGGTCATACTTCCTGGTTCTAGTAAGAACTCGAGCTGCTGCGTTTTGGACCAGCTGGAGTTTATTTATTAAGCGAGCAGCACTGAGCCTTGTGGTACTCCATACTGAACTTGCGATCGGTGTGACATCTCTTCATTTACTGCTACAAACTGATAACGGTTGCATAGGTATGATTTAAACCATGATAAAGCAATTCCACTAATACCTACATAATTTTCGAGTCTATTCAAAAGAATGTTGTGGTCGATGGTATCAAATGCAGCGCTAAGATCGAGTAACACTAATAGAGAGATACAGCCACGATCGGATGATAAGAGTAAATCATTTGTAACTCTGATGAGAGCAGTCTCAGTACTATGATACAGTCTAAATCCTGACTGGAAATCCTCACAGATACCATTTCTTTCTAAAAAAGGAACATAATTGTGAAGACACTGCCTTTTCAAGTATTTTTGACAGAAAGGGTAGATTTGAGATTGGTCTATAATTGACTAATTCTGTAGGATCAAGTTGCGTTTTTTTAATAAGTGGTTTAATAATAGCCAACTTAAAAGTTTTCGGTACATATCCTAATTACAAAGATGAATTAATGATATTAAGAAGAGGATCTATGACCTCTGGTAGCATCTATTTTAATAGCCTAGTCGGTACAGGGTCCAGCATACATGTTGTTGATTTTGATGATTTAACGAGTTTAGCCAATTCTTCTTCTCCTATAGCAGTGAATGATTGTAATTTTTCCTCAGTGACACTACAATGCTCTGTTTGATGTGATACTGTACACTGTAAAAAATTGTGCTGTAAAATAACGGTAATCTACTGGCAGCTGTGGTTGCCAGCAATGTACTGTTAATTTACAGCCCTCTACTGTTTTTTTACAGCTCTCCTTTTTTACAGTATGTTACCGTAATAATACCATGAAAGGTAACTCTTTTCATTTGAAAAACTGATTGCTTCAAACAGTTCTCATTTTAAAACTAGCTTTCATATGGTGTTTGTACTGTAAACATTTAATTTGAGTCCACTGAAAAGGAACCTTTCTTAATATAAACTGCAAACACGTAATGTGTAGTAGTGAAAATAGATTACTTTAACTTCAATTTTTACAGTTCATCGCTAGCAATAGCACACATGTATGTGATAAATTACTCAACAAACAGCTCATAACTGCATCAGCAAACACAGTCATTGACTTTAAATAAAGCATCAGGCAGCATTTCATCAGTGTTTCTCTGCTCATCCTGGACTGAAGCACAGGCTCTACTCTCCTGCACAATGGTGACACACAAAACAAATTAATTAAACTAAAAGATCTCTTCTATATCATCTTGTGCAACAACACATAGAAACAGTTCATTTTAATATTTACTCTCCTTATCAGTTACAGACTTTGCACAATTTTTTTCTATTAACTTTCACTACTATTTCAGTGAAAATATCTTGATTCATCTGGTAAATCTGACTGTTACGTTTTACAGTATATTACTGTTTTTTCTTTGATTTTACGGTAATCTACTGGCAGCTCTGGTTGCCAGTAAACTGCTGTTTTTTTACAGTACTTTTCCGTAAATTAATTTACAGTTGTTTACCGTTATTTTTCATCTAATTCCTTTAACCCTTTAAGCTCCACAGCAAAATCTTCAGTTTTAAATGAACACTTATATGTGTCCACACTACAGAGTGTTAGAGTAATTGAAGCATTGTTGAAGTTAATGAGATAATTAAGATATTAATTAAGTGGTAATTGAGAATTAGTGATGAGCACCTGCTGTTAACAAGCAGAACCACTCAAGGAAAGAGAAGTACAACTGACTTCAGCCACAGCCTTAGATGAAATCAACTGAAAGAAAGACATTAAAGCAGAGGAGGATTAAACAACTCCACAAACAGCATTACCAGCTTCACTTATTACTCACCAGATTTACTTTATTTCTGTCAGACATCTACAGAAGCTCTTATAGAAAATTAACAGATCAAATTAACTTTTGATGTTTAATTGAAAATGTTTGGTCACCATTATGGTGATTAGTGTTTGCTTCCGTTGGGCTCTTGACCCTTGACTTTGTAACAATAGTTTTTCTTTAGGTTCTGTAACTGTGTGTTTCTTAGACACATTTGTTGTAGCAAAACACTTGTGATCAGGTGTTATTGATTGTGACATAAACATCATGGAATGCTTGGTTCATTCATCTCATTCAGTGTCTATTCCCTAAACAAAACTAAAATATCAAACTGTGATTAGAAATCAGTTATGAAGGATTTTTAAACTCTTGAAATACATAAATGGTTTGTTCTATGGTGCCATTTAGACTCACATAGACAGGAAGAATCCGCATATGAATCTCAACAATGGTGACAGTCAAAAAAAAAGATGAACAGATCAACTCTGAACATCACAAACACTACCAAAAGTCAACACAAAAACAACACCAAAAATAAAGGTAAATATTAAGAATTAACAAAAATAACCAGGCTATTCATTAGCATAATTTATTCATGCCGCAATGCATGCTGGGAGTCATGGATGATTTTTGCACAATGCCTGTACCCAGCATGCATTGCAGAATGAAGCTTTTGATTGTCACCATTGTTGAGATTCATACGCCGATTCTTGATGTCTATTTGAGTCTGAATGACTCTAGTATTCAAAATGTATTGACCACAAGCTTTTTTCCTGCCCTTAAAATTTTCTGGTTGTTGCAACACTAATTGAACTCATGCTGTAAAATTATTGGGTTACCATAAAATAAAACTTCATCTATATCATTATAACTTAGATTATGAAGGAGCTCAGTGAACCAGACCATTAATAAATAGTCAACATCATCTGTTTAAATTTTTTTCGGCTTTGCATGCTATAACAAATGTATTTAAAACACACAGTTAGAGCAGCTATAGAAAAAAACTAATGTTATTATGTCATGGTTCAAGAGCCCAACTAAAGCAAACACTGATCACCATAATGGTAACGTCAAAATAAGTTCTGTAGACGTCTGACAGAAATAAAGTCAGTCTGGTTAGTAATGTGTGAAGCTGGTAATGCTGTTTGTGGAGTTGTTTTATCCTCCTCTGCTGAGATCTTCAGAGTTAATATCTTCTTTTATCTTCGGTTGATGAAAGCAGCTTTTTTCTGTTCATGTATCTCTTTCCTTCGGTGATAACAGCAGGTGTTCATCAGGTGTTTGAATTCACTCACTTATTTTCGCTCACTATCAGTAAACTAGTGTAGGGAATAGTGAATGAGGGTATAGGGTGTGATTTGGAGCACAGCCTCTGAGTGTCGACTTTGAGCACTGTTAATTCACGGTATATTCCTGTTGGCTATTTTCTCAAAAATTACAAATATTACCCAGAATGCATTGTTTTCTACGGTATATTACTGTTTTAATGGAAAACAGCATTTTACTGTCAAAAGTTCGCCGTTTTTTAACAGCATTTTTTTACAGTGTAGTAGACGGCTGCATGGTTAAAATTTTCTTCCTAATATTATCAGTCTTACATGTGAAGAAGTTCATAAAGTCATTACAGCTGTGCTGTTTACAATCATCAGAAGTTGAAGCTTTATTTTTGGTTAATTTAGCAACTGTATCGAATAAATACCTTGTGTTTGTTTTCTTCCAAGAGAGTTGAGAAATAAGCAGATCTAGCAGTTCTTACGGCCTGTCTGTATGTGATCATGTGCTCTTTCCACGAATTACGAAATACCTCTTGTGGTGAGGTGGGCGTGGTTTCGCGAGGTCTGCGGGCGGAAAGAAGGAAAGGAACCGAGCGGTAAGTAAGCGACTTAAATGCAGATTACGAACACCTGTCTCTGATTACAGTAATTGGCGTGGAGAGAGTATAAAGCCGCTGTGAGAGAGAGACGGAGAGAGAGAGAGGGACTGGGACATCGCTGCTGCTGCTGCTGCTGCTCACTCGAGTGAAATGGAGAATACCCATTGAAGTGCATTGAGAAAGTCTATTGACTGTTATTGAGTGTTTTTGCGCCCATGTGCGCTGTTTATGTTCAGTTTTGAGTCATTAAATAAAAGGGCGAGTCCCAGTCACGCCGACCCCTGTCTTCTTCCTTCCTTGCCTTACCGAACCTTTATCACACCTCTAGTTTTGTTTTCTTCCAGCTGCGCTCCATTTTTCTGGCTGCTGTTTTAAGGGCCCGGGTGTGCTCGTTGTACGACGGCGTTGGACTATTTTCTTTAATCTTCTTTAAGCGCAGAGGAGCAACTGTGTCTAAAGTACTGGAAAAGAGAGAGTCAATAGTTTCTTTTGAAACATCGAGTTCTTCTATGCTATCTTGGATGCTGTGGAGATGATACTGATGAGGAAGATTATTTAAAAAGCAAAGATTGTACTGCCATTTTTCAAGCGAGGGGACAGCTTTGCAACCTTAGCTAAATTAACTATACATGATATACATGATACTAAGTAATGATCTGAGATTTCATCGCACTGCTGCAGAATTTCAACGGTATCAACATTTATTCCATGTGACAATATTAGGTCTAAAGTATGATTATGGCGATGAGTGGGTCCTGACACGTGTTGCCTAACTCCAATAGAGTTTAATGTATCTTTAAATGCTAATCCCAATACGTCTTTTTCGTTGTCTACATGGATATTAAAATCACCAACAATTAGTACTTTATCTACGGCCTGTACTAATTCTGATTGAAAGTCAGCAAATTCTTTGATAAAGTCTGTATTATGCCCTGGTGGCCTGTATACAGTAGCTAACACAAATGTTGAACGGGTTTTGTCATGTACACTACATAGCGTTACATAAAGCACCAAAACTTCGAAGGAATTATATTTGAAACTAGACTTCTGAGTAATACTGAAGATATTATTATAAATTACAGCAACCCCTCCCCCTTTACCTTTCAGACGCGGCTCATGTTTATCACAACAATCTTGGGGGGTGGACTCATTTAAGGTAATGTAGTCGTCAGGTTTTAGCCAGGTTTCTGCCAAACAGAGCACATCTAGATTATTATCTTTAATAATATCATTAACAATAAGCGCTTTTGGGGAAAGGGATCTAATATTCAGCAACCCAAGCTTTATCAATTGTTCATCTGTATTATATCTTTTGTTTATTTGTTGGACATCAATTACATTTTTACTGTTGAATGGTTTTGTCTCTATATGATAATATCTAGGTGAAAGAGTCTCTATGTGCTGGGATTTATCTGACTCCGGTGACGTGAGACAGCTAGCAGACGGTCGGTTTAGCCAGTTTGTCTGCTTCCTGACCTGGGCCCTAGTGAGTCATGGTTTAGCTCTAAGACTATGTGCCAAATTACTAGAGAGAAGAGCGGCACCACCCCAGGAAGGATGGATGCCATCCTTCTTCAACAGGTCAGGTCTGCCCCAAAAACTTTTCCAATTGTCTATGAACCCTATGTTATTTTGCAGACACCACTTAGACAACCAGCCATTGAGTGATGATAGTCTGCTAACTATCTCATCACTCGCCTAACAGGAAGCGGACCAGAACAATAAACAACCTCTGACATCGTACTAGCGAGTTCACACACCTCTTTAATGTTAATTTTGGTGATCTCCGACTGGCGAAGTCGAACCACATTAGTGCCGACATGAATAATAATCTTAGAGAATTTACGATTAGCTTTAGCCAGCACTTTTAAATTTGCTTTGATGTCAGGCGCTCTGGCTCCCGGTAAACAAGTGACTATGGTGGCCGGTGTCTCTATTTTAACGTTCCATGTAATAGAATCACCAATGACTAGGGCACTTTCCACAGGATACTCAGTGGGTGCTTCACTGAGAGGGGAGAACCTGTTTGATGTTCTAACCGGAACGGAAAAGCGGTTCTTTGGTCTGCGACTATGCTGCCTCACTGTCACCCAGTTTCCCTGCTGCGCGGGCCCTAGACCGGAACCGAAGAATGTACAGATTTCACTAAGCTATTCGCATCCAAATCAGTGTCTAAAGCTGTTACATCCTCACTACTCTCAGATAAAGTATGGATGCGTGTTTCAAATTCTATAATCTTCTCCGTCAGCCTAATCTCCTTACATTTATCACATGTGAAGCCCTGTTCGCCAGCGGAGAAGCCTATATTAAACATGCGGCATGCGGTGCAAGTGATAATGACAGGAGAAAACATGACTTACCGTGTTTGTTGATTAATCCAACTTACCACTTACCACAATCGTTTGCTGGACACTATTTACTAATCCAACTAATGAACTCAGAAAAAGGGAGACCCGGGTGCAGAGATGACAAGCTAACAGGCTAGCGAAATGCTAACGTGTGATGGTGATGGTGATGGGAGCTAGCGATGTCAAATATAACGTGATAGGCAATTTTTAAACAATTTATGGTGATGAGTAAGTTATATTTAGCAGTAGAATAAAGAGGAAATATCAAAATAAAGATTCAAACGTAAGCAAGGCTGTACAGAGCTACAGACAAGGCAGAAGGCAGATAGGAGACGGGAGCAATTGATCAGGCAGGAGCAATCCAATACCAAGTGAATTCTTTACAGCACATATTAGTATTCTAAAATGAGCAGTTATATGCATAGATAGCTTAATCTCAGTATCAAAACATTTGAAAAGCCTTTTAAACTAACAAAAATAAATTTGCAAGAAATTTGTAAATGTAAAAATATTTTTTCAAAACATTTATAAAATGATAGCATCCCTCATTGTCAACTATGTTGATTTAATACAGCATAAGGGATGTGCATGCAACTAATAAAAATGTAAACGTAAAGCATCATACAATCTGATTCTGTTTGATTCATTTACACACATCTTAAACACTTGTAAAATTTCTACTTTTCTAATGATATAATCTCGGTTTGATTTTCAGAGAGTTTTGTTAGAGTAGAGTTAATATATTTAACAAACAGTACACACAAGCATTTGATTCATTCATGCATTTTCAAAGGTTTGTTTTTTATATCTGCTGACATTGAGAGAGGTTGGACTGAGAGAGTTAAGCCCAATGTCAACCCATGGGTACTCAGTACTCATGGTCAACCAAGGTTGCACGAATCACATCTGATAAATTTGATCCCCAGTCTTCTTTGTCCACATCCCAGGTCTAGCTCTTCCTACTCACTATACCTCTCTCTCCCCCTGGTTTTAGAATCGTGTTATATTGTGTAAAAACAACATGGATTGTGTTAATGTATGGTAACAACAGACCAATGTTGTGCTAATTGTAATTAGAGTTTTGGAAAATGTGACTACAGATTGGACAAAATGAAACAAAAACACATGCACCGGGTGGATTGTTTAAATTCATAACATGCATATAGAAAGTATATATAGTATATATATATATATATATATATATATATATATATATATATATATATATATATATATATATATATATATATATATATATATTCTGGATGACATCAGAGAAATAGACCACTAAATGATGATCATATCTTTATCATAAAGTAAGACAATATCACCTGATCACATTTTGTCTTGTGTTTCTTGCCATAACAAACACAGTTACGGCAACCAGAGAAAAACTTATGTTAAAAAGTACCCAACTAAAGTAAACACTGAACTATTCTTTTCAATAAATCATCAACATCTAAACCTCTGTTAATTATCAATAAGAGCTTCTGTAGTCGTCTGACAAAAATAAAGTCAGTCTGGTTAGTAATGTGTGAATCTGGTATTTCTGATTTATTGAAAATAATAGTTTTGCTTGAATTCACTATGATGGTGTTCAGTGTTTGTTTGTCAACATGTAATGTTAGCTCTGTAATTCTATTGGTAATTTACTTTTCAATTTTATTTGGAAAAACAAGACACATCATATGAAAGAAATCTGTTATCATGAACATCTTTGAATGTAGTCTAAACTTTCTTGATTTTACAACCCTTAATAATACTTTTAAAATTAATTGGATAAAGCATTTTATAAAAAATCCCACATCTACATGGAATTTTATACCTAACTATATCTTCTCTAAGTTTGGTGGTCTAGAATTCTGCCTTTTATGTGATTATAAAATAGAAAAAATGTCCTTTAATTTTTTCATCTGGAATAATCGGCTTATTAAATTCGAGAATAAATCCTTATTTTATAAAACTTGGTTCAATAATAACATAATTCTAGTGTCCCAACTAATAAATGATAGTGGATTATTGCTGGATTATTCTGAACTCCTTAACACTTTTGGCATTCCAATCACCACAAGAGAGTTTGCAATTGTTATGGATGCCATCCCATCTGGTATTTTGCTTTTGTATTGCATTGCACAAACGTTATAACACTGTGCATTGAAGAATAACATAGAAGCTATGCACTTGTTTCATTGCAATGCATACGAAACTAACTCAATCGGATGTGCATTGAAGACATAATATTGCTTTTGCATTGCATTGCATATAAGATATTCATTACAATGCATAAATAAGTAATTCATTTCCGATGTGCATTTAAGAGATAACATATTTGCTATTGCATTGCATTGCACACACGATCTAACGCTGTGCATTTAAGAATAACATAGAAGCTATGCACTTGTTGCATTGCAATGCATACAAACTAACTCAATCGGATGTGCACTGAAGAGATAACATTGTTGTTGCATTGAATTGCACGAACGTTCGAACACTATGCATTGAAGAATAACATATAATTTATGCACCTGTTATTGCAATGCAATAATAAGTATGTAAGAGATAACATATTTGCTATTGCATTGCATTGCATTGCACACACGATCTAACGCTGTGCATTAAATAATAAAATAGAAGCTATGCACTTGTTGCATTGCAATGTATACAAACTAACTCAATCGGATGCGCATTGAAGACATAACATTGCTTTGCATTGCATTTCACAAACGTTCTGTGCATTGAAGAATAACATATAAGCTATGCACTTGTCTATTGCAATGCATAAATGTAACTAATTTTCGATGTGCATTGAAGAGAAAACATATTTGCCATTGCATTGCATTGCACACATGATATAACGTTGTGCATTGAAGAATAACATATGCTTACTCAGTGGGTTGTTCATTGCAATGCATAAATAAGTAACTCATTTCCGATGAGCATTGAAGAGATAACATATTTGCTATTGCATGTCATTGCACACACAACCTAACGCTGTGCATTGAAGAATAACATATACGCTATGCACTTGTTGCATTGCAATATATACGAATGAACTCAATCGAATGTGTATTGAAGAGATAACATTGCTGTTGCATTGCATTGCACAAGCGTTCTAGAAGCAATAACATTGCTGTTGCATTGCATTGCCCACACAATCTAATGCTGCAATGCATACATTTATTCTGTTGTCCATCGAAGATATAGGACATGTGTTGCTTTGCGTGCATTGAGAAATAACACGCACTGTTTCAATGCATTGCATATAAGATACATTCTTCACACAGGTTTAGTTATCGCTTTGAAAGACTCAAAGACTCTTAGGCCATAAATATGTTCAAAAAGTCATACTTGAACCACTGATGAAACATCCGAAGGAATCAATGAGTATGTATAGAAATTTCAAGATTGAGGACTCTTTGGCCATAAATAAGTTCAATAGGTCAAATACGGACTACTGTCTGGCTAAAGAAACCTCAAAAGGAGAGTACCGGTATGTATTCAAAGTTAAAGTTCAAAGACCTTTTGGCCGGAAAAGAAGTACTAGAGGTCATACTTGAGCTACTGATGAAACATTAGAAGAAGTTTTTGAATATTTATAGAAAGTTCAAAATCAAGGATTATTTGTCAAGAAATGTGTTCAATAGGACTACTCTCAGTCTAATAAAACTTCAGGAGTATATGAGTATGTACATAAAGTTAAAGTTCAAAGACTCTTAGGCCATAAATATGTTCAAAATGTCATACTTGAACCACTGATGAATAATCCAAAGGAATCAATAAGTACAGGTATGTATTGAAATTTCAAGATTGAGAACTCTTTGGCCATAAATAAGTTCAATAGGTCAAATACGGACTACTGTCTGGCTAATGAAACCTCAAAAGGAGAGTATGTATTCAAAATTAAAGTTCAAAACCTTTTGGCCGGAAAATAAGTACTAGAAGTCATACTTGAGCTACTGATGAAACATCAGGGCCCGGTTTTTCAAAAGTAATCCACTAGGATTTTGGATAACGAATTGGATTAAATCTTGAAAATGGGTTTTTCAAAAGAAAAAACGGATTACATAATCGGATTAGATCACGTAATCCAATCTTGGTTTTGATCTGGATCAAACCATTAGTTTGGGTTTTTCAGAACTTTTTTGTAGGATTTGGATCACTTTGATCCAAAAAAATCTGGATTAAACTGATCCCATCAGAAGGGTGGATTCAGCGTGGATTTCATGCCCAAAATGTGATGAAAACTTTAAAAATGTATCAAATAATACTATATTTGGATCATGCAGTATCTTACAAGATATCCTATTTATTCATAAAGTTTTAATTTTATTTGTTCATCCGTCAGGCTACAGTGATTAGGTAGGCGTTAACGTATTCAGCCTTTCAGTATAGGCCAACAGCAAAGTAGAAAGAGTTTGGCCTCATAAAATAATCCCCCAAACAGCTGTCAAAATTGACCAAAAACAATACATTTTATTCTGTCACTAATTGATATATATATATTCATCACAATTGAAAATATTTTTGTTTTTAGAATATTTATTGGTGATGCATGCAATGAATGGCATGCAAAGAATGGCAATCACTGATTTTTGAAATCCAAAACAAATCCAAATCAGAAATAGTGTCTAACTATTGCGTCCCTTGTTGCACGTCCTGTTTTGCAGGAGGATGGTTAGGGTCTCCAAGGGGCTCAGGTGCATCATTGTCAGCACAGAGAGGGACATTGCGCTTAGTAGCGATGTTGTGCAGGACAATACAGGACATATTTGAAACCTGTTATAAATATTCTCAATGTACAGTGTTTGTGTTGTAGGTCTCAGATGAGCGGACTGCTGGAAGAGGATGGGGTGGGGTTTTTCTTGTTTTTAGTTTATTTATTTTTTTAAATGTGTGTTATTTCATTTCAAATAAAAATAAACTTATATTGGTCCTTAAAAATAAAAAAAAATAACTTATATAGTGGCTATTCTACTTGTTGCTCTTTACATATCTATAGTTCTACATTGTGATTTCCTATCCTGTTTGAGCACTGGTTATCCAGATTTGGTGATCCTGAAAAGTTCCTATCCGGATCAGATTGATCCAATCCGATGTTGCTTTGAAAAACTGGCTCAAAAGTAAGCTAGATTACGTGATCACGTATCGCAAAAAAAAGGATTACTAAATCCGGATCAATTTTATCCGGATTAAACCTTTTGAAAAACCGGGCCCAGAAGAAGTCTGTCATGATCCTGGTGCTCCCTCTTTTCCCCCCTCTGCTGGTCATTCTCTGACTCACACTTTCCCTCCGGGTACTTGCACGCACACTTATTTAGATCAGCTGTCTCTCGTTACCTGCTGCTATGCTGATTCACTCTACACCTGTTCCCCTTTCCCCTCTGATTGTTTTTTCTATTTCTAGTCCCTGCCTGTCCTTTGTTCTTTGCCAGATTATTAACTTTGTTTGCAGATGCGACATCCCGCTATCTCCTCCCGTATCCAGCCTCGTCCTGTCTGGTCCACTAGACCAGTGGTTCCCAACCACGTTCCTGGAGGACCCCCAACAGTGCACATTTTGGATGTGTCCTTTGTCTGACACACCCACATCAGGTCTTGGAGTAGCTACTAATGAGCTGATAACCTGAATCAGGTGTGTTTGATTGAGGAGACATGCAAAATGTGCAATGTTGGGGGTCCTCCAGGAACGTGGTTGGGAACCACTGCACTAGACCATTGTAACTATTTCAGCCAGTTATATGTGCTTATGCTCAGTCTGTGTTCTACCCAGCTCGCCAGCTGTTGAGATACTGTGACCAGGACCCTGTGTACACTGTCTACGGCCGTCAGCCTGACACTTGTGTTTCCTTCTACGGACGGTTTTCCTCCCGGGTCTACAGCCTCTTTGTTGACATTTGTTTGAAAATAACTTTCTGTTTGACGGCTGAGCAGCCGTATTGCTCATTGACTATTAAAGACTGTTTACTTGCCTTCGCCTTTTGGGTCCTCTCTCTCACCTTCTGACAAAGTCTTTGAATATTTATAGAAAGTTCAAAATTAAGGATTCTTTGTCAAGAAATGTGTTCAATAGGTCAAATATGGACTACTCTCAGTCTAATAGAACTTCAGGAGTATATGAGTATGTCCATAAAGTTAAAGTTCAAAGACTCATAAATTTCATAAATATGTTCAAAAAGTCATACTTGAACCACTGATGAATAATCCGAAGGAATCAATAAGTAAGTATAGAAATTTCAAGATTGATAACTCTTTGTCCAGAAATGCATTCAATAGGTCAACTGTGGACTACTGTTAGTCTAATAAAACTTTCAGAAGGAGTGTATTAGTTTGTATATAAAGTTGAAGTTCAAAGACCCTTAGGCAATAAATATGTTAAAAAAGTCATACTTGAACCACTGATGAAACATCCGAAGGAATCAATAAGTATGTATAGAAATTTCAAGATTGAGAACTCTTTGGCCATAAATAAGTTCAATAGGTCAAATACGGACTACTGTCAAGCTAATGAAACCTCAAAAGGAGAGTATGTATTCAAAGTTAAAGTTCAAAGACCCTTAGGCCGGAAATAATTATTAGAGGTCATACTTGAGCTGTTAATGAAACATCAGAAGAAGTATTTGCATATTTATAGAAAGTTCAATAATAAGGATTCTTTTTATAGAAATGTGTTCAGTAGGTCAAATGTGGACTACACTCAATCTAATTAAACTTCAGGAGTATATAAGTATGTACATACATTTAAAGTTAAAAGACTCTTAGGCCATAAATATGTTCAAAATGTCATACTTGAATCAATGAGTTTGTATAAAAATGTGAAGATTGAGAACTCTTTGTCCAGAAATGCATTCAACAGGTCAAATGTGGACTACTGTCAGTGTAATAAAACTTCAGAAGGAGTGTATGACTTTGTATATAAAGTTGAATTTCAAAGACCCTGAGGCCATAAAATATGTTCAAAAAGTCATATTTGAACTACTGATGAAAAACCAGAAAATGAATATGAGAATGTATTGATATTTCAAGATTGAGAACTCTTTGGCCATAAATAAGTCCAATAGGTCAAACACGGACTACTGTCTGGCTAATGAAACATCAAAAGGAGAGTATGTATTGAAAGTTAAAGTTCAAAGACCTATAGACCTATATTTATAGAAAGTTTAAAATTAAGGTTTCCTTTCGAGGGAACTTCACACTGCGTCCACTAGGGACAGCTCTGGGAACGCCTACAGCGTGATAGCCTCTGATGCACGTATGTCATCTCAGCCAACGGCGAGAGTGAGCGTCACGGGCGGGTGACGTCACGTCCAGGAAAGGATAAATACACATCTGGTCCGATCGCAGTTCAGCTTTTCTGCCTCACACTGCTCAGATCTGTGTGAAAACTGCTCTCAGTTTAAAAATGGCGAACACATCGGTATTCAAACAGTGTACTCCCCGTTTCCTTACGGGTGGAGATACACATGATTTGTGTGTGATGTGTTTGGGAGTGGAACATGCTCTATCAGCCTTTGAGGGGGCTGAGTTTGAGCATTGTGAGAAGCTGCCGCTTCACATGCTCCGCTCCCGCCTGTCACTCTTCGAGAAGGATGATCAGGATCGCGATCAGGATCGCGATCGCGTTCCCTCTGGTTCTGGAGGAGAAGGACATCATGGGGATCGCAGATGGATCTCTCGACGGGGTTTGAGACGGGTGCGAGCGCCCTTTCTCTGCCTTCACCCGAGAGATCTGTCGCTCAATCTCTGGTGTCGGAAGCCTGCGCTGCGGCTTCTTCCGCCCAGAGTGAGAGCCCGTCACTTCAACACTCCAGTTTTGAGGAGGTGGATGCGTTGAGCGTCGGATTGGGGGAAGATGATTCGCCATCTCTTTCCCCAGCGCATGAAGAGCTGGTGGAGGTGATTACTCGCGCTGTGGCGAAGTTAAATATTGATTGGCCAGCCGAGAAACAAGGCGCTCGTCCTTAAAGCAAATTAGACAAGCACTTTTTATCATCAAATGTGTCACCTTCACCATGGGGTCTTCCTTTCTTTCTTGATTTACACAGCGAGCGGTGTAGATCATGGAAGAAACCATATTCATTTATCTCTGAGAGCCACCAAGGAGACCGCTAGAGCTATTGGGCGTTCTATGGCAGCCTTGGTGGCGACAGAGAGACATCTGTGGCTCAATTTGTCTGACATTAAGGACAAAGACAGGGCTTTTCTTTTGATGCGCCAGTTGAACCTGATGGTCTGTTCGGCGACGCTGTAAATATAGTCGTCGACAAATTCCAGGAGAATAAAAAACAAGCGGAAGCATTTAACAAATATCTTCCCCGCCGCCACCAACCCTCTGGGGCTGCTGGGCGTGAGCAGCCCCAGCCTTCTAGCTCTTCATATAGGCAGCAGCAAAAAGAGAGGGTCGCATCTCATGCTCCACCTCAGAGATACAGTGGGCTAGGTCAGCACTCTCAGCCGAAGCCTTCTAAACCGAAGACCGACCTGAGAGTCGTGCTTCAGGCGAAGAGGCTTCAGGCCAAAAGAGGTCCTGACGCCAGCAGCGTCAGGTCTCCAAGGGCGCCTCCCCGCGGGGTGGATTGGTGTTCACCTCAGTATACGGTGCCTACTCCACTTCGTTGCCCTCAGGGAACCGTTCTGCCAACCCCGCCACCCTTGGTGCTTCGGGGCGCAGCGGTTTCCAGTGAGCTCGTGACTCGGCGTCCACAGGACAAGGTGTCACACTCGCAGCCTCCAAGGAGGTTAGAAACGCAGCCAGATCAGTTAGGTGCTGCCAGTATGCTTCAGGCCACCGAGATGGTTGCAGTGGAAATATCAGAGACCAGCCCCTCGAGGCTGGTTCCCTTAGTAGATTTTCTGGCAGAATGGAAACTTCTACCAAATATATCGCTATGGGTCGTGCAGACGATAGAGAAGGGGTACAGAATTCAGTTTGGGTTCCACCCACCTCGATTCAACGGAGTGCTTTTAACATTAGTACGGCCCGAGCAGGCTCTGATAATGGAACAGCAAGTAGAAACCTTGTTAAGAAAGGAGGCTATAGAACAGGTCCCTGTACAGAACAGAGAATCAGGTTTTTACAGCCATTACTTCTTAGTTACAAAAAAGGATGGAGGGTTGCACCCCATATTAGATCTTCGTCGTCTGAATTGTACAGTCAGAAAACTAAAATTCAAGATGCTGACGCTAAGTCAGATTGTGACACAAATCAGATCCGAGGAGTGGTTTGTCACAATAGATCTGAAGGACGCATACTTCTATGTCTCCATCCTTCCACAACACAGGAAGTTCCTGAGGTTCGCTTTCGGGGAAAAGCGTACCAGTATCGGGTTCTTCCATTTGGTCTAGCTCTTTCACCCCGCACGTTTACGAAATGCATAGATGCAGCTCTGGCCCCGCTCAGGCTGCAGGGCATACGCATTCTGAACTATATAGACAACTGGCTGATCCTGGCACAGTCGCAGGAGATGGCAGTTCGGCATCAAGATGTCGTCCTCGCTCATATTCAAATGTTGGGGTTGAGGCTGAACGCGAAGAAGAGTGTGCTTTCTCCAGTACAGAGGACCACTTTTCTAGGCGTAGTTTGGGATTCCGTAGCAATATGGGCAGTGCTTTCACCCACACGCATTGCTGCGATTCTGTCAGCTGTAAAGAGAGTAAAACTAGGCCAGTCATTCACTGTGAAGCAGTTTCAAAAGTTGCTGGGGTTAATGGCAGCAGCGTCCAACGTGATTCCTTTTGGCCTGCTGTACATTAGACCCTTACAGTGGTAAGGGGTACCTCAGGACCAGAGGGTTTTCCCCGAGGGGGAACCCTTTTCGTATGCTCAAGATCATGCGGCGGTGTCTCCGCGCCTTGGTCATATGGAAGAAGCCCTGGTTCCTGTCCCAGGGTCCTGTGTTGGGGGCACAATGTCGTCGTGTCACCCTGACAATAGATGCCTCTCTCACGGGCTGGGTAGCGGTAATGGAAGGCTGCTCAGCTCAGGGTCTTTGGGGGGCACCATCATCTTTCATGGCACATCAACTGCCTGGAGATGATGGCAGTTTTCAAAGCATTGAAATTTTTCCTCCCAGACCTGAGGGGCCATCATGTGTTGGTCCTTACGGACAATGCACCAGATCCTCCTGTGGTCTCTGGGGAAGTTACTCTCCTTGAGAGCAATCTTTATTCCGGGGGCCCAGAATATAGGAGCGGACATCCTGTCAAGACAGGGGCTGAGGCCACGGGAATGGAGACTTCACCCCGAGGTGGTGAAGCTCATTTGGGAGATTTACGGCCAGGCGGAAGTGGATCTGTTTGCGTCTCAGAATACGATGCAATGTCCACTCTGGTTCTCGTTGACACATCCAGCTCCTCTGGGACTGGATGCCATGGTACAGACGTGGCCGAGGCGGCGTCTGTATGCATTTCCCCCAGTTGTTCTGCTCCAGGGAGTTCTGGAGAAAGTTCGCAGGGAGGGGATGAGTCTACTGCTAGTAGCTCCTTACTGGCCGAGCCGGATTTGGTTCTCGAACCTCGTAGCACTGCTCGATTGCTCACCCTGGAAGATTCCGATCAGGAGGGATCTTCTATCCCAGGTGGAGGGCTCAATTTTTCACCCCCGCCCAGAAATGTGGAACCTGTGGGTTTGGCCGCTGAGGGGGCTGAGCTCATAGAGTCTGGTCTCTCTACCGAGGTAGTGGAGACCATTCTCAGCTCCAGAGCTTCGTCCACGAGGAGACTATATGCCCTGAAGTGGAGGTTGTTCTTGGTGTCAAGAACGACAGTTAGATCCAGTCAACTTCCCTTGTTGGTTCAATGCTAGATTTTCTACAAGAGCATTTCTCTTCTGGGTTGTCCCCTGCTACACTAAAGGTGTATGTTTCATCTATTTCTGCTTACCATGCCCATGTGGATGGTATTTCTGTGGGGAGGAACCCGTTGGTAACTCGTTTCCTTTGTGGCACTAGGAGGTTGAGGCCTGCCGTGCGCACTAGAGTTCCTACTTGGGATTTGGCTATAGTGTTGGAAGGTTTATCTGCGGCTCCATTCGAGCCACTTGACATCATCTCAGAAAAGTTTCTGACTCTGAAAACCATCTTCCTTCTTGCCATCTCTTCTATTAAGAGAGTAGGAGACCTTCAGGCCTTATCAATATCCCCTTCGTGCTTGGAGTTTGCACCAGGGATGGTTAAAGCTTTCCTTTACCCTAGATTAGGGTATGTTCCAAAGGTGTTAACCAATGTTCCACAGCCTATAGTGCTGCAAGCTCTCTGTCCTCCTCCATTTGTTAATCCAGACCAGGAAAAATTGAACCTTGTATGTCCAGTGCGAGCACTGGATGCTTATGTCCACAGAGCTGCCCTGTGGAGGAAAGCGGATCAATTGTTAGTTTGTTTTGGACCTCAGAACAGGGGTCTCCCTGCGTCTAAACATACAATGAGCAAGTGGATAGTCGAGGCTATCTCACTTGCTTATGGGTCTTCTGGTCAGCAGTGTCCCTTAGCTGTCAGAGCCCACTCTACTAGGGGTATGGCAGCCTCTAAGGCCTTGGTATCGGGGGTTTCCCTCAAAGAAGTTTTTGATGCGGCCGGTTGGTCCTCGCCTCTTACGTTTGTGAGATACTATGATCTTGACCTGGAATGTGCCACAGTTTCACACATTTGGCATTTGGTATAATGGCGTTTTGGTATTTCGTTCCCAGAGCTGTCCCTAGTGGACGCAGTGTGAAGTTCCCTCTAAAGGGAACGTCTCAGGTTATGACTATAACCATAGTTCCCTGAGAAGGGAACGAAACACTGCGTCCCTTTGCCATACTCCCTGCATCCCTGTGATCCCTTGCTTCAGCAGTTTAGCTGAAGTGCGATCAGACCGGATGTGAATTTATCCTTTCCTGGATGTGACGTCACCCACCCGTGACGCTCACTCTCGCCGTTGGCTGAGTTGACATACGTGCATCAGACGCTATCACGCTGTAGGCGTTCCCAGAGCTGTCCCTAGTAGACGCAGTGTTTCGTTCCCTTATCAGGGAACTATGGTTATAGTCATTACCTGAGACGATTCTTTGGAGTATATAAGTATGTACATAAAGTTAAAGTTCAAAGACTCTTAGGCCATAAATATGTTCAAAAAGTCATACTTGAACCACTGATGAAACATGCAAAGGAATCAACTGATGAAAAACCAGAAAAAGTATATGAGTATGTATAGAAATTTCAAGATTGAGAACTCTTTGGCCATAAATAAGTTCAATAGGTCAAATACCGACTACTGTCTGGCAAATGAAACCTCAAAAGGAGAGTATGTATTCAAAGTTAAAGTTCAAAGACCTTTTGGCTCGAAATAAGTACTAGAGGTCATACTTGAGATACTGATGAAACATCAGAAGAAGTCTTTGAATATTAATAGAAAGTTCAAAATTAAGTATTCTTTGTCAAGAAATGTGTACTGTGTAAAAAAAAAAGTAGTAATGTGGACTACTCTCAGTCTAATGAAACTTCAGGAGTATATGAGTATGTACATAAAGTTGAAGTTCAAAGACTCTTAGGCCATAAATATGTTCCTAGTGTGTGCCGCTCCAAATGTTAACGTTATTATATTTAGCCTTTTGCCATTGACTTGTGTTTTTAAATAGCCACTTTCTTTTGTTTTTTTGTTTGTTTTTGTTTTGTTGTTGTTGTTTTTCTGTTTAGTTATTAACTTTTGTATTTTGACAACATTTGTAATTACATGTATGTGCATATTCTCTTTCCCCATACGAGAGTTTTGTATTTAGCTGTTTTTTTTGTCAATAAAAAAAAATAAAAAATAAAAAAATATGTTCAAAAAGTCATACTTGAACCTCTGATGAATAATCCAAAGTAATCATTAAGTATGTATAGAAATTTCAAGATTGAGAACTCTTTGGCCATAAAAAAGTCCAATATGTCAAACAACGACTACTATCTGGCTAATGATACATCAAAAGGAGAGTATGTATTCAAATTTAAAGTTCAAAGACCTTTTGGCTGTAAATAAGTACTAGATGTCATACTTGAGCTACTGATGAAACTTAAGAAGTCTTTGAATATTTATAGAAAGTTCAAAATTAAGTATTCTTTGTCAAGAAATGTGTTCAAAAGTTCAAATATGGACTACTCTCAGTCTAATATAACTTCAGGAGTATATGAGTATGTACATAAAGTTAAAGTTCAAAGACTCTTAGGCCATAAATATGTTCCTAGTGTGTGCCGCTCCAAATGTTAACGTTATTATATTTAGCCTTTTGCCATTGACTTGCCATCTGTTTAGTTATTAACTTTTGTATTTTGACAACATTTGTAATTACATGTATGTGTATAATCTCTTTCCCCATACGAGAGATTTGTATTTTGTTGTTTTTTTGTCAATAAAACAAATTAAAATATGTTCAAAAAGTCATACTTGAACCTCTGATGAATAATCCAAAGGAATCGATAATTATGTATAGAAATTTCAATATTGAGAACTCTTTGTCCAGAAATGCATTCAATAGGTCAAATGTGGACAACTGTTAGTCTAATAAAACTTTCAGAAGGAGTGTATGAGTTTGTATATAAAGTTAAAGTTCAAAGACCTTTTGGCCGGAAAAGAAATACTAGAGGTCATACTTGAGCTACTGATGAAACATCAGAAGAAGTCTTTGAATATTTATAGAAAGTTCAAAATTAAGTATTTTTTGTCAAGAAATGTGTACAATAGGTCAAATGTGGACTACTCTTAGTCTAATAAAACTTCAGGAGTATATGAGTATGTACATAAAGTTAAAGCTCAAAGACTCTTAGGCCATAAATATGTTCAAAATGTCACACTTGAACCACTGATGAAACATCCGAAGGAATCAATGTATAGAAATTTAAAGAATGAGGACTCTTTGGCCATAAATAAATTTAAATAAGATCAAATACGGCATACTGTTTTGGCTAATGAAACATCAAAAGGAAAGTATGTATTCAAAGTTAAAAGACTCTTTGGCCCCTTATGGACTACTCTCAGTCTGATAAAACTTCAGGAGTACATGAGTATGTACATAAAAGGAAAATTCATAGACTTGTTATAATATTTAGCATTTTGCCATTGACTTGTGTTTTTAAATAGCCATTTTCTTTTGTTTTGTTTTTTTGTTGTTTTTGTTTTGTTGTTGCTTTCTTTTTAGTTAATAACTTTTGTATGTTGACAACATTTGTAATTACATGTATGTGTATATTCTCTTTCCCCATACGAGAATTTTGTATTTTGCTGTTTTTTTTGTCAATAAAAAAAAATAAAAAAATATGTTCAAAAAGTCATATTTGAACTAGTGATGAAAAACCAAAAACAGTATATGAGAATGTATATCAATTTCAAGATTGAGAACTCTTTGGCCATAAAAAAAGTCCAATAGGTCAAACATGGACTACTATCTGGCTAATGCAACTGCAAAAGGAGAGTATGTATTCAAAGTTAAAGTTCAAAGACCTTTTGGCCGGAAAAGAAGTACTTGAAGCTACTGATGAAACATCAGAAGAAGTCTTTGAACATTTATAGAAAGTTCAAAATTAAGAATTCTTTGTCAAGAAATGTGTTCAACAGGTCAACTATGGACTACTATCAGTCTAATAAAACTTCAGGAGTATATCAGTATGTACATAAAGTTAAAGTTCAAAGACTCTTAGGCCATAAATATGTTCAAATACAACATTACAACATAATTCCATACATACATTAAAACATAATTACAACAAAATCTGGAGTCAAGGATCATGTAAAGAAAATTCTAGTCTTTAGATTCTACGGTGAGAAATAAGTTCTGTTGTCAAATATGGACAATTGTTTGGCTGATGTAATATCTGAAAGAGTAATTGAGATAGTACATTTAGTGTATTGGAGAATAACATATAAGCTATTCACTTGTTTCATTGCAATGCATGCAAAATAACTCAATCGGTTGTCACGATTGAAGACATAACATTGCTTTTACATTGCATTGCACAAACGTTATAAAAGCGATAACATTGAAGAAGCGATGACATTGCTGTTCCATTGCATTGCACAAGCTTTCTAATACTGTGCATTGAAGAATAACGTTCATTGCAAGTAACTCATTTTCGATGTGCATTGAAGCGCAACAATATTTGCTATTGCATGTCATTGCACACACGATCTAACGCTGTGCATTGAAGAAAAACATATACGCTATGCAATTGTTTCATTGCAATATATACGAATTATATCAATCGAATGTGTATTGAAGAGATAACATTGCTGTTGCTTTCCATTGCACAAGCGTTCTAACACTGTGCATACAATAACATATACGCCACGTTCATTGCAATGCATAATTAAGTAACTCAGTTCCGATGTGCATTGAAAAGATAACATATAAGCTATGCACTTGTTCATTGCAATGCATGAATAAGTAACTAATTTCCGATGTGCATTTAAGAGATAACATATTTGCTTATTGCTATTGCTTTGCAATTATGCATTGCAACTTATCATTGCAATGCATAAATAACTAACTAATTTTTGATGAGCATTGAAGAGAAAACATATTTGCTATTGCATTACATTGCACACACGTTCTAACGCTGTGCATTGAAGATACATATAAGCTATGCACTTGTCCATTGCAATGCATAAATGTAACTAATTTTCGATGTGCATTGAAGAGATAACAAATTTTGCTCTATCGCATTGCATTGCACACACAATCTAACGCTGTGCATTGAAAATAACATAGAAGCTATGCACTTGTTGCATTGAAATGCACGAACTAACTCAATCGGATGTGCACTGAAGACATAGCATTGCTGTTGCATTGAATGGCACGAATGTTAGACACTATTGAAGAATAACATATAAGTTATGCACTTGTTCATTGCAATTCATTAATAAGTAACTATTTTCTGATGTGCATTGAAGAGAAAACATATTTGCTATTGCATGTAATTGCACACACGATCTAACGCTGTGCATTGAAGATAACATAGAAGCTATGCACTTGTTGCATTGCAATGCATACGAACTAACTCAATCGGATGTGCACTAAAGAGATAATATTGCTGTTGCATTGAATGGCACGAATGTTAGAACACTATGCATTGAAGAATAACATATATGCTATGCACTTGTTCATTGCAATGCATAAATAAGTAACTCATTTCCGATGTGCATTGAAGAGATTGCATATTTGCTATTGCATTGCATTGCACACACGATCTAACGCTGTGCATTGAAGAGATAACATAAGCTATGCACTTGTTGCATTGCAATGCATACGAACTAACTTAATAGGATGTGCACTGAAGAGATAACATTGCACAAACGTGTGCATTGAAGACATAACATTGCTTTTGCATTGCATTGCACACACGATCTAACACTGCATTGAAGAATAACATAGAAGCTTTGCACTTATCATTGCAATGCATAAATAAGTAACTGATTTCCGATGTACTTTGAAGAGATAACATATAAGCTCTGCACTTGTCCATTGCAATGCATAAATGTAACTAATTTTCGATGTGCATTGAAGAGATAACAAATTTTGCTCTATCGCATTGCATTGCACACACAATCTAACGCTGTGCATTGAAAATAACATAGAAGCTATGCACTTGTTGCATTGAAATGCACGAACTAACTCAATCGGATGTGCACTGAAGACATAGCATTGCTGTTGCATTGAATGGCACGAATGTTAGACACTATTGAAGAATAACATATAAGTTATGCACTTGTTCATTGCAATTCATTAATAAGTAACTATTTTCTGATGTGCATTGAAGAGAAAACATATTTGCTATTGCATGTAATTGCACACACGATCTAACGCTGTGCATTGAAGATAACATAGAAGCTATGCACTTGTTGCATTGCAATGCATACGAACTAACTCAATCGGATGTGCACTAAAGAGATAATATTGCTGTTGCATTGAATGGCACGAATGTTAGAACACTATGCATTGAAGAATAACATATATGCTATGCACTTGTTCATTGCAATGCATAAATAAGTAACTCATTTCCGATGTGCATTGAAGAGATTGCATATTTGCTATTGCATTGCATTGCACACACGATCTAACGCTGTGCATTAAAGAGATAACATAAGCTATGCACTTGTTGCATTGCAATGCATACGAACTAACTTAATAGGATGTGCACTGAAGAGATAACATTGCACAAACGTGTGCATTGAAGACATAACATTGCTTTTGCATTGCATTGCACACACGATCTAACACTGCATTGAAGAATAACATAGAAGCTTTGCACTTATCATTGCAATGCATAAATAAGTAACTGATTTCCGATGTACTTTGAAGAGATAACATATAAGCTCTGCACTTGTCCATTGCAATGCATAAATGTAACTAATTTTCGATGTACATTGAAGAGATAACAAATTTTGCTTATTGCATTGCATTGCAAACACAATCTAACTCTGTGCATTGAAGAATAACATATAAGCTATGCACTTGTTGCATTGCAATGCATACGAACTAACTCAATCGGATGTGCACTAAAGAGATAATATTGCTGTTGCACTGAATGGCACGAATGTTAGAACACTATGCATTGAAGAATAAATATAAGTTATGCACTTCTTCATTGCAATGCATAAATAAGTAACTAATTTCCTATGTGTAGTTACGAGATAACATATTTGCTATGGCATTTCTTGGCACACAGGATCTAACGCTGTGCATTGAAGAGATAACATAAGCTATGCACTTGTTGCATTGCAATGCATACGAACTAACTCAGTCGGATGTGCATTGGACATAACATTGCTTTAAAGCATTGCATTGCAAAAACATTCTGTGCATTGAAGACATAACATTGCTTTTGCATTGGATGGCACGAACGTTTGAAAACTATGCATTGAAGAATAACATAGAAGCTTTGCACTTGTTGCATTGCAATGCATACGAACTAACTCAATCGGATGTGTATTTGATATAACATTGCTTTGCATTGCATTGCAAAAACATTCTGTGTATTGAAGCGATAACATTGCTGTTGCGTTGCATTGCACAAACGATGTGCATTGAAGAATAACAATGAAGCTATGCACTTCTCATTGCAATGCATAAATAAGTAACTCATTTTTGATGAGTATTGAAGATAAATCATATTTGCTCTATCGCATGGCATTGCACACACAATCTAACGCTGTGCATTGAATAATAACATAGAAGCAATGCACTTGTTGCAGTGAAATGCATACGAACTAACTCAATCGGATGTGCACTGAAGACATAACATTGCTGTTGCATTGAATGGCACGAATGTTAGAACACTATGCATTGAAGAATAACATAAATTATGCACTTGTTCATTGCAATGCATTAATTAGTAACTATTTTCTGATGTGCATTGAAGAGAAAACATATTTGCTATTGCATGTAATTGCACACACGATCTAACGCTGTGCATTGAAGATAACAGAAGCTATGCACTTGTTGCATTGCAATGCATACGAACTAACTCAGTTCCGCTGTGCATTGAAGAGATAACATATAAGCTATGCACTTGTTCATTGCAATGCATAAATAAGTAACTAATTTCCGATGTGCATTGAAGAGATAACATATTTGCTATTGCATTGCATTGCACACACAATCTAACGCTGTGCATTGAAGAATAAAATAGAAGCTATGCACTTATAATTGCAACGCATAAATAGTAACTAATTTTTGACGAGCATTGAAGAGTAAACATATTTGCTATTGCATGTCATTGCACACACGTTCTAACGCTGTGCATTGAAGATTACATAGAAGCTATGCACTTGTTGCATTGCAATGCATCCGAACTAACCAACATTGCTTTGTAACACTGCTTTGTATTGCATAGCACAAACGTTCTAACACTGTGCATATAAGCTATGCACTTGTCCATTGCAATGCATAAATGTAACTAATTTTCGATGTGCATTGAGAGATAACAAATTTTGCTTATTCCATTGCATTGCACACACAATCTAACGCTGTGCATTGAAGAATAACCTATAAGCTATGCACTTGTTGCATTGCAATGCATACGAACTAACTTAATCGGATGTGCATTGAAGACATAACGTTGCTTTTGCATTGGATGGCACGAACGTTTTAAAACTATGCATTGAAGAATAACATATAAGTTATGCACTGGTTCATTGCAATGCATAAATAAGTAACTCATTTTCGATGTGCATTGAAGAGAAAACATATTTGCTATTGCATGTCATTGCACACACGATCTAACGTTGTGTATTGAAGAGATAACATTGCTGTTGCATTGCATTGCACAAGCGTTCTAACACTGTGCATTGAAGAATAACATATATGCTATGCACTTGTTCATTGCAATGCATAAATAACTCATTTCCGATGTGCATTGAAGAGATTGCATATTTGCTATTGCATTGCATTGCACACACAATCTAACTCTGTGCATTGAAGAATAACATATAAGCTATGCACTTGTTGCATTGCAATGCATACGAACTAACTCAATCGGATGTGCATAAAGAGATAATATTGCTGTTGCATTGAATGGTACGAATGTTAGAACACTATGCATTGAAGAATAACATATAAATTATGCACTTGTTCATTGCAATGCATTAATAAGTAACTATTTTCTGATGTGCATTGAAGAGAAAACATATTTGCTATTGCATGTAATTGCACACATGATCTTAACGCTGTGCATTGAAGAATAACATATAAGCGATACACTTGTTGCATTGCAATGCATTCGAACTAACTCAATAAGATGTGCAGTGAAGACAACATTGCTTTGCATTGCATCGAACAAACGTTCTGTGCATTGTAGAGTAACATAGAAGCTTTGGACTTGTTGCATTGCAATGCATACGAACTAACTCAGTTCCGATGTGCATTGAAGAGATAACATATAAGCTATGCACTTGTTCATTGCAATGCATAAATAAGTAACTAATTTCCGATGTGCATTGAAGACATAACATTGCTTTGCATTGCATTGAACAAACGTTCTGTGCATTGAAGAATAACATAGAAGCTTTGCACTTGTTGCAAGCAATGCATACAAACTAACTCAATCGGATGTGCATTGAAGACAACATTGCTTTGGCATTGGATGACACGAATGTTTGAACACTATGCATTGAAGAATAACATATAAGTTATATACTTGTTCATTGCAATGCATAAGTAACTACAGTTATTCCGTTGTGCTTTGCGTGCATTGAGAAAAAACATACATGCATTGCATATAAGATCAAACCCTTTTTTGCATTCTTCACGCAGATTTATTTATCGCTTTGGATATCACAACAATGCATGCTTTTGCATTCCATTTTTATACAACAATATGACCTATTGAATATAAATGTACATTTATATACACACACAAACATTCCCTTTGATGTGAACATATTTTTGGACAAAGAATCCTCAATATTAAACTTTCTGTACATACTCATAGACTCTCTTTAAAGTTTTGATTAGTTCATTTTTGACTTATTGAATAAATTTGGACAAAGAGTCCACAATATTGAACAACTCAGACTCCTTTTGAGGTTTCATTAGGCATACAGTAGTCCATATTTGACCTATTGAACAGATTTTTGGCCAAAGAGTTCTCAAACTTTAACAAACATGCATTCAAGCATTCCATCAACCAGGAAATTGTCCATATTTGATTACTGAACGTCATTCTGAATATCTGGCTGTAGATTATATGAACTTACTATGCATGCACATTGATGTTTAATCAGTTAAAGGATATATTTTTGAAGATATTGATGGCCAAAGAATCTTTGAACATTAATTTTGCATACATACATTCTTTTATATACATACTCATATGATTTTTTTATCAGACTGAAAGTAGTCCTTATTAGACCTATTGCTCATATTTCTGGACTCGTCGTTCTTGAATTTTCTATACTACTCTTTGACTCCTAATCAGCAAAAACATTTTTCATATTTCACCTGCTTTTCATCAAACACCTGCTGTTTCATCAGCCATGTACTGGTCCATATTTGATTACTGAACATATATCTTAGCCGTAGATCCTATGACCTTTCTATGGATGCTCATTAATGTTTCATCAGTAGTTCAAGTATACATTTTTGAATATATTTCTGGCCAGTCACTGAACTTTACATCCAAGCTCATAGACTCCTTTTGATGTTTCATTAGCCACACAGTAGTCAGAATTTGACTATTAAATACATTTTTGTGACAAAGAGTCCTCACTATTGAACTTTTTATACACACTTTTAGAATTCTTCTGATATTTCATCAGTAGTATGCCTTTTTAAATACTATGTCTTTGTACTTTAACTTTATTAGTTAGTGGTGCTTGCGAAGCAAGGCATCACTATTGTTATTCTCCATACTCATTATTATTATTCCACACAAAAGTTTGGCGCGTATCTTCTCCCATACCGTTTTTCATAGACCCATTAATGAGGTGTCAAAACATTCTGCTATTTCTTTTCTAATGGTTCGGGGTTACGATGGGGCAAAAAAAGCTATACACTTGTTACGCAAAAAAGTAGCCAAAAAAATCTCATAGACTTAACATTGCGACAATTTTTAACGAGTCATAACTCCGAGCGAGGATTTCGTAGAAACTCGTGGGTTACCACATTTGAAGAGGCTGAATTAAGAATTCTTTGTCAAGAAATGTGTTCAATAGGTCAAATATGGACTACTCTCAGTCTAATAAAACTTAGGAGTATATGAGTATGGACATAAAGTTAAAGTTCAAAGAGTATAAGGCCATAAATATGTTCAAAAAGTCATATTTGAATTATGGTGAAACTTCAGAAGTCTTTGAATATTTATAAAAAGTTCAAAATTAAGTGTTCTTTGTCATGACATGTGACATGTCAATAGGTCAAATATGGACTACTCTAAGTCTAATAAAACTTCAGGAGTATATGAGTATGTAGATGAAGTTAAAGTTCAAAGACTCTTAGGCCATAAATATGTTCAAAATGTCATACTTGAACCAATGATGAATAATCCGAAAGAATCAATGAGAATGTATAGAAATTTCAAGATTGAGAACTCTTTGTCCAGAAATGTGTACTACTGTCAGTCTAATAAAACGGGAGTGTATGAGTTTGTAAATAAAGTTGAAGTTCAAAGACCCTTAGAACTCTTTGAACACATCCGAAGGAGTATGTATAGAAATTTCAATATTGAGAACTCTGTGGCCATAAATAAGTTTAATAGGTCAAATACCGGCTAATACTGGCTAATGAAACCTCAAAAGGAGAGTATGTATTCAAAGATAAAGTTCAAAGACCTTTTGGCCCGAAAAGAAGTACTAGAGGTCATACTTGAGCTACTGATGAAACATCAGAAGAAGTCTTTGAATATTTATAGAAAGTTCAAAATTAAGAATTCTTTGTCAAGAAATGTGTTCAACAGGTCAAATATGGACTACTATCATTCTAATAAAACTTTAGTAGTATATAAGTATGTACATAAAGTTAAAGTTCAAAGACTCTTAGGCCATAAATATGTTCAAAATGTCATACTTGAACCACTGATGAATAATCTGAAGGAATCAATAAATATGTATAGAAATTTCAATATTGAGAACTCTTTGTCCAGAAATGCATTCAATAGGTCAAATGTGGACAACTGTTAGTCTAATAAAACTTTCAGAAGGAGTGTATGAGTTTGTATATAAAGTTGAAGTTCAAAGACCCTTAGGCCATAAATATGTTGAAAAAGTCATATTTGAACTACTGATGAAAAACCAGAAAAAGTATATGAGAATGTATAGAAATTTCGAGATGGAGAACTCTTTGGCCATAAATAAGTCCAGTAGGTCAAACACGGACGACTGTCTGGCTAATGAAACATCAAAAGGAGAGTATGTATTCAAAGTTAAAGTTCAAAGACCTTTTGACCGGAAAAGAAGCACTAGAGGTCATACTTGAGCTACTAATGAAACATCAGAAGAAGTCTTTGAATATTTATAGAAAGTTCAAAATGAAGTATTCTTTGTCAAGAAATGTGTACAATAGGTCAAATGTGGACTACTCTTAGTCTAATAAAAAGTCAGGAGTATATGAGTATGTACATAAAGTTAAAGCTCAAAGACTCTTAGGCCATAAATATGTTCAAAATGTCATACTTGAACCACTGATGAAACATCCGAAGGATACAATGAGTATGTATAGAAATTTAAAGAATAAGGACTCTTTGGTCATATATAAGTTTAAATAAGATCAAATACGGCATACTGTTTGGCTAATGAAACATCAAAAGGAAAGTATGTATTCAAAGTTCAAAGACCCTTTGGCCCCTTGTGGACTACTCTCAGTCTAATAAAACTTCAGGAGTACATGAGTATGTACATAAAATGAAAATTTCTTAGATTTGTTATAATATTTAGCATTTTGCCATTGACTTGTGTTTTTAAATAGCCATTTTCTTTTGTTTTTTTGTTTGTTTTTGTTTTGTTGTTGCTTTCTTTTTAGTTAATAACTTTTGTATTTTGACAACATTTGTAATTACATGTATGTGTATATTCTCTTTCCCCATATGATAATTTTGTATTTTGCTGTTTTTTTGTCAATAAAAAAAATAAAAAAAATGTTCAAAAAGTCATATTTGAACTAGTGATGAAAAACCAAAAAAAGTATATGAGAATGTATAGAAATTTCAAGATTGAGAACTCTTTGGCCATAAAAAAAAGTCCAATAGGTCAAACATGGACTACTATCTGGCTAATGAAACATCAAAAGGAGAGTATGTATTCAAAGTTAAAGTTAAAGTTCAAAGAGCTTTTGGACGGAAAAGAAGTACTAGAGGTCATACTTGAGATGAAACATCAGAAGAAGTCTTTGAATATTTATAGAAAGTTCAAAATTAAGAATTCTTTGTCAAGAAATATGTTCAATAGGTCAAATATGGACTACTCTCAGTCTAATAAACTTAGGAGTAAATGAGTATGGACATAAAGTTAAAGTTCAAAGCCTCTTGGCCATAAATATGTTCAAAATGTCATACTTGAACCACTGATGAATAATCCGAAGGAATCAATGACAATGTATAGAAATTTCAAGATTGAGAACTTTGGCAATAAAAAAAAGTCCAATAGGTCAAACACGGACTACTATCTGGCTAATGAAACATCAAAAGGAGAGTATGTATTCAAAGTTAAAGTTCAAAGACCTTTTGGCTGGAAATAAGTACTAGAGGTCATACTTGAGCTACTGATGAAACATCAAAAGAAGTCTTTGAATATTTATAGAAAGTTCAAAATTAAGGATTCTTTGTCAAGAAATGATTCCAATAGGTCAAATATGGACTACTCTCAGTCTAATAAAACTTCAGGAGTATATGAGTATGTACATAAAGTTGAAGTTCAAAGCCTCTTATGCCATAACTATGTTTAAAAATGTCATACTTGAACCACTTATGAAACATCAGAAGGAATCAATGAGTGTGTATAGAAATTTCAAGATAGAGAACTCTTTGTCCAAAAATGCATTCAATAGGTCAAATGTGGACAACTGTTAGTCTAATAAAACTTTCAGAAGGCTTGTATGAGTTTGTATATAAAGTTGAAGTTTAAAGACCCTTAGGCCATAAACATGTTCAAAATGTCATACTTGAACCAGTGATGAATAATCTGAAAGAATCAATAAGTATGTATAGAAATTTCAATATTGAGAACTCTTTGTCCAGAAATGCATTCAATAGGTCAAATGTGGACAACTGTTAGTCTAATAAAACTTTCAGAATGCTTGTATGAGTTTGTATATAAAGTTGAAGTTCAAAGACCCTTAGAGCTCTTTGAACACATCCGAAGGAGTATGTATAGAAATGTCAATATTGACAACTCTGTGGCCATAAATCTACTGTCTGGCTAATGAAACCTCAAAAGGAGAGTATGTATTCAAAGTTAAAGTTTAAAGACCTTTTGGCCGGAAAAGAAGTACTAGAGGTCATACTTGAGCTACTGATGAAACATCAGAAGAAGTCTTTGAATATTTATAGAAAGTTCAAAATGAAGAATTCTTTGTCAAGATATGTGTTCAATAGGTCAAATATGGACTACTATCATTCTAATAAAACTTTAGTAGTATATGAGTATGTACATAAAGTTAAAGTTCAAAGACTCTTAGCCCATAAATATGTTCAAAATGTCATACTTGAACCACTGATGAATAAATACAAAGGAATCATATATAGAAATTTCAAGATTGAGAACTCTTTGTCCAGAAATGCATTCAATAGGTCAAATGTGGAGTACTGTTAGTCTAATAAAACTTTCAGAAGGAGTGTAGAGTTTGTATATAAAGTTGAAGTTTAAAGACCCTTAGGCCATAAATATGTTGAAAAAGTCATATTTGAACTACTGATGAAAAACCAGAAAATGTATATGAGAATGTATAGAAATTTCGAGATGGAGAACTCTTTGGCCATAAATAAGTCCAGTAGGTCAAACACGGACGACTGTATGGCTAATGAAACATCAAAAGGAGAGTATGTATTCAAAGTTAAAGTTCAAAGACCTTTTGACTGGAAAAGAAGTACTAGAGATCATACTTGAGCTACTGATGAAACATTAGAAGAAGTCTTGAATATTTATAGAAAGTTCAAAATTAAGGATTCTTTGTCAAGAAATGATTTCAATAGGTCAAATATGGACTACTTTCAGTCTAATAAAACTTCAGGAGTATATGAGTATGTACATAAAGTTGAAGTTCAAAGACTCTTAGGCCATAAATATGTTCCAAGTGTGTGCCGCTCCAAATGTTAACGTTATTATATTTAGCCTTTTGCCATTGACTTGTGTTTTTAAATAGCCACTTTCTTTTGTTTGTTTTTGTTTTGTTGTTGTTTTCGGTTTAGTTATTAACTTTTTATATTTTGACAACATTTGTAATCACATGTATGTGTATATTCTCTTTCCCCATACGAGAGTTTTGTATTTAGCTGTTTTTTTGTCAATAAAAAAAAAAGAAAATATGTTCAAAAAGTCATACTTGAACCTCTGATGAATAATCCAAAGTAATCAATAAGTATGTATAGAAATTTCAAGATTGAGAACTCTTTGGCCATAAAAAAAGTCCAATATGTCAAACAACGACTACTATCTGGCTAATGATACATCAAAAGGAGAGTATGTTATTCAAAGTTAAAGTTCAAAGACCTTTTGGCTCGAAATAAGTACTAGAGGTCATACTTGAGCTGCTGATGAAACTTAAGTAGTCTTTGAATATTTTTAGAAAGTTCAAAATTAAGTATTCTTTGTCAAGAAATGTGTTCAAAAGGTCAAATATGGACTACTCTCAGTCTAATATAACTTCAGGAGTATATGAGTATGTACATAAAGTTAAATTTCAAAGACTCTTAGGCCATAAATATGTTCCTAGTGTGTGCCGCTCCAAATGTTAACGTTATTATATTTAGCCTTTTGCCATTGACTTATGTTTTTAAATATCCACTTTCTTTTGGTTTTTTATTTGTTTTTGTTTTGTTGTTGTTGTTTTCTGTTTAGTTATTAACTTTTGTATTTTGACAACATTTGTATTTACATGTATGTGTATAATCTCTTTCCCCATACGAGAGATTTGTATTTTGTTGTTTTTTTGTCAATAAAAAAAATAAAAAATATGTTCAAAAAGTCATACTTGAACCTCTGATGAATAATCCAAAGGAATCAATAATTATGTATAGAAATTTCAAGATTGAGAACTCTTTTTTCCATAAATAAATTCAATAGGTCAAATATGGACTACTGTCTGGCTAATGAAACCTCAAAAGGAGAGTATGTATTCAAAGTTAAAGTTCAAAGAGCTTTTGGATGGAAAAGAAGTACTAGAGGTCATACTTGAGCTACTGATGAAACATCAGAAGAAGTCTTTGAATATTTATAGAAAGTTCAAAATTAAGAATTCTTTGTCAAGAAATATGTTCAATAGGTCAAATATGGGCTACTCTCAGTCTAATAAAACTTAGGAGTAAATGAGTATGGACATAAAGTTAAAGTTCAAAGCCTGTTGGCCATAAATATGTTCAAAATGTCATACTTGAACCACTGATGAATAATCCGAAGGAATCAATGAGAATGTATAGAAATTTCAAGATTGAGAACTCTTTGCCCAGAAACGCATTCAATAGGTCAAATGTGAACTACTGTTGGTCTAATAAAACTTTCAGAAGGAGTGTATGAGTATGTACATACATTTAAAGTTCAAAGACTCTTAGGCCATAAATATGTTCCTAGTGTGTGTCGCTCCAAATGTTAACGTTATTATATTTAGCCTTTTGCCATTGACTTGTGTTTTTAAATAGCCACTTTCTTTTGTTTTTTTGTTTGTTTTTGATTTGTTGTTGTTGTTTTTCTGTTTAGTTATTAACTTTTGTATTTTGACAACATTTGTAATTACATATATGTGCATATTCTCTTTACCCATACGAGAGTTTTGTATTTAGCTGTTTTTTTGTCAATAAAAAAAATAAATAAAAAAAATATATATGTTCAAAAAGTCATACTTGAACCTCTGATGAATAATCCAAAGTAATCAATAAGTATGTATAGAAATTTCAAGATTGAGAACTCTTTGGCCATAAAAAAAAGTCCAATATGTCAAACAACGACTACTATCTGGCTAATGATACATCAAAAGGAGAGTATGTATTCAAATTTAAAGTTCAAAGACCTTTTGGCTGTAAATAAGTACTAGATGTCATACTTGAGCTACTGATGAAACTTAAGAAGTCTTTGAATATTTATAGAAAGTTCAAAATGAAGTATTCTTTGTCAAGAAATGTGTTCAAAAGTTCAAATATGGACTACTCTCAGTCTAATATAACTTCAGGAGTATATGAGTATGTACATAAAGTTAAAGTTCAAAGACTCTTAGGCCATAAATATGTTCCTAGTGTGTGCCGCTCCAAATGTTAACGTTATTATATTTAGCCTTTTGCCATTGACTTATGTTTTTAAATAGCCACTTTCTTTTGTTTTTTTGTTTGTTTTTGTTTTCTTGTTGTTGTTTTCGGTTTAGTAATTAACTTTTTATATTTTGACAACATTTGTAATCACATGTATGTGTATATTCTCTTTCCCCATAAGAGAGTTTTGTATTTAGCTGTTTTTTTTGTCCAAAAAAAAAAAAAAAAAAAAAAAAAAAATATGTTCAAAAAGTCATGCTTGAACCTCTGATGAATAATCCAAAGTAATCAATAAGTATGTATAGAAATTTCAAGATTGAGAACTCTTTGGCCATAAAAAAAGTCCAATATGTCAAACAACGACTACTATCTGGCTAATGATACATCAAAAGGAGAGTATGTTATTCAAAGTTAAAGTTCAAAGACCTTTTGGCTCGAAATAAGTACTAGAGGTCATACTTGAGCTGCTGATGAAACTTAAGAAGTCTTTGAATATTTTTAGAAAGTTCAAAATTAAGTATTCTTTGTCAAGAAATGTGTTCAAAAGGTCAAATATGGACTACTCTCAGTCTAATATAACTTCAGGAGTATATGAGTATGTACATAAAGTTAAATTTCAAAGACTCTTAGGCCATAAATATGTTCCTAGTGTGTGCCGCTCCAAATGTTAACGTTATTATATTTAGCCTTTTGCCATTGACTTGCCATCTGTTTAGTTATTAACTTTTGTATTTTGACAACATTTGTAATTACATGTATGTGTATAATCTCTTTCCCCATACGAGAGATTTGTATTTTGTTGTTTTTTTGTCAATAAAAAAAATAAAAAATATGTTCAAAAAGTCATACTTGAACCTCTGATGAATAATCCAAAGGAATCAATAATTATGTATAGAAATTTCAAGATTGAGAACTCTTTTTTCCATAAATAAATTCAATAGGTCAAATATGGACTACTGTCTGGCTAATGAAACCTCAAAAGGAGAGTATGTATTCAAAGTTAAAGTTCAAAGAGCTTTTGGACGGAAAAGAAGTACTAGAGGTCATACTTGAGCTACTGATGAAACATCAGAAGAAGTCTTTGAATATTTATAGAAAGTTCAAAATTAAGAATTCTTTGTCAAGAAATATGTTCAATAGGTCAAATATGGACTACTCTCAGTCTAATATAACTTCAGGAGTATATGAGTATGTACATAAAGTTAAATTTCAAAGACTCTTAGGCCATAAATATGTTCCTAGTGTGTGCCACTCCAAATGTTAACGTTATTATATTTAGCCTTTTGCCATTGACTTGCCATCTGTTTAGTTATTAACTTTTGTATTTTGACAACATTTGTAATTACATGTATGTGTATAATCTCTTTCCCCATACGAGAGATTTGTATTTTGTTGTTTTTTTGTCAATAAAAAAAATGAAAATATGTTCAAAAAGTCATACTTGAACCTCTGATGAATAATCCAAAGGAATCAATAATTATGTATAGAAATTTCAAGATTGACAACTCTTTGGCCATAAATAAATTCAATAGGTCAAATATGGACTACTGTCTGGCTAATGAAACCTCAAAAGGAGAGTATGGATTCAAAGTTAAAGTTCAAAGAGCTTTTGGACGGAAAAGAAGTACTAGAGGTCATACTTGAGCTACTGATGAAACATCAGAAGAAGTCTTTGAATATTTATAGAAATTTCAAGATAGAGAACTCTTTGTCCAGAAATGCATTCAATAGGTCAAATGTGGACAACTGTTAGTCTAATAAAACTTTCAGAAGGCTTGTATGAGTTTGTATATAAAGTTGAAGTTTAAAGACCCTTAGGCTATAAACATGTTCAAAATGTCATACTTGAACCACTGATGAATAATCTGAAGGAATCAATAAGTATGTATAGAAATTTCAATATTGAGAACTTTGTCCAGAAATGCATTCAATAGGTCAAAAGTGGACAACTGTTAGTCTAATAAAACTTTCAGAAGGCTTGTATGAGTTTGTATATAAATTTGAAGTTTAAAGACCCTTAGGCCATAAACATGTTCAAAATGTCATACTTGAACCACTGATGAATAATCTGAAGGAATCAATAAGTATGTATAGATATGTTAAGATTGAGAACTCTTTGGCCATAAAAAAAGTCCAATAGGTCAAACATGGACTACTATCTGGCTAATGAAACATCAAAAGGAGAGTATGTATTCAAAGTTAAAGTTCAAAGAGCTTTTGGACGGAAAAGAAGTACTAGAGGTCATACTTGAGCTACTGATGAAACATCAGAAGAAGTCTTTGAATATTTATAGAAAGTTCAAAATTAAGAATTCTTTGTCAAGAAATATGTTCAATAGGTCAAATATGGACTACTCTCAGTCTAATATAACTTCAGGAGTATATGAGTATGTACATAAAGTTAAAGTTCAAAGACTCTTAGGCCATAAATATGTTCCTAGTGTGTGCCGCTCCAAATGTTAACGTTATTATATTTAGCCTTTTGCCATTGACTTGCCATCTGTTTAGTTATTAACTTTTGTATTTTGACAACATTTGTAATTACATGTATGTGTATAATCTCTTTCCCCATACGAGAGATTTGTATTTTGTTGTTTTTTTGTCAATAAAAAAAATGAAAATATGTTCAAAAAGTCATACTTGAACCTCTGATGAATAATCCAAAGGAATCAATAATTATGTATAGAAATTTCAAGATTGACAACTCTGTGGCCATAAATAAGTTTAATAGGTCAAATACCGACTACTGTCTGGCTAATGCAACCGGTATTCAAAGTTAAAGTTCAAAGACCTTTTGGCCGGAAAAGAAGTACTAGAGGTCATACTTGAGCTACTCATGAAACATCAGAAGAAGTCTTTGAATATTTATAGAAAGTTCAAAATGAAGTATTCTTTGTCAAGAAATGTGTTCAAAAGTTCAAATATGGACTACTCTCAGTCTAATATAACTTCAGGAGTATATGAGTATGTACATAAAGTTAAATTTCAAAGACTCTTAGGCCATAAATATGTTCCTAGTGTGTGCCACTCCAAATGTTAACGTTATTATATTTAGCCTTTTGCCATTGACTTGCCATCTGTTTAGTTATTAACTTTTGTATTTTGACAACATTTGTAATTACATGTATGTGTATAATCTCTTTCCCCATACGAGAGATTTGTATTTTGTTGTTTTTTTGTCAATAAAAAAAATGAAAATATGTTCAAAAAGTCATACTTGAACCTCTGATGAATAATCCAAAGGAATCAATAATTATGTATAGAAATTTCAAGATTGACAACTCTGTGGCCATAAATAAGTTTAATAGGTCAAATACCGACTACTGTCTGGCTAATGCAACCGGTATTCAAAGTTAAAGTTCAAAGACCTTTTGGCCGGAAAAGAAGTACTAGAGGTCATACTTGAACCACTGATGAATAATCTGAAGGAATCAATAAGTATGTATAGAAATTTCAATATTGAGAACTTTGTCCAGAAATGCATTCAATAGGTCAAAAGTGGACAACTGTTAGTCTAATAAAACTTTCAGAAGGCTTGTATGAGTTTGTATATAAAGTTGAAGTTTAAAGACCCTTAGGCCATAAACATGTTCAAAATGTCATACTTGAACCACTGATGAATAATCTGAAGGAATCAATAAGTATGTATAGAAATTTTAAGATTGAGAACTCTTTGGCCATAAAAAAGTCCAATAGGTCAAACATGGACTACTATCTGGCTAATGAAACATCAAAAGGAGAGTATGTATTCAAAGTTAAAGTTCAAAGAGCTTTTGGACGGAAAAGAAGTACTAGAGGTCATACTTGAGCTACTAATGAAACATCAGAAGAAGTCTTTGAATATTTTTAGAAAGTTCAAAATGAAGTATTCTTTGTCAAGAAATGTGTTCAAAAGTTCAAATATGGACTACTCTCAGTCTAATATAACTTCAGGAGTATATGAGTATGTACATAAAGTTAAATTTCAAAGACTCTTAGGCCATAAATATGTTCCTAGTGTGTGCCATTCCAAATGTTAACGTTATTATATTTAGCCTTTTGCCATTGACTTGCCATCTGTTTAGTTATTAACTTTTGTATTTTGACAACATTTGTAATTACATGTATGTGTATATTCTCTTTCCCCATACGAGAGTTTTGTATTTAGCTGTTTTTTTGTCAATAAAAAAAAAAGAAAATATGTTCAAAAAGTCATACTTGAACCTCTGATGAATAATCCAAAGTAATCAATAAGTATGTATAGAAATTTCAAGATTGAGAACTCTTTGGCCATAAAAAAAGTCCAATATGTCAAACAACGACTACTATCTGGCTAATGATACATCAAAAGGAGAGTATGTTATTCAAAGTTAAAGTTCAAAGACCTTTTGGCTCGAAATAAGTACTAGAGGTCATACTTGAGCTGCTGATGAAACTTAAGTAGTCTTTGAATATTTTTAGAAAGTTCAAAATTAAGTATTCTTTGTCAAGAAATGTGTTCAAAAGGTCAAATATGGACTACTCTCAGTCTAATATAACTTCAGGAGTATATGAGTATGTACATAAAGTTAAATTTCAAAGACTCTTAGGCCATAAATATGTTCCTAGTGTGTGCCGCTCCAAATGTTAACGTTATTATATTTAGCCTTTTGCCATTGACTTATGTTTTTAAATATCCACTTTCTTTTGGTTTTTTATTTGTTTTTGTTTTGTTGTTGTTGTTTTCTGTTTAGTTATTAACTTTTGTATTTTGACAACATTTGTAATTACATGTATGTGTATAATCTCTTTCCCCATACGAGAGATTTGTATTTTGTTGTTTTTTTGTCAATAAAAAAAATAAAAAATATGTTCAAAAAGTCATACTTGAACCTCTGATGAATAATCCAAAGGAATCAATAATTATGTATAGAAATTTCAAGATTGAGAACTCTTTTTTCCATAAATAAATTCAATAGGTCAAATATGGACTACTGTCTGGCTAATGAAACCTCAAAAGGAGAGTATGTATTCAAAGTTAAAGTTCAAAGAGCTTTTGGATGGAAAAGAAGTACTAGAGGTCATACTTGAGCTACTGATGAAACATCAGAAGAAGTCTTTGAATATTTATAGAAAGTTCAAAATTAAGAATTCTTTGTCAAGAAATATGTTCAATAGGTCAAATATGGGCTACTCTCAGTCTAATAAAACTTAGGAGTAAATGAGTATGGACATAAAGTTAAAGTTCAAAGCCTGTTGGCCATAAATATGTTCAAAATGTCATACTTGAACCACTGATGAATAATCCGAAGGAATCAATGAGAATGTATAGAAATTTCAAGATTGAGAACTCTTTGCCCAGAAACGCATTCAATAGGTCAAATGTGAACTACTGTTGGTCTAATAAAACTTTCAGAAGGAGTGTATGAGTATGTACATACATTTAAAGTTCAAAGACTCTTAGGCCATAAATATGTTCCTAGTGTGTGTCGCTCCAAATGTTAACGTTATTATATTTAGCCTTTTGCCATTGACTTGTGTTTTTAAATAGCCACTTTCTTTTGTTTTTTTGTTTGTTTTTGATTTGTTGTTGTTGTTTTTCTGTTTAGTTATTAACTTTTGTATTTTGACAACATTTGTAATTACATATATGTGCATATTCTCTTTACCCATACGAGAGTTTTGTATTTAGCTGTTTTTTTGTCAATAAAAAAAATAAATAAATAAAAAAATATGTTCAAAAAGTCATACTTGAACCTCTGATGAATAATCCAAAGTAATCAATAAGTATGTATAGAAATTTCAAGATTGAGAACTCTTTGGCCATAAAAAAAAGTCCAATATGTCAAACAACGACTACTATCTGGCTAATGATACATCAAAAGGAGAGTATGTATTCAAATTTAAAGTTCAAAGACCTTTTGGCTGTAAATAAGTACTAGATGTCATACTTGAGCTACTGATGAAACTTAAGAAGTCTTTGAATATTTATAGAAAGTTCAAAATGAAGTATTCTTTGTCAAGAAATGTGTTCAAAAGTTCAAATATGGACTACTCTCAGTCTAATATAACTTCAGGAGTATGTACATAAAGTTAAAGTTCAAAGACTCTTAGGCCATAAATATGTTCCTAGTGTGTGCCGCTCCAAATGTTAACGTTATTATATTTAGCCTTTTGCCATTGACTTATGTTTTTAAATAGCCACTTTCTTTTGTTTTTTTGTTTGTTTTTGTTTTCTTGTTGTTGTTTTCGGTTTAGTAATTAACTTTTTATATTTTGACAACATTTGTAATCACATGTATGTGTATATTCTCTTTCCCCATAAGAGAGTTTTGTATTTAGCTGTTTTTTTTGTCAAAAAAATAAAAAATAAAAAATAAAAAAATATGTTCAAAAAGTCATGCTTGAACCTCTGATGAATAATCCAAAGTAATCAATAAGTATGTATAGAAATTTCAAGATTGAGAACTCTTTGGCCATAAAAAAAGTCCAATATGTCAAACAACGACTACTATCTGGCTAATGATACATCAAAAGGAGAGTATGTTATTCAAAGTTAAAGTTCAAAGACCTTTTGGCCGGAAAAGAAGTACTAGAGGTCATACTTGAGCTACTAATGAAACATCAGAAGAAGTCTTTGAATATTTATAGAAAGTTCAAAATGAAGTATTCTTTGTCAAGAAATGTGTTCAAAAGTTCAAATATGGACTACTCTCAGTCTAATATAACTTCAGGAGTATATGAGTATGTACATAAAGTTAAATTTCAAAGACTCTTAGGTCATAAATATGTTCCTAGTGTGTACCATTCCAAATGTTAACGTTATTATATTTAGCCTTTTGCCATTGACTTGCCATCTGTTTAGTTATTAACTTTTGTATTTTGACAACATTTGTAATTACATGTATGTGTATAATCTCTTTCCCCATACGAGAGATTTGTATTTTGTTGTTTTTTTGTCAATAAAAAAAATGAAAATATGTTCAAAAAGTCATACTTGAACCTCTGATGAATAATCCAAAGGAATCAATAATTATGTATAGAAATTTCAAGATTGACAACTCTGTGGCCATAAATAAGTTTAATAGGTCAAATACCGACTACTGTCTGGCTAATGCAACCGATATTCAAAGTTAAAGTTCAAAGACCTTTTGGCCGGAAAAGAAGTACTAGAGGTCATACTTGAGCTACTGATGAAACATCAGAAGAAGTCTTTGAATATTTATAGAAATTTCAAGATAGAGAACTCTTTGTCCAGAAATGCATTCAATAGGTCAAATGTGGACAACTGTTAGTCTAATAAAACTTTCAGAAGGCTTGTATGAGTTTGTATATAAAGTTGAAGTTTAAAGACCCTTAGGCTATAAACATGTTCAAAATGTCATACTTGAACCACTGATGAATAATCTGAAGGAATCAATAAGTATGTATAGAAATTTTAAGATTGAGAACTCTTTGGCCATAAAAAAAGTCCAATAGGTCAAACATGGACTACTATCTGGCTAATGAAACATCAAAAGGAGAGTATGTATTCAAAGTTAAAGTTCAAAGAGCTTTTGGACGGAAAAGAAGTACTAGAGGTCATACTTGAGCTACTAATGAAACATCAGAAGAAGTCTTTGAATATTTTTAGAAAGTTCAAAATGAAGTATTCTTTGTCAAGAAATGTGTTCAAAAGTTCAAATATGGACTACTCTCAGTCTAATATAACTTCAGGAGTATATGAGTATGTACATAAAGTTAAATTTCAAAGACTCTTAGGCCATAAATATGTTCCTAGTGTGTGCCATTCCAAATGTTAACGTTATTATATTTAGCCTTTTGCCATTGACTTGCCATCTGTTTAGTTATTAACTTTTGTATTTTGACAACATTTGTAATTACATGTATGTGTATAATCTCTTTCCCCATACGAGAGATTTGTATTTTGTTGTTTTTTTGTCAATAAAAAAAATGAAAATATGTTCAAAAAGTCATACTTGAACCTCTGATGAATAATCCAAAGGAATCAATAATTATGTATAGAAATTTCAAGATTGACAACTCTGTGGCCATAAATAAGTTTAATAGGTCAAATACCGACTACTGTCTGGCTAATGCAACCGGTATTCAAAGTTAAAGTTCAAAGACCTTTTGGCCGGAAAAGAAGTACTAGAGGTCATACTTGAGCTACTAATGAAACATCAGAAGAAGTCTTTGAATATTTATAGAAAGTTCAAAATGAAGTATTCTTTGTCAAGAAATGTGTTCAAAAGTTCAAATATGGACTACTCTCAGTCTAATATAACTTCAGGAGTATATGAGTATGTACATAAAGTTAAATTTCAAAGACTCTTAGGCCATAAATATGTTCCTAGTGTGTGCCACTCCAAATGTTAACGTTATTATATTTAGCCTTTTGCCATTGACTTGCCATCTGTTTAGTTATTAACTTTTGTATTTTGACAACATTTGTAATTACATGTATGTGTATAATCTCTTTCCCCATACGAGAGATTTGTATTTTGTTGTTTTTTTGTCAATAAAAAAAATGAAAATATGTTCAAAAAGTCATACTTGAACCTCTGATGAATAATCCAAAGGAATCAATAATTATGTATAGAAATTTCAAGATTGACAACTCTTTGGCCATAAATAAATTCAACAGGTCAAATATGGACTACTGTCTGGCTAATGAAACCTCAAAAGGAGAGTATGGATTCAAAGTTAAAGTTCAAAGAGCTTTTGGACGGAAAAGAAGTACTAGAGGTCATACTTGAGCTACTGATGAAACATCAGAAGAAGTCTTTGAATATTTATAGAAATTTCAAGATAGAGAACTCTTTGTCCAGAAATGCATTCAATAGGTCAAATGTGGACAACTGTTAGTCTAATAAAACTTTCAGAAGGCTTGTATGAGTTTGTATATAAAGTTGAAGTTTAAAGACCCTTAGGCTATAAACATGTTCAAAATGTCATACTTGAACCACTGATGAATAATCTGAAGGAATCAATAAGTATGTATAGAAATTTCAATATTGAGAACTTTGTCCAGAAATGCATTCAATAGGTCAAAAGTGGACAACTGTTAGTCTAATAAAACTTTCAGAAGGCTTGTATGAGTTTGTATATAAAGTTGAAGTTTAAAGACCCTTAGGCCATAAACATGTTCAAAATGTCATACTTGAACCACTGATGAATAATCTGAAGGAATCAATAAGTATGTATAGATATGTTAAGATTGAGAACTCTTTGGCCATAAAAAAAGTCCAATAGGTCAAACATGGACTACTATCTGGCTAATGAAACATCAAAAGGAGAGTATGTATTCAAAGTTAAAGTTCAAAGAGCTTTTGGACGGAAAATAAGTACTAGAGGTCATACTTGAGCTACTGATGAAACATCAGAAGAAGTCTTTGAATATTTATAGAAAGTTCAAAATTAAGAATTCTTTGTCAAGAAATATGTTCAATAGGTCAAATATGGACTACTCTCAGTCTAATATAACTTCAGGAGTATATGAGTATGTACATAAAGTTAAAGTTCAAAGACTCTTGGCCATAAATATGTTCAAAATGTCATACTTGAACCACTGATGAATAATCCGAAGGAATCAATGACAATGTATAGAAATTTCAAGATTGAGAACTTTGGCAATAAAAAAAAGTCCAATAGGTCAAACATGGACTACTATCTGGCTAATGAAACATCAAAAGGAGAGTATGTATTCAAAGTTAAAGTTCAAAGACCTTTTGGCCGGAAAAGAAGTACTAGAGGTCATACTTGAGCTACTGATGAAACATCAGAAGAAGTCTTTGAATATTTATAGAAAGTTCAAAATGAAGAATTCTTTGTCAAGATATGTGTTCAATAGGTCAAATATGGACTACTATCATTCTAATAAAACTTTAGTAGTATATGAGTATGTACATAAAGTTAAAGTTCAAAGACTCTTAGCCCATAAATATGTTCAAAATGTCATACTTGAACCACTGATGAATAAATACAAAGGAATCAGTGAGTATATATAGAAATTTCAAGATTGAGAACTCTTTGTCCAGAAATGCATTCAATAGGTCAAATGTGGAGTACTGTTAGTCTAATAAAACTTTCAGAAGGAGTGTAGAGTTTGTATATAAAGTTGAAGTTTAAAGACCCTTAGGCCATAAATATGTTGAAAAAGTCATATTTGAACTACTGATGAAAAACCAGAAAATGTATATGAGAATGTATAGAAATTTCGAGATGGAGAACTCTTTGGCCATAAATAAGTCCAGTAGGTCAAACACGGACGACTGTCTGGCTAATGAAACATCAAAAGGAGAGTATGTATTCAAAGTTAAAGTTCAAAGACCTTTTGACTGGAAAAGAAGTACTAGAGATCATACTTGAGCTACTGATGAAACATTAGAAGAAGTCTTGAATATTTATAGAAAGTTCAAAATTAAGGATTCTTTGTCAAGAAATGATTTCAATAGGTCAAATATGGACTACTTTCAGTCTAATAAAACTTCAGGAGTATATGAGTATGTACATAAAGTTGAAGTTCAAAGACTCTTAGGCCATAAATATGTTCCAAGTGTGTGCCGCTCCAAATGTTAACGTTATTATATTTAGCCTTTTGCCATTGACTTGTGTTTTTAAATAGCCACTTTCTTTTGTTTGTTTTTGTTTTGTTGTTGGTTTCGGTTTAGTTATTAACTTTTTATATTTTGACAACATTTGTAATCACATGTATGTGTATATTCTCTTTCCCCATACGAGATTTTTGTATTTAGCTGTTTTTTTGTCAATAAAAAAAAAAGAAAATATGTTCAAAAAGTCATACTTGAACCTCTGATGAATAATCCAAAGTAATCAATAAGTATGTATAGAAATTTCAAGATTGAGAACTCTTTGGCCATAAAAAAAGTCCAATATGTCAAACAACGACTACTATCTGGCTAATGATACATCAAAAGGAGAGTATGTTATTCAAAGTTAAAGTTCAAAGACCTTTTGGCTCGAAATAAGTACTAGAGGTCATACTTGAGCTGCTGATGAAACTTAAGTAGTCTTTGAATATTTTTAGAAAGTTCAAAATTAAGTATTCTTTGTCAAGAAATGTGTTCAAAAGGTCAAATATGGACTACTCTCAGTCTAATATAACTTCAGGAGTATATGAGTATGTACATAAAGTTAAATTTCAAAGACTCTTAGGCCATAAATATGTTCCTAGTGTGTGCCGCTCCAAATGTTAACGTTATTATATTTAGCCTTTTGCCATTGACTTATGTTTTTAAATATCCACTTTCTTTTGGTTTTTTATTTGTTTTTGTTTTGTTGTTGTTGTTTTCTGTTTAGTTATTAACTTTTGTATTTTGACAACATTTGTAATTACATGTATGTGTATAATCTCTTTCCCCATACGAGAGATTTGTGTTTTGTTGTTTTTTTGTCAATAAAAAAAATAAAAAATATGTTCAAAAAGTCATACTTGAACCTCTGATGAATAATCCAAAGGAATCAATAATTATGTATAGAAATTTCAAGATTGAGAACTCTTTTTTCCATAAATAAATTCAATAGGTCAAATATGGACTACTGTCTGGCTAATGAAACCTCAAAAGGAGAGTATGTATTCAAAGTTAAAGTTCAAAGAGCTTTTGGATGGAAAAGAAGTACTAGAGGTCATACTTGAGCTACTGATGAAACATCAGAAGAAGTCTTTGAATATTTATAGAAAGTTCAAAATTAAGAATTCTTTGTCAAGAAATATGTTCAATAGGTCAAATATGGGCTACTCTCAGTCTAATAAAACTTAGGAGTAAATGAGTATGGACATAAAGTTAAAGTTCAAAGCCTGTTGGCCATAAATATGTTCAAAATGTCATACTTGAACCACTGATGAATAATCCGAAGGAATCAATGAGAATGTATAGAAATTTCAAGATTGAGAACTCTTTGCCCAGAAGCGCATTCAATAGGTCAAATGTGAACTACTGTTGGTCTAATAAAACTTTCAGAAGGAGTGTATGAGTATGTACATACATTTAAAGTTCAAAGACTCTTAGGCCATAAATATGTTCCTAGTGTGTGTCGCTCCAAATGTTAACGTTATTATATTTAGCCTTTTGCCATTGACTTGTGTTTTTAAATAGCCACTTTCTTTTGTTTTTTTGTTTGTTTTTGATTTGTTGTTGTTGTTTTTCTGTTTAGTTATTAACTTTTGTATTTTGACAACATTTGTAATTACATATATGTGCATATTCTCTTTACCCATACGAGAGTTTTGTATTTAGCTGTTTTTTTGTCAATAAAAAAAAATAAATAAATAAAAAAATATGTTCAAAAAGTCATACTTGAACCTCTGATGAATAATCCAAAGTAATCAATAAGTATGTATAGAAATTTCAAGATTGAGAACTCTTTGGCCATAAAAAAAAGTCCAATATGTCAAACAACGACTACTATCTGGCTAATGATACATCAAAAGTATGTATTCAAATTTAAAGTTCAAAGACCTTTTGGCTGTAAATAAGTACTAGATGTCATACTTGAGCTACTGATGAAACTTAAGAAGTCTTTGAATATTTATAGAAAGTTCAAAATGAAGTATTCTTTGTCAAGAAATGTGTTCAAAAGTTCAAATATGGACTACTCTCAGTCTAATATAACTTCAGGATTATATGAGTATGTACATAAAGTTAAAGTTCAAAGACTCTTAGGCCATAAATATGTTCCTAGTGTGTGCCGCTCCAAATGTTAACGTTATTATATTTAGCCTTTTGCCATTGACTTATGTTTTTAAATAGCCACTTTCTTTTGTTTTTTTGTTTGTTTTTGTTTTCTTGTTGTTGTTTTCGGTTTAGTAATTAACTTTTTATATTTTGACAACATTTGTAATCACATGTATGTGTATATTCTCTTTCCCCATAAGAGAGTTTTGTATTTAGCTGTTTTTTTTGTCAAAAAAATAAAAAATAAAAAATAAAAAAATATGTTCAAAAAGTCATGCTTGAACCTCTGATGAATAATCCAAAGTAATCAATAAGTATGTATAGAAATTTCAAGATTGAGAACTCTTTGGCCATAAAAAAAGTCCAATATGTCAAACAACGACTACTATCTGGCTAATGATACATCAAAAGGAGAGTATGTTATTCAAAGTTAAAGTTCAAAGACCTTTTGGCCGGAAAAGAAGTACTAGAGGTCATACTTGAGCTACTAATGAAACATCAGAAGAAGTCTTTGAATATTTATAGAAAGTTCAAAATGAAGTATTCTTTGTCAAGAAATGTGTTCAAAAGTTCAAATATGGACTACTCTCAGTCTAATATAACTTCAGGAGTATATGAGTATGTACATAAAGTTAAATTTCAAAGACTCTTAGGTCATAAATATGTTCCTAGTGTGTACCATTCCAAATGTTAACGTTATTATATTTAGCCTTTTGCCATTGACTTGCCATCTGTTTAGTTATTAACTTTTGTATTTTGACAACATTTGTAATTACATGTATGTGTATAATCTCTTTCCCCATACGAGAGATTTGTATTTTGTTGTTTTTTTGTCAATAAAAAAAATGAAAATATGTTCAAAAAGTCATACTTGAACCTCTGATGAATAATCCAAAGGAATCAATAATTATGTATAGAAATTTCAAGATTGACAACTCTGTGGCCATAAATAAGTTTAATAGGTCAAATACCGACTACTGTCTGGCTAATGCAACCGATATTCAAAGTTAAAGTTCAAAGACCTTTTGGCCGGAAAAGAAGTACTAGAGGTCATACTTGAGCTACTGATGAAACATCAGAAGAAGTCTTTGAATATTTATAGAAATTTCAAGATAGAGAACTCTTTGTCCAGAAATGCATTCAATAGGTCAAATGTGGACAACTGTTAGTCTAATAAAACTTTCAGAAGGCTTGTATGAGTTTGTATATAAAGTTGAAGTTTAAAGACCCTTAGGCTATAAACATGTTCAAAATGTCATACTTGAACCACTGATGAATAATCTGAAGGAATCAATAAGTATGTATAGAAATTTTAAGATTGAGAACTCTTTGGCCATAAAAAAGTCCAATAGGTCAAACATGGACTACTATCTGGCTAATGAAACATCAAAAGGAGAGTATGTATTCAAAGTTAAAGTTCAAAGAGCTTTTGGACGGAAAAGAAGTACTAGAGGTCATACTTGAGCTACTAATGAAACATCAGAAGAAGTCTTTGAATATTTTTAGAAAGTTCAAAATGAAGTATTCTTTGTCAAGAAATGTGTTCAAAAGTTCAAATATGGACTACTCTCAGTCTAATATAACTTCAGGAGTATATGAGTATGTACATAAAGTTAAATTTCAAAGACTCTTAGGCCATAAATATGTTCCTAGTGTGTGCCATTCCAAATGTTAACGTTATTATATTTAGCCTTTTGCCATTGACTTGCCATCTGTTTAGTTATTAACTTTTGTATTTTGACAACATTTGTAATTACATGTATGTGTATAATCTCTTTCCCCATACGAGAGATTTGTATTTTGTTGTTTTTTTGTCAATAAAAAAAATGAAAATATGTTCAAAAAGTCATACTTGAACCTCTGATGAATAATCCAAAGGAATCAATAATTATGTATAGAAATTTCAAGATTGACAACTCTGTGGCCATAAATAAGTTTAATAGGTCAAATACCGACTACTGTCTGGCTAATGCAACCGGTATTCAAAGTTAAAGTTCAAAGACCTTTTGGCCGGAAAAGAAGTACTAGAGGTCATACTTGAGCTACTAATGAAACATCAGAAGAAGTCTTTGAATATTTATAGAAAGTTCAAAATGAAGTATTCTTTGTCAAGAAATGTGTTCAAAAGTTCAAATATGGACTACTCTCAGTCTAATATAACTTCAGGAGTATATGAGTATGTACATAAAGTTAAATTTCAAAGACTCTTAGGCCATAAATATGTTCCTAGTGTGTGCCACTCCAAATGTTAACGTTATTATATTTAGCCTTTTGCCATTGACTTGCCATCTGTTTAGTTATTAACTTTTGTATTTTGACAACATTTGTAATTACATGTATGTGTATAATCTCTTTCCCCATACGAGAGATTTGTATTTTGTTGTTTTTTTGTCAATAAAAAAAATGAAAATATGTTCAAAAAGTCATACTTGAACCTCTGATGAATAATCCAAAGGAATCAATAATTATGTATAGAAATTTCAAGATTGACAACTCTTTGGCCATAAATAAATTCAACAGGTCAAATATGGACTACTGTCTGGCTAATGAAACCTCAAAAGGAGAGTATGGATTCAAAGTTAAAGTTCAAAGAGCTTTTGGACGGAAAAGAAGTACTAGAGGTCATACTTGAGCTACTGATGAAACATCAGAAGAAGTCTTTGAATATTTATAGAAATTTCAAGATAGAGAACTCTTTGTCCAGAAATGCATTCAATAGGTCAAATGTGGACAACTGTTAGTCTAATAAAACTTTCAGAAGGCTTGTATGAGTTTGTATATAAAGTTGAAGTTTAAAGACCCTTAGGCTATAAACATGTTCAAAATGTCATACTTGAACCACTGATGAATAATCTGAAGGAATCAATAAGTATGTATAGAAATTTCAATATTGAGAACTTTGTCCAGAAATGCATTCAATAGGTCAAAAGTGGACAACTGTTAGTCTAATAAAACTTTCAGAAGGCTTGTATGAGTTTGTATATAAAGTTGAAGTTTAAAGACCCTTAGGCCATAAACATGTTCAAAATGTCATACTTGAACCACTGATGAATAATCTGAAGGAATCAATAAGTATGTATAGATATGTTAAGATTGAGAACTCTTTGGCCATAAAAAAAGTCCAATAGGTCAAACATGGACTACTATCTGGCTAATGAAACATCAAAAGGAGAGTATGTATTCAAAGTTAAAGTTCAAAGAGCTTTTGGACGGAAAAGAAGTACTAGAGGTCATACTTGAGCTACTGATGAAACATCAGAAGAAGTCTTTGAATATTTATAGAAAGTTCAAAATTAAGAATTCTTTGTCAAGAAATATGTTCAATAGGTCAAATATGGACTACTCTCAGTCTAATATAACTTCAGGAGTATATGAGTATGTACATAAAGTTAAAGTTCAAAGACTCTTGGCCATAAATATGTTCAAAATGTCATACTTGAACCACTGATGAATAATCCGAAGGAATCAATGACAATGTATAGAAATTTCAAGATTGAGAACTTTGGCAATAAAAAAAAGTCCAATAGGTCAAACATGGACTACTATCTGGCTAATGAAACATCAAAAGGAGAGTATGTATTCAAAGTTAAAGTTCAAAGACCTTTTGGCCGGAAAAGAAGTACTAGAGGTCATACTTGAGCTACTGATGAAACATCAGAAGAAGTCTTTGAATATTTATAGAAAGTTCAAAATGAAGAATTCTTTGTCAAGATATGTGTTCAATAGGTCAAATATGGACTACTATCATTCTAATAAAACTTTAGTAGTATATGAGTATGTACATAAAGTTAAAGTTCAAAGACTCTTAGCCCATAAATATGTTCAAAATGTCATACTTGAACCACTGATGAATAAATACAAAGGAATCAGTGAGTATATATAGAAATTTCAAGATTGAGAACTCTTTGTCCAGAAATGCATTCAATAGGTCAAATGTGGAGTACTGTTAGTCTAATAAAACTTTCAGAAGGAGTGTAGAGTTTGTATATAAAGTTGAAGTTTAAAGACCCTTAGGCCATAAATATGTTGAAAAAGTCATATTTGAACTACTGATGAAAAACCAGAAAATGTATATGAGAATGTATAGAAATTTCGAGATGGAGAACTCTTTGGCCATAAATAAGTCCAGTAGGTCAAACACGGACGACTGTCTGGCTAATGAAACATCAAAAGGAGAGTATGTATTCAAAGTTAAAGTTCAAAGACCTTTTGACTGGAAAAGAAGTACTAGAGATCATACTTGAGCTACTGATGAAACATTAGAAGAAGTCTTGAATATTTATAGAAAGTTCAAAATTAAGGATTCTTTGTCAAGAAATGATTTCAATAGGTCAAATATGGACTACTTTCAGTCTAATAAAACTTCAGGAGTATATGAGTATGTACATAAAGTTGAAGTTCAAAGACTCTTAGGCCATAAATATGTTCCAAGTGTGTGCCGCTCCAAATGTTAACGTTATTATATTTAGCCTTTTGCCATTGACTTGTGTTTTTAATTAGCCACTTTCTTTTGTTTGTTTTTGTTTTGTTGTTGGTTTCGGTTTAGTTATTAACTTTTTATATTTTGACAACATTTGTAATCACATGTATGTGTATATTCTCTTTCCCCATACGAGAGTTTTGTATTTAGCTGTTTTTTTGTCAATAAAAAAAAAAGAAAATATGTTCAAAAAGTCATACTTGAACCTCTGATGAATAATCCAAAGTAATCAATAAGTATGTATAGAAATTTCAAGATTGAGAACTCTTTGGCCATAAAAAAAGTCCAATATGTCAAACAACGACTACTATCTGGCTAATGATACATCAAAAGGAGAGTATGTTATTCAAAGTTAAAGTTCAAAGACCTTTTGGCTCGAAATAAGTACTAGAGGTCATACTTGAGCTGCTGATGAAACTTAAGTAGTCTTTGAATATTTTTAGAAAGTTCAAAATTAAGTATTCTTTGTCAAGAAATGTGTTCAAAAGGTCAAATATGGACTACTCTCAGTCTAATATAACTTCAGGAGTATATGAGTATGTACATAAAGTTAAATTTCAAAGACTCTTAGGCCATAAATATGTTCCTAGTGTGTGCCGCTCCAAATGTTAACGTTATTATATTTAGCCTTTTGCCATTGACTTATGTTTTTAAATATCCACTTTCTTTTGGTTTTTTATTTGTTTTTGTTTTGTTGTTGTTGTTTTCTGTTTAGTTATTAACTTTTGTATTTTGACAACATTTGTAATTACATGTATGTGTATAATCTCTTTCCCCATACGAGAGATTTGTGTTTTGTTGTTTTTTTGTCAATAAAAAAAATAAAAAATATGTTCAAAAAGTCATACTTGAACCTCTGATGAATAATCCAAAGGAATCAATAATTATGTATAGAAATTTCAAGATTGAGAACTCTTTTTTCCATAAATAAATTCAATAGGTCAAATATGGACTACTGTCTGGCTAATGAAACCTCAAAAGGAGAGTATGTATTCAAAGTTAAAGTTCAAAGAGCTTTTGGATGGAAAAGAAGTACTAGAGGTCATACTTGAGCTACTGATGAAACATCAGAAGAAGTCTTTGAATATTTATAGAAAGTTCAAAATTAAGAATTCTTTGTCAAGAAATATGTTCAATAGGTCAAATATGGGCTACTCTCAGTCTAATAAAACTTAGGAGTAAATGAGTATGGACATAAAGTTAAAGTTCAAAGCCTGTTGGCCATAAATATGTTCAAAATGTCATACTTGAACCACTGATGAATAATCCGAAGGAATCAATGAGAATGTATAGAAATTTCAAGATTGAGAACTCTTTGCCCAGAAGCGCATTCAATAGGTCAAATGTGAACTACTGTTGGTCTAATAAAACTTTCAGAAGGAGTGTATGAGTATGTACATACATTTAAAGTTCAAAGACTCTTAGGCCATAAATATGTTCCTAGTGTGTGTCGCTCCAAATGTTAACGTTATTATATTTAGCCTTTTGCCATTGACTTGTGTTTTTAAATAGCCACTTTCTTTTGTTTTTTTGTTTGTTTTTGATTTGTTGTTGTTGTTTTTCTGTTTAGTTATTAACTTTTGTATTTTGACAACATTTGTAATTACATATATGTGCATATTCTCTTTACCCATACGAGAGTTTTGTATTTAGCTGTTTTTTTGTCAATAAAAAAAAATAAATAAATAAAAAAATATGTTCAAAAAGTCATACTTGAACCTCTGATGAATAATCCAAAGTAATCAATAAGTATGTATAGAAATTTCAAGATTGAGAACTCTTTGGCCATAAAAAAAAGTCCAATATGTCAAACAACGACTACTATCTGGCTAATGATACATCAAAAGGAGAGTATGTATTCAAATTTAAAGTTCAAAGACCTTTTGGCTGTAAATAAGTACTAGATGTCATACTTGAGCTACTGATGAAACTTAAGAAGTCTTTGAATATTTATAGAAAGTTCAAAATGAAGTATTCTTTGTCAAGAAATGTGTTCAAAAGTTCAAATATGGACTACTCTCAGTCTAATATAACTTCAGGAGTATGTACATAAAGTTAAAGTTCAAAGACTCTTAGGCCATAAATATGTTCCTAGTGTGTGCCGCTCCAAATGTTAACGTTATTATATTTAGCCTTTTGCCATTGACTTATGTTTTTAAATAGCCACTTTCTTTTGTTTTTTTGTTTGTTTTTGTTTTCTTGTTGTTGTTTTCGGTTTAGTAATTAACTTTTTATATTTTGACAACATTTGTAATCACATGTATGTGTATATTCTCTTTCCCCATAAGAGAGTTTTGTATTTAGCTGTTTTTTTTGTCAAAAAAATAAAAAATAAAAAATAAAAAAATATGTTCAAAAAGTCATGCTTGAACCTCTGATGAATAATCCAAAGTAATCAATAAGTATGTATAGAAATTTCAAGATTGAGAACTCTTTGGCCATAAAAAAAGTCCAATATGTCAAACAACGACTACTATCTGGCTAATGATACATCAAAAGGAGAGTATGTTATTCAAAGTTAAAGTTCAAAGACCTTTTGGCCGGAAAAGAAGTACTAGAGGTCATACTTGAGCTACTAATGAAACATCAGAAGAAGTCTTTGAATATTTATAGAAAGTTCAAAATGAAGTATTCTTTGTCAAGAAATGTGTTCAAAAGTTCAAATATGGACTACTCTCAGTCTAATATAACTTCAGGAGTATATGAGTATGTACATAAAGTTAAATTTCAAAGACTCTTAGGTCATAAATATGTTCCTAGTGTGTACCATTCCAAATGTTAACGTTATTATATTTAGCCTTTTGCCATTGACTTGCCATCTGTTTAGTTATTAACTTTTGTATTTTGACAACATTTGTAATTACATGTATGTGTATAATCTCTTTCCCCATACGAGAGATTTGTATTTTGTTGTTTTTTTGTCAATAAAAAAAATGAAAATATGTTCAAAAAGTCATACTTGAACCTCTGATGAATAATCCAAAGGAATCAATAATTATGTATAGAAATTTCAAGATTGACAACTCTGTGGCCATAAATAAGTTTAATAGGTCAAATACCGACTACTGTCTGGCTAATGCAACCGATATTCAAAGTTAAAGTTCAAAGACCTTTTGGCCGGAAAAGAAGTACTAGAGGTCATACTTGAGCTACTGATGAAACATCAGAAGAAGTCTTTGAATATTTATAGAAATTTCAAGATAGAGAACTCTTTGTCCAGAAATGCATTCAATAGGTCAAATGTGGACAACTGTTAGTCTAATAAAACTTTCAGAAGGCTTGTATGAGTTTGTATATAAAGTTGAAGTTTAAAGACCCTTAGGCTATAAACATGTTCAAAATGTCATACTTGAACCACTGATGAATAATCTGAAGGAATCAATAAGTATGTATAGAAATTTTAAGATTGAGAACTCTTTGGCCATAAAAAAAGTCCAATAGGTCAAACATGGACTACTATCTGGCTAATGAAACATCAAAAGGAGAGTATGTATTCAAAGTTAAAGTTCAAAGAGCTTTTGGACGGAAAAGAAGTACTAGAGGTCATACTTGAGCTACTAATGAAACATCAGAAGAAGTCTTTGAATATTTTTAGAAAGTTCAAAATGAAGTATTCTTTGTCAAGAAATGTGTTCAAAAGTTCAAATATGGACTACTCTCAGTCTAATATAACTTCAGGAGTATATGAGTATGTACATAAAGTTAAATTTCAAAGACTCTTAGGCCATAAATATGTTCCTAGTGTGTGCCATTCCAAATGTTAACGTTATTATATTTAGCCTTTTGCCATTGACTTGCCATCTGTTTAGTTATTAACTTTTGTATTTTGACAACATTTGTAATTACATGTATGTGTATAATCTCTTTCCCCATACGAGAGATTTGTATTTTGTTGTTTTTTTGTCAATAAAAAAAATGAAAATATGTTCAAAAAGTCATACTTGAACCTCTGATGAATAATCCAAAGGAATCAATAATTATGTATAGAAATTTCAAGATTGACAACTCTGTGGCCATAAATAAGTTTAATAGGTCAAATACCGACTACTGTCTGGCTAATGCAACCGGTATTCAAAGTTAAAGTTCAAAGACCTTTTGGCCGGAAAAGAAGTACTAGAGGTCATACTTGAGCTACTAATGAAACATCAGAAGAAGTCTTTGAATATTTATAGAAAGTTCAAAATGAAGTATTCTTTGTCAAGAAATGTGTTCAAAAGTTCAAATATGGACTACTCTCAGTCTAATATAACTTCAGGAGTATATGAGTATGTACATAAAGTTAAATTTCAAAGACTCTTAGGCCATAAATATGTTCCTAGTGTGTGCCACTCCAAATGTTAACGTTATTATATTTAGCCTTTTGCCATTGACTTGCCATCTGTTTAGTTATTAACTTTTGTATTTTGACAACATTTGTAATTACATGTATGTGTATAATCTCTTTCCCCATACGAGAGATTTGTATTTTGTTGTTTTTTTGTCAATAAAAAAAATGAAAATATGTTCAAAAAGTCATACTTGAACCTCTGATGAATAATCCAAAGGAATCAATAATTATGTATAGAAATTTCAAGATTGACAACTCTTTGGCCATAAATAAATTCAACAGGTCAAATATGGACTACTGTCTGGCTAATGAAACCTCAAAAGGAGAGTATGGATTCAAAGTTAAAGTTCAAAGAGCTTTTGGACGGAAAAGAAGTACTAGAGGTCATACTTGAGCTACTGATGAAACATCAGAAGAAGTCTTTGAATATTTATAGAAATTTCAAGATAGAGAACTCTTTGTCCAGAAATGCATTCAATAGGTCAAATGTGGACAACTGTTAGTCTAATAAAACTTTCAGAAGGCTTGTATGAGTTTGTATATAAAGTTGAAGTTTAAAGACCCTTAGGCTATAAACATGTTCAAAATGTCATACTTGAACCACTGATGAATAATCTGAAGGAATCAATAAGTATGTATAGAAATTTCAATATTGAGAACTTTGTCCAGAAATGCATTCAATAGGTCAAAAGTGGACAACTGTTAGTCTAATAAAACTTTCAGAAGGCTTGTATGAGTTTGTATATAAAGTTGAAGTTTAAAGACCCTTAGGCCATAAACATGTTCAAAATGTCATACTTGAACCACTGATGAATAATCTGAAGGAATCAATAAGTATGTATAGATATGTTAAGATTGAGAACTCTTTGGCCATAAAAAAAGTCCAATAGGTCAAACATGGACTACTATCTGGCTAATGAAACATCAAAAGGAGAGTATGTATTCAAAGTTAAAGTTCAAAGAGCTTTTGGACGGAAAATAAGTACTAGAGGTCATACTTGAGCTACTGATGAAACATCAGAAGAAGTCTTTGAATATTTATAGAAAGTTCAAAATTAAGAATTCTTTGTCAAGAAATATGTTCAATAGGTCAAATATGGACTACTCTCAGTCTAATATAACTTCAGGAGTATATGAGTATGTACATAAAGTTAAAGTTCAAAGACTCTTGGCCATAAATATGTTCAAAATGTCATACTTGAACCACTGATGAATAATCCGAAGGAATCAATGACAATGTATAGAAATTTCAAGATTGAGAACTTTGGCAATAAAAAAAAGTCCAATAGGTCAAACATGGACTACTATCTGGCTAATGAAACATCAAAAGGAGAGTATGTATTCAAAGTTAAAGTTCAAAGACCTTTTGGCCGGAAAAGAAGTACTAGAGGTCATACTTGAGCTACTGATGAAACATCAGAAGAAGTCTTTGAATATTTATAGAAAGTTCAAAATGAAGAATTCTTTGTCAAGATATGTGTTCAATAGGTCAAATATGGACTACTATCATTCTAATAAAACTTTAGTAGTATATGAGTATGTACATAAAGTTAAAGTTCAAAGACTCTTAGCCCATAAATATGTTCAAAATGTCATACTTGAACCACTGATGAATAAATACAAAGGAATCAGTGAGTATATATAGAAATTTCAAGATTGAGAACTCTTTGTCCAGAAATGCATTCAATAGGTCAAATGTGGAGTACTGTTAGTCTAATAAAACTTTCAGAAGGAGTGTAGAGTTTGTATATAAAGTTGAAGTTTAAAGACCCTTAGGCCATAAATATGTTGAAAAAGTCATATTTGAACTACTGATGAAAAACCAGAAAATGTATATGAGAATGTATAGAAATTTCGAGATGGAGAACTCTTTGGCCATAAATAAGTCCAGTAGGTCAAACACGGACGACTGTCTGGCTAATGAAACATCAAAAGGAGAGTATGTATTCAAAGTTAAAGTTCAAAGACCTTTTGACTGGAAAAGAAGTACTAGAGATCATACTTGAGCTACTGATGAAACATTAGAAGAAGTCTTGAATATTTATAGAAAGTTCAAAATTAAGGATTCTTTGTCAAGAAATGATTTCAATAGGTCAAATATGGACTACTTTCAGTCTAATAAAACTTCAGGAGTATATGAGTATGTACATAAAGTTGAAGTTCAAAGACTCTTAGGCCATAAATATGTTCCAAGTGTGTGCCGCTCCAAATGTTAACGTTATTATATTTAGCCTTTTGCCATTGACTTGTGTTTTTAAATAGCCACTTTCTTTTGTTTGTTTTTGTTTTGTTGTTGGTTTCGGTTTAGTTATTAACTTTTTATATTTTGACAACATTTGTAATCACATGTATGTGTATATTCTCTTTCCCCATACGAGATTTTTGTATTTAGCTGTTTTTTTGTCAATAAAAAAAAAAGAAAATATGTTCAAAAAGTCATACTTGAACCTCTGATGAATAATCCAAAGTAATCAATAAGTATGTATAGAAATTTCAAGATTGAGAACTCTTTGGCCATAAAAAAAGTCCAATATGTCAAACAACGACTACTATCTGGCTAATGATACATCAAAAGGAGAGTATGTTATTCAAAGTTAAAGTTCAAAGACCTTTTGGCTCGAAATAAGTACTAGAGGTCATACTTGAGCTGCTGATGAAACTTAAGTAGTCTTTGAATATTTTTAGAAAGTTCAAAATTAAGTATTCTTTGTCAAGAAATGTGTTCAAAAGGTCAAATATGGACTACTCTCAGTCTAATATAACTTCAGGAGTATATGAGTATGTACATAAAGTTAAATTTCAAAGACTCTTAGGCCATAAATATGTTCCTAGTGTGTGCCGCTCCAAATGTTAACGTTATTATATTTAGCCTTTTGCCATTGACTTATGTTTTTAAATATCCACTTTCTTTTGGTTTTTTATTTGTTTTTGTTTTGTTGTTGTTGTTTTCTGTTTAGTTATTAACTTTTGTATTTTGACAACATTTGTAATTACATGTATGTGTATAATCTCTTTCCCCATACGAGAGATTTGTGTTTTGTTGTTTTTTTGTCAATAAAAAAAATAAAAAATATGTTCAAAAAGTCATACTTGAACCTCTGATGAATAATCCAAAGGAATCAATAATTATGTATAGAAATTTCAAGATTGAGAACTCTTTTTTCCATAAATAAATTCAATAGGTCAAATATGGACTACTGTCTGGCTAATGAAACCTCAAAAGGAGAGTATGTATTCAAAGTTAAAGTTCAAAGAGCTTTTGGATGGAAAAGAAGTACTAGAGGTCATACTTGAGCTACTGATGAAACATCAGAAGAAGTCTTTGAATATTTATAGAAAGTTCAAAATTAAGAATTCTTTGTCAAGAAATATGTTCAATAGGTCAAATATGGGCTACTCTCAGTCTAATAAAACTTAGGAGTAAATGAGTATGGACATAAAGTTAAAGTTCAAAGCCTGTTGGCCATAAATATGTTCAAAATGTCATACTTGAACCACTGATGAATAATCCGAAGGAATCAATGAGAATGTATAGAAATTTCAAGATTGAGAACTCTTTGCCCAGAAGCGCATTCAATAGGTCAAATGTGAACTACTGTTGGTCTAATAAAACTTTCAGAAGGAGTGTATGAGTATGTACATACATTTAAAGTTCAAAGACTCTTAGGCCATAAATATGTTCCTAGTGTGTGTCGCTCCAAATGTTAACGTTATTATATTTAGCCTTTTGCCATTGACTTGTGTTTTTAAATAGCCACTTTCTTTTGTTTTTTTGTTTGTTTTTGATTTGTTGTTGTTGTTTTTCTGTTTAGTTATTAACTTTTGTATTTTGACAACATTTGTAATTACATATATGTGCATATTCTCTTTACCCATACGAGAGTTTTGTATTTAGCTGTTTTTTTGTCAATAAAAAAAAATAAATAAATAAAAAAATATGTTCAAAAAGTCATACTTGAACCTCTGATGAATAATCCAAAGTAATCAATAAGTATGTATAGAAATTTCAAGATTGAGAACTCTTTGGCCATAAAAAAAAGTCCAATATGTCAAACAACGACTACTATCTGGCTAATGATACATCAAAAGTATGTATTCAAATTTAAAGTTCAAAGACCTTTTGGCTGTAAATAAGTACTAGATGTCATACTTGAGCTACTGATGAAACTTAAGAAGTCTTTGAATATTTATAGAAAGTTCAAAATGAAGTATTCTTTGTCAAGAAATGTGTTCAAAAGTTCAAATATGGACTACTCTCAGTCTAATATAACTTCAGGATTATATGAGTATGTACATAAAGTTAAAGTTCAAAGACTCTTAGGCCATAAATATGTTCCTAGTGTGTGCCGCTCCAAATGTTAACGTTATTATATTTAGCCTTTTGCCATTGACTTATGTTTTTAAATAGCCACTTTCTTTTGTTTTTTTGTTTGTTTTTGTTTTCTTGTTGTTGTTTTCGGTTTAGTAATTAACTTTTTATATTTTGACAACATTTGTAATCACATGTATGTGTATATTCTCTTTCCCCATAAGAGAGTTTTGTATTTAGCTGTTTTTTTTGTCAAAAAAATAAAAAATAAAAAATAAAAAAATATGTTCAAAAAGTCATGCTTGAACCTCTGATGAATAATCCAAAGTAATCAATAAGTATGTATAGAAATTTCAAGATTGAGAACTCTTTGGCCATAAAAAAAGTCCAATATGTCAAACAACGACTACTATCTGGCTAATGATACATCAAAAGGAGAGTATGTTATTCAAAGTTAAAGTTCAAAGACCTTTTGGCCGGAAAAGAAGTACTAGAGGTCATACTTGAGCTACTAATGAAACATCAGAAGAAGTCTTTGAATATTTATAGAAAGTTCAAAATGAAGTATTCTTTGTCAAGAAATGTGTTCAAAAGTTCAAATATGGACTACTCTCAGTCTAATATAACTTCAGGAGTATATGAGTATGTACATAAAGTTAAATTTCAAAGACTCTTAGGTCATAAATATGTTCCTAGTGTGTACCATTCCAAATGTTAACGTTATTATATTTAGCCTTTTGCCATTGACTTGCCATCTGTTTAGTTATTAACTTTTGTATTTTGACAACATTTGTAATTACATGTATGTGTATAATCTCTTTCCCCATACGAGAGATTTGTATTTTGTTGTTTTTTTGTCAATAAAAAAAATGAAAATATGTTCAAAAAGTCATACTTGAACCTCTGATGAATAATCCAAAGGAATCAATAATTATGTATAGAAATTTCAAGATTGACAACTCTGTGGCCATAAATAAGTTTAATAGGTCAAATACCGACTACTGTCTGGCTAATGCAACCGATATTCAAAGTTAAAGTTCAAAGACCTTTTGGCCGGAAAAGAAGTACTAGAGGTCATACTTGAGCTACTGATGAAACATCAGAAGAAGTCTTTGAATATTTATAGAAATTTCAAGATAGAGAACTCTTTGTCCAGAAATGCATTCAATAGGTCAAATGTGGACAACTGTTAGTCTAATAAAACTTTCAGAAGGCTTGTATGAGTTTGTATATAAAGTTGAAGTTTAAAGACCCTTAGGCTATAAACATGTTCAAAATGTCATACTTGAACCACTGATGAATAATCTGAAGGAATCAATAAGTATGTATAGAAATTTTAAGATTGAGAACTCTTTGGCCATAAAAAAGTCCAATAGGTCAAACATGGACTACTATCTGGCTAATGAAACATCAAAAGGAGAGTATGTATTCAAAGTTAAAGTTCAAAGAGCTTTTGGACGGAAAAGAAGTACTAGAGGTCATACTTGAGCTACTAATGAAACATCAGAAGAAGTCTTTGAATATTTTTAGAAAGTTCAAAATGAAGTATTCTTTGTCAAGAAATGTGTTCAAAAGTTCAAATATGGACTACTCTCAGTCTAATATAACTTCAGGAGTATATGAGTATGTACATAAAGTTAAATTTCAAAGACTCTTAGGCCATAAATATGTTCCTAGTGTGTGCCATTCCAAATGTTAACGTTATTATATTTAGCCTTTTGCCATTGACTTGCCATCTGTTTAGTTATTAACTTTTGTATTTTGACAACATTTGTAATTACATGTATGTGTATAATCTCTTTCCCCATACGAGAGATTTGTATTTTGTTGTTTTTTTGTCAATAAAAAAAATGAAAATATGTTCAAAAAGTCATACTTGAACCTCTGATGAATAATCCAAAGGAATCAATAATTATGTATAGAAATTTCAAGATTGACAACTCTGTGGCCATAAATAAGTTTAATAGGTCAAATACCGACTACTGTCTGGCTAATGCAACCGGTATTCAAAGTTAAAGTTCAAAGACCTTTTGGCCGGAAAAGAAGTACTAGAGGTCATACTTGAGCTACTAATGAAACATCAGAAGAAGTCTTTGAATATTTATAGAAAGTTCAAAATGAAGTATTCTTTGTCAAGAAATGTGTTCAAAAGTTCAAATATGGACTACTCTCAGTCTAATATAACTTCAGGAGTATATGAGTATGTACATAAAGTTAAATTTCAAAGACTCTTAGGCCATAAATATGTTCCTAGTGTGTGCCACTCCAAATGTTAACGTTATTATATTTAGCCTTTTGCCATTGACTTGCCATCTGTTTAGTTATTAACTTTTGTATTTTGACAACATTTGTAATTACATGTATGTGTATAATCTCTTTCCCCATACGAGAGATTTGTATTTTGTTGTTTTTTTGTCAATAAAAAAAATGAAAATATGTTCAAAAAGTCATACTTGAACCTCTGATGAATAATCCAAAGGAATCAATAATTATGTATAGAAATTTCAAGATTGACAACTCTTTGGCCATAAATAAATTCAACAGGTCAAATATGGACTACTGTCTGGCTAATGAAACCTCAAAAGGAGAGTATGGATTCAAAGTTAAAGTTCAAAGAGCTTTTGGACGGAAAAGAAGTACTAGAGGTCATACTTGAGCTACTGATGAAACATCAGAAGAAGTCTTTGAATATTTATAGAAATTTCAAGATAGAGAACTCTTTGTCCAGAAATGCATTCAATAGGTCAAATGTGGACAACTGTTAGTCTAATAAAACTTTCAGAAGGCTTGTATGAGTTTGTATATAAAGTTGAAGTTTAAAGACCCTTAGGCTATAAACATGTTCAAAATGTCATACTTGAACCACTGATGAATAATCTGAAGGAATCAATAAGTATGTATAGAAATTTCAATATTGAGAACTTTGTCCAGAAATGCATTCAATAGGTCAAAAGTGGACAACTGTTAGTCTAATAAAACTTTCAGAAGGCTTGTATGAGTTTGTATATAAAGTTGAAGTTTAAAGACCCTTAGGCCATAAACATGTTCAAAATGTCATACTTGAACCACTGATGAATAATCTGAAGGAATCAATAAGTATGTATAGATATGTTAAGATTGAGAACTCTTTGGCCATAAAAAAAGTCCAATAGGTCAAACATGGACTACTATCTGGCTAATGAAACATCAAAAGGAGAGTATGTATTCAAAGTTAAAGTTCAAAGAGCTTTTGGACGGAAAAGAAGTACTAGAGGTCATACTTGAGCTACTGATGAAACATCAGAAGAAGTCTTTGAATATTTATAGAAAGTTCAAAATTAAGAATTCTTTGTCAAGAAATATGTTCAATAGGTCAAATATGGACTACTCTCAGTCTAATATAACTTCAGGAGTATATGAGTATGTACATAAAGTTAAAGTTCAAAGACTCTTGGCCATAAATATGTTCAAAATGTCATACTTGAACCACTGATGAATAATCCGAAGGAATCAATGACAATGTATAGAAATTTCAAGATTGAGAACTTTGGCAATAAAAAAAAGTCCAATAGGTCAAACATGGACTACTATCTGGCTAATGAAACATCAAAAGGAGAGTATGTATTCAAAGTTAAAGTTCAAAGACCTTTTGGCCGGAAAAGAAGTACTAGAGGTCATACTTGAGCTACTGATGAAACATCAGAAGAAGTCTTTGAATATTTATAGAAAGTTCAAAATGAAGAATTCTTTGTCAAGATATGTGTTCAATAGGTCAAATATGGACTACTATCATTCTAATAAAACTTTAGTAGTATATGAGTATGTACATAAAGTTAAAGTTCAAAGACTCTTAGCCCATAAATATGTTCAAAATGTCATACTTGAACCACTGATGAATAAATACAAAGGAATCAGTGAGTATATATAGAAATTTCAAGATTGAGAACTCTTTGTCCAGAAATGCATTCAATAGGTCAAATGTGGAGTACTGTTAGTCTAATAAAACTTTCAGAAGGAGTGTAGAGTTTGTATATAAAGTTGAAGTTTAAAGACCCTTAGGCCATAAATATGTTGAAAAAGTCATATTTGAACTACTGATGAAAAACCAGAAAATGTATATGAGAATGTATAGAAATTTCGAGATGGAGAACTCTTTGGCCATAAATAAGTCCAGTAGGTCAAACACGGACGACTGTCTGGCTAATGAAACATCAAAAGGAGAGTATGTATTCAAAGTTAAAGTTCAAAGACCTTTTGACTGGAAAAGAAGTACTAGAGATCATACTTGAGCTACTGATGAAACATTAGAAGAAGTCTTGAATATTTATAGAAAGTTCAAAATTAAGGATTCTTTGTCAAGAAATGATTTCAATAGGTCAAATATGGACTACTTTCAGTCTAATAAAACTTCAGGAGTATATGAGTATGTACATAAAGTTGAAGTTCAAAGACTCTTAGGCCATAAATATGTTCCAAGTGTGTGCCGCTCCAAATGTTAACGTTATTATATTTAGCCTTTTGCCATTGACTTGTGTTTTTAAATAGCCACTTTCTTTTGTTTGTTTTTGTTTTGTTGTTGGTTTCGGTTTAGTTATTAACTTTTTATATTTTGACAACATTTGTAATCACATGTATGTGTATATTCTCTTTCCCCATACGAGAGTTTTGTATTTAGCTGTTTTTTTGTCAATAAAAAAAAAAGAAAATATGTTCAAAAAGTCATACTTGAACCTCTGATGAATAATCCAAAGTAATCAATAAGTATGTATAGAAATTTCAAGATTGAGAACTCTTTGGCCATAAAAAAAGTCCAATATGTCAAACAACGACTACTATCTGGCTAATGATACATCAAAAGGAGAGTATGTTATTCAAAGTTAAAGTTCAAAGACCTTTTGGCTCGAAATAAGTACTAGAGGTCATACTTGAGCTGCTGATGAAACTTAAGTAGTCTTTGAATATTTTTAGAAAGTTCAAAATTAAGTATTCTTTGTCAAGAAATGTGTTCAAAAGGTCAAATATGGACTACTCTCAGTCTAATATAACTTCAGGAGTATATGAGTATGTACATAAAGTTAAATTTCAAAGACTCTTAGGCCATAAATATGTTCCTAGTGTGTGCCGCTCCAAATGTTAACGTTATTATATTTAGCCTTTTGCCATTGACTTATGTTTTTAAATATCCACTTTCTTTTGTTTTTTATTTGTTTTTGTTTTGTTGTTGTTGTTTTCTGTTTAGTTATTAACTTTTGTATTTTGACAACATTTGTAATTACATGTATGTGTATAATCTCTTTCCCCATACGAGAGATTTGTATTTTGTTGTTTTTTTGTCAATAAAAAAAATAAAAAATATGTTCAAAAAGTCATACTTGAACCTCTGATGAATAATCCAAAGGAATCAATAATTATGTATAGACATTTCAAGATTGAGAACTCTTTTTTCCATAAATAAATTCAATAGGTCAAATATGGACTACTGTCTGGCTAATGAAACCTCAAAAGGAGAGTATGTATTCAAAGTTAAAGTTCAAAGAGCTTTTGGACGGAAAAGAAGTACTAGAGGTCATACTTGAGCTACTGATGAAACATCAGAAGAAGTCTTTGAATATTTATAGAAAGTTCAAAATTAAGAATTCTTTGTCAAGAAATATGTTCAATAGGTCAAATATGGACTACTCTCAGTCTAATATAACTTCAGGAGTATATGAGTATGTACATAAAGTTAAATTTCAAAGACTCTTAGGCCATAAATATGTTCCTAGTGTGTGCCACTCCAAATGTTAACGTTATTATATTTAGCCTTTTGCCATTGACTTGCCATCTGTTTAGTTATTAACTTTTGTATTTTGACAACATTTGTAATTACATGTATGTGTATAATCTCTTTCCCCATACGAGAGATTTGTATTTTGTTGTTTTTTTGTCAATAAAAAAAATGAAAATATGTTCAAAAAGTCATACTTGAACCTCTGATGAATAATCCAAAGGAATCAATAATTATGTATAGAAATTTCAAGATTGACAACTCTTTGGCCATAAATAAATTCAATAGGTCAAATATGGACTACTGTCTGGCTAATGAAACCTCAAAAGGAGAGTATGGATTCAAAGTTAAAGTTCAAAGAGCTTTTGGACGGAAAAGAAGTACTAGAGGTCATACTTGAGCTACTGATGAAACATCAGAAGAAGTCTTTGAATATTTATAGAAATTTCAAGATAGAGAACTCTTTGTCCAGAAATGCATTCAATAGGTCAAATGTGGACAACTGTTAGTCTAATAAAACTTTCAGAAGGCTTGTATGAGTTTGTATATAAAGTTGAAGTTTAAAGACCCTTAGGCTATAAACATGTTCAAAATGTCATACTTGAACCACTGATGAATAATCTGAAGGAATCAATAAGTATGTATAGAAATTTCAATATTGAGAACTTTGTCCAGAAATGCATTCAATAGGTCAAAAGTGGACAACTGTTAGTCTAATAAAACTTTCAGAAGGCTTGTATGAGTTTGTATATAAATTTGAAGTTTAAAGACCCTTAGGCCATAAACATGTTCAAAATGTCATACTTGAACCACTGATGAATAATCTGAAGGAATCAATAAGTATGTATAGATATGTTAAGATTGAGAACTCTTTGGCCATAAAAAAAGTCCAATAGGTCAAACATGGACTACTATCTGGCTAATGAAACATCAAAAGGAGAGTATGTATTCAAAGTTAAAGTTCAAAGAGCTTTTGGACGGAAAAGAAGTACTAGAGGTCATACTTGAGCTACTGATGAAACATCAGAAGAAGTCTTTGAATATTTATAGAAAGTTCAAAATTAAGAATTCTTTGTCAAGAAATATGTTCAATAGGTCAAATATGGACTACTCTCAGTCTAATATAACTTCAGGAGTATATGAGTATGTACATAAAGTTAAAGTTCAAAGACTCTTAGGCCATAAATATGTTCCTAGTGTGTGCCGCTCCAAATGTTAACGTTATTATATTTAGCCTTTTGCCATTGACTTGCCATCTGTTTAGTTATTAACTTTTGTATTTTGACAACATTTGTAATTACATGTATGTGTATAATCTCTTTCCCCATACGAGAGATTTGTATTTTGTTGTTTTTTTGTCAATAAAAAAAATGAAAATATGTTCAAAAAGTCATACTTGAACCTCTGATGAATAATCCAAAGGAATCAATAATTATGTATAGAAATTTCAAGATTGACAACTCTGTGGCCATAAATAAGTTTAATAGGTCAAATACCGACTACTGTCTGGCTAATGCAACCGGTATTCAAAGTTAAAGTTCAAAGACCTTTTGGCCGGAAAAGAAGTACTAGAGGTCATACTTGAGCTACTAATGAAACATCAGAAGAAGTCTTTGAATATTTATAGAAAGTTCAAAATGAAGTATTCTTTGTCAAGAAATGTGTTCAAAAGTTCAAATATGGACTACTCTCAGTCTAATATAACTTCAGGAGTATATGAGTATGTACATAAAGTTAAATTTCAAAGACTCTTAGGTCATAAATATGTTCCTAGTGTGTACCATTCCAAATGTTAACGTTATTATATTTAGCCTTTTGCCATTGACTTGCCATCTGTTTAGTTATTAACTTTTGTATTTTGACAACATTTGTAATTACATGTATGTGTATAATCTCTTTCCCCATACGAGAGATTTGTATTTTGTTGTTTTTTTGTCAATAAAAAAAATGAAAATATGTTCAAAAAGTCATACTTGAACCTCTGATGAATAATCCAAAGGAATCAATAATTATGTATAGAAATTTCAAGATTGACAACTCTGTGGCCATAAATAAGTTTAATAGGTCAAATACCGACTACTGTCTGGCTAATGCAACCGATATTCAAAGTTAAAGTTCAAAGACCTTTTGGCCGGAAAAGAAGTACTAGAGGTCATACTTGAGCTACTGATGAAACATCAGAAGAAGTCTTTGAATATTTATAGAAATTTCAAGATAGAGAACTCTTTGTCCAGAAATGCATTCAATAGGTCAAATGTGGACAACTGTTAGTCTAATAAAACTTTCAGAAGGCTTGTATGAGTTTGTATATAAAGTTGAAGTTTAAAGACCCTTAGGCTATAAACATGTTCAAAATGTCATACTTGAACCACTGATGAATAATCTGAAGGAATCAATAAGTATGTATAGAAATTTTAAGATTGAGAACTCTTTGGCCATAAAAAAAGTCCAATAGGTCAAACATGGACTACTATCTGGCTAATGAAACATCAAAAGGAGAGTATGTATTCAAAGTTAAAGTTCAAAGAGCTTTTGGACGGAAAAGAAGTACTAGAGGTCATACTTGAGCTACTAATGAAACATCAGAAGAAGTCTTTGAATATTTTTAGAAAGTTCAAAATGAAGTATTCTTTGTCAAGAAATGTGTTCAAAAGTTCAAATATGGACTACTCTCAGTCTAATATAACTTCAGGAGTATATGAGTATGTACATAAAGTTAAATTTCAAAGACTCTTAGGCCATAAATATGTTCCTAGTGTGTGCCATTCCAAATGTTAACGTTATTATATTTAGCCTTTTGCCATTGACTTGCCATCTGTTTAGTTATTAACTTTTGTATTTTGACAACATTTGTAATTACATGTATGTGTATAATCTCTTTCCCCATACGAGAGATTTGTATTTTGTTGTTTTTTTGTCAATAAAAAAAATGAAAATATGTTCAAAAAGTCATACTTGAACCTCTGATGAATAATCCAAAGGAATCAATAATTATGTATAGAAATTTCAAGATTGACAACTCTGTGGCCATAAATAAGTTTAATAGGTCAAATACCGACTACTGTCTGGCTAATGCAACCGGTATTCAAAGTTAAAGTTCAAAGACCTTTTGGCCGGAAAAGAAGTACTAGAGGTCATACTTGAGCTACTAATGAAACATCAGAAGAAGTCTTTGAATATTTATAGAAAGTTCAAAATGAAGTATTCTTTGTCAAGAAATGTGTTCAAAAGTTCAAATATGGACTACTCTCAGTCTAATATAACTTCAGGAGTATATGAGTATGTACATAAAGTTAAATTTCAAAGACTCTTAGGCCATAAATATGTTCCTAGTGTGTGCCACTCCAAATGTTAACGTTATTATATTTAGCCTTTTGCCATTGACTTGCCATCTGTTTAGTTATTAACTTTTGTATTTTGACAACATTTGTAATTACATGTATGTGTATAATCTCTTTCCCCATACGAGAGATTTGTATTTTGTTGTTTTTTTGTCAATAAAAAAAATGAAAATATGTTCAAAAAGTCATACTTGAACCTCTGATGAATAATCCAAAGGAATCAATAATTATGTATAGAAATTTCAAGATTGACAACTCTTTGGCCATAAATAAATTCAACAGGTCAAATATGGACTACTGTCTGGCTAATGAAACCTCAAAAGGAGAGTATGGATTCAAAGTTAAAGTTCAAAGAGCTTTTGGACGGAAAAGAAGTACTAGAGGTCATACTTGAGCTACTGATGAAACATCAGAAGAAGTCTTTGAATATTTATAGAAATTTCAAGATAGAGAACTCTTTGTCCAGAAATGCATTCAATAGGTCAAATGTGGACAACTGTTAGTCTAATAAAACTTTCAGAAGGCTTGTATGAGTTTGTATATAAGTTGAAGTTTAAAGACCCTTAGGCTATAAACATGTTCAAAATGTCATACTTGAACCACTGATGAATAATCTGAAGGAATCAATAAGTATGTATAGAAATTTCAATATTGAGAACTTTGTCCAGAAATGCATTCAATAGGTCAAAAGTGGACAACTGTTAGTCTAATAAAACTTTCAGAAGGCTTGTATGAGTTTGTATATAAAGTTGAAGTTTAAAGACCCTTAGGCCATAAACATGTTCAAAATGTCATACTTGAACCACTGATGAATAATCTGAAGGAATCAATAAGTATGTATAGATATGTTAAGATTGAGAACTCTTTGGCCATAAAAAAAGTCCAATAGGTCAAACATGGACTACTATCTGGCTAATGAAACATCAAAAGGAGAGTATGTATTCAAAGTTAAAGTTCAAAGAGCTTTTGGACGGAAAAGAAGTACTAGAGGTCATACTTGAGCTACTGATGAAACATCAGAAGAAGTCTTTGAATATTTATAGAAAGTTCAAAATTAAGAATTCTTTGTCAAGAAATATGTTCAATAGGTCAAATATGGACTACTCTCAGTCTAATATAACTTCAGGAGTATATGAGTATGTACATAAAGTTAAAGTTCAAAGACTCTTGGCCATAAATATGTTCAAAATGTCATACTTGAACCACTGATGAATAATCCGAAGGAATCAATGACAATGTATAGAAATTTCAAGATTGAGAACTTTGGCAATAAAAAAAAGTCCAATAGGTCAAACATGGACTACTATCTGGCTAATGAAACATCAAAAGGAGAGTATGTATTCAAAGTTAAAGTTCAAAGACCTTTTGGCCGGAAAAGAAGTACTAGAGGTCATACTTGAGCTACTGATGAAACATCAGAAGAAGTCTTTGAATATTTATAGAAAGTTCAAAATGAAGAATTCTTTGTCAAGATATGTGTTCAATAGGTCAAATATGGACTACTATCATTCTAATAAAACTTTAGTAGTATATGAGTATGTACATAAAGTTAAAGTTCAAAGACTCTTAGCCCATAAATATGTTCAAAATGTCATACTTGAACCACTGATGAATAAATACAAAGGAATCAGTGAGTATATATAGAAATTTCAAGATTGAGAACTCTTTGTCCAGAAATGCATTCAATAGGTCAAATGTGGAGTACTGTTAGTCTAATAAAACTTTCAGAAGGAGTGTAGAGTTTGTATATAAAGTTGAAGTTTAAAGACCCTTAGGCCATAAATATGTTGAAAAAGTCATATTTGAACTACTGATGAAAAACCAGAAAATGTATATGAGAATGTATAGAAATTTCGAGATGGAGAACTCTTTGGCCATAAATAAGTCCAGTAGGTCAAACACGGACGACTGTCTGGCTAATGAAACATCAAAAGGAGAGTATGTATTCAAAGTTAAAGTTCAAAGACCTTTTGACTGGAAAAGAAGTACTAGAGATCATACTTGAGCTACTGATGAAACATTAGAAGAAGTCTTGAATATTTATAGAAAGTTCAAAATTAAGGATTCTTTGTCAAGAAATGATTTCAATAGGTCAAATATGGACTACTTTCAGTCTAATAAAACTTCAGGAGTATATGAGTATGTACATAAAGTTGAAGTTCAAAGACTCTTAGGCCATAAATATGTTCCAAGTGTGTGCCGCTCCAAATGTTAACGTTATTATATTTAGCCTTTTGCCATTGACTTGTGTTTTTAAATAGCCACTTTCTTTTGTTTGTTTTTGTTTTGTTGTTGGTTTCGGTTTAGTTATTAACTTTTTATATTTTGACAACATTTGTAATCACATGTATGTGTATATTCTCTTTCCCCATACGAGAGTTTTGTATTTAGCTGTTTTTTTGTCAATAAAAAAAAAAGAAAATATGTTCAAAAAGTCATACTTGAACCTCTGATGAATAATCCAAAGTAATCAATAAGTATGTATAGAAATTTCAAGATTGAGAACTCTTTGGCCATAAAAAAAGTCCAATATGTCAAACAACGACTACTATCTGGCTAATGATACATCAAAAGGAGAGTATGTTATTCAAAGTTAAAGTTCAAAGACCTTTTGGCTCGAAATAAGTACTAGAGGTCATACTTGAGCTGCTGATGAAACTTAAGTAGTCTTTGAATATTTTTAGAAAGTTCAAAATTAAGTATTCTTTGTCAAGAAATGTGTTCAAAAGGTCAAATATGGACTACTCTCAGTCTAATATAACTTCAGGAGTATATGAGTATGTACATAAAGTTAAATTTCAAAGACTCTTAGGCCATAAATATGTTCCTAGTGTGTGCCGCTCCAAATGTTAACGTTATTATATTTAGCCTTTTGCCATTGACTTATGTTTTTAAATATCCACTTTCTTTTGGTTTTTTATTTGTTTTTGTTTTGTTGTTGTTGTTTTCTGTTTAGTTATTAACTTTTGTATTTTGACAACATTTGTAATTACATGTATGTGTATAATCTCTTTCCCCATACGAGAGATTTGTGTTTTGTTGTTTTTTTGTCAATAAAAAAAATAAAAAATATGTTCAAAAAGTCATACTTGAACCTCTGATGAATAATCCAAAGGAATCAATAATTATGTATAGAAATTTCAAGATTGAGAACTCTTTTTTCCATAAATAAATTCAATAGGTCAAATATGGACTACTGTCTGGCTAATGAAACCTCAAAAGGAGAGTATGTATTCAAAGTTAAAGTTCAAAGAGCTTTTGGATGGAAAAGAAGTACTAGAGGTCATACTTGAGCTACTGATGAAACATCAGAAGAAGTCTTTGAATATTTATAGAAAGTTCAAAATTAAGAATTCTTTGTCAAGAAATATGTTCAATAGGTCAAATATGGGCTACTCTCAGTCTAATAAAACTTAGGAGTAAATGAGTATGGACATAAAGTTAAAGTTCAAAGCCTGTTGGCCATAAATATGTTCAAAATGTCATACTTGAACCACTGATGAATAATCCGAAGGAATCAATGAGAATGTATAGAAATTTCAAGATTGAGAACTCTTTGCCCAGAAGCGCATTCAATAGGTCAAATGTGAACTACTGTTGGTCTAATAAAACTTTCAGAAGGAGTGTATGAGTATGTACATACATTTAAAGTTCAAAGACTCTTAGGCCATAAATATGTTCCTAGTGTGTGTCGCTCCAAATGTTAACGTTATTATATTTAGCCTTTTGCCATTGACTTGTGTTTTTAAATAGCCACTTTCTTTTGTTTTTTTGTTTGTTTTTGATTTGTTGTTGTTGTTTTTCTGTTTAGTTATTAACTTTTGTATTTTGACAACATTTGTAATTACATATATGTGCATATTCTCTTTACCCATACGAGAGTTTTGTATTTAGCTGTTTTTTTGTCAATAAAAAAAAATAAATAAATAAAAAAATATGTTCAAAAAGTCATACTTGAACCTCTGATGAATAATCCAAAGTAATCAATAAGTATGTATAGAAATTTCAAGATTGAGAACTTTTTGGCCATAAAAAAAAGTCCAATATGTCAAACAACGACTACTATCTGGCTAATGATACATCAAAAGGAGAGTATGTATTCAAATTTAAAGTTCAAAGACCTTTTGGCTGTAAATAAGTACTAGATGTCATACTTGAGCTACTGATGAAACTTAAGAAGTCTTTGAATATTTATAGAAAGTTCAAAATGAAGTATTCTTTGTCAAGAAATGTGTTCAAAAGTTCAAATATGGACTACTCTCAGTCTAATATAACTTCAGGATTATATGAGTATGTACATAAAGTTAAAGTTCAAAGACTCTTAGGCCATAAATATGTTCCTAGTGTGTGCCGCTCCAAATGTTAACGTTATTATATTTAGCCTTTTGCCATTGACTTATGTTTTTAAATAGCCACTTTCTTTTGTTTTTTTGTTTGTTTTTGTTTTCTTGTTGTTGTTTTCGGTTTAGTAATTAACTTTTTATATTTTGACAACATTTGTAATCACATGTATGTGTATATTCTCTTTCCCCATAAGAGAGTTTTGTATTTAGCTGTTTTTTTTGTCAAAAAAATAAAAAATAAAAAATAAAAAAATATGTTCAAAAAGTCATGCTTGAACCTCTGATGAATAATCCAAAGTAATCAATAAGTATGTATAGAAATTTCAAGATTGAGAACTCTTTGGCCATAAAAAAAGTCCAATATGTCAAACAACGACTACTATCTGGCTAATGATACATCAAAAGGAGAGTATGTTATTCAAAGTTAAAGTTCAAAGACCTTTTGGCCGGAAAAGAAGTACTAGAGGTCATACTTGAGCTACTAATGAAACATCAGAAGAAGTCTTTGAATATTTATAGAAAGTTCAAAATGAAGTATTCTTTGTCAAGAAATGTGTTCAAAAGTTCAAATATGGACTACTCTCAGTCTAATATAACTTCAGGAGTATATGAGTATGTACATAAAGTTAAATTTCAAAGACTCTTAGGTCATAAATATGTTCCTAGTGTGTACCATTCCAAATGTTAACGTTATTATATTTAGCCTTTTGCCATTGACTTGCCATCTGTTTAGTTATTAACTTTTGTATTTTGACAACATTTGTAATTACATGTATGTGTATAATCTCTTTCCCCATACGAGAGATTTGTATTTTGTTGTTTTTTTGTCAATAAAAAAAATGAAAATATGTTCAAAAAGTCATACTTGAACCTCTGATGAATAATCCAAAGGAATCAATAATTATGTATAGAAATTTCAAGATTGACAACTCTGTGGCCATAAATAAGTTTAATAGGTCAAATACCGACTACTGTCTGGCTAATGCAACCGATATTCAAAGTTAAAGTTCAAAGACCTTTTGGCCGGAAAAGAAGTACTAGAGGTCATACTTGAGCTACTGATGAAACATCAGAAGAAGTCTTTGAATATTTATAGAAATTTCAAGATAGAGAACTCTTTGTCCAGAAATGCATTCAATAGGTCAAATGTGGACAACTGTTAGTCTAATAAAACTTTCAGAAGGCTTGTATGAGTTTGTATATAAAGTTGAAGTTTAAAGACCCTTAGGCTATAAACATGTTCAAAATGTCATACTTGAACCACTGATGAATAATCTGAAGGAATCAATAAGTATGTATAGAAATTTTAAGATTGAGAACTCTTTGGCCATAAAAAAGTCCAATAGGTCAAACATGGACTACTATCTGGCTAATGAAACATCAAAAGGAGAGTATGTATTCAAAGTTAAAGTTCAAAGAGCTTTTGGACGGAAAAGAAGTACTAGAGGTCATACTTGAGCTACTAATGAAACATCAGAAGAAGTCTTTGAATATTTTTAGAAAGTTCAAAATGAAGTATTCTTTGTCAAGAAATGTGTTCAAAAGTTCAAATATGGACTACTCTCAGTCTAATATAACTTCAGGAGTATATGAGTATGTACATAAAGTTAAATTTCAAAGACTCTTAGGCCATAAATATGTTCCTAGTGTGTGCCATTCCAAATGTTAACGTTATTATATTTAGCCTTTTGCCATTGACTTGCCATCTGTTTAGTTATTAACTTTTGTATTTTGACAACATTTGTAATTACATGTATGTGTATAATCTCTTTCCCCATACGAGAGATTTGTATTTTGTTGTTTTTTTGTCAATAAAAAAAATGAAAATATGTTCAAAAAGTCATACTTGAACCTCTGATGAATAATCCAAAGGAATCAATAATTATGTATAGAAATTTCAAGATTGACAACTCTGTGGCCATAAATAAGTTTAATAGGTCAAATACCGACTACTGTCTGGCTAATGCAACCGGTATTCAAAGTTAAAGTTCAAAGACCTTTTGGCCGGAAAAGAAGTACTAGAGGTCATACTTGAGCTACTAATGAAACATCAGAAGAAGTCTTTGAATATTTATAGAAAGTTCAAAATGAAGTATTCTTTGTCAAGAAATGTGTTCAAAAGTTCAAATATGGACTACTCTCAGTCTAATATAACTTCAGGAGTATATGAGTATGTACATAAAGTTAAATTTCAAAGACTCTTAGGCCATAAATATGTTCCTAGTGTGTGCCACTCCAAATGTTAACGTTATTATATTTAGCCTTTTGCCATTGACTTGCCATCTGTTTAGTTATTAACTTTTGTATTTTGACAACATTTGTAATTACATGTATGTGTATAATCTCTTTCCCCATACGAGAGATTTGTATTTTGTTGTTTTTTTGTCAATAAAAAAAATGAAAATATGTTCAAAAAGTCATACTTGAACCTCTGATGAATAATCCAAAGGAATCAATAATTATGTATAGAAATTTCAAGATTGACAACTCTTTGGCCATAAATAAATTCAACAGGTCAAATATGGACTACTGTCTGGCTAATGAAACCTCAAAAGGAGAGTATGGATTCAAAGTTAAAGTTCAAAGAGCTTTTGGACGGAAAAGAAGTACTAGAGGTCATACTTGAGCTACTGATGAAACATCAGAAGAAGTCTTTGAATATTTATAGAAATTTCAAGATAGAGAACTCTTTGTCCAGAAATGCATTCAATAGGTCAAATGTGGACAACTGTTAGTCTAATAAAACTTTCAGAAGGCTTGTATGAGTTTGTATATAAAGTTGAAGTTTAAAGACCCTTAGGCTATAAACATGTTCAAAATGTCATACTTGAACCACTGATGAATAATCTGAAGGAATCAATAAGTATGTATAGAAATTTCAATATTGAGAACTTTGTCCAGAAATGCATTCAATAGGTCAAAAGTGGACAACTGTTAGTCTAATAAAACTTTCAGAAGGCTTGTATGAGTTTGTATATAAAGTTGAAGTTTAAAGACCCTTAGGCCATAAACATGTTCAAAATGTCATACTTGAACCACTGATGAATAATCTGAAGGAATCAATAAGTATGTATAGATATGTTAAGATTGAGAACTCTTTGGCCATAAAAAAAGTCCAATAGGTCAAACATGGACTACTATCTGGCTAATGAAACATCAAAAGGAGAGTATGTATTCAAAGTTAAAGTTCAAAGAGCTTTTGGACGGAAAAGAAGTACTAGAGGTCATACTTGAGCTACTGATGAAACATCAGAAGAAGTCTTTGAATATTTATAGAAAGTTCAAAATTAAGAATTCTTTGTCAAGAAATATGTTCAATAGGTCAAATATGGACTACTCTCAGTCTAATATAACTTCAGGAGTATATGAGTATGTACATAAAGTTAAAGTTCAAAGACTCTTGGCCATAAATATGTTCAAAATGTCATACTTGAACCACTGATGAATAATCCGAAGGAATCAATGACAATGTATAGAAATTTCAAGATTGAGAACTTTGGCAATAAAAAAAAGTCCAATAGGTCAAACATGGACTACTATCTGGCTAATGAAACATCAAAAGGAGAGTATGTATTCAAAGTTAAAGTTCAAAGACCTTTTGGCCGGAAAAGAAGTACTAGAGGTCATACTTGAGCTACTGATGAAACATCAGAAGAAGTCTTTGAATATTTATAGAAAGTTCAAAATGAAGAATTCTTTGTCAAGATATGTGTTCAATAGGTCAAATATGGACTACTATCATTCTAATAAAACTTTAGTAGTATATGAGTATGTACATAAAGTTAAAGTTCAAAGACTCTTAGCCCATAAATATGTTCAAAATGTCATACTTGAACCACTGATGAATAAATACAAAGGAATCAGTGAGTATATATAGAAATTTCAAGATTGAGAACTCTTTGTCCAGAAATGCATTCAATAGGTCAAATGTGGAGTACTGTTAGTCTAATAAAACTTTCAGAAGGAGTGTAGAGTTTGTATATAAAGTTGAAGTTTAAAGACCCTTAGGCCATAAATATGTTGAAAAAGTCATATTTGAACTACTGATGAAAAACCAGAAAATGTATATGAGAATGTATAGAAATTTCGAGATGGAGAACTCTTTGGCCATAAATAAGTCCAGTAGGTCAAACACGGACGACTGTCTGGCTAATGAAACATCAAAAGGAGAGTATGTATTCAAAGTTAAAGTTCAAAGACCTTTTGACTGGAAAAGAAGTACTAGAGATCATACTTGAGCTACTGATGAAACATTAGAAGAAGTCTTGAATATTTATAGAAAGTTCAAAATTAAGGATTCTTTGTCAAGAAATGATTTCAATAGGTCAAATATGGACTACTTTCAGTCTAATAAAACTTCAGGAGTATATGAGTATGTACATAAAGTTGAAGTTCAAAGACTCTTAGGCCATAAATATGTTCCAAGTGTGTGCCGCTCCAAATGTTAACGTTATTATATTTAGCCTTTTGCCATTGACTTGTGTTTTTAAATAGCCACTTTCTTTTGTTTGTTTTTGTTTTGTTGTTGGTTTCGGTTTAGTTATTAACTTTTTATATTTTGACAACATTTGTAATCACATGTATGTGTATATTCTCTTTCCCCATACGAGAGTTTTGTATTTAGCTGTTTTTTTGTCAATAAAAAAAAAAGAAAATATGTTCAAAAAGTCATACTTGAACCTCTGATGAATAATCCAAAGTAATCAATAAGTATGTATAGAAATTTCAAGATTGAGAACTCTTTGGCCATAAAAAAAGTCCAATATGTCAAACAACGACTACTGTCTGGCTAATGAAACCTCAAAAGGAGAGTATGTATTCAAAGTTAAAGTTCAAAGAGCTTTTGGATGGAAAAGAAGTACTAGAGGTCATACTTGAGCTACTGATGAAACATCAGAAGAAGTCTTTGAATATTTATAGAAAGTTCAAAATTAAGAATTCTTTGTCAAGAAATATGTTCAATAGGTCAAATATGGGCTACTCTCAGTCTAATAAAACTTAGGAGTAAATGAGTATGGACATAAAGTTAAAGTTCAAAGCCTGTTGGCCATAAATATGTTCAAAATGTCATACTTGAACCACTGATGAATAATCCGAAGGAATCAATGAGAATGTATAGAAATTTCAAGATTGAGAACTCTTTGCCCAGAAGCGCATTCAATAGGTCAAATGTGAACTACTGTTGGTCTAATAAAACTTTCAGAAGGAGTGTATGAGTATGTACATACATTTAAAGTTCAAAGACTCTTAGGCCATAAATATGTTCCTAGTGTGTGTCGCTCCAAATGTTAACGTTATTATATTTAGCCTTTTGCCATTGACTTGTGTTGTTAAATAGCCACTTTCTTTTGTTTTTTTGTTTGTTTTTGATTTGTTGTTGTTGTTTTTCTGTTTAGTTATTAACTTTTGTATTTTGACAACATTTGTAATTACATATATGTGCATATATATGTAACCCATATATCTTTACCCATACGAGAGTTTTGTATTTAGCTGTTTTTTTGTCAATAAAAAAAAATAAATAAATAAAAAAATATGTTCAAAAAGTCATACTTGAACCTCTGATGAATAATCCAAAGTAATCAATAAGTATGTATAGAAATTTCAAGATTGAGAACTCTTTGGCCATAAAAAAAGTCCAATATGTCAAACAACGACTACTATCTGGCTAATGATACATCAAAAGGAGAGTATGTATTCAAATTTAAAGTTCAAAGACCTTTTGGCTGTAAATAAGTACTAGATGTCATACTTGAGCTACTGATGAAACTTAAGAAGTCTTTGAATATTTATAGAAAGTTCAAAATGAAGTATTCTTTGTCAAGAAATGTGTTCAAAAGTTCAAATATGGACTACTCTCAGTCTAATATAACTTCAGGAGTATATGAGTATGTACATAAAGTTAAAGTTCAAAGACTCTTAGGCCATAAATATGTTCCTAGTGTGTGCCGCTCCAAATGTTAACATTATTATATTTAGCCTTTTGCCATTGACTTATGTTTTTAAATAGCCACTTTCTTTTGTTTTTTTGTTTGTTTTTGTTTTCTTGTTGTTGTTTTCGGTTTAGTAATTAACTTTTTATATTTTGACAACATTTGTAATCACATGTATGTGTATATTCTCTTTCCCCATAAGAGAGTTTTGTATTTAGCTGTTTTTTTTTGTCAAAAAAATAAAAAATAAAAAATAAAAAAATATGTTCAAAAAGTCATGCTTGAACCTCTGATGAATAATCCAAAGTAATCAATAAGTATGTATAGAAATTTCAAGATTGAGAACTCTTTGGCCATAAAAAAAGTCCAATATGTCAAACAACGACTACTATCTGGCTAATGATACATCAAAAGGAGAGTATGTTATTCAAAGTTAAAGTTCAAAGACCTTTTTTATCTCGAAATAAGTACTAGAGGTCATACTTGAGCTACTAATGAAACATCAGAAGAAGTCTTTGAATATTTTTAGAAAGTTCAAAATTAAGAGTTCTTTGTCAAGAAATATGTTCATAGCCTAAAGTTAAAGTTCAAAGCCTCTTGGCCATAAATATGTTCAAATACAACATTACAACATAATTCCATACATACATTAAAACATAATTACAACAAAATCTGGAGTCAAGGATCATGTAAAGAAAATTCTAGTCTTTAGATTCTACAGTGAGAAATAAGTTCTGTTGTCAAATATGGACAATTGTTTGACTGATGTAATTTCTGAAAGAGTCATTGAGATGGTACATTTAGTGTATTGGAGAATAACATATAAGCTATTCACTTGTTTCATTGCAATGCATGCGAAATAACTCAATCGGTTGTCACGATTGAAGACACAACATTGCTTTTACATTGCATTGCACAAACGTCAATAAATAAGTAACTCATTTTCGATGTGCATTGAAGAGAAAACATATTTGCTATTGCATGTCATTGCACACACGATCTAACGTTGTGTACTGAAAAGATAACATTGCTGTTGCATTGCATTGCACAAGCGTTCTAACACTGTGCATTGAAGAATTACATATATGCTATGCACTTGTTCATTGCAATGCATAAATAACTCATTTCCGATGTGCATTGAAGAGATTGCATATTTGCTATTGCATTGCATTGCACACACAATCTAACTCTGTGCATTGAAGAATAACATATTAGCTATGCACTTGTTCATTGCAATGCATGAATAAGTAACTCATTTCCTATGTGCATTTAAGAGATAACATATTTGCTATGGCATTTCTTTGCACACACGAGCTAACGCTGTGCATTGAAGAGATAACATTGCACAAACGTGTGCATTGAAGACATAACATTGCTTTTGCATTGCATTGCACACACGATCTAACACTGTGCATTGAAGAAAAACCTATACGCCATACACTTGTTCATTGCAATGCATAATTAAGTAACTCAGTTCCGATGTGCATTGAAAAGATAACATATAAGCTATGCACTTGTTCATTGCAATGCATGAATAAGTAACTAATTTCCGATGAGCATTGAAGAGAAAACATATTTGCTATTGCATTTCATTGCACACGTTCTAACGCTGTGCATTGAAGATACATAGAAGCTATGCACTTGTTGCATTGCAATGCATACGAACTAACTCAATCGCACCATAAATAAGTCCAGTAGGTCAAACACGGACGACTGTCTGGCTAATGAAACATCAAAAGGAGAGTATGTATTCAAAGTTAAAGTTCAAAGACCTTTTGACTGGAAAAGAAGTACTAGAGATCATACTTGAGCTACTGATGAAACATTAGAAGAAGTCTTGAATATTTATAGAAAGTTCAAAATTAAGGATTCTTTGTCAAGAAATGATTTCAATAGGTCAAATATGGACTACTTTCAGTCTAATAAAACTTCAGGAGTATATGAGTATGTACATAAAGTTGAAGTTCAAAGACTCTTAGGCCATAAATATGTTCCAAGTGTGTGCCGCTCCAAATGTTAACGTTATTATATTTAGCCTTTTGCCATTGACTTGTGTTTTTAAATAGCCACTTTCTTTTGTTTGTTTTTGTTTTGTTGTTGGTTTCGGTTTAGTTATTAACTTTTTATATTTTGACAACATTTGTAATCACATGTATGTGTATATTCTCTTTCCCCATACGAGAGTTTTGTATTTAGCTGTTTTTTTGTCAATAAAAAAACAGTAGTACAACAAAATCTGGAGTCAAGGATCATGTAAAGAAAATTCTAGTCTTTAGATTCTACAGTAAGAAATAAGTTCTGTTGTCAAATATGGACAATTGTTTGACTGATGTAATTTCTGAAAGAGTCATTGAGATGGTACATTTAGTGTATTGGAGAATAACATATAAGCTATTCACTTGTTTCATTGCAATGCATGCGAAATAACTCAATCGGTTGTCACGATTGAAGACACAACATTGCTTTTACATTGCATTGCACAAACGTCAATAAATAAGTAACTCATTTTCGATGTGCATTGAAGAGAAAACATATTTGCTATTGCATGTCATTGCACACACGATCTAACGTTGTGTACTGAAAAGATAACATTGCTGTTGCATTGCATTGCACAAGCGTTCTAACACTGTGCATTGAAGAATAACATATATGCTATGCACTTGTTCATTGCAATGCATAAATAACTCATTTCCGATGTGCATTGAAGAGATTGCATATTTGCTATTGCATTGCATTGCACACACAATCTAACTCTGTGCATTGAAGAATAACATATTAGCTATGCACTTGTTCATTGCAATGCATGAATAAGTAACTAATTTCCTATGTGCATTTAAGAGATAACATATTTGCTATGGCATTTCTTTGCACACACGAGCTAACGCTGTGCATTGAAGAGATAACATTGCACAAACGTGTGCATTGAAGACATAACATTGCTTTTGCATTGCATTGCACACACGATCTAACACTGTGCATTGAAGAAAAACATATACGCCATACACTTGTTCATTGCAATGCATAATTAAGTAACTCAGTTCCGATGTGCATTGAAAAGATAACATATAAGCTATGCACTTGTTCATTGCAATGCATGAATAAGTAACTAATTTCCGATGAGCATTGAAGAGAAAACATATTTGCTATTGCATTTCATTGCACACGTTCTAACGCTGTGCATTGAAGATACATAGAAGCTATGCACTTGTTGCATTGCAATGCATACGAACTAACTCAATCAGATGTGTATTTGATATAACATTGCTTTGCATTGCATTGCAAAAACATTCTGTGTATTGAAGCGATAACATTGCTGTTGCGTTGCATTGCACAAACGATGTGCATTGAAAAGTAACAAAGAAGCTATGTACGTATCATTGCAATGCATAAATACGTAACTCATTTTTGATGAGCATTGAAGATAAATCATATTTGCTCTATCGCATGGCATTGCACACACAATCTAACGCTGTGCAATGAATAATAACATAGAAGCAATGCACTTGTTGCAGTGAAATGCATACGAACTAACTCAATCGGATGTGCACTGAAGACATAACATATTTGCTATTGCATTGCATTGCACACACAATCTAACGCTGTGCATTGAAGAATAAAATAGAAGCTATGCACTTATAATTGCAATGCATAAATAGTAACTAATTTTTGACGAGCATTGAAGAGTAAACATATTTGCTATTGCATGTCATTGCACACACATTCTAATGCTTGTGCATTGAAGATTACATAGAAGCTATGCACTTGTTGCATTGCAAAGCATCCGAACTAACTCAACATTGCTTTGTAACATTGCTTTGTATTAAATAGCACAAACGTTCTAACACCGTGCATTTAAGCTATGCACCGGTTCATACCAATGCATAAATAACTAATTTCCGATGTGCATTGAAGAGAAAACATATTTGCTATTGCATTGAATTGCACCCACAATCTAACTCTGTGCATTGAAGAATAACATATAAGCTATGCACTTGTTGCATTGCAATGCATACGAACTAACTCAATCGGATGTGCACTAAAGAGATAATATTGCTGTTGCACTGAATGGCACGAATGTTAGAACACTATGCATTGAAGAATAACATATAAATTATGCACTTGTTCATTGCAATGCATTAAAAAGTAACTATTTTCCGATGTGCATTGAAGAGAAAACATATTTGCTATTGCATGTAATTGCACACACACGATCTAACGCTGTGCATTGAAGATAGCATAGAAGCTATGCACTTGTTGCATTGCAATGCATCCGAACTAACTCAATCGAATGTGCAGTGAAGACATAACATTGCTTTGCATTGCATTGCATTGAACAAACGTTTTGTGCATTGAAGAGTAACATAGAAGCTTTGCACTTGTTGCATTGCAATGCATAAATTAGTAACTAATTTCCGATGTGCATTGAAGAGATAACATATTTGCTATTGCATTGCATTGCACACACAATCTAACGCTGTGCATTGAAGAATAAAATAGAAGCTATGCACTTATAATTGCAATGCATAAATAGTAACTAATTTTTGACGAGCATTGAAGAGTAAACATATTTGCTATTGCATTGAATTGCACCCACAATCTAACTCTGTGCATTGAAGAATAACATATAAGCTATGCACTTGTTGCATTGCAATGCATACGAACTAACTCAATCGGATGTGCACTAAAGAGATAATATTGCTGTTGCACTGAATGGCACGAATGTTAGAACACTATGCATTGAAGAATAAATATATTATGCACTTCATTGCAATGCATAAATAAGTAACTCACTTCCTATGTACGAGATAACATATTTGCTATGGCATTTCTTTGCACGCACGATCTAACGCTGTGCATTGAAGAGATAACATAAGCTATGCACTTGTTGCATTGCAATGCATACGAACTAACTTAATCGGATATGCACTGAAGAGATAACATTGCACAAACGTGTGCATTGAAGATATAACATTGCTTTTGCATTGCATTGCACACACGATCTAACACTATAAATTGAAGAATAACATAGAAGCTTTGCACTTGTTACATTGCAATGCAAACGAACTAACTCAATCGGATGTGTATTTGATATAACATTGCTTTGCATTGCATTGCAAAAACATTCTGTGTATTGGAGATAACATTGCTTTGGATTGCAATGCAAAAGCGTTCTAGAAGCGATAACATTGCTGTTGCGTTGCATTGCACAAACGATGTGCATTGAAGAATAACAAAGAAGCTATGCACTTGTTGCAGTGAAATGCATACGAACTAACTCAATCGGATGTGCAGTGAAGAGATAACATATAAGCTATGCACTTGTTCATTGCAATGCATAAAAAAGTAACTAATTTCCTATGTGCATTGAAGACATAACATTGCTTTGCATTGCATTGAACAAACGTTCTGTGCATTGCACTTGTTGCAATGCAATGCATACAAACTAACTCAATCGGATGTGCATTGAAGACAACATTGCTTTGGCATTGGATGACACGAATGTTTGAACACTATGCATTGAAGAATAAATATGTTATGCACTTCATTGCAATGCATAAATAAGTAACTCATTTCCTATGTGTAGTTACGAGATAACATATTTGCTATGGCATTTCTTGGCACACAGGATCTAACGCTGTGCATTGAAGAGATAACATAAGCTATGCACTTATTCATTGCGATGCATAAATAAGTAACTAATTTCTGAAGTGCATTGAAGAGATAACATATTTGCTATTGCATTGCATTGCACACACGTTCTAACGCTGTGCATTGAAGATTACATAGAAGCTATGCACTTGTTGCATTGCAATGCATCCGAACTAACTCAACATTGCTTTGTAACATTGCTTTGTATTGCATAGCACAAACGTTCTAACACTGTGCAAATAAGCTATGCACTTGTCCATTGCAATGCATAAATGTAACTAATTTTCGATGTGCATTGAAGAGATAACAAATTTTGCTTATTCCATTGCATTGCACACACAATGTAACGCTGTGCATTGAAAAATAACCTAGAAGTTATGCACGTTCATTGCAATTCATAAATAAGTAACTCATTTCCGATGTGCATTGAAGAGATTGCATATTTGCTATTGCATTGCATGCACACATAATATAACGATGTGCATTGAAGAATAACAAAAGAAGCTATGCTCTTATCATTGCAATGCATAAATGTAACTAATTTTCGATGTACATTAAAGAGATAACACATTTTGCTTATTGCATTGCATTAGACACACAATCTAACTGTGCATTGAAGAATAACATATAAGCTATTCACTTGTTGCATTGCAATGCATCCGAACTAACTCAACATTGCTTTGTAACATTGCTTTGTATTGCATAGCACAAACGTTCTAACACTGTGCATATAAGCTATGCACTTGTCCATTGCAATGCATAAATGAAACTAATTTTCGATGTGCATTGAAGAGATAACAAATTTTGTTTATTCCATTGCATTGCACATTCCATTGCATTGAAGAATAACCTATAAGCTATGCATTTGTTGCATTGCAATGCATACGAACTAACTTAATCGGATGTGCATTGAAGACAACGTTGCTTTTGCATTGGATGGCACGAACGTTTTAAAACCATGCATTGAAGAATAACATATAAGTTATTCACTGGTTCATTGCAATGCATAAATAAGTAACTCATTTTCGATGTGCATTGAAGAGAAAACATATTTACTATTGCATGTCATTGCACACACGATCTAACGTTGTGTATTGAAGAGATAACATTGCTGTTGCATTGCATTGCACACACTATCTAACACTGTAAATTGAAGAATAACATAGAAGCTTTGTACTTGTTATATTGCAATGCATACGAACTAACTCAATCGGATGGGCATTGGACATAACATTGCTTTGCATTGCATTGCAAAAACATTCTGTGCATTGAAGCCATAACATTGCTTTTGCATTGGATGGCACGAACGTTTGAAAACTATGCATTGAAGAATAACATAGAAGCTTTGCACTTGTTGCATTGCAATGCATACGAACTAACTCAATCGGATGTGCACTGAAGACATAACATTGCTGTTGCATAGCATTGCAAAAACATTCTGTGTATTGAAGAGATAACATTGCTGTTGGATTGCATTGCAAAAAAGCGTTATAGAAGCGATAACATTGCTGTTGCGTTGCATTGCATAAACGATGTGCATTGAAGAATAACAAAGAAGCTATGCACTTGTTGCAGTGAAATGCATACGAACTAACTCAATCGGATGTGCACTGAAGACATAATAACATTGCTGTTGCATTGAATGGCACGATTGTTAGAACACTATGCATTGAAGAATAACATATAAATTATGCACTTGTTCATTGCAATGCATTAATAAGTAACTATTTTCTGATGTGCACTGAAGAGAAAACATATTTGCTTTGCATGTAATTGCACACACGATCTAACGCTGTGCATTGAAGAATAACATATAAGCGATCATATAAGCGATACACTTGTTGCATTGCAATGCATCCGAACTAACTCAACATTGCTTTGTAACATTGCTTTGTATTGCATAGCACAAACGTTCTAACACTGTGCATATAAGCTAAATGTAACTAATTTTCGATGTGCATTGAAGAGATAACAAATTTTGCTTATTCCATTGCATTGCACACACAATCTAACGCTGTGCATTGAAGAATAACCTATAAGCTATGCACTTGTTGCATTGCAATGCATACGAACTAACTTAATCGGATGTGCATTGAAGACATAACGTTGCTTTTGCATTGGATGGCACAAACGTTTTAAAACTATGCATTGAAGAATAACATATAAATTATGCACTTGTTTATTGCAATGCATTAATAAGTAACTATTTTCTGATGTGCATTGAACAGAAAACATATTTGCTATTGAATGTAATTGCACACACGATCTAACGCTGTGCATTGAAGAATAACATATAAGCGATACACTTGTTGCATTGCAATGCATTCGAACTAACTCAATAAGATGTGCAGTGAAGAAAACATTGCATTGCATTGCATTGAACAAAAGCTTTGCACTTGTTGCATTGCAATGCATACGAACTTACTCAGTTCCGATGTGCATTGAAGAGATAACATATAAGCTATGCACTTGTTCATTGCAATGCATAAATAAGTAACTAATTTCCGATGTGCAATTGAAGACATAACATTGCTTTGCATTGCATTGAACAAACGTTCTGTGCATTGAAGAATAACATAGAAGCTTTGCACTTGTTGCAATGCAATGCATACAAACTAACTCAATCGGATGTGCATTGAAGACAACATTGCTTTGGCATTGGATGACACGAATGATTGAACACTATGCATTGAAGAATAACATATAACTTAAGTTATAAGTTATATACTTGTTCATTGCAATTCATAAGTCACTACAGTTATTCCGTTGTGCTTTGCGTGCATTGAGAAAAAACATACATGCATTGCATATAAGATCAAACAATCCCTTTTTTGCATTCTTCACGCAGATTTATTTATCGCTTTGGATATCACAACAATGCATGCTTTTGCATTCCATTTTTATACAACATGACCTATTGAATATAAATGTACGTTTATATACACACACAAACATTCCCTTTGATGTGAACATATTTTTGACAAAGAATCCTCAATATTAAACTTTCTGTACATACTCATAGACTCTCTTTAAAGTTTTGATTAGTTCATTTTTGACTTATTGAATATATTTGGACAAAGGTCCACAATATTGAACAACTCGGACTCCTTTTGAGGTTTCATTAGGCATACAGTAGTCCATATTTGACCTATTGAACAGATTTTTGGCCAAAAAGCATTCCAAGCATTCCATCAACCAGAAAATTGTCCATATTTGATTACTGAACGTCATTCTGAACATTTCATATTTCACCTGCTTTTCATCAAACACCTGCTGTTTCATCAGCCATGTACTGGTCCATATTTGATTACTGAACATATATCTTAGCCGTAGATCCTATGACCTTTCTATGCATGCTCATTAATGTTTCATTCGTAGTTCAAGTATACATTTTTGAATATATTTCTGGCCAGTCACTGAACTTTACATCCAAGCTCATAGACTCCTTTTGATGTTTCATTAGCCACACAGTAGTCAGAATTTGACTATTAAATACATTTTTGTGACAAAGAGTCCTCACTATTGAACTTTTTATACACACTTTTAGAATTCTTCTGATTTTTCATCAGTAGTATGCCTTTTTAAATACAATGTCTTTGTACTTTAACTTTATTAGTTAGTGGTGCTTGCGAAGCAAGGCATCACTATTGTTATTCTCCATACTCATTATAATTATTCCACACAAAAGTTTGGCGCGTATCTTCTCCCACACCGTTTTTCATAGACCCATTAATGAGGTGTCAAAACATTGTGCTATTTCTTTTCTAATGGTTCGGGGTTACGATGGGGCAAAAAAAGCTATACACTTGTTACGCAAAAAAGTAGCCAAAAAAATCCCATAGACTTAACATTGCGACAATTTTTAACGAGTCATAACTCCGAATGAGGATTTCGTAGAAACTCGTGGGTTACCACATTTGAAGAGGCTGAATTAAGAATTCTTTGTCAAGTAATGTGTTCAATAGGTCAAATATGGACTACTCTCAGTCTAATAAAATTTAGGAGTATATGAGTATGGACATAAAGTTAAAGTTCAAAGAGTATAAGGCCATAAATATGTTCAAAAAGTCATATTTGAATCACTGGTGAAACTTCAGAAGTCTTTGAATATTTATAAAAAGTTCAAAATTAAGTGTTCTTTGTCATGAAATGTGTCAATAGGTAAAATATGGACTACTCTAAGTCTAATAAAACTTTAGTAGTATATGAGTATGTACATAAAGTTAAAGTTCAAAGACTCTTGGCCATAAATATGTTCAAAATGTCATACTTGAACCACTGATGAATAAATACGAAGGAATCAATGAGTATATATAGAAATTTCAAGATTGAGAACTCTTTGTCCAGAAATGCATTCAATAGGTCAAATGTGGAGTACTGTTAGTCTAATAAAACTTTCAGAAGGAGTGTAGAGTTTGTATATAAAGTTGAAGTTCAAAGGCCCTTAGGCCATAAATATGTTGAAAAAGTCATATTTGAACTACTGATGAAAAACCAGAAAAAGTATATGAGAATGTATAGAAATTTCAAGATTGAGAACTCTTTGGCCATAGTTAAGTTTAATAGGTCAAATACCAACTACTGTCTGGCTAATGAAACCTCTAAAGGAGAGTATTTATTCAAAGTTAAAATTCAAAGACCTTTTGGCCGGAAAATAACTACTAGAGGTCTTACTTGAGCTACTGATGAAACATCAAAAGAAGTCTTTGAATATTTATAGAAAGTTCAAAATTCAAGATTCTTTGTCAAGAAATGAGTTCAATAGGTCAATATGGACTACTCTCAGTCTAATAAAACTTCAGGAGTATATGAGTATGTACATAAAGTTGAAGTTCAAAGACTCTTGGCCATAAATATGTTCAAAATGTCATACTTGAACCACTGATGAATAATCCGAAGGAATCAATGACAATGTATAGAAATTTCAAGATTGAGAACTTTGGCAATAAAAAAAGTCCAATAGGTCAAACACGGACTACTATCTGGCTAATGAAACATCAAAAGGAGAGTATGTATTCAAAGTTAAAGTTCAAAGACCTTTTGGCTGGAAATAAGTACTAGAGGTCATACTTGAGCTACTGATGAAACATCAAAAGAAGTATTTGAATATTTATAGAAAGTTCAAAATTAAGGATTCTTTGTCAAGAAATGATTTCAATAGGTCAAATATGGACTACCCTCAGTCTAATAAAACTTCAGGAGTATATGAGTATGTACATAAAGTTGAAGTTCAAAGACTCTTATGCCATAACTATGTTTAAAAATGTCATACTTGAACCACTTATGAAACATCAGAAGGAATCAATGAGCGTGTATAGAAATTTCAAGATAGAGAACTCTTTGTCCAGAAATGCATTCAATAGGTCAAATGTGGACAACTGTTAGTCTAATAAAACTTTCAGAAGACTTGTATGAGTTTGTATATAAAGTTGAAGTTTAAAGACCCTTAGGCCATAAACATGTTCAAAATGTCATACTTGAACCACTGATGAATAATCTGAAGGAATCAATTAGTGTGTATAGAAATTTCAAGATAGAGAACTCTTTGTCCAGAAATGCATTCAATAGGTCAAATGTGGAGTACTGTTAGTCTAATAAAACTTTCAGAAGGAGTGTAGAGTTTGTATATAAAGTTGAAGTTCAAAGGCCCTTAGGCCATAAATATGTTGAAAAAGTCATATTTGAACTACTGATGAAAAACCAGAAAAAGTATATGAGAATGTATAGAAATTTCAAGATTGAGAACTCTTTGGCCATAGTTAAGTTTAATAGGTCAAATACCAACTACTGTCTGGCTAATGAAACCTCTAAAGGAGAGTATTTATTCAAAGTTAAAATTCAAAGACCTTTTGGCCGGAAAATAACTACTAGAGGTCTTACTTGAGCTACTGATGAAACATCAAAAGAAGTCTTTGAATATTTATAGAAAGTTCAAAATTCAAGATTCTTTGTCAAGAAATGAGTTCAATAGGTCAATATGGACTACTCTCAGTCTAATAAAACTTCAGGAGTATATGAGTATGTACATAAAGTTGAAGTTCAAAGACTCTTATGCCATAACTATGTTTAAAAATGTCATACTTGAACCACTTATGAAACATCAGAAGGAATCAATGAGCGTGTATAGAAATTTCAAGATAGAGAACTCTTTGTCCAGAAATGCATTCAATAGGTCAAATGTGGACAACTGTTAGTCTAATAAAACTTTCAGAAGACTTGTATGAGTTTGTATATAAAGTTGAAGTTTAAAGACCCTTAGGCCATAAACATGTTCAAAATGTCATACTTGAACCACTGATGAATAATCTGAAGGAATCAATGAGTGTGTATAGAAATTTCAAGATAGAGAACTCTTTGTCCAGAAATGCATTCAATAGGTCAAATGTGGACAACTGTTAGTCTAATAAAACTTTCAGAAGGCTTGTATGAGTTTGTATGTAAAGTTGAAGTTCAAAGACCCTTAGAACTCTTTGAACACATCCGAAGGAGTCTGTATAGAAATTTCAATATTGAGAATTCTTTGGCCATAAATACGTTTAATAGGTCAAATACCGGCTAATACTGGCTAATGAAACCTCAAAAGGAGAGTATGTATTCAAAGATAAAGTTCAAAGACCTTTTGGCCCGAAAAGAAGTACTAGAGGTCATACTTGAGTTACTGATGAAACATCAGAAGTCTTTGAATATTTATAGAAAGTTCAAAATTAAGAATTCTTTGTCAAGAAATGTGTTCAACAGGTCAAATATGGACTACTATCGTTCTAATAAAACTTTAGTAGTATATGAGTATGTACATAAAGTTAAAGTTCAAAGACTCTTAGGCCATAAATATGTTCAAAATGTCATACTTGAACCACTGATGAATAATCTGAAGGAATCAATAAATATGTATAGAAATTTCAATATTGAGAACTCTTTGTTCAGAAATGCATTCAATAGGTCAAATGTGGACAACTGTTAGTCTAATAAAACTTTCAGAAGGAGTGTATGAGTTTGTATATAAAGTTGAAGTTCAAAGACCCTTAGGCCATAAATATGTTGAAAAAGTCATATTTGAACTACTGATGAAAAAAAGTATATGAGAATGTATAGAAATTTCGAGATGGAGAACTCTTTGGCCATAAATAAGTCCAGTAGGTCAAACACGGACGACTGTCTGGCTAATGAAACATCAAAAGGAGAGTATGTATTCAAAGTTAAAGTTCAAAGACCTTTTGACCGGAAAAGAAGTACTAGAGGTCATACTTGAGCTACTAATGAAACATCAGAAGAAGTCTTTGAATATTTATAGAAAGTTCAAAATGAAGTATTCTTTGTCAAGAAATGTGTACAATAGGTCAAATGTGGACTACTCTTAGTCTAATAAAACGGCAGGAGTATATGAGTATGTACATAAAGTTAAAGCTCAAAGACTCTTAGGCCATAAATATGTTCAAAATGTCATACTTGAACCACTGATGAAACATCCGAAGGATACAATGAGTATGTATAGAAATTTAAAGAATGAGGACTCTTTGGCCATATATAAGTTTAAATAAGATCAAATACGGCATACTGTTTGGCTAATGAAACATCAAAAGGAAAGTATGTATTCAAAGTTAAAAGACCCTTTGGCCCCTTGTGGACTACTCTCAGTCTAATAAAACTTCAGGAGTACATGAGTATGTACATAAAATGAAAATTTCTTAGATTTGTTATAATATTTAGCATTTTGCCAATGACTTGTGTTTTTAAATAGCCATTTTCTTTTGTTTTTTTGTTTGTTTTTGTTTTGTTGTTGCTTTCTTTTTAGTTAATAACTTTTGTATTTTGACAACATTTGTAATTACATGTATGTGTATATTCTCTTTCCCCATATGATAATTTTGTATTTTGCTGTTTTTTTGTCAATAAAAAAAATATTTTTTTTTTTCAAAAAGTCATATTTGAACTAGTGATGAAAAACCAGACAAAGTATATGAGAATGTATAGAAATTTCGAGATGGAGAACTCTTTGGCCATAAATAAGTCCAATAGGTCAAACACGGACGACTGTCTGGCTAATGAAACATCAAAAGAAAAGTATGTATTCAAAGTTAAAGTTCAAAGACCTTTTGACCGGAAAAGAAGTACTAGAGGTCATACTTGAGCTACTAATGAAACATCAGAAGAAGTCTTTGAATATTTATAGAAAGTTCAAAATGAAGTATTCTTTGTCAAGAAATGTGTACAATAGGTCAAATGTGGACTACTCTTAGTCTAATAAAACGGCAGGAGTATATGAGTATGTACATAAAGTTAAAGCTCAAAGACTCTTAGGCCATAAATATGTTCAAAATGTCATACTTGAACCACTGATGAAACATCCGAAGGATACAATGAGTATGTATAGAAATTTAAAGAATGAGGACTCTTTGGCCATATATAAGTTTAAATAAGATCAAATACGGCATACTGTTTGGCTAATGAAACATCAAAAGGAAAGTATGTATTCAAAGTTAAAAGACCCTTTGGCCCCTTGTGGACTACTCTCAGTCTAATACAACTTCAGGAGTACATGAGTATGTACATAAAATGAAAATTTCTTAGATTTGTTATAATATTTAGCATTTTGCCATTGACTTGTGTTTTTAAATAGCCATTTTCTTTAGTTTTTTTGTTTGTTTTTGTTTTGTTGTTGCTTTCTTTTTAGTTAATAACTTTTGTATTTTGACAACATTTGTAATTACATGTATGTGTATATTCTCTTTCCCCATACGATAATTTTGTATTTTGCTGTTTTTTTGTCAATAAAATTTTTTTTTTTTTTCTTCAAAAAGTCATATTTGAACTAGTGATGAAAAACCAAAAAAAGTATATGAGAATGTATAGAAATTTCAAGATTGAGAACTCTTTGGCCATAAAAAAAGTCCAATAGGTCAAACATGGGATACTATCTGGCTAATGAAACATCAAAAGGAGAGTATGTATTCAAAGTTAAAGTTCAAAGAGCTTTTGGACGGAAAAGAAGTACTAGAGGTCATACTTGAGCTACTGATGAAACATCAGAAGAAGTCTTTGAATATTTATAGAAAGTTCAAAATTAAGAATTCTTTGTCAAGAAATATGTTCAATAGGTCAAATATGGACTACTCTCAGTCTAATAAACTTTGGAGTAAATGAGTATGGACATAAAGTTAAAGTCCAAAGCCTCTTGGCCATAAATATGTTCAAAATGTCATACTTGAACCACTGATGAATAATCCGAAGAATCAATGACAATGTATAGAAATTTCAAGATTGAGAACTTTGGCAATAAAAAAAAGTTAAATAGGTCAAACACGGACTACTATCTGGCTAATGAAACATCAAAAGGAGAGTATGTATTCAAAGTTAAAGTTCAAAGACCTTTTGGCTGGAAATAAGTACTAGAGGTCATACTTGAGCTACTGATGAAACATCAAAAGAAGTATTTGAATATTTATAGAAAGTTCAAAATTAAGGATTCTTTGTCAAGAAATGATTTCAATAGGTCAAATATGGACTACTCTCAGTCTAATAAAACTTCAGGAGTATATGAGTATGTACATAAAGTTGAAGTTCAAAGACTCTTATGCCATAACTATGTTTAAAAATGTCATACTTGAACCACTTATGAAACATCAGAAGGAATCAATGAGTGTGTATAGAAATTTCAAGATAGAGAACTCTTTGTCCAGAAATGCATTCAATAGGTCAAATATGGACAACTGTTAGTCTAATAAAACTTTCAGAAGGCTTGTATGAGTTTGTATATAAAGTTGAAGTTTTTAGGCCCTTAGGCCATAAACATGTTCAAAATGTCATACTTGAACCACTGATGAATAATCTGAAGGAATCAATGAGTGTGTATAGAAATTTCAAGATAGAGAACTCTTTGTCCAGAAATGCATTCAATAGGTCAAATGTGGACAACTGTTAGTCTAATAAAACTTTCAGAAGGCTTGTATGAGTTTGTATGTAAAGTTGAAGTTCAAAGACCCTTAGAACTCTTTGAACACATCCGAAGGAGTATATATAGAAATTTCAATATTGAGAATTCTTTGGCCATAAATAAGTTTAATAGGTCAAATACCGGCTAATATTGGCTAATGAAACCTCAAAAGGAGAGTATGTATTCAAAGATAAAGTTCAAAGACCTTTTGGCCCGAAAAGAAGTACTAGAGGTCATACTTGAGTTACTGATGAAACATCAGAAGTCTTTGAATATTTATAGAAAGTTCAAAATTAAGAATTCTTTGTCAAGAAATGTGTTCAACAGGTCAAATATGGACTACTATCATTCTAATAAAACTTTAGTAGTATATGAGTATGTACATAAAGTTAAAGTTCAAAGACTCTTAGGCCATAAATATGTTCAAAATGTCATACTTGAACCACTGATGAATAATCTGAAGGAATCAATAAATAAATATGTATAGAAATTTCAATATTGAGAACTCTTTGTCCAGAAATGCATTCAATAGGTCAAATGTGGACAACTGTTAGTCTAATAAAACTTTCAGAAGGAGTGTATGAGTTTGTATATAAAGTTGAAGTTCAAAGACCCTTAGGCCATAAATATGTTGAAAAAGTCATATTTGAACTACTGATGAAAAAAAGTATATGAGAATGTATAGAAATTTCGAGATGGAGAACTCTTTGGCCATAAATAAGTCCAGTAGGTCAAACACGGACGACTGTCTGGCTAATGAAACATCAAAAGGAGAGTATGTATTCAAAGTTAAAGTTCAAAGACCTTTTGACCGGAAAAGAAGTACTAGAGGTCATACTTGAGCTACTAATGAAACATCAGAAGAAGTCTTTGAATATTTATAGAAAGTTCAAAATGAAGTATTCTTTGTCAAGAAATGTGTACAATAGGTCAAATGTGGACTACTCTTAGTCTAATAAAACGGCAGGAGTATATGAGTATGTACATAAAGTTAAAGCTCAAAGACTCTTAGGCCATAAATATGTTCAAAATGTCATACTTGAACCACTGATGAAACATCCGAAGGATACAATGAGTATGTATAGAAATTTAAAGAATGAGGACTCTTTGGCCATATATAAGTTTAAATAAGATCAAATACGGCATACTGTTTGGCTAATGAAACATCAAAAGGAAAGTATGTATTCAAAGTTAAAAGACCCTTTGGCCCCTTGTGGACTACTCTCAGTCTAATAAAACTTCAGGAGTACATGAGTATGTACATAAAATGAAAATTTCTTAGATTTGTTATAATATTTAGCATTTTGCCATTGACTTGTGTTTTTAAATAGCCATTTTCTTTTGTTTTTTTGTTTGTTTTTGTTTTGTTGTTGCTTTCTTTTTAGTTAATAACTTTTGTATTTTGACAACATTTGTAATTACATGTATGTGTATATTCTCTTTCCCCATACGATAATTTTGTATTTTGCTGTTTTTTTGTCAATAAAATTTTTTTTTTTTTTTTTTTCAAAAAGTCATATTTGAACTAGTGATGAAAAACCAAAAAAAGTATATGAGAATGTATAGAAATTTCAAGATTGAGAACTCTTTGGCCATAAAAAAAGTCCAATAGGTCAAACATGGACTACTATCTGGCTAATGAAACATCAAAAGGAGAGTATGTATTCAAAGTTAAAGTTCAAAGAGCTTTTGGACGGAAAAGAAGTACTAGAGGTCATACTTGAGCTACTGATGAAACATCAGAAGAAGTCTTTGAATATTTATAGAAAGTTCAAAATTAAGAATTCTTTGTCAAGATATGTGTTCAATAGGTCAAATATGGACTACTATCATTCTAATAAAACTTTAGTAGTATATGAGTATGTACATAAAGTTAAAGTTCAAAGACTCTTAGCCCATAAATATGTTCAAAATGTCATACTTGAACCACTGATGAATAAATACAAAGGAATCAGTGAGTATATATAGAAATTTCAAGATTGAGAACTCTTTGTCCAGAAATGCATTCAATAGGTCAAATGTGGAGTACTGTTAGTCTAATAAAACTTTCAGAAGGAATGTAGAGTTTGTATATAAAGTTGAAGTTCAAAGACCCTTAGGCCATAAATATGTTGAAAAAGTCATATTTGAACTACTGATGAAAAACCAGAAAATGTATATGAGAATGTATAGAAATTTCGAGATGGAGAACTCTTTGGCCATAAATAAGTCCAGTAGGTCAAACACGGACGACTGTCTGGCTAATGAAACATCAAAAGGAGAGTATGTATTCAAAGTTAAAGTTCAAAGACCTTTTGACCGGAAAAGAAGTACTAGAGATCATACTTGAGCTACTGATGAAACATTAGAAGAAGTCTTTGAATATTTATAGAAAGTTCAAAATTAAGGATTCTTTGTCAAGAAATGATTTCAATAGGTCAAATATGGACTACTCTCAGTCTAATAAAACTTCAGGAGTATATGAGTATGTACATAAAGTTGAAGTTCAAAGACTCTTAGGCCATAAATATGTTCCAAGTGTGTGCCGCTCCAAATGTTAACGTTATTATATTTAGCCTTTTGCCATTGACTTGTGTTTTTAAATAGCCACTTTCTTTTGTTTGTTTTTGTTTTGTTGTTGTTTTCGGTTTAGTTATTAACTTTTTATATTTTGACAACATTTGTAATCACATGTATGTGTATATTCTCTTTCCCCATACGAGAGTTTTGTATTTAGCTGTTTTTTTGTCAATAAAAAAAAAAAGAAAATATGTTCAAAAAGTCATACTTGAACCTCTGATGAATAATCCAAAGTAATCAATAAGTATGTATAGAAATTTCAAGATTGAGAACTCTTTGGCCATAAAAAAAGTCCAATATGTCAAACAACGACTACTATCTGGCTAATGATACATCAAAAGGAGACTATGTATTCAAATTTAAAGTTCAAAGACCTTTTGGCCGGAAAAGAAGTACTAGAGGTCATACTTGAGCTGCTGATGAAACTTAAGAAGTCTTTGAATATTTTTAGAAAGTTCAAAATTAAGTATTCTTTGTCAAGAAATGTGTTCAAAAGGTCAAATATGGACTACTCTCAGTCTAATATAACTTCAGGAGTATATGAGTATGTACATAAAGTTAAATTTCAAAGACTCTTAGGCCATAAATATGTTCCTAGTGTGTGCCGCTCCAAATGTTAACGTTATTATATTTAGCCTTTTGCCATTGACTTATGTTTTTAAATATCCACTTTCTTTTGTTTTTTATTTGTTTTTGTTTTGTTGTTGTTGTTTTCTGTTTAGTTATTAACTTTTGTATTTTGACAACATTTGTAATTACATGTATGTGTATAATCTCTTTCCCCATACGAGAGATTTGTATTTTGTTGTTTTTTTGTCAATAAAAAAAATAAAAAATATGTTCAAAAAGTCATACTTGAACCTCTGATGAATAATCCAAAGGAATCAATAATTATGTATAGACATTTCAAGATTGAGAACTCTTTTTTCCATAAATAAATTCAATAGGTCAAATATGGACTACTGTCTGGCTAATGAAACCTCAAAAGGAGAGTATGTATTCAAAGTTAAAGTTCAAAGAGCTTTTGGACGGAAAAGAAGTACTAGAGGTCATACTTGAGCTACTGATGAAACATCAGAAGAAGTCTTTGAATATTTATAGAAAGTTCAAAATTAAGAATTCTTTGTTAAGAAATATGTTCAATAGGTCAAATATGGACTACTCTCAGTCTAATAAAACTTAGGAGTAAATGAGTATGGACATAAAGTTAAAGTTCAAAGCCTGTTGGCCATAAATATGTTCAAAATGTCATACTTGAACCACTGATGAATAATCCGAAGGAATCAATAATTATGTATAGAAATTTCAAGATTGAGAACTCTTTGTCCAGAAACGCATTCAATAGGTCAAATGTGGACAACTGTTAGTCTAATAAAACTTTCAGAAGGCTTGTATGAGTTTGTATGTAAAGTTGAAGTTCAAAGACCCTTAGAACTCTTTGAACACATCCGAAGGAGTATGTATAGAAATTTCAATATTGAGAATTCTTTGGCCATAAATAAGTTTAATAGGTCAAATACCGGCTAATACTGGCTAATGAAACCTCAAAAGGAGAGTATGTATTCAAAGATAAAGTTCAAAGACCTTTTGGCCCGAAAAGAAGTACTAGAGGTCATACTTGAGTTACTGATGAAACATCAGAAGTCTTTGAATATTTATAGAAAGTTCAAAATTAAGAATTCTTTGTCAAGAAATGTGTTCAACAGGTCAAATATGGACTACTATCGTTCTAATAAAACTTTAGTAGTATATGAGTATGTACATAAAGTTAAAGTTCAAAGACTCTTAGGCCATAAATATGTTCAAAATGTCATACTTGAACCACTGATGAATAATCTGAAGGAATCAATAAATATGTATAGAAATTTCAATATTGAGAACTCTTTGTCCAGAAATGCATTCAATAGGTCAAATGTGGACAACTGTTAGTCTAATAAAACTTTCAGAAGGAGTGTATGAGTTTGTATATAAAGTTGAAGTTCAAAGACCCTTAGGCCATAAATATGTTGAAAAAGTCATATTTGAACTACTGATGAAAAAAAGTATATGAGAATGTATAGAAATTTCGAGATGGAGAACTCTTTGGCCATAAATAAGTCCAGTAGGTCAAACACGGACGACTGTCTGGCTAATGAAACATCAAAAGGAGAGTATGTATTCAAAGTTAAAGTTCAAAGACCTTTTGACCGGAAAAGAAGTACTAGAGGTCATACTTGAGCTACTAATGAAACATCAGAAGAAGTCTTTGAATATTTATAGAAAGTTCAAAATGAAGTATTCTTTGTCAAGAAATGTGTACAATAGGTCAAATGTGGACTACTCTTAGTCTAATAAAACGGCAGGAGTATATGAGTATGTACATAAAGTTAAAGCTCAAAGACTCTTAGGCCATAAATATGTTCAAAATGTCATACTTGAACCACTGATGAAACATCCGAAGGATACAATGAGTATGTATAGAAATTTAAAGAATGAGGACTCTTTGGCCATATATAAGTTTAAATAAGATCAAATACGGCATACTGTTTGGCTAATGAAACATCAAAAGGAAAGTATGTATTCAAAGTTAAAAGACCCTTTGGCCCCTTGTGGACTACTCTCAGTCTAATAAAACTTCAGGAGTACATGAGTATGTACATAAAATGAAAATTTCTTAGATTTGTTATAATATTTAGCATTTTGCCATTGACTTGTGTTTTTAAATAGCCATTTTCTTTTGTTTTTTTGTTTGTTTTTGTTTTGTTGTTGCTTTCTTTTTAGTTAATAACTTTTGTATTTTGACAACATTTGTAATTACATGTATGTGTATATTCTCTTTCCCCATACGATAATTTTGTATTTTGCTGTTTTTTTGTCAATAAAATTTTTTTTTTTTTTTTTTTCAAAAAGTCATATTTGAACTAGTGATGAAAAACCAAAAAAAGTATATGAGAATGTATAGAAATTTCAAGATTGAGAACTCTTTGGCCATAAAAAAAGTCCAATAGGTCAAACAAGGACTACTATCTGGCTAATGAAACATCAAAAGGAGAGTATGTATTCAAAGTTAAAGTTCAAAGAGCTTTTGGACGGAAAAGAAGTACTAGAGGTCATACTTGAGCTACTGATGAAACATCAGAAGAAGTCTTTGAATATTTATAGAAAGTTCAAAATTAAGAATTCTTTGTCAAGATATGTGTTCAATAGGTCAAATATGGACTACTATCATTCTAATAAAACTTTAGTAGTATATGAGTATGTACATAAAGTTAAAGTTCAAAGACTCTTAGCCCATAAATATGTTCAAAATGTCATACTTGAACCACTGATGAATAAATACAAAGGAATCAGTGAGTATATATAGAAATTTCAAGATTGAGAACTCTTTGTCCAGAAATGCATTCAATAGGTCAAATGTGGAGTACTGTTAGTCTAATAAAACTTTCAGAAGGAATGTAGAGTTTGTATATAAAGTTGAAGTTCAAAGACCCTTAGGCCATAAATATGTTGAAAAAGTCATATTTGAACTACTGATGAAAAACCAGAAAATGTATATGAGAATGTATAGAAATTTCGAGATGGAGAACTCTTTGGCCATAAATAAGTCCAGTAGGTCAAACACGGACGACTGTCTGGCTAATGAAACATCAAAAGGAGAGTATGTATTCAAAGTTAAAGTTCAAAGACCTTTTGACCGGAAAAGAAGTACTAGAGATCATACTTGAGCTACTGATGAAACATTAGAAGAAGTCTTTGAATATTTATAGAAAGTTCAAAATTAAGGATTCTTTGTCAAGAAATGATTTCAATAGGTCAAATATGGACTACTCTCAGTCTAATAAAACTTCAGGAGTATATGAGTATGTACATAAAGTTGAAGTTCAAAGACTCTTAGGCCATAAATATGTTCCAAGTGTGTGCCGCTCCAAATGTTAACGTTATTATATTTAGCCTTTTGCCATTGACTTGTGTTTTTAAATAGCCACTTTCTTTTGTTTGTTTTTGTTTTGTTGTTGTTTTCGGTTTAGTTATTAACTTTTTATATTTTGACAACATTTGTAATCACATGTATGTGTATATTCTCTTTCCCCATACGAGAGTTTTGTATTTAGCTGTTTTTTTGTCAATAAAAAAAAAAAGAAAATATGTTCAAAAAGTCATACTTGAACCTCTGATGAATAATCCAAAGTAATCAATAAGTATGTATAGAAATTTCAAGATTGAGAACTCTTTGGCCATAAAAAAAGTCCAATATGTCAAACAACGACTACTATCTGGCTAATGATACATCAAAAGGAGACTATGTATTCAAATTTAAAGTTCAAAGACCTTTTGGCCGGAAAAGAAGTACTAGAGTTCATACTTGAGCTACTGATGAAACATTAGAAGAAGTCTTTGAATATTTATAGAAAGTTCAAAATTAAGGATTCTTTGTCAAGAAATGATTTCAATAGGTCAAATATGGACTACTCTCAGTCTAATAAAACTTCAGGAGTATATGAGTATGTACATAAAGTTGAAGTTCAAAGACTCTTATGCCATAACTATGTTTAAAAATGTCATACTTGAACCACTTATGAAACATCAGAAGGAATCAATGAGTGTGTATAGAAATTTCAAGATAGAGAACTCTTTGTCCAGAAATGCATTCAATAGGTGAAATATGGACAACTGTTAGTCTAATAAAACTTTCAGAAGGCTTGTATGAGTTTGTATATAAAGTTGAAGTTTTTAGACCCTTAGGCCATAAACATGTTCAAAATGTCATACTTGAACCACTGATGAATAATCTGAAGGAATCAATGAGTGTGTATAGAAATTTCAAGATAGAGAACTCTTTGTCCAGAAATGCATTCAATAGGTCAAATGTGGAGTACTGTTAGTCTAATAAAACTTTCAGAAGGAGTGTATGAGTTTGTATATAAAGTTGAAGTTCAAAGACCCTTAGGCCATCAATATGTTGAAAAAGTCATATTTGAACTACTGATGAAAAAAAGTATATGAGAATGTATAGAAATTTCGAGATGGAGAATTCTTTGGCCATAAATAAGTCCAGTAGGTCAAACACGGACGACTGTCTGGCTAATGAAACATCAAAAGGAAAGTATGTATTCAAAGTTAAAGTTCAAAGACCTTTTGACCGGAAAAGAAGTACTAGAGGTCATACTTGAGCTACTAATGAAACATCAAAAGAAGTATTTGAATATTTATAGAAAGTTCAAAATTAAGGATTCTTTGTCAAGAAATGATTTCAATAGGTCAAATATGGACTACCCTCAGTCTAATAAAACTTCAGGAGTATATGAGTATGTACATAAAGTTATTGAACTTTAAGAATTCTTTGTCAAGAAATGTGTTCAATAGGTCAAATATGGACTACTATCATTCTAATAAAACTTTAGTAGTATATGAGTATGTACATAAAGTTAAAGTTCAAAGACTCTTAGCCCATAAATATGTTCAAAATGTCATACTTGAACCACTGATGAATAAATACGAAGGAATCAATGAGTATATATAGAAATTTCAAGATTGAGAACTCTTTGTCCAGAAATGCATTCAATAGGTCAAATGTGGAGTACTGTTAGTCTAATAAAACTTTCAGAAGTAGTGTAGAGTTTGTATATACAGTTGAAGTTCAAAGACCCTTAGGCCATAAATATGTTGAAAAAGTCATATTTGAAATACTGATGAAAAACCAGAAAAGTATATGAGAATGTATAGAAATTTCAAGATTGAGAACTTTGGCAATAAAAAAAAGTTCAATAGGTCAAACACGGACTACTATCTGGCTAATGAAACATCAAAAGGAGAGTATGTATTCAAAGTTAAAGTTCAAAGACCTTTTGGCTGGAAATAAGTACTAGAGGTCATACTTGAGCTGCTGATGAAACTTAAGAAGTCTTTGAATATTTTTAGAAAGTTCAAAATTAAGTATTCTTTGTCAAGAAATGTGTTCAAAAGGTCAAATATGGACTACTCTCAGTCTAATATAACTTCAGGAGTATATGAGTATGTACATAAAGTTAAATTTCAAAGACTCTTAGGCCATAAATATGTTCCTAGTGTGTGCCGCTCCAAATGTTAACGTTATTATATTTAGCCTTTTGCCATTGACTTATGTTTTTAAATATCCACTTTCTTTTGTTTTTTATTTGTTTTTGTTTTGTTGTTGTTGTTTTCTGTTTAGTTATTAACTTTTGTATTTTGACAACATTTGTAATTACATGTATGTGTATAATCTCTTTCCCCATACGAGAGATTTGTATTTTGTTGTTTTTTTGTCAATACAAAAAAATTAAAATATGATCAAAAAGTCATACTTGAACCTCTGATGAATAATCCAAAGGAATCAATAATTATGTATAGAAATTTCAACATTGAGAACTCTTTGGCCATAAATAAATTCAATAGGTCAAATATGGACTACTGTCTGGTTAATGAAACCTCAAAAGGAGAGTATGGATTCAAAGTTAAAGTTCAAAGAGCTTTTGGACGGAAAAGAAGTACTAGAGGTCATACTTGAGCTACTGATGAAACATCAAAAGAAGTCTTTGAATATTTATAAAAAGTTCAAAATTAAGAATTCTTTGTCAAGAAATGTGTACAATAGGTCAAATATGGACTACTCTCAGTCTAATAAAACTTAGGAGTAAATGAGTATGGACATAAAGTTAAAGTTCAAAGCCTGTTGGCCATAAATATGTTCAAAATGTCATACTTGAACCACTGATGAATAATCCGAAGGAATCAATGAGTGTGTATAGAAATTTCAAGATAGAGAACTCTTTGTCCAGAAATGCATTCAATAGGTCAAATGTGGAGTACTGTTAGTCTAATAAAACTTTCAGAAGGAGTGTATGAGTTTGTATATAAAGTTGAAGTTCAAAGACCCTTAGGCCATAAATATGTTGAAAAAGTCATATTTGAACTACTGATGAAAAAAAGTATATGAGAATGTATAGAAATTTCGAGATGGAGAACTCTTTGGCCATAAATAAGTCCAGTAGGTCAAACACGGACGACTGTCTGGCTAATGAAACATCAAAAGGAGAGTATGTATTCAAAGTTAAACTTCAAAGACCTTTTGACCGGAAAAGAAGTACTAGAGGTCATACTTGAGCTACTAATGAAACATCAGAAGAAGTCTTTGAATATTTATAGAAAGTTCAAAATGAAGTATTCTTTGTCAAGAAATGTGTACAATAGGTCAAATGTGGACTACTCTTAGTCTAATAAAACGGCAGGAGTATATGAGTATGTACATAAAGTTAAAGCTCAAAGACTCTTACACTGTAAAAAAATGCTGTTAAAAAACGGCGAAATTTTGACAGTAAAATGCTGTTTTCCATTAAAACAGTAATATACCGTAGAAAACAATGCATTCTGGGTAATATTTGTAATTTTTGAGAAAATAGCCAACAGGAATATACCGTGAATTAACAGTGCTCAAAGTCGACACTCAGAGGCTGTGCTCCAAATCACACCCTATACCCTCATTCACTATTCCCTGCACTAGTTTACTGATAGTGAGCGAAAATAAGTGAGTGAATTCAAACACCTGATGAACACCTGCTGTTATCACCAAAGGAAAGAGATACATGAACAGAAAAAAGCTGCTTTCATCAACTGAAGATAAAAGAAGACATTAAATCTCTGAAGATCTCAGCAGAGGAGGATAAAACAACTCCACAAACAGCATTACCAGCTTCACACATTACTAACCAGACTGACTTTATTTCTGTCAGACGTCTACAGAACTTATTTTGACGTTACCATTATGGTGATCAGTGTTTGCTTTAGTTGGGCTCTTGAACCATGACATAATAACATTACTTTTTTTCTATAGCTGCTCTAACTGTGTGTTTTAAATACATTTGTTATAGCATGCAAAGCCGAAAAAAAAGTAAACAGATGATGTTGACTATATATTAATGGTCTGGTTCACTGAGCTCCTTCATAATCTAAGTTATAATGATATAGATGAAGTTTTATTTTATGGTAACCCAATAATTTTACAGTATGAGTTTAATTAGTGTTTCAACAACCAGATAATTTTAAGGACAGGAAAAAAGCTTGTGGTCAATACATTTTGAATACTAGAGTCATTCAGACTCAAATAGACATCAAGAATCGGCGTATGAATCTCAACAATGGTGACAATCAAAAGCTTCATTCTGCAATGCATGCTGGGTACAGGCATTGTGCAAAAATCATCCATGACTCCCAGCATGCATTGCGGCATGAATAAATTATGCTAATGCATAGCCTGGTTATTTTCGTTAATTCTTAATATTTACCTTTATTTTTGGTGTTGTTTTTGTGTTGACTTTTGGTAGTGTTGTGTGATTTTCAGAGTTGATCTGTTCATCTTTTTTTTTGACTGTCACCATTGTTGAGATTCATATGCGGATTCTTCCTGTCTATGTGAGTCTAAATGGCACCATAGAACAAACCATTTATGTATTTCAAGAGTTTAAAAATCCTTCATAACTGATTTCTAATCACAGTTTGATATTTTACAAACTGTCACAATTTTGGTAATGAAAAATAGGGGTAAAATGAGATGTATATATTAAAAAAAAGGTTTTGTTTAGGGAATAGACACTGAATGAGATGAATGAACCAAGCATTCCATGATGTTTATGTCACAAGTGTTTTGCTACAACAAATGTGTCTAAGAAACACACAGTTACAGAAACTAAAGAAAAACTATTGTTACAAAGTCAAGGGTCAAGAGCCCAACGGAAGCAAACACTAATCACCATAATGGTGACCAAACATTTTCAATTAAACATCAAAAGTTAATTTGATCTGTTAATTTTCTATAAGAGCTTCTGTAGATGTCTGACAGAAATAAAGTAAATCTGTTGAGTAATAAGTGAAGCTGGTAATGCTGTTTGTGGAGTTGTTTAATCCTCCTCTGCTTTAATGTCTTTCTTTCAGTTGATTTCATCTAAGGCTGTGGCTGAAGTCAGTTGTACTTCTCTTTCCTTGAGTGGTTCTGCTTGTTAACAGCAGGTGCTCATCACTAATTCTCAATTACCACTTAATTAATATCTTAATTATCTCATTAACTTCAACAATGCTTCAATTACTCTAACACTCTGTAGTGTGGACACATATAAGTGTTCATTTAAAACTGAAGATTTTGCTGTGGAGCTTAAAGGGTTAAAGGAATTAGATGAAAATTAACGGTAAACAACTGTAAATTAATTTACGGAAAAGTACTGTAAAAAAACAGCAGTTTACTGGCAACCAGAGCTGCCAGTAGATTACCGTAAAATCAAAGAAAAAACAGTAATATACTGTAAAACGTAACAGTCAGATTTACCAGATGAATCAAGATATTTTCACTGAAATAGTAGTGAAAGTTAATAGAAAACAATTGTGCAAAGTCTGTAACTGATAAGGAGAGTAAATATTAAAATGAACTGTTTCTATGTGTTGTTGCACAAGATGATATTGAAGAGATCTTTTAGTTTAATTAATTCGTTTTGTGTATCACCATTGTGCAGGAGAGTAGAGCCTGTGCTTCAGTCCAGGATGAGCAGAGCAACACTGATGAAATGCTGCCTGATGCTTTATTTAAAGTCAGTGACTGTGTTTGCTGATGCAGTTATGAGCTGTTTGTTGAGTCATTTATCACATACATGTGTGCTATTGCTAGCGATGAACTGTAAAAATTGAAGTTAAAGTAATCTACTTTCACTACTACACATTACGTGTTTGCAGTTTATATTAAGAAATGTTCCTTTTCAGTGGACTCAAATTAAATGTTTACAGTACAAACACCATATGAATGCTAGTTTTAAAATGAGAACTGTTTGAAGCAATCAGTTTTTCAAATGAAAAGAGTTACCTTTCATGGTATTATTACGGTAACATACTGTAAAAAAGGAGAGCTGTAAAAAAAACAGTAGAGGGCTGTAAATTAACAGTATATTGCTGGCAACCACAGCTGCCAGTAGATTACCGTTATTTTACAGCACAATTTTTTACAGTGTAGGCCATAAATATGTTCAAAATGTCATACTTGAACCACTGATGAAACATCCGAAGGATACAATGAGTATGTATAGAAATTTAAAGAATGAGGACTCTTTGGCCATATATAAGTTTAAATAAGATCAAATACGGCATACTGTTTGGCTAATGAAACATCAAAAGGAAAGTATGTATTCAAAGTTAAAAGATCCTTTGGCCCCTTGTGGACTACTCTCAGTCTAATAAAACTTCAGGAGTACATGAGTATGTACATAAAATGAAAATTTCTTAGATTTGTTATAATATTTAGCATTTTGCCATTGACTTGTGTTTTTAAATAGCCATTTTCTTTTGTTTTTTTGTTTGTTTTTGTTTTGTTGTTGCTTTCTTTTTAGTTAATAACTTTTGTATTTTGACAACATTTGTAATTACATGTATGTGTATATTCTCTTTCCCCATACGATAATTTTTTATTTTGCTGTTTTTTTGTCAATACATTTTTTTTTTTTTTTTTTCAAAAAGTCATATTTGAACTAGTGATGAAAAACCAAAAAAAGTATATGAGAATGTATAGAAATTTCAAGATTGAGAACTCTTTGGCCATAAAAAAAGTCCAATAGGTCAAACATGGACTACTATCTGGCTAATGAAACATCAAAAGGAGAGTATGTATTCAAAGTTAAAGTTCAAAGAGCTTTTGGACGGAAAAGAAGTACTAGAGGTCATACTTGAGCTACTGATGAAACATCAAAATAAGTATTTGAATATTTATAGAAAGTTCAAAATTAAGGATTCTTTGTCAAGAAATGATTTCAATAGGTCAAATATGGACTACTCTCAGTCTAATAAAACTTCAGGAGTATATGAGTATGTACATAAAGTTGAAGTTCAAAGACTCTTATGCCATAACTATGTTTAAAAATGTCATACTTGAACCACTTATGAAACATCAGAAGGAATCAATGAGTGTGTATAGAAATTTCAAGATAGAGAACTCTTTGTCCAGAAATGCATTCAATAGGTGAAATATGGACAACTGTTAGTCTAATAAAACTTTCAGAAGGCTTGTATGAGTTTGTATATAAAGTTGAAGTTTTTAGACCCTTAGGCCATAAACATGTTCAAAATGTCATACTTGAACCACTGATGAATAATCTGAAGGAATCAATGAGTGTGTATAGAAATTTCAAGATAGAGAACTCTTTGTCCAGAAATGCATTCAATAGGTCAAATGTGGAGTACTGTTAGTCTAATAAAACTTTCAGAAGGAGTGTATGAGTTTGTATATAAAGTTGAAGTTCAAAGACCCTTAGGCCATAAATATGTTGAAAAAGTCATATTTGAACTACTGATGAAAAAAAGTATATGAGAATGTATAGAAATTTCGAGATGGAGAATTCTTTGGCCATAAATAAGTCCAGTAGGTCAAACACGGACGACTGTCTGGCTAATGAAACATCAAAAGGAAAGTATGTATTCAAAGTTAAAGTTCAAAGACCTTTTGACCGGAAAAGAAGTACTAGAGGTCATACTTGAGCTACTAATGAAACATCAGAAGAAGTCTTTGAATATTTATAGAAAGTTCAAAATGAAGTATTCTTTGTCAAGAAATGTGTACAATAGGTCAAATGTGGACTACTCTTAGTCTAATAAAACGGCAGGAGTATATGAGTATGTACATAAAGTTAAAGCTCAAAGACTCTTAGGCCATAAATATGTTCAAAATGTCATACTTGAACCACTGATGAAACATCCGAAGGATACAATGAGTATGTATAGAAATTTAAAGAATGAGGACTCTTTGGCCATATATAAGTTTAAATAAGATCAAATACGGCATACTGTTTGGCTAATGAAACATCAAAAGGAAAGTATGTATTCAAAGTTAAAAGACCCTTTGGCCCCTTGTGGACTACTCTCAGTCTAATAAAACTTCAGGAGTACATGAGTATGTACATAAAATGAAAATTTCTTAGATTTGTTATAATATTTAGCATTTTGCCATTGACTTGTGTTTTTAAATAGCCATTTTCTTTTGTTTTTTTGTTTGTTTTTGTTTTGTTGTTGCTTTCTTTTTCGTTAATAACTTTTGTATTTTGACAACATTTGTAATTACATGTATGTGTATATTCTCTTTCCCCATACGATAATTTTGTATTTTGCTGTTTTTTTGTCAATAAATTTTTTTTTTTTTTTTTCAAAAAGTCATATTTGAACTAGTGATGAAAAACCAAAAAAAGTATATGAGAATGTATAGAAATTTCAAGATTGAGAACTCTTTGGCCATAAAAAAAGTCCAATAGGTCAAACATGGACTACTATCTGGCTAATGAAACATCAAAAGGAGAGTATGTATTCAAAGTTAAAGTTCAAAGAGCTTTTGGACGGAAAAGAAGTACTAGAGGTCATACTTGAGCTACTGATGAAACATCAGAAGAAGTCTTTGAATATTTATAGAAAGTTCAAAATTAAGAATTCTTTGTCAAGAAATATGTTCAATAGGTCAAATATGGACTACTCTCAGTCTAATAAACTTAGGAGTAAATGAGTATGGACATAAAGTTAAAGTTCAAAGCCTCTTGGCCATAAATATGTTCAAAATGTCATACTTGAACCACTGATGAATAATCCGAAGAATCAATGACAATGTATAGAAATTTCAAGATTGAGAACTTTGGCAATAAAAAAAAGTTCAATAGGTCAAACACGGACTACTATCTGGCTAATGAAACATCAAAAGGAGAGTATGTATTCAAAGTTAAAGTTCAAAGACCTTTTGGCTGGAAATAAGTACTAGAGGTCATACTTGAGCTACTGATGAAACATCAAAATAAGTATTTGAATATTTATAGAAAGTTCAAAATTAAGGATTCTTTGTCAAGAAATGATTTCAATAGGTCAAATATGGACTACTCTCAGTCTAATAAAACTTCAGGAGTATATGAGTATGTACATAAAGTTGAAGTTCAAAGACTCTTATGCCATAACTATGTTTAAAAATGTCATACTTGAACCACTTATGAAACATCAGAAGGAATCAATGAGTGTGTATAGAAATTTCAAGATAGAGAACTCTTTGTCCAGAAATGCATTCAATAGGTCAAATATGGACAACTGTTAGTCTAATAAAACTTTCAGAAGGCTTGTATGAGTTTGTATATAAAGTTGAAGTTTTTAGACCCTTAGGCCATAAACATGTTCAAAATGTCATACTTGAACCACTGATGAATAATCTGAAGGAATCAATGAGTGTGTATAGAAATTTCAAGATAGAGAACTCTTTGTCCAGAAATGCATTCAATAGGTCAAATGTGGACAACTGTTAGTCTAATAAAACTTTCAGAAGGCTTGTATGAGTTTGTATGTAAAGTTGAAGTTCAAAGACCCTTAGAACTCTTTGAACACATCCGAAGGAGTATGTATAGAAATTTCAATATTGAGAATTCTTTGGCCATAAATAAGTTTAATAGGTCAAATACCGGCTAATACTGGCTAATGAAACCTCAAAAGGAGAGTATGTATTCAAAGATAAAGTTCAAAGACCTTTTGGCCCGAAAAGAAGTACTAGAGGTCATACTTGAGTTACTGATGAAACATCAGAAGTCTTTGAATATTTATAGAAAGTTCAAAATTAAGAATTCTTTGTCAAGAAATGTGTTCAACAGGTCAAATATGGACTACTATCATTCTAATAAAACTTTAGTAGTATATGAGTATGTACATAAAGTTAAAGTTCAAAGACTCTTAGGCCATAAATATGTTCAAAATGTCATACTTGAACCACTGATGAATAATCTGAAGGAATCAATAAATATGTATAGAAATTTCAATATTGAGAACTCTTTGTCCAGAAATGCATTCAATAGGTCAAATGTGGACAACTGTTAGTCTAATAAAACTTTCAGAAGGAGTGTATGAGTTTGTATATAAAGTTGAAGTTCAAAGACCCTTAGGCCATAAATATGTTGAAAAAGTCATATTTGAACTACTGATGAAAAAAAGTATATGAGAATGTATAGAAATTTCGAGATGGAGAACTCTTTGGCCATAAAAAAAGTCCAATAGGTCAAACATGGACTACTATCTGGCTAATGAAACATCAAAAGGAGAGTATGTATTCAAAGTTAAAGTTCAAAGACCTTTTGGACGGAAAAGAAGTACTAGAGGTCATACTTGAGCTACTGATGAAACATCAGAAGAAGTCTTTGAATATTTATAGAAAGTTCAAAATTAAGAATTCTTTGTCAAGAAATATGTTCAATAGGTCAAATATGGACTACTCTCAGTCTAATAAACTTAGGAGTAAATGAGTATGGACATAAAGTTAAAGTTCAAAGCCTCTTGGCCATAAATATGTTCAAAATGTCATACTTGAACCACTGATGAATAATCCGAAGAATCAATGACAATGTATAGAAATTTCAAGATTGAGAACTTTGGCAATAAAAAAAAGTTCAATAGGTCAAACACGGACTACTATCTGGCTAATGAAACATCAAAAGGAGAGTATGTATTCAAAGTTAAAGTTCAAAGACCTTTTGGCTGGAAATAAGTACTAGAGGTCATACTTGAGCTACTGATGAAACATCAAAATAAGTATTTGAATATTTATAGAAAGTTCAAAATTAAGGATTCTTTGTCAAGAAATGATTTCAATAGGTCAAATATGGACTACTCTCAGTCTAATAAAACTTCAGGAGTATATGAGTATGTACATAAAGTTGAAGTTCAAAGACTCTTATGCCATAACTATGTTTAAAAATGTCATACTTGAACCACTTATGAAACATCAGAAGGAATCAATGAGTGTGTATAGAAATTTCAAGATAGAGAACTCTTTGTCCAGAAATCCATTCAATAGGTCAAATATGGACAACTGTTAGTCTAATAAAACTTTCAGAAGGCTTGTATGAGTTTGTATATAAAGTTGAAGTTTTTAGACCCTTAGGCCATAAACATGTTCAAAATGTCATACTTGAACCACTGATGAATAATCTGAAGGAATCAATGAGTGTGTATAGAAATTTCAAGATAGAGAACTCTTTGTCCAGAAATGCATTCAATAGGTCAAATGTGGACAACTGTTAGTCTAATAAAACTTTCAGAAGGCTTGTATGAGTTTGTATGTAAAGTTGAAGTTCAAAGACCCTTAGAACTCTTTGAACACATCCGAAGGAGTATGTATAGAAATTTCAATATTGAGAATTCTTTGGCCATAAATAAGTTTAATAGGTCAAATACCGGCTAATACTGGCTAATGAAACCTCAAAAGGAGAGTATGTATTCAAAGATAAAGTTCAAAGACCTTTTGGCCCGAAAAGAAGTACTAGAGGTCATACTTGAGTTACTGATGAAACATCAGAAGTCTTTGAATATTTATAGAAAGTTCAAAATTAAGAATTCTTTGTCAAGAAATGTGTTCAACAGGTCAAATATGGACTACTATCATTCTAATAAAACTTTAGTAGTATATGAGTATGTACATAAAGTTAAAGTTCAAAGACTCTTAGGCCATAAATATGTTCAAAATGTCATACTTGAACCACTGATGAATAATCTGAAGGAATCAATAAATATGTATAGAAATTTCAATATTGAGAACTCTTTGTCCAGAAATGCATTCAATAGGTCAAATGTGGACAACTGTTAGTCTAATAAAACTTTCAGAAGGAGTGTATGAGTTTGTATATAAAGTTGAAGTTCAAAGACCCTTAGGCCATAAATATGTTGAAAAAGTCATATTTGAACTACTGATGAAAAAAAGTATATGAGAATGTATAGAAATTTCGAGATGGAGAACTCTTTGGCCATAAATAAGTCCAGTAGGTCAAACACGTACGACTGTCTGGCTAATGAAACATCAAAAGGAGAGTATGTATTCAAAGTTAAAGTTCAAAGACCTTTTGACCGGAAAAGAAGTACTAGAGGTCATACTTGAGCTACTAATGAAACATCAGAAGAAGTCTTTGAATATTTATAGAAAGTTCAAAATGAAGTATTCTTTGTCAAGAAATGTGTACAATAGGTCAAATGTGGACTACTCTTAGTCTAATAAAACGGCAGGAGTATATGAGTATGTACATAAAGTTAAAGCTCAAAGACTCTTAGGCCATAAATATGTTCAAAATGTCATACTTGAACCACTGATGAAACATCCGAAGGATACAATGAGTATGTATAGAAATTTAAAGAATGAGGACTCTTTGGCCATATATAAGTTTAAATAAGATCAAATACGGCATACTGTTTGGCTAATGAAACATCAAAAGGAAAGTATGTATTCAAAGTTAAAAGACCCTTTGGCCCCTTGTGGACTACTCTCAGTCTAATAAAACTTCAGGAGTACATGAGTATGTACATAAAATGAAAATTTCTTAGATTTGTTATAATATTTAGCATTTTGCCATTGACTTGTGTTTTTAAATAGCCATTTTCTTTTGTTTTTTTGTTTGTTTTTGTTTTGTTGTTGCTTTCTTTTTAGTTAATAACTTTTGTATTTTGACAACATTTGTAATTACATGTATGTGTATATTCTCTTTCCCCATACGATAATTTTGTATTTTGCTGTTTTTTTGTCAATAAAAAAAATATTTTTTTTCTTTCAAAAAGTCATATTTGAACTAGTGATGAAAAACCAAAAAAAGTATATGAGAATGTATAGAAATTTCAAGATTGAGAACTCTTTGGCCATAAAAAAAGTCCAATAGGTCAAACAAGGACTACTATCTAGCTAATGAAACATCAAAAGGAGAGTATGTATTCAAAGTTAAAGTTCAAAGACCTTTTGGCTGGAAATAAGTACTAGAGGTCATACTTGAGCTACTGATGAAACATCAGAAGAAGTCTTTGAATATTTTATAGAAAGTTCAAAATTAAGAATTCTTTGTCAAGATATGTGTTCAATAGGTCAAATATGGACTACTATCATTCTAATAAAACTTTAGTAGTATATGAGTATGTACATAAAGTTAAAGTTCAAAGACTCTTAGCCCATAAATATGTTCAAAATGTCATACTTGAACCACTGATGAATAAATACAAAGGAATCAGTGAGTATATATAGAAATTTCAAGATTGAGAACTCTTTGTCCAGAAATGCATTCAATAGGTCAAATGTGGAGTACTGTTAGTCTAATAAAACTTTCAGAAGGAATGTAGAGTTTGTATATAAAGTTGAAGTTCAAAGACCCTTAGGCCATAAATATGTTGAAAAAGTCATATTTGAACTACTGATGAAAAACCAGAAAATGTATATGAGAATGTATAGAAATTTCGAGATGGAGAACTCTTTGGCCATAAATAAGTCCAGTAGGTCAAACACGGACGACTGTCTGGCTAATGAAACATCAAAAGGAGAGTATGTATTCAAAGTTAAAGTTCAAAGACCTTTTGACCGGAAAAGAAGTACTAGAGATCATACTTGAGCTACTGATGAAACATTAGAAGAAGTCTTTGAATATTTTTAGAAAGTTCAAAATTAAGTATTCTTTGTCAAGAAAAGTGTTCAAAAGGTCAAATATGGACTACTCTCAGTCTAATATAACTTCAGGAGTATATGAGTATGTACATAAAGTTAAATTTCAAAGACTCTTAGGCCATAAATATGTTCCTAGTGTGTGCCGCTCCAAATGTTAACGTTATTATATTTAGCCTTTTGCCATTGACTTATGTTTTTAAATATCCACTTTCTTTTGTTTTTTATTTGTATTTGTTTTGTTGTTGTTGTTTTCTGTTTAGTTATTAACTTTTGTATTTTGACAACATTTGTAATTACATGTATGTGTATAATCTCTTTCCCCATACGAGAGATTTGTATTTTGTTGTTTTTTTGTCAATAAAAAAAATAAAAAATATGTTCAAAAAGTCATACTTGAACCTCTGATGAATAATCCAAAGGAATCAATAATTATGTATAGAAATTTCAAGATTGAGAACTCTTTTTTCCATAAATAAATTCAATAGGTCAAATATGGACTACTGTCTGGCTAATGAAACCTCAAAAGGAGAGTATGTATTCAAAGTTAAAGTTCAACGAGCTTTTGGACGGAAAAGAAGTACTAGAGGTCATACTTGAGCTACTGATGAAACATCAGAAGAAGTCTTTGAATATTTATAGAAAGTTCAAAATTAAGAATTCTTTGTCAAGAAATATGTTCAATAGGTCAAATATGGACTACTCTCAGTCTAATAAAACTTAGGAGTAAATGAGTATGGACATAAAGTTAAAGTTCAAAGCCTGTTGGCCATAAATATGTTCAAAATGTCATACTTGAACCACTGATGAATAATCCGAAGGAATCAATGAGAATGTATAGAAATTTCAAGATTGAGAACTCTTTGTCCAGAAACGCATTCAATAGGTCAAATGTGAACTACTGTTGGTCTAATAAAACTTTCAGAATGAGTGTATGAGTATGTACATACATTTAAAGTTCAAAGACTCTTAGGCCATAAATATGTTCCTAGTGTGTGCCGCTCCAAATGTTAACGTTATTATATTTAGCCTTTTGCCATTGACTTGTGTTTTTAAATAGCCACTTTCTTGTGTTTTTTTGTTTGTTTTTGATTTGTTGTTGTTTTTCTGTTTAGTTATTAACTTTTGTATTTTGACAACATTTGTAATTACATATATGTGCATATTCTCTTTCCCCATACGAGAGTTTTGTATTTAGCTGTTTTTTTGTCAATAAAAAAAAATAAAAAAATATGTTCAAAAAGTCATACTTGAACCTCTGAATAATCCAAAGTAATCAATAAGTATGTATAGAAATTTCAAGATTGAGAACTCTTTGGCCATAAAAAAAGTCCAATATGTCAAACAACGACTACTATCTGGCTAATGATACATCAAAAGGAGAGTATGTATTCAAATTTAAAGTTCAAAGACCTTTTGGCTGTAAATAAGTACTAGATGTCATACTTGAGCTACTGATGAAACTTAAGAAGTCTTTGAATATTTATAGAAAGTTCAAAATGAAGTATTCTTTGTCAAGAAATGTGTTCCAAAGTTCAAATATGGACTACTCTCAGTCTAATATAACTTCAGGAGTATATGAGTATGTACATAAAGTTAAAGTTCAAAGACTCTTAGGCCATAAATATGTTCCTAGTGTGTGCCGCTCCAAATGTTAACGTTATTATATTTAGCCTTTTGCCATTGACTTGCCATCTGTTTAGTTATTAACTTTTGTATTTTGACAACATTTGTAATTACATGTATGTGTATAATCTCTTTCCCCATACGAGAGATTTGTATTTTGTTGTTTTTTTGTCATTACAAAAAAATTAAAATATGATCAAAAAGTTATACTTGAACCTCTGATGAATAATCCAAAGGAATCAATAATTATGTATAGAAATTTCAACATTGAGAACTCTTTGGCCATAAATAAATTCAATAGGTCAAATATGGACTACTGTCTGGTTAATGAAACCTCAAAAGGAGAGTATGGATTCAAAATTAAAGTTCAAAGAGCTTTTGGACGGAAAAGAAGTACTAGAGGTCATACTTGAGCTACTGATGAAACATCAAAAGAAGTCTTTGAATATTTATAAAAAGTTCAAAATTAAGAATTCTTTGTCAAGAAATGTGTACAATAGGTCAAATGTGGACTACTCTCAGTCTAATAAAACTTTCAGAAGGCTTGTATGAGTTTGTATATAAAGTTGAAGTTTAAAGACCCTTAGGCCATAAACATGTTCAAAATGTCATACTTGAACCACTGATGAATAATCTGAAGGAATCAATAAGTATGTATAGAAATTTCAATATTGAGAACTTTGTCCAGAAATGCATTCAATAGGTCAAATGTGGAGTACTGTTAGTCTAATAAAACTTTCAGAAGTAGTGTAGAGTTTGTATATACAGTTGAAGTTCAAAGACCCTTAGGCCATAAATATGTTGAAAAAGTCATATTTGAAATACTGATGAAAAACCAGAAAAAGTATATGAGAATGTATAGAAATTTCGAGATGGAGAACTCTTTGGCCATAAATAAGTCCAGTAGGTCAAACACGGACGACTGTCTGGCTAATGAAACATCAAAAGGAGAGTATGTATTCAAAGTTAAAGTTCAAAGACCTTTTGAACGGAAAAGAAGTACTAGAGATCATACTTGAGCTACTGATGAAACATCAGAAGAAGTCTTTGAATATTTATAGAAAGTTCAAAATGAAGTATTCTTTGTCAAGAAATGTGTTCAAAAGTTCAAATATGGACTACTCTCAGTCTAATATAACTTCAGGAGTATATGAGTATGTACATAAAGTCAAAGTTCAAAGACTCTTAGGCCATAAATATGTTCCTAGTGTGTGCCGCTCCAAATGTTAACGTTATTATATTAAGCCTTTTGCCATTGACTTATGTTTTTAAATAGCCACTTTCTTTTGTTTTTTTGTTTGTTTTTGTTTTCTTGTTGTTGTTTTCGGTTTAGTAATTAACTTTTTATATTTTGACAACATTTGTAATCACATGTATGTGTATATTCTCTCTCCCCATAAGAGAGTTTTGTATTTAGCTGTTTTTTTGTCAAAAAATAAAAAATAAAAAAATATGTTCAAAAAGTCATGCTTGAACCTCTGATGAATAATCCAAAGTAATCAATAATTATGTATAGAAATGTCAAGATTGAGAACTCTTTGGCCATAAAAAAAGTCCAATATGTCAAACAACGACTACTATCTGGCTAATGATACATCAAAAGGAGACTATGTATTCAAATTTAAAGTTCAAAGACCTTTTGGCTGTAAATAAGTACTAGATGTCATGCTTGAGCTACTGATGAAACTTACGAAGTTTTTGAATATTTATAGAAAGTTCAAAATTAAGGATTGTTTGTCAAGAAATGTGTTCAAAAGTTCAAATATGGACTACTCTCAGTCTAATATAACTTCAGGAGTATATGAGTATGTACATAAAGTCAAAGTTCAAAGACTCTTAGGCCATAAATATGTTCCTAGTGTGTGCCACTCCAAATGTTAACGTTATTATATTTAGCCTTTTGCCATTGACTTGCCATCTGTTTAGTTATTAACTTTTGTATTTTGACAACATTTGTAATTACATGTATGTGTATAATCTCTTTCCCCATACGAGAGATTTGTATTTTGTTGTTTTTTTGTCAATAAAAAAAATAAAAAAATGTTCAAAAAGTCATACTTGAATCTCTGATGAATAATCCAAAGGAATCAATAATTATGTAAAGAAATTTCAACATTGAGAACTCTTTGGCCATAAATAAATTCAATAGGTCAAATATGGACTACTGTCTGGCTAATGAAACCTCAAAAGGAAAGTATGGATTCAAAGTTAAAGTTCAAAGAGCTTTTGGATGGAAATTGAAGACATAACATTGCTTTTGCATTGCATTGCACACACGATCTAACACTGTGCATTGAAGAATAACATATACGCCATACACTTGTTCATTGCAATGCATAATTAAGTAACTCAGTTCCGATGTGCATTGAAAAGATAACATATAAGCTATGCACTTGTTCATTGCAATGCATGAATAAGTAACTAATTTCCGATGAGCATTGAAGAGAAAACATATTTGCTATTGCATGTCATTGCACACACGATCTAACGCTGTGCATTGAAGAAAAACATATACGCTATGCAATGTTTTCATTGCAATATATACGAATTATATCAATCGAATGTGTATTGAAGTGATAACATTGCTGTTGCTTTGCATTGCACAAGCGTTCTAACACTGTGCATTGAAGAATAACATATACGTTATGCACTTGTTCATTGCAATTCATTAATAAGTAACTATTTTCTGATGTGCATTGAAGAGATAACATAAGCTATGCACTTGTTCATTGCAATGCATAAATAATAAGTAACTAATTTCCGATGTGCATTGAAGAGATAACATATTTGCTATTGCATTGCATTGCACACACAATCTAACGCTGTGCATTGAAGAATAACCTATAAGCTATGCACTTGTTGCATTGCAATGCATACGAACTAACTTAATCGGATGTGCATTGAAGACATAACGTTGCTTTTGCATTGGATGGCACGAACGTTTTAAAACTATGCATTGAAGAATAACATATAAGTTATGCACTGGTTCATTGCAATGCATAAATAAGTAACTCATTTTCGATGTGCATTGAAGAGAAAACATATTTGCTATTGCATGTCATTGCACACACGATCTAACGTTGTGTACTGAAAAGATAGCATTGCTGTTGCATTGCATTGCACAAGCGTTCTAACACTGTGCATTGAAGAATAACATATATGCTATGCACTTGTTCATTGCAATGCATAAATAACTAATTTCCGATGTGCATTGAAGAGATTGCATATTTGCTATTGCATTGCATTGCACACACAATCTAACTCTGTGCATTGAAGAATAAATATGTTATGCATCATTGCAACGCATGAATAAGTAACTCATTTCCTATGTGCATTTAAGAGATAACATATTTGCTATGGCATTTCTTTGCACACACGATCTAACGCTGTGCATTGAAGAGATAACATAAGCTATGCACTTGTTGCATTGCAATGCATATACGAACTAACTTAATCGGATGTGCACTGAAGAGATAACATTGCACAAACGTGTGCATTGAAGACATAACATTGCTTTTGCATTGCATTGCACACACGATCTAACACTGTGCATTGAAGAATAACATATACGCCATACACTTGTTCATTGCAATGCATAATTAAGTAACTCAGTTCCGATGTGCATTGAAAAGATAACATATAAGCTATGCACTTGTTCATTGCAATGCATGAATAAGTAACTAATTTCCGATGAGCATTGAAGAGAAAACATATTTGCTATTGCATGTCATTGCACACACGATCTAACGCTGTGCATTGAAGAAAAACATATACGCTATGCAATGTTTTCATTGCAATATATACGAATTATATCAATCGAATGTGTATTGAAGTGATAACATTGCTGTTGCTTTGCATTGCACAAGCGTTCTAACACTGTGCATTGAAGAATAACATATACGTTATGCACTTGTTCATTGCAATTCATTAATAAGTAACTATTTTCTGATGTGCATTGAAGAGATAACATAAGCTATGCACTTGTTCATTGCAATGCATAAATAATAAGTAACTAATTTCCGATGTGCATTGAAGAGATAACATATTTGCTATTGCATTGCATTGCACACACAATCTAACGCTGTGCATTGAAGAATAACCTATAAGCTATGCACTTGTTGCATTGCAATGCATACGAACTAACTTAATTGGATGTGCATTGAAGACATAACGTTGCTTTTGCATTGGATGGCACGAACGTTTTAAAACTATGCATTGAAGAATAACATATAAGTTATGCACTGGTTCATTGCAATGCATAAATAAGTAACTCATTTTCGATGTGCATTGAAGAGAAAACATATTTGCTATTGCATGTCATTGCACACACGATCTAACGTTGTGTACTGAAAAGATAACATTGCTGTTGCATTGCATTGCACAAGCGTTCTAACACTGTGCATTGAAGAATAACATATATGCTATGCACTTGTTCATTGCAATGCATAAATAACTCATTTCCGATGTGCATTGAAGAGATTGCATATTTGCTATTGCATTGCATTGCACACACAATCTAACTCTGTGCATTGAAGAATAAATATGTTATGCATCATTGCAACGCATGAATAAGTAACTCATTTCCTATGTGCATTTAAGAGATAACATATTTGCTATGGCATTTCTTTGCACACACGATCTAACGCTGTGCATTGAAGAGATAACATAAGCTATGCACTTGTTGCATTGCAATGCATATACGAACTAACTTAATCGGATGTGCACTGAAGAGATAACATTGCACAAACGTGTGCATTGAAGACATAACATTGCTTTTGCATTGCATTGCACACACGATCTAACACTGTGCATTGAAGAATAACATATACGCCATACACTTGTTCATTGCAATGCAAACGAACTAACTCAATCGGATGTGCACTGAAGACATAACATTGCTGTTGCATAGCATTGCAAAAACATTCTGTGTATTGAAGAGATAACATTGCTGTTGGATCGCATTGCAAAAGCATTCTAGAAGCGATAACATTGCTGTTGCGTTGCATTGCATAAACGATGTGCATTGAAGAATAACAAAGAAGCTATGCACTTGTTGCAGTGAAATGCATACGAACTTACTCAGTTCCGATGTGCATTGAAGAGATAACATATAAGCTATGCACTTGTTCATTGCAATGCATAAATCAGTAACTAATTTCCGATGTGCATTGAAGACATAACATTGCTTTGCATTGCATTGAACAAACGTTCTGTGCATTGAAGAATAACATAGAAGCTTTGCACTTGTTTCAATGCAATGCATACAAACTAACTCAATCGGATGTGCATTGAAGACAACATTGCTTTGGCATTGGATGACACGAATGTTTGAACACTATGCATTGAGGAATAACATATAAGTTATATACTTGTTCATTGCAATTCATAAGTAACTACAGTTATTCCGTTGTGCTTTGCGTGCATTGAGAAAAAAACATACATGCATTGCATATAAGATCAAACAATCCCTTTTTTGCATTCTTCACGCAGATTTATTTATCGCTTTGGATATCACAACAATGCATGCTTTTGCATTCCATTTTTATACAACATGACCTATTGAATATAAATGTACGTTTATATACACACACAAACATTCCCTTTGATGTGAACATATTTTTGACAAAGAATCCTCAATATTAAACTTTCTCTACATACTCATAGACTCTCTTTAAAGTTTTGATTAGTTCATTTTTGACTTATTGAATATATTTGGACAAAGGTCCACAATATTGAACAACTCGGACTCCTTTTGAGGTTTCATTAGGCATACAGTAGTCCATATTTGACCTATTGAACAGATTTTTGGCCAAAGAGTTCGCAAACGTTAACAAACATGCATTCAAGCATTCCATCAACCAGAAAATTGTCCATAATTGATTACTGAACGTCATTCTGAACATTTCATATTTCACCTGCTTTTCATCAAACACCTGCTGTTTCATCAGCCATGTACTGGTCCATATTTGATTACTGAACATATATCTTAGCCGTAGATCCTATGACCTTTCTATGCATGCTCATTAATGTTTCATTCGTAGTTCAAGTATACATTTTTGAATATATTTCTGGCCAGTCACTGAACTTTACATCCAAGCTCATAGACTCCTTTTGATGTTTCATTAGCCACACAGTAGTCAGAATTTGACTATTAAATACATTTTTGTGACAAAGAGTCCTCACTATTGAACTTTTTATACACACTTTTAGAATTCTTCTGATTTTTCATCAGTAGTATGCCTTTTTAAATACAATGTCTTTGTACTTTAACTTTATTAGTTAGTGGTGCTTGCGAAGCAAGGCATCACTATTGTTATTCTCCATACTCATTATAATTATTCCACACAAAAGTTTGGCGCGTATCTCCTCCCACACCGTTTTTCATAGACCCATTAATGAGGTGTCAAAACATTGTGCTATTTCTTTTCTAATGGTTCGGGGTTACGATGGGGCAAAAAAAGCTATACACTTGTTACGCAAAAAAGTAGCCAAAAAAATCCCATAGACTTAACATTGCGACAATTTTTAACGAGTCATAACTCCGAATGAGGATTTCGTAGAAACTCGTGGGTTACCACATTTGAAGAGGCTGAATTAAGAATTCTTTGTCAAGAAATGTGTTCAATAGGTCAAATATGGACTACTCTCAGTCTAATAAAATTTAGGAGTATATGAGTATGGACATAAAGTTAAAGTTCAAAGAGTATAAGGCCATAAATATGTTCAAAAAGTCATATTTGAATCACTGGTGAAACTTCAGAAGTCTTTGAATATTTATAAAAAGTTCAAAATTAAGTGTTCTTTGTCATGAAATGTGTCAATAGGTAAAATATGGACTACTCTTAAGTCTAATAAAACTTTAGTAGTATATGAGTATGTACATAAAGTTAAAGTTCAAAGAGTATAAGGCCATAAATATGTTCAAAAAGTCATATTTGAATCACTGGTGAAACTTCAGAAGTCTTTGAATATTTATAAAAAGTTCAAAATTAAGTGTTCTTTGTCATGAAATGTGTCAATAGGTAAAATATGGACTACTCTAGTCTAATAAAACTTTAGTAGTATATGAGTATGTACATAAAGTTAAAGTTCAAAGACTCTTGGCCATAAATATGTTCAAAATGTCATACTTGAACCACTGATGAATAAATACGAAGGAATCAATGAGTATATATAGAAAATTCAAGATTGAGAACTCTTTGTCCAGAAATGCATTCAATAGGTCAAATGTGGAGTACTGTTAGTCTAATAAAACTTTCAGAAGGAGTGTAGAGTTTGTATATAAAGTTGAAGTGCAAAGGCCCTTAGGCCATAAATATGTTGAAAAAGTCATATTTGAACTACTGATGAAAAACCAGAAAAAGTATATGAGAATGTATAGAAATTTCAAGATTGAGAACTCTTTGGCCATAGTTAAGTTTAATAGGTCAAATACCAACTACTGTCTGGCTAATGAAACCTCTAAAGGAGAGTATTTATTCAAAGTTAAAATTCAAAGACCTTTTGGCCGGAAAATAACTACTAGAGGTCTTACTTGAGCTACTGATGAAACATCAAAAGAAGTCTTTGAATATTTATAGAAAGTTCAAAATTCAAGATTCTTTGTCAAGAAATGAGTTCAATAGGTCAATATGGACTACTCTCAGTCTAATAAAACTTCAGGAGTATATGAGTATGTACATGAAGTTGAAGTTCAAAGACTCTTGGCCATAAATATGTTCAAAATGTCATACTTGAACCACTTATGAAACATCAGAAGGAATCAATGAGTGTGTATAGAAATTTCAAGATAGAGAACTCTTTGTCCAGAAATGCATTCAATAGGTCAAATGTGGACAACTGTTAGTCTAATAAAACTTTCAGAAGGCTTGTATGAGTTTGTATGTAAAGTTGATGTTCAAAGACCCTTAGGCCATAAACATGTTCAAAATGTCATACTTGAACCACTGATGAATAATCTGAAGGAATCAATGAGTGTGTATAGAAATTTCAAGATAGAGAACTCTTTGTCCAGAAATGCATTCAATAGGTCAAATGTGGACAACTGTTAGTCTAATAAAACTTTCAGAAGGCTTGTATGAGTTTGTATGTAAAGTTGAAGTTCAAAGACCCTTAGAACTCTTTGAACACATCCGAAGGAGTATGTATAGAAATTTCAATATTGAGAATTCTTTGGCCATAAATAGGTTTAATAGGTCAAATACCGGCTAATACTGGCTAATGAAACCTCAAAAGGAGAGTATGTATTCAAAGATAAAGTTCAAAGACCTTTTGGCCCGAAAAGAAGTACTAGAGGTCATACTTGAGTTACTGATGAAACATCAGAAGTCTTTGAATATTTATAGAAAGTTCAAAATTAAGAATTCTTTGTCAAGAAATGTGTTTAACAGGTCAAATATGGACTACTATCATTCTAATAAAACTTTAGTAGTATATGAGTATGTACATAAAGTTAAAGTTCAAAGACTCTTAGGCCATAAATATGTTCAAAATGTCATACTTGAACCACTGATGAATAATCTGAAGGAATCAATAAATATGTATAGAAATTTCAATATTGAGAACTCTTTGTCCAGAAATGCATTCAATAGGTCAAATGTGGACAACTGTTAGTCTAATAAAACTTTCAGAAGGAGTGTATGAGTTTGTATATAAAGTTGAAGTTCAAAGACCCTTAGGCCATAAATATGTTGAAAAAGTCATATTTGAACTACTGATGAAAAAAAGTATATGAGAATGTATAGAAATTTCGAGATGGAGAACTCTTTGGCCATAAATAAGTCCAGTAGGTCAAACACGTACGACTGTCTGGCTAATGAAACATCAAAAGGAGAGTATGTATTCAAAGTTAAAGTTCAAAGACCTTTTGACCGGAAAAGAAGTACTAGAGGTCATACTTGAGCTACTAATGAAACATCAGAAGAAGTCTTTGAATATTTATAGAAAGTTCAAAATGAAGTATTCTTTGTCAAGAAATGTGTACAATAGGTCAAATGTGGACTACTCTTAGTCTAATAAAACGGCAGGAGTATATGAGTATGTACATAAAGTTAAAGCTCAAAGACTCTTAGGCCATAAATATGTTCAAAATGTCATACTTGAACCACTGATGAAACATCCGAAGGATACAATGAGTATGTATAGAAATTTAAAGAATGAGGACTCTTTGGCCATATATAAGTTTAAATAAGATCAAATACGGCATACTGTTTGGCTAATGAAACATCAAAAGGAAAGTATGTATTCAAAGTTAAAAGACCCTTTGGCCCCTTGTGGACTACTCTCAGTCTAATAAAACTTCAGGAGTACATGAGTATGTACATAAAATGAAAATTTCTTAGATTTGTTATAATATTTAGCATTTTGCCATTGACTTGTGTTTTTAAATAGCCATTTTCTTTTGTTTTTTTGTTTGTTTTTGTTTTGTTGTTGCTTTCTTTTTAGTTAATAACTTTTGTATTTTGACAACATTTGTAATTACATGTATGTTTATATTCTCTTTCCCCATACGATAATTTTGTATTTTGCTGTTTTTTTGTCAATAAATTTTTTTTCTTTTTTTTTTCAAAAAGTCATATTTGAACTAGTGATGAAAAACCAAAAAAAGTATATGAGAATGTATAGAAATTTCAAGATTGAGAACTCTTTGGCCATAAAAAAAGTCCAATAGGTCAAACATGGACTACTATCTGGCTAATGAAACATCAAAAGGAGAGTATGTATTCAAAGTTAAAGTTCAAAGAGCTTTTGGACGGAAAAGAAGTACTAGAGGTCATACTTGAGCTACTGATGAAACATCAGAAGAAGTCTTTGAATATTTATAGAAAGTTCAAAATTAAGAATTCTTTGTCAAGAAATATGTTCAATAGGTCAAATATGGACTACTCTCAGTCTAATAAACTTAGGAGTAAATGAGTATGGACATAAAGTTAAAGTTCAAAGCCTCTTGGCCATAAATATGTTCAAAATGTCATACTTGAACCACTGATGAATAATCCGAAGAATCAATGACAATGTATAGAAATTTCAAGATTGAGAACTTTGGCAATAAAAAAAAGTTCAATAGGTCAAACACGGACTACTATCTGGCTAATGAAACATCAAAAGGAGAGTATGTATTCAAAGTTAAAGTTCAAAGACCTTTTGGCTGGAAATAAGTTCTAGAGGTCATACTTGAGCTACTGATGAAACATCAAAATAAGTATTTGAATATTTATAGAAAGTTCAAAATTAAGGATTCTTTGTCAAGAAATTATTTCAATAGGTCAAATATGGACTACTCTCAGTCTAATAAAACTTCAGGAGTATATGAGTATGTACATAAAGTTGAAGTTCAAAGACTCTTATGCCATAACTATGTTTAAAAATGTCATACTTGAACCACTTATGAAACATCAGAAGGAATCAATGAGTGTGTATAGAAATTTCAAGATAGAGAACTCTTTGTCCAGAAATGCATTCAATAGGTGAAATATGGACAACTGTTAGTCTAATAAAACTTTCAGAAGGCTTGTATGAGTTTGTATATAAAGTTGAAGTTTTTAGACCCTTAGGCCATAAACATGTTCAAAATGTCATACTTGAACCACTGATGAATAATCTGAAGGAATCAATGAGTGTGTATAGACATTTCAAGATAGAGAACTCTTTGTCCAGAAATGCATTCAATAGGTCAAATGTGGAGTACTGTTAGTCTAATAAAACTTTCAGAAGGAGTGTATGAGTTTGTATATAAAGTTGAAGTTCAAAGACCCTTAGGCCATAAATATGTTGAAAAAGTCATATTTGAACTACTGATGAAAAAAAGTATATGAGAATGTATAGAAATTTCGAGATGGAGAATTCTTTGGCCATAAATAAGTCCAGTAGGTCAAACACGGACGACTGTCTGGCTAATGAAACATCAAAAGGAAAGTATGTATTCAAAGTTAAAGTTCAAAGACCTTTTGACCGGAAAAGAAGTACTAGAGGTCATACTTGAGCTACTAATGAAACATCAGAAGAAGTCTTTGAATATTTATAGAAAGTTCAAAATGAAGTATTCTTTGTCAAGAAATGTGTACAATAGGTCAAATGTGGACTACTCTTAGTCTAATAAAACGGCAGGAGTATATGAGTATGTACATAAAGTTAAAGCTCAAAGACTCTTAGGCCATAAATATGTTCAAAATGTCATACTTGAACCACTGATGAAACATCCGAAGGATACAATGAGTATGTATAGAAATTTAAAGAATGAGGACTCTTTGGCCATATATAAGTTTAAATAAGATCAAATACGGCATACTGTTTGGCTAATGAAACATCAAAAGGAAAGTATGTATTCAAAGTTAAAAGACCCTTTGGCCCCTTGTGGACTACTCTCAGTCTAATAAAACTTCAGGAGTACATGAGTATGTACATAAAATGAAAATTTCTTAGATTTGTTATCATATTTAGCATTTTGCCATTGACTTGTGTTTTTAAATAGCCATTTTCTTTTGTTTTTTTGTTTGTTTTTGTTTTGTTGTTGCTTTCTTTTTAGTTAATAACTTTTGTATTTTGACAACATTTGTAATTACATGTATGTGTATATTCTCTTTCCCCATACGATAATTTTTTATTTTGCTGTTTTTTTGTCAATAAATTTTTTTTTTTTTTTCAAAAAGTCATATTTGAACTAGTGATGAAAAACCAAAAAAAGTATATGAGAATGTATAGAAATTTCAAGATTGAGAACTCTTTGGCCATAAAAAAAGTCCAATAGGTCAAACATGGACTACTATCTGGCTAATGAAACATCAAAAGGAGAGTATGTATTCAAAGTTAAAGTTCAAAGAGCTTTTGGACGGAAAAGAAGTACTAGAGGTCATACTTGAGCTACTGATGAAACATCAGAAGAAGTCTTTGAATATTTATAGAAAGTTCAAAATTAAGAATTCTTTGTCAAGAAATATGTTCAATAGGTCAAATATGGACTACTCTCAGTCTAATAAACTTAGGAGTAAATGAGTATGGACATAAAGTTAAAGTTCAAAGCCTCTTGGCCATAAATATGTTCAAAATGTCATACTTGAACCACTGATGAATAATCCGAAGAATCAATGACAATGTATAGAAATTTCAAGATTGAGAACTTTGGCAATAAAAAAAAGTTCAATAGGTCAAACACGGACTACTATCTGGCTAATGAAACATCAAAAGGAGAGTATGTATTCAAAGTTAAAGTTCAAAGACCTTTTGGCTGGAAATAAGTACTAGAGGTCATACTTGAGCTACTGATGAAACATCAAAATAAGTATTTGAATATTTATAGAAAGTTCAAAATTAAGGATTCTTTGTCAAGAAATGATTTCAATAGGTCAAATATGGACTACTCTCAGTCTAATAAAACTTCAGGAGTATATGAGTATGTACATAAAGTTGAAGTTCAAAGACTCTTATGCCATAACTATGTTTAAAAATGTCATACTTGAACCACTTATGAAACATCAGAAGGAATCAATGAGTGTGTATAGAAATTTCAAGATAGAGAACTCTTTGTCCAGAAATGCATTCAATAGGTCAAATGTGGACAACTGTTAGTCTAATAAAACTTTCAGAAGGCTTGTATGAGTTTGTATGTAAAGTTGAAGTTCAAAGACCCTTAGAACTCTTTGAACACATCCGAAGGAGTATGTATAGAAATTTCAATATTGAGAATTCTTTGGCCATAAATAGGTTTAATAGGTCAAATACCGGCTAATACTGGCTAATGAAACCTCAAAAGGAGAGTATGTATTCAAAGATAAAGTTCAAAGACCTTTTGGCCCGAAAAGAAGTACTAGAGGTCATACTTGAGTTACTGATGAAACATCAGAAGTCTTTGAATATTTATAGAAAGTTCAAAATTAAGAATTCTTTGTCAAGAAATGTGTTTAACAGGTCAAATATGGACTACTATCATTCTAATAAAACTTTAGTAGTATATGAGTATGTACATAAAGTTAAAGTTCAAAGACTCTTAGGCCATAAATATGTTCAAAATGTCATACTTGAACCACTGATGAATAATCTGAAGGAATCAATAAATATGTATAGAAATTTCAATATTGAGAACTCTTTGTCCAGAAATGCATTCAATAGGTCAAATGTGGACAACTGTTAGTCTAATAAAACTTTCAGAAGGAGTGTATGAGTTTGTATATAAAGTTGAAGTTCAAAGACCCTTAGGCCATAAATATGTTGAAAAAGTCATATTTGAACTACTGATGAAAAAAAGTATATGAGAATGTATAGAAATTTCGAGATGGAGAACTCTTTGGCCATAAATAAGTCCAGTAGGTCAAACACGGACGACTGTCTGGCTAATGAAACATCAAAAGGAAAGTATGTATTCAAAGTTAAAGTTCAAAGACCTTTTGACCGGAAAAGAAGTACTAGAGGTCATACTTGAGCTACTAATGAAACATCAGAAGAAGTCTTTGAATATTTATAGAAAGTTCAAAATGAAGTATTCTTTGTCAAGAAATGTGTACAATAGGTCAAATGTGGACTACTCTTAGTCTAATAAAACGGCAGGAGTATATGAGTATGTACATAAAGTTAAAGCTCAAAGACTCTTAGGCCATAAATATGTTCAAAATGTCATACTTGAACCACTGATGAAACATCCGAAGGATACAATGAGTATGTATAGAAATTTAAAGAATGAGGACTCTTTGGCCATATATAAGTTTAAATAAGATCAAATACGGCATACTGTTTGGCTACTGAAACATCAAAAGGAAAGTATGTATTCAAAGTTAAAAGACCCTTTGGCCCCTTGTGGACTACTCTCAGTCTAATAAAACTTCAGGAGTACATGAGTATGTACATAAAATGAAAATTTCTTAGATTTGTTATAATATTTAGCATTTTGCCATTGACTTGTGTTTTTAAATAGCCATTTTCTTTTGTTTTTTTGTTTGTTTTTGTTTTGTTGTTGCTTTCTTTTTAGTTAATAACTTTTGTATTTTGACAACATTTGTAATTACATGTATGTTTATATTCTCTTTCCCCATACGATAATTTTGTATTTTGCTGTTTTTTTGTCAATAAATTTTTTTTTTTTTTTTTTTCAAAAAGTCATATTTGAACTAGTGATGAAAAACCAAAAAAAGTATATGAGAATGTATAGAAATTTCAAGATTGAGAACTCTTTGGCCATAAAAAAAGTCCAATAGGTCAAACATGGACTACTATCTGGCTAATGAAACATCAAAAGGAGAGTATGTATTCAAAGTTAAAGTTCAAAGAGCTTTTGGACGGAAAAGAAGTACTAGAGGTCATACTTGAGCTACTGATGAAACATCAGAAGAAGTCTTTGAATATTTATAGAAAGTTCAAAATTAAGAATTCTTTGTCAAGAAATATGTTCAATAGGTCAAATATGGACTACTCTCAGTCTAATAAACTTAGGAGTAAATGAGTATGGACATAAAGTTAAAGTTCAAAGCCTCTTGGCCATAAATATGTTCAAAATGTCATACTTGAACCACTGATGAATAATCCGAAGAATCAATGACAATGTATAGAAATTTCAAGATTGAGAACTTTGGCAATAAAAAAAAGTTCAATAGGTCAAACACGGACTACTATCTGGCTAATGAAACATCAAAAGGAGAGTATGTATTCAAAGTTAAAGTTCAAAGACCTTTTGGCTGGAAATAAGTTCTAGAGGTCATACTTGAGCTACTGATGAAACATCAAAATAAGTATTTGAATATTTATAGAAAGTTCAAAATTAAGGATTCTTTGTCAAGAAATGATTTCAATAGGTCAAATATGGACTACTCTCAGTCTAATAAAACTTCAGGAGTATATGAGTATGTACATAAAGTTGAAGTTCAAAGACTCTTATGCCATAACTATGTTTAAAAATGTCATACTTGAACCACTTATGAAACATCAGAAGGAATCAATGAGTGTGTATAGAAATTTCAAGATAGAGAACTCTTTGTCCAGAAATGCATTCAATAGGTGAAATATGGACAACTGTTAGTCTAATAAAACTTTCAGAAGGCTTGTATGAGTTTGTATATAAAGTTGAAGTTTTTAGACCCTTAGGCCATAAACATGTTCAAAATGTCATACTTGAACCACTGATGAATAATCTGAAGGAATCAATGAGTGTGTATAGAAATTTCAAGATAGAGAACTCTTTGTCCAGAAATGCATTCAATAGGTCAAATGTGGAGTACTGTTAGTCTAATAAAACTTTCAGAAGGAGTGTATGAGTTTGTATATAAAGTTGAAGTTCAAAGACCCTTAGGCCATAAATATGTTGAAAAAGTCATATTTGAACTACTGATGAAAAAAAGTATATGAGAATGTATAGAAATTTCGAGATGGAGAATTCTTTGGCCATAAATAAGTCCAGTAGGTCAAACACGGACGACTGTCTGGCTAATGAAACATCAAAAGGAAAGTATGTATTCAAAGTTAAAGTTCAAAGACCTTTTGACCGGAAAAGAAGTACTAGAGGTCATACTTGAGCTACTAATGAAACATCAGAAGAAGTCTTTGAATATTTATAGAAAGTTCAAAATGAAGTATTCTTTGTCAAGAAATGTGTACAATAGGTCAAATGTGGACTACTCTTAGTCTAATAAAACGGCAGGAGTATATGAGTATGTACATAAAGTTAAAGCTCAAAGACTCTTAGGCCATAAATATGTTCAAAATGTCATACTTGAACCACTGATGAAACATCCGAAGGATACAATGAGTATGTATAGAAATTTAAAGAATGAGGACTCTTTGGCCATATATAAGTTTAAATAAGATCAAATACGGCATACTGTTTGGCTAATGAAACATCAAAAGGAAAGTATGTATTCAAAGTTAAAAGACCCTTTGGCCCCTTGTGGACTACTCTCAGTCTAATAAAACTTCAGGAGTACATGAGTATGTACATAAATTGAAAATTTCTTAGATTTGTTATAATATTTAGCATTTTGCCATTGACTTGTGTTTTTAAATAGCCATTTTCTTTTGTTTTTTTGTTTGTTTTTGTTTTGTTGTTGCTTTCTTTTTCGTTAATAACTTTTGTATTTTGACAACATTTGTAATTACATGTATGTGTATATTCTCTTTCCCCATACGATAATTTTGTATTTTGCTGTTTTTTTGTCAATAAAATTTTTTTTTTTTTTTTCAAAAAGTCATATTTGAACTAGTGATGAAAAACCAAAAAAAGTGTATGAGAATGTATAGAAATTTCAAGATTGAGAACTCTTTGGCCATAAAAAAAGTCCAATAGGTCAAACATGGACTACTATCTGGCTAATGAAACATCAAAAGGAGAGTATGTATTCAAAGTTAAAGTTCAAAGAGCTTTTGGACGGAAAAGAAGTACTAGAGGTCATACTTGAGCTACTGATGAAACATCAGAAGAAGTCTTTGAATATTTATAGAAAGTTCAAAATTAAGAATTCTTTGTCAAGAAATATGTTCAATAGGTCAAATATGGACTACTCTCAGTCTAATAAACTTAGGAGTAAATGAGTATGGACATAAAGTTAAAGTTCAAAGCCTCTTGGCCATAAATATGTTCAAAATGTCATACTTGAACCACTGATGAATAATCCGAAGAATCAATGACAATGTATAGAAATTTCAAGATTGAGAACTTTGGCAATAAAAAAAAGTTCAATAGGTCAAACACGGACTACTATCTGGCTAATGAAACATCAAAAGGAGAGTATGTATTCAAAGTTAAAGTTCAAAGACCTTTTGGCTGGAAATAAGTACTAGAGGTCATACTTGAGCTACTGATGAAACATCAAAATAAGTATTTGAATATTTATAGAAAGTTCAAAATTAAGGATTCTTTGTCAAGAAATGATTTCAATAGGTCAAATATGGACTACTCTCAGTCTAATAAAACTTCAGGAGTATATGAGTATGTACATAAAGTTGAAGTTCAAAGACTCTTATGCCATAACTATGTTTAAAAATGTCATACTTGAACCACTTATGAAACATCAGAAGGAATCAATGAGTGTGTATAGAAATTTCAAGATAGAGAACTCTTTGTCCAGAAATGCATTCAATAGGTCAAATATGGACAACTGTTAGTCTAATAAAACTTTCAGAAGGCTTGTATGAGTTTGTATATAAAGTTGAAGTTTTTAGACCCTTAGGCCATAAACATGTTCAAAATGTCATACTTGAACCACTGATGAATAATCTGAAGGAATCAATGAGTGTGTATAGAAATTTCAAGATAGAGAACTCTTTGTCCAGAAATGCATTCAATAGGTCAAATGTGGACAACTGTTAGTCTAATAAAACTTTCAGAAGGCTTGTATGAGTTTGTATGTAAAGTTGAAGTTCAAAGACCCTTAGAACTCTTTGAACACATCCGAAGGAGTATGTATATAAATTTCAATATTGAGAATTCTTTGGCCATAAATAAGTTTAATAGGTCAAATACCGGCTAATACTGGCTAATGAAACCTCAAAAGGAGAGTATGTATTCAAAGATAAAGTTCAAAGACCTTTTGGCCCGAAAAGAAGTACTAGAGGTCATACTTGAGTTACTGATGAAACATCAGAAGTCTTTGAATATTTATAGAAAGTTCAAAATTAAGAATTCTTTGTCAAGAAATGTGTTCAACAGGTCAAATATGGACTACTATCATTCTAATAAAACTTTAGTAGTATATGAGTATGTACATAAAGTTAAAGTTCAAAGACTCTTAGGCCATAAATATGTTCAAAATGTCATACTTGAACCACTGATGAATAATCTGAAGGAATCAATAAATATGTATAGAAATTTCAATATTGAGAACTCTTTGTCCAGAAATGCATTCAATAGGTCAAATGTGGGCAACTGTTAGTCTAATAAAACTTTCAGAAGGAGTGTATGAGTTTGTATATAAAGTTGAAGTTCAAAGACCCTTAGGCCATAAATATGTTGAAAAAGTCATATTTGAACTACTGATGAAAAAAAGTATATGAGAATGTATAGAAATTTCGAGATGGAGAACTCTTTGGCCATAAATAAGTCCAGTAGGTCAAACACGTATGACTGTCTGGCTAATGAAACATCAAAAGGAGAGTATGTATTCAAAGTTAAAGTTCAAAGACCTTTTGACCGGAAAAGAAGTACTAGAGGTCATACTTGAGCTACTAATGAAACATCAGAAGAAGTCTTTGAATATTTATAGAAAGTTCAAAATGAAGTATTCTTTGTCAAGAAATGTGTACAATAGGTCAAATGTGGACTACTCTTAGTCTAATAAAACGGCAGGAGTATATGAGTATGTACATAAAGTTAAAGCTCAAAGACTCTTAGGCCATAAATATGTTCAAAATGTCATACTTGAACCACTGATGAAACATCCGAAGGATACAATGAGTATGTATAGAAATTTAAAGAATGAGGACTCTTTGGCCATATATAAGTTTAAATAAGATCAAATACGGCATACTGTTTGGCTAATGAAACATCAAAAGGAAAGTATGTATTCAAAGTTAAAAGACCCTTTGGCCCCTTGTGGACTACTCTCAGTCTAATAAAACTTCAGGAGTACATGAGTATGTACATAAAATGAAAATTTCTTAGATTTGTTATAATATTTAGCATTTTGCCATTGACTTGTGTTTTTAAATAGCCATTTTCTTTTGTTTTTTTGTTTGTTTTTGTTTTGTTGTTGCTTTCTTTTTAGTTAATAACTTTTGTATTTTGACAACATTTGTAATTACATGTATGTGTATATTCTCTTTCCCCATACGATAATTTTGTATTTTGCTGTTTTTTTGTCAATAAAAAAAATATTTTTTTTCTTTCAAAAAGTCATATTTGAACTAGTGATGAAAAACCAAAAAAAGTATATGAGAATGTATAGAAATTTCAAGATTGAGAACTCTTTGGCCATAAAAAAAGTCCAATAGGTCAAACATGGACTACTATCTGGCTAATGAAACATCAAAAGGAGAGTATGTATTCAAAGTTAAAGTTCAAAGACCTTTTGGACGGAAAAGAAGTACTAGAGGTCATACTTGAGCTACTGATGAAACATCAGAAGAAGTCTTTGAATATTTATAGAAAGTTCAAAATTAAGAATTCTTTGTCAAGAAATATGTTCAATAGGTCAAATATGGACTACTCTCAGTCTAATAAACTTAGGAGTAAATGAGTATGGACATAAAGTTAAAGTTCAAAGCCTCTTGGCCATAAATATGTTCAAAATGTCATACTTGAACCACTGATGAATAATCCGAAGAATCAATGACAATGTATAGAAATTTCAAGATTGAGAACTTTGGCAATAAAAAAAAGTTCAATAGGTCAAACACGGACTACTATCTGGCTAATGAAACATCAAAAGGAGAGTATGTATTCAAAGTTAAAGTTCAAAGACCTTTTGGCTGGAAATAAGTTCTAGAGGTCATACTTGAGCTACTGATGAAACATCAAAATAAGTATTTGAATATTTATAGAAAGTTCAAAATTAAGGATTCTTTGTCAAGAAATGATTTCAATAGGTCAAATATGGACTACTCTCAGTCTAATAAAACTTCAGGAGTATATGAGTATGTACATAAAGTTGAAGTTCAAAGACTCTTATGCCATAACTATGTTTAAAAATGTCATACTTGAACCACTTATGAAACATCAGAAGGAATCAATGAGTGTGTATAGAAATTTCAAGATAGAGAACTCTTTGTCCAGAAATGCATTCAATAGGTGAAATATGGACAACTGTTAGTCTAATAAAACTTTCAGAAGGCTTGTATGAGTTTGTATATAAAGTTGAAGTTTTTAGACCCTTAGGCCATAAACATGTTCAAAATGTCATACTTGAACCACTGATGAATAATCTGAAGGAATCAATGAGTGTGTATAGAAATTTCAAGATAGAGAACTCTTTGTCCAGAAATGCATTCAATAGGTCAAATGTGGAGTACTGTTAGTCTAATAAAACTTTCAGAAGGAGTGTATGAGTTTGTATATAAAGTTGAAGTTCAAAGACCCTTAGGCCATAAATATGTTGAAAAAGTCATATTTGAACTACTGATGAAAAAAAGTATATGAGAATGTATAGAAATTTCGAGATGGAGAATTCTTTGGCCATAAATAAGTCCAGTAGGTCAAACACGGACGACTGTCTGGCTAATGAAACATCAAAAGGAAAGTATGTATTCAAAGTTAAAGTTCAAAGACCTTTTGACCGGAAAAGAAGTACTAGAGGTCATACTTGAGCTACTAATGAAACATCAGAAGAAGTCTTTGAATATTTATAGAAAGTTCAAAATGAAGTATTCTTTGTCAAGAAATGTGTACAATAGGTCAAATGTGGACTACTCTTAGTCTAATAAAACGGCAGGAGTATATGAGTATGTACATAAAGTTAAAGCTCAAAGACTCTTAGGCCATAAATATGTTCAAAATGTCATACTTGAACCACTGATGAAACATCCGAAGGATACAATGAGTATGTATAGAAATTTAAAGAATGAGGACTCTTTGGCCATATATAAGTTTAAATAAGATCAAATACGGCATACTGTTTGGCTAATGAAACATCAAAAGGAAAGTATGTATTCAAAGTTAAAAGACCCTTTGGCCCCTTGTGGACTACTCTCAGTCTAATAAAACTTCAGGAGTACATGAGTATGTACATAAAATGAAAATTTCTTAGATTTGTTATAATATTTAGCATTTTGCCATTGACTTGTGTTTTTAAATAGCCATTTTCTTTTGTTTTTTTGTTTGTTTTTGTTTTGTTGTTGCTTTCTTTTTCGTTAATAACTTTTGTATTTTGACAACATTTGTAATTACATGTATGTGTATATTCTCTTTCCCCATACGATAATTTTGTATTTTGCTGTTTTTTTGTCAATAAATTTTTTTTTTTCTTTTTTCAAAAAGTCATATTTGAACTAGTGATGAAAAACCAAAAAAAGTGTATGAGAATGTATAGAAATTTCAAGATTGAGAACTCTTTGGCCATAAAAAAAGTCCAATAGGTCAAACATGGACTACTATCTGGCTAATGAAACATCAAAAGGAGAGTATGTATTCAAAGTTAAAGTTCAAAGAGCTTTTGGACGGAAAAGAAGTACTAGAGGTCATACTTGAGCTACTGATGAAACATCAGAAAAAGTCTTTGAATATTTATAGAAAGTTCAAAATTAAGAATTCTTTGTCAAGAAATATGTTCAATAGGTCAAATATGGACTACTCTCAGTCTAATAAACTTAGGAGTAAATGAGTATGGACATAAAGTTAAAGTTCAAAGCCTCTTGGCCATAAATATGTTCAAAATGTCATACTTGAACCACTGATGAATAATCCGAAGAATCAATGACAATGTATAGAAATTTCAAGATTGAGAACTTTGGCAATAAAAAAAAGTTCAATAGGTCAAACACGGACTACTATCTGGCTAATGAAACATCAAAAGGAGAGTATGTATTCAAAGTTAAAGTTCAAAGACCTTTTGGCTGGAAATAAGTACTAGAGGTCATACTTGAGCTACTGATGAAACATCAAAATAAGTATTTGAATATTTATAGAAAGTTCAAAATTAAGGATTCTTTGTCAAGAAATTATTTCAATAGGTCAAATATGGACTACTCTCAGTCTAATAAAACTTCAGGAGTATATGAGTATGTACATAAAGTTGAAGTTCAAAGACTCTTATGCCATAACTATGTTTAAAAATATGATACTTGAACCACTTATGAAACATCAGAAGGAATCAATGAGTGTGTATAGAAATTTCAAGATAGAGAACTCTTTGTCCAGAAATGCATTCAATAGGTCAAATATGGACAACTGTTAGTCTAATAAAACTTTCAGAAGGCTTGTATGAGTTTGTATATAAAGTTGAAGTTTTTAGACCCTTAGGCCATAAACATGTTCAAAATGTCATACTTGAACCACTGATGAATAATCTGAAGGAATCAATGAGTGTGTATAGAAATTTCAAGATAGAGAACTCTTTGTCCAGAAATGCATTCAATAGGTCAAATGTGGACAACTGTTAGTCTAATAAAACTTTCAGAAGGCTTGTATGAGTTTGTATGTAAAGTTGAAGTTCAAAGACCCTTAGAACTCTTTGAACACATCCGAAGGAGTATGTATAGAAATTTCAATATTGAGAATTCTTTGGCCATAAATAAGTTTAATAGGTCAAATACCGGCTAATACTGGCTAATGAAACCTCAAAAGGAGAGTATGTATTCAAAGATAAAGTTCAAAGACCTTTTGGCCCGAAAAGAAGTACTAGAGGTCATACTTGAGTTACTGATGAAACATCAGAAGTCTTTGAATATTTATAGAAAGTTCAAAATTAAGAATTCTTTGTCAAGAAATGTGTTCAACAGGTCAAATATGGACTACTATCATTCTAATAAAACTTTAGTAGTATATGAGTATGTACATAAAGTTAAAGTTCAAAGACTCTTAGGCCATAAATATGTTCAAAATGTCATACTTGAACCACTGATGAATAATCTGAAGGAATCAATAAATATGTATAGAAATTTCAATATTGAGAACTCTTTGTCCAGAAATGCATTCAATAGGTCAAATGTGGACAACTGTTAGTCTAATAAAACTTTCAGAAGGAGTGTATGAGTTTGTATATAAAGTTGAAGTTCAAAGACCCTTAGGCCATAAATATGTTGAAAAAGTCATATTTGAACTACTGATGAAAAAAAGTATATGAGAATGTATAGAAATTTCGAGATGGAGAACTCTTTGGCCATAAATAAGTCCAGTAGGTCAAACACGGACGACTGTCTGGCTAATGAAACATCAAAAGGAGAGTATGTATTCAAAGTTAAACTTCAAAGACCTTTTGACCGGAAAAGAAGTACTAGAGGTCATACTTGAGCTACTAATGAAACATCAGAAGAAGTCTTTGAATATTTATAGAAAGTTCAAAATGAAGTATTCTTTGTCAAGAAATGTGTACAATAGGTCAAATGTGGACTACTCTTAGTCTAATAAAACGGCAGGAGTATATGAGTATGTACATAAAGTTAAAGCTCAAAGACTCTTAGGCCATAAATATGTTCAAAATGTCATACTTGAACCACTGATGAAACATCCGAAGGATACAATGAGTATGTATAGAAATTTAAAGAATGAGGACTCTTTGGCCATATATAAGTTTAAATAAGATCAAATACGGCATACTGTTTGGCTAATGAAACATCAAAAGGAAAGTATGTATTCAAAGTTAAAAGACCCTTTGGCCCCTTGTGGACTACTCTCAGTCTAATAAAACTTCAGGAGTACATGAGTATGTACATAAAATGAAAATTTCTTAGATTTGTTATAATATTTAGCATTTTGCCATTGACTTGTGTTTTTAAATAGCCATTTTCTTTTGTTTTTTTGTTTGTTTTTGTTTTGTTTTTGCTTTCTTTTTAGTTAATAACTTTTGTATTTTGACAACATTTGTAATTACATGTATGTGTATATTCTCTTTCCCCATACGATAATTTTGTATTTTGCTGTTTTTTTGTCAATAAAAAAAATATTTTTTTTCTTTCAAAAAGTCATATTTGAACTAGTGATGAAAAACCAAAAAAAGTATATGAGAATGTATAGAAATTTCAAGATTGAGAACTCTTTGGCCATAAAAAAAGTCCAATAGGTCAAACATGGACTACTATCTGGCTAATGAAACATCAAAAGGAGAGTATGTATTCAAAGTTAAAGTTCAAAGAGCTTTTGGACGGAAAAGAAGTACTAGAGGTCATACTTGAGCTACTGATGAAACATCAGAAGAAGTCTTTGAATATTTATAGAAAGTTCAAAATTAAGAATTCTTTGTCAAGATATGTGTTCAATAGGTCAAATATGGACTACTATCATTCTAATAAAACTTTAGTAGTATATGTGTATGTACATAAAGTTAAAGTTCAAAGACTCTTAGCTCATAAATATGTTCAAAATGTCATACTTGAACCACTGATGAATGAATACAAAGGAATCAGTGAGTATATATAGAAATTTCAAGATTGAGAACTCTTTGTCCAGAAATGCATTCAATAGGTCAAATGTGGAGTACTGTTAGTCTAATAAAACTTTCAGAAGGAATGTAGAGTTTGTATATAAAGTTGAAGTTCAAAGACCCTTAGGCCATAAATATGTTGAAAAAGTCATATTTGAACTACTGATGAAAAAACAGAAAATGTATATGAGAATGTATAGAAATTTCGAGATGGAGAACTCTTTGGCCATAAATAAGTCCAGTAGGTCAAACACGGACGACTGTCTGGCTAATGAAACATCAAAAGGAGAGTATGTATTCAAAGTTAAAGTTCAAAGACCTTTTGACCGGAAAAGAAGTACTAGAGATCATACTTGAGCTACTGATGAAACATTAGAAGAAGTCTTTGAATATTTATAGAAAGTTCAAAATTAAGGATTCTTTGTCAAGAAATGATTTCAATAGGTCAAATATGGACTACTCTCAGTCTAATAAAACTTCAGGAGTATATGAGTATGTACATAAAGTTGAAGTTCAAAGACTCTTAGGCCATAAATATGTTCCAAGTGTGTGCCGCTCCAAATGTTAACGTTATTATATTTAGCCTTTTGCCATTGACTTGTGTTTTTAAATAGCCACTTTCTTTTGTTTGTTTTTGTTTTGTTGTTGTTTTCGGTTTAGTTATTAACTTTTTATATTTTGACAACATTTGTAATCACATGTATGTGTATATTCTCTTTCCCCATACGAGAGTTTTGTATTTAGCTGTTTTTTTGTCAATAAAAAAAAAAAGAAAATATGTTCAAAAAGTCATACTTGAACCTCTGATGAATAATCCAAAGTAATCAATAAGTATGTATAGAAATTTCAAGATTGAGAACTCTTTGGCCATAAAAAAAGTCCAATATGTCAAACAACGACTACTATCTGGCTAATGATACATCAAAAGGAGAGTATGTTATTCAAAGTTAAAGTTCAAAGACCTTTTGGCTCGAAATAAGTACTAGAGGTCATACTTGAGCTGCTGATGAAACTTAAGAAGTCTTTGAATATTTTTAGAAAGTTCAAAATTAAGTATTCTTTGTCAAGAAATGTGTTCAAAAGGTCAAATATGGACTACTCTCAGTCTAATATAACTTCAGGAGTATATGAGTATGTACATAAAGTTAAATTTCAAAGACTCTTAGGCCATAAATATGTTCCTAGTGTGTGCCGCTCCAAATGTTAACGTTATTATATTTAGCCTTTTGCCATTGACTTATGTTTTTAAATATCCACTTTCTTTTGTTTTGTTTTTTATTTGTTTTTGTTTTGTTGTTGTTGTTTTCTGTTTAGTTATTAACTTTTGTATTTTGACAACATTTGTAATTACATGTATATGTATAATCTCTTTCCCCATACGAGAGATTTGTATTTTGTTGTTTTTTTGTCAATAAAAAAAATAAAAAATATGTTCAAAAAGTCATACTTGAACCTCTGATGAATAATCCAAAGGAATCAATAATTATGTATAGAAATTTCAAGATTGAGAACTCTTTTTTCCATAAATAAATTCAATAGGTCAAATATGGACTACTGTCTGGCTAATGAAACATCAAAAGGAGAGTATGTATTCAAAGTTAAAGTTCAAAGACCTTTTGACCGGAAAAGAAGTACTAGAGATCATACTTGAGCTACTGATGAAACATTAGAAGAAGTCTTTGAATATTTATAGAAAGTTCAAAATTAAGGATTCTTTGTCAAGAAATGATTTCAATAGGTCAAATATGGACTACTCTCAGTCTAATAAAACTTCAGGAGTATATGAGTATGTACATAAAGTTGAAGTTCAAAGACTCTTAGGCCATAAATATGTTCCAAGTGTGTGCCGCTCCAAATGTTAACGTTATTATATTTAGCCTTTTGCCATTGACTTGTGTTTTTAAATAGCCACTTTCTTTTGTTTGCTTTTGTTTTGTTGTTGTTTTCGGTTTAGTTATTAACTTTTTATATTTTGACAACATTTGTAATCACATGTATGTGTATATACTCTTTCCCCATACGAGAGTTTTGTATTTAGCTGTTTTTTTGTCAATAAAAAAAAAAAGAAAATATGTTCAAAAAGTCATACTTGAACCTCTGATGAATAATCCAAAGTAATCAATAAGTATGTATAGAAATTTCAAGATTGAGAACTCTTTGGCCATAAAAAAAGTCCAATATGTCAAACAACGACTACTATCTGGCTAATGATACATCAAAAGGAGAGTATGTTATTCAAAGTTAAAGTTCAAAGACCTTTTGGCTCGAAATAAGTACTAGAGGTCATACTTGAGCTGCTGATGAAACTTAAGAAGTCTTTGAATATTTTTAGAAAGTTCAAAATTAAGTATTCTTTGTCAAGAAATGTGTTCAAAAGGTCAAATATGGACTACTCTCAGTCTAATATAACTTCAGGAGTATATGAGTATGTACATAAAGTTAAATTTCAAAGACTCTTAGGCCATAAATATGTTCCTAGTGTGTGCCGCTCCAAATGTTAACGTTATTATATTTAGCCTTTTGCCATTGACTTATGTTTTTAAATATCCACTTTCTTTTGTTTTTTATTTGTTTTTGTTTTGTTGTTGTTGTTTTCTGTTTAGTTATTAACTTTTGTATTTTGACAACATTTGTAATTACATGTATGTGTATAATCTCTTTCCCCATACGAGAGATTTGTATTTTGTTGTTTTTTTGTCAATAAAAAAAATTAAAAATATGTTCAAAAAGTCATACTTGAACCTCTGATGAATAATCCAAAGGAATCAATAATTATGTATAGAAATTTCAAGATTGAGAACTCTTTTTTCCATAAATAAATTCAATAGGTCAAATATGGACTACTGTCTGGCTAATGAAACCTCAAAAGGAGAGTATGTATTCAAAGTTAAAGTTCAAAGAGCTTTTGGACGGAAAAGAAGTACTAGAGGTCATACTTGAGCTACTGATGAAACATCAGAAGAAGTCTTTGAATATTTATGGAAAGTTCAAAATTAAGAATTCTTTGTCAAGAAATATGTTCAATAGGTCAAATATGGACTACTCTCAGTCTAATAAAACTTAGGAGTAAATGAGTATGGACATAAAGTTAAAGTTCAAAGCCTCTTGGCCATAAATATGTTCAAAATGTCATACTTGAACCACTGATGAATAATCCGAAGGAATCAATGACAATGTATAGAAATTTCAAGATTGAGAACTTTGGCAATAAAAAAAGTCCATTAGGTCAAACACGGACTACTATCTGGCTAATGAGACATCAAAAGGAGAGTATGTATTCAAAGTTAAAGTTCAAAGACCTTTTGGCTGGAAATAAGTACTAGAGGTCATACTTGAGCTACTGATGAAACATCAGAAGAAGTCTTTGAATATTTATAGAAAGTTCAAAATTAAGAATTCTTTGTCAAGAAATGTGTTCAATAGGTCAAATATGGACTACTATCATTCTAATAAAACTTTAGTAGTATATGAGTATGTACATAAAGTTAAAGTTCAAAGACTCTTAGCCCATAAATATGTTCAAAATGTCATACTTGAACCACTGATGAATAAATACGAAGGAATCAATGAGTATATATAGAAATTTCAAGATTGAGAACTCTTTGTCCAGAAATGCATTCAATAGGTCAAATGTGGAGTACTGTTAGTCTAATAAAACTTTCAGAAGTAGTGTAGAGTTTGTATATACAGTTGAAGTTCAAAGACCCTTAGGCCATAAATATGTTGAAAAAGTCATATTTGAAATACTGATGAAAAACCAGAAAAAGTATATGAGAATGTATAGAAATTTCGAGATGGAGAACTCTTTGGCCATAAATAAGTCCAGTAGGTCAAACACGGACGACTGTCTGGCTAATGAAACATCAAAAGGAGAGTATGTATTCAAAGTTAAAGTTCAAAGACCTTTTGAACGGAAAAGAAGTACTAGAGATCATACTTGAGCTACTGATGAAACATCAGAAGAAGTCTTTGAATATTTATAGAAAGTTCAAAATGAAGTATTCTTTGTCAAGAAATGTGTTCAAAAGTTCAAATATGGACTACTCTCAGTCTAATATAACTTCAGGAGTATATGAGTATGTACATAAAGTCAAAGTTCAAAGACTCTTAGGCCATAAATATGTTCCTAGTGTGTGCCGCTCCAAATGTTAACGTTATTATATTAAGCCTTTTGCCATTGACTTATGTTTTTAAATAGCCACTTTCTTTTGTTTTTTTGTTTGTTTTTGTTTTCTTGTTGTTGTTTTCGGTTTAGTAATTAACTTTTTATATTTTGACAACATTTGTAATCACATGTATGTGTATATTCTCTCTCCCCATAAGAGAGTTTTGTATTTAGCTGTTTTTTTGTCAAAAAATAAAAAATAAAAAATAAAAAAATATGTTCAAAAAGTCATGCTTGAACCTCTGATGAATAATCCAAAGTAATCAATAATTATGTATAGAAATGTCAAGATTGAGAACTCTTTGGCCATAAAAAAAGTCCAATATGTCAAACAACAACTACTATCTGGCTAATGATACATCAAAAGGAGACTATGTATTCAAATTTAAAGTTCAAAGAACTTTTGGCCGGAAAAGAAGTACTAGAGATCATACTTGAGCTACTGATGAAACATTAGAAGAAGTCTTTGAATATTTATAGAAAGTTCAAAATTAAGGATTCTTTGTCAAGAAATGGAAGCTTTAGCGTAAGTTCTGCCAGGAAGACTTAATTGTCATGTCACTTTAATTTTATCTATCCAATCACATGCTAAATACCTGGGTATAAAAGATCGGTACTTACACATGTCTGAGTTCGCAGATGCTGACGCTCCAATTCACCGCCATCCTCCCCACCACCTCCAAGTCAAATCCTTCCCTACATCCACCCCACCACCACCAGGATGGTCCCTTCCATACCTCACGGGGGGGTCGGCTGCGCCTCTGCCTTCGTCTTCAGGCAGGATATGCAGAGTCCGGACCCTCAGATTGCGAGCTACGGACGGGGCCTATGCCAATATACTTTATTGCTTGCTGGGTTGTTAATAAATGGATAATTGTCACAGTATTTATTCTCCCGAGTCTTTCTGGCAGAAATGATTTCAATAGGTCAAATATGGACTACTCTCAGTCTAATAAAACTTCAGGAGTATATGAGTATGTACATAAAGTTGAAGTTCAAAGACTCTTAGGCCATAAATATGTTCCAAGTGTGTGCCGCTCCAAATGTTAACGTTATTATATTTAGCCTTTTGCCATTGACTTGTGTTTTTAAATAGCCACTTTCTTTTGTTTGTTTTTGTTTTGTTGTTGTTTTCGGTTTAGTTATTAACTTTTTATATTTTGACAACATTTGTAATCACATGTATGTGTATATACTCTTTCCCCATACGAGAGTTTTGTATTTAGCTGTTTTTTTGTCAATAAAAAAAAAAAGAAAATATGTTCAAAAAGTCATACTTGAACCTCTGATGAATAATCCAAAGTAATCAATAAGTATGTATAGAAATTTCAAGATTGAGAACTCTTTGGCCATAAAAAAAGTCCAATATGTCAAACAACGACTACTATCTGGCTAATGATACATCAAAAGGAAAGTATGTTATTCAAAGTTAAAGTTCAAAGACCTTTTGGCTCGAAATAAGTACTAGAGGTCATACTTGAGCTGCTGATGAAACTTAAGAAGTCTTTGAATATTTTTAGAAAGTTCAAAATTAAGTATTCTTTGTCAAGAAATGTGTTCAAAGGGTCAAATATGGACTACTCTCAGTCTAATATAACTTCAGGAGTATATGAGTATGTACATAAAGTTAAATTTCAAAGACTCTTAGGCCATAAATATGTTCCTAGTGTGTGCCGCTCCAAATGTTAACGTTATTATATTTAGCCTTTTGCCATTGACTTATGTTTTTAAATATCCACTTTCTTTTGTTTTTTATTTGTTTTTGTTTTGTTGTTGTTGTTTTCTGTTTAGTTATTAACTTTTGTATTTTGACAACATTTGTAATTACATGTATGTGTATAATCTCTTTCCCCATACGAGAGATTTGTATTTTGTTGTTTTTTTGTCAATAAAAAAAATAAAAAATATGTTCAAAAAGTCATACTTGAACCTCTGATGAATAATCCAAAGGAATCAATAATTATGTATAGAAATTTCAAGATTGAGAACTCTTTTTTCCATAAATAAATTCAATAGGTCAAATATGGACTACTGTCTGGCTAATGAAACCTCAAAAGGAGAGTATGTATTCAAAGTTAAAGTTCAAAGAGCTTTTGGACGGAAAAGAAGTACTAGAGGTCATACTTGAGCTACTGATGAAACATCAGAAGAAGTCTTTGAATATTTATAGAAAGTTCAAAATTAAGAATTCTTTGTCAAGAAATATGTTCAATAGGTCAAATATGGACTACTCTCAGTCTAATAAAACTTAGGAGTAAATGAGTATGGACATAAAGTTAAAGTTCAAAGCCTGTTGGCCATAAATATGTTCAAAATGTCATACTTGAACCACTGATGAATAATCCGAAGGAATCAATGAGAATGTATAGAAATTTCAAGATTGAGAACTCTTTGTCCAGAAACGCATTCAATAGGTCAAATGTGAACTACTGTTGGTCTAATAAAACTTTCAGAATGAGTGTATGAGTATGTACATACATTTAAAGTTCAAAGACTCTTAGGCCATAAATATGTTCCTAGTGTGTGCCGCTCCAAATGTTAACGTTATTATATTTAGCCTTTTGCCATTGACTTGTGTTTTTAAATAGCCACTTTCTTGTGTTTTTTTGTTTGTTTTTGATTTGTTGTTGTTTTTCTGTTTAGTTATTAACTTTTGTATTTTGACAACATTTGTAATTACATATATGTGCATATTCTCTTTCCCCATACGAGAGTTTTGTATTTAGCTGTTTTTTTGTCAATAAAAAAAAATAAAAAAATATGTTCAAAAAGTCATACTTGAACCTCTGAATAATCCAAAGTAATCAATAAGTATGTATAGAAATTTCAAGATTGAGAACTCTTTGGCCATAAAAAAAGTCCAATATGTCAAACAACGACTACTATCTGGCTAATGATACATCAAAAGGAGAGTATGTATTCAAATTTAAAGTTCAAAGACCTTTTGGCTGTAAATAAGTACTAGATGTCATACTTGAGCTACTGATGAAACTTAAGAAGTCTTTGAATATTTATAGAAAGTTCAAAATTAAGGATTCTTTGTCAAGAAATGTGTTCCAAAGTTCAAATATGGACTACTCTCAGTCTAATATAACTTCAGGAGTATATGAGTATGTACATAAAGTTAAAGTTCAAAGACTCTTAGGCCATAAATATGTTCCTAGTGTGTGCCGCTCCAAATGTTAACGTTATTATATTTAGCCTTTTGCCATTGACTTGCCATCTGTTTAGTTATTAACTTTTGTATTTTGACAACATTTGTAATTACATGTATGTGTATAATCTCTTTCCCCATACGAGAGATTTGTATTTTGTTGTTTTTTTGTCAATACAAAAAAATTAAAATATGATCAAAAAGTTATACTTGAACCTCTGATGAATAATCCAAAGGAATCAATAATTATGTATAGAAATTTCAACATTGAGAACTCTTTGGCCATAAATAAATTCAATAGGTCAAATATGGACTACTGTCTGGTTAATGAAACCTCAAAAGGAGAGTATGGATTCAAAGTTAAAGTTCAAAGAGCTTTTGGACGGAAAAGAAGTACTAGAGGTCATACTTGAGCTACTGATGAAACATCAAAAGAAGTCTTTGAATATTTATAAAAAGTTCAAAATTAAGAATTCTTTGTCAAGAAATGTGTACAATAGGTCAAATGTGGACTACTCTCAGTCTAATAAAACTTTCAGAAGGCTTGTATGAGTTTGTATATAAAGTTGAAGTTTAAAGACCCTTAGGCCATAAACATGTTCAAAATGTCATACTTGAACCACTGATGAATAATCTGAAGGAATCAATAAGTATGTATAGAAATTTCAATATTGAGAACTTTGTCCAGAAATGCATTCAATAGGTCAAATGTGGAGTACTGTTAGTCTAATAAAACTTTCAGAAGTAGTGTAGAGTTTGTATATACAGTTGAAGTTCAAAGACCCTTAGGCCATAAATATGTTGAAAAGTCATATTTGAAATACTGATGAAAAACCAGAAAAAGTATATGAGAATGTATAGAAATTTCGAGATGGAGAACTCTTTGGCCATAAATAAGTCCAGTAGGTCAAACACGGACGACTGTCTGGCTAATGAAACATCAAAAGGAGAGTATGTATTCAAAGTTAAAGTTCAAAGACCTTTTGAACGGAAAAGAAGTACTAGAGATCATACTTGAGCTACTGATGAAACATCAGAAGAAGTCTTTGAATATTTATAGAAAGTTCAAAATTAAGTATTCTTTGTCAAGAAATGTGTTCAAAAGTTCAAATATGGACTACTCTCAGTCTAATATAACTTCAGGAGTATATGAGTATGTACATAAAGTCAAAGTTCAAAGACTCTTAGGCCATAAATATGTTCCTAGTGTGTGCCGCTCCAAATGTTAACGTTATTATATTAAGCCTTTTGCCATTGACTTATGTTTTTAAATAGCCACTTTCTTTTGTTTTTTTGTTTGTTTTTGTTTTCTTGTTGTTGTTTTCGGTTTAGTAATTAACTTTTTATATTTTGACAACATTTGTAATCACATGTATGTGTATATTCTCTCTCCCCATAAGAGAGTTTTGTATTTAGCTGTTTTTTTGACAAAAAATAAAAAATAAAAAATAAAAAAATATGTTCAAAAAGTCATGCTTGAACCTCTGATGAATAATCCAAAGTAATCAATAATTATGTATAGAAATGTCAAGATTGAGAACTCTTTGGCCATAAAAAAGTCCAATATGTCAAACAACAACTACTATCTGGCTAATGATACATCAAAAGGAGACTATGTATTCAAATTTAAAGTTCAAAGAACTTTTGGCCGGAAAAGAAGTACTAGAGATCATACTTGAGCTACTGATGAAACATTAGAAGAAGTCTTTGAATATTTATAGAAAGTTCAAAATTAAGGATTCTTTGTCAAGAAATGATTTCAATAGGTCAAATATGGACTACTCTCAGTCTAATAAAACTTCAGGAGTATATGAGTATGTACATAAAGTTGAAGTTCAAAGACTCTTAGGCCATAAATATGTTCCAAGTGTGTGCCGCTCCAAATGTTAACGTTATTATATTTAGCCTTTTGCCATTGACTTGTGTTTTTAAATAGCCACTTTCTTTTGTTTGTTTTTGTTTTGTTGTTGTTTTCGGTTTAGTTATTAACTTTTTATATTTTGACAACATTTGTAATCACATGTATGTGTATATACTCTTTCCCCATACGAGAGTTTTGTATTTAGCTGTTTTTTTGTCAATAAAAAAAAAAAGAAAATATGTTCAAAAAGTCATACTTGAACCTCTGATGAATAATCCAAAGTAATCAATAAGTATGTATAGAAATTTCAAGATTGAGAACTCTTTGGCCATAAAAAAAGTCCAATATGTCAAACAACGACTACTATCTGGCTAATGATACATCAAAAGGAAAGTATGTTATTCAAAGTTAAAGTTCAAAGACCTTTTGGCTCGAAATAAGTACTAGAGGTCATACTTGAGCTGCTGATGAAACTTAAGAAGTCTTTGAATATTTTTAGAAAGTTCAAAATTAAGTATTCTTTGTCAAGAAATGTGTTCAAAGGGTCAAATATGGACTACTCTCAGTCTAATATAACTTCAGGAGTATATGAGTATGTACATAAAGTTAAATTTCAAAGACTCTTAGGCCATAAATATGTTCCTAGTGTGTGCCGCTCCAAATGTTAACGTTATTATATTTAGCCTTTTGCCATTGACTTATGTTTTTAAATATCCACTTTCTTTTGTTTTTTATTTGTTTTTGTTTTGTTGTTGTTGTTTTCTGTTTAGTTATTAACTTTTGTATTTTGACAACATTTGTAATTACATGTATGTGTATAATCTCTTTCCCCATACGAGAGATTTGTATTTTGTTGTTTTTTTGTCAATAAAAAAAATAAAAAATATGTTCAAAAAGTCATACTTGAACCTCTGATGAATAATCCAAAGGAATCAATAATTATGTATAGAAATTTCAAGATTGAGAACTCTTTTTTCCATAAATAAATTCAATAGGTCAAATATGGACTACTGTCTGGCTAATGAAACCTCAAAAGGAGAGTATGTATTCAAAGTTAAAGTTCAAAGAGCTTTTGGACGGAAAAGAAGTACTAGAGGTCATACTTGAGCTACTGATGAAACATCAGAAGAAGTCTTTGAATATTTATAGAAAGTTCAAAATTAAGAATTCTTTGTCAAGAAATATGTTCAATAGGTCAAATATGGACTACTCTCAGTCTAATAAAACTTAGGAGTAAATGAGTATGGACATAAAGTTAAAGTTCAAAGCCTGTTGGCCATAAATATGTTCAAAATGTCATACTTGAACCACTGATGAATAATCCGAAGGAATCAATGAGAATGTATAGAAATTTCAAGATTGAGAACTCTTTGTCCAGAAACGCATTCAATAGGTCAAATGTGAACTACTGTTGGTCTAATAAAACTTTCAGAATGAGTGTATGAGTATGTACATACATTTAAAGTTCAAAGACTCTTAGGCCATAAATATGTTCCTAGTGTGTGCCGCTCCAAATGTTAACGTTATTATATTTAGCCTTTTGCCATTGACTTGTGTTTTTAAATAGCCACTTTCTTGTGTTTTTTTGTTTGTTTTTGATTTGTTGTTGTTTTTCTGTTTAGTTATTAACTTTTGTATTTTGACAACATTTGTAATTACATATATGTGCATATTCTCTTTCCCCATACGAGAGTTTTGTATTTAGCTGTTTTTTTGTCAATAAAAAAAAATAAAAAAATATGTTCAAAAAGTCATACTTGAACCTCTGAATAATCCAAAGTAATCAATAAGTATGTATAGAAATTTCAAGATTGAGAACTCTTTGGCCATAAAAAAAGTCCAATATGTCAAACAACGACTACTATCTGGCTAATGATACATCAAAAGGAGAGTATGTATTCAAATTTAAAGTTCAAAGACCTTTTGGCTGTAAATAAGTACTAGATGTCATACTTGAGCTACTGATGAAACTTAAGAAGTCTTTGAATATTTATAGAAAGTTCAAAATTAAGGATTCTTTGTCAAGAAATGTGTTCCAAAGTTCAAATATGGACTACTCTCAGTCTAATATAACTTCAGGAGTATATGAGTATGTACATAAAGTTAAAGTTCAAAGACTCTTAGGCCATAAATATGTTCCTAGTGTGTGCCGCTCCAAATGTTAACGTTATTATATTTAGCCTTTTGCCATTGACTTGCCATCTGTTTAGTTATTAACTTTTGTATTTTGACAACATTTGTAATTACATGTATGTGTATAATCTCTTTCCCCATACGAGAGATTTGTATTTTGTTGTTTTTTTGTCAATACAAAAAAATTAAAATATGATCAAAAAGTTATACTTGAACCTCTGATGAATAATCCAAAGGAATCAATAATTATGTATAGAAATTTCAACATTGAGAACTCTTTGGCCATAAATAAATTCAATAGGTCAAATATGGACTACTGTCTGGTTAATGAAACCTCAAAAGGAGAGTATGGATTCAAAGTTAAAGTTCAAAGAGCTTTTGGACGGAAAAGAAGTACTAGAGGTCATACTTGAGCTACTGATGAAACATCAAAAGAAGTCTTTGAATATTTATAAAAAGTTCAAAATTAAGAATTCTTTGTCAAGAAATGTGTACAATAGGTCAAATGTGGACTACTCTCAGTCTAATAAAACTTTCAGAAGGCTTGTATGAGTTTGTATATAAAGTTGAAGTTTAAAGACCCTTAGGCCATAAACATGTTCAAAATGTCATACTTGAACCACTGATGAATAATCTGAAGGAATCAATAAGTATGTATAGAAATTTCAATATTGAGAACTTTGTCCAGAAATGCATTCAATAGGTCAAATGTGGAGTACTGTTAGTCTAATAAAACTTTCAGAAGTAGTGTAGAGTTTGTATATACAGTTGAAGTTCAAAGACCCTTAGGCCATAAATATGTTGAAAAAGTCATATTTGAAATACTGATGAAAAACCAGAAAAAGTATATGAGAATGTATAGAAATTTCGAGATGGAGAACTCTTTGGCCATAAATAAGTCCAGTAGGTCAAACACGGACGACTGTCTGGCTAATGAAACATCAAAAGGAGAGTATGTATTCAAAGTTAAAGTTCAAAGACCTTTTGAACGGAAAAGAAGTACTAGAGATCATACTTGAGCTACTGATGAAACATCAGAAGAAGTCTTTGAATATTTATAGAAAGTTCAAAATTAAGTATTCTTTGTCAAGAAATGTGTTCAAAAGTTCAAATATGGACTACTCTCAGTCTAATATAACTTCAGGAGTATATGAGTATGTACATAAAGTCAAAGTTCAAAGACTCTTAGGCCATAAATATGTTCCTAGTGTGTGCCGCTCCAAATGTTAACGTTATTATATTAAGCCTTTTGCCATTGACTTATGTTTTTAAATAGCCACTTTCTTTTGTTTTTTTGTTTGTTTTTGTTTTCTTGTTGTTGTTTTCGGTTTAGTAATTAACTTTTTATATTTTGACAACATTTGTAATCACATGTATGTGTATATTCTCTCTCCCCATAAGAGAGTTTTGTATTTAGCTGTTTTTTTGTCAAAAAATAAAAAATAAAAAATAAAAAAATATGTTCAAAAAGTCATGCTTGAACCTCTGATGAATAATCCAAAGTAATCAATAATTATGTATAGAAATGTCAAGATTGAGAACTCTTTGGCCATAAAAAAAGTCCAATATGTCAAACAACGACTACTATCTGGCTAATGATACATCAAAAGGAGACTATGTATTCAAATTTAAAGTTCAAAGACCTTTTGGCTGTAAATAAGTACTAGATGTCATGCTTGAGCTACTGATGAAACTTACAAAGTTTTTGAATATTTATAGAAAGTTCAAAATTAAGGATTGTTTGTCAAGAAATGTGTTCAAAAGTTCAAATATGGACTACTCTCAGTCTAATATAACTTCAGGAGTATATGAGTATGTACATAAAGTCAAAGTTCAAAGACTCTTAGGCCATAAATATGTTCCTAGTGTGTGCCACTCCAAATGTTAACGTTATTATATTTAGCCTTTTGCCATTGACTTGCCATCTGTTTAGTTATTAACTTTTGTATTTTGACAACATTTGTAATTACATGTATGTGTATAATCTCTTTCCCCATACGAGAGATTTGTATTTTGTTGTTTTTTTGTCAATAAAAAAAATAAAAAAATGTTCAAAAAGTCATACTTGAATCTCTGATGAATAATCCAAAGGAATCAATAATTATGTAAAGAAATTTCAACATTGAGAACTCTTTGGCCATAAATAAATTCAATAGGTCAAATATGGACTACTGTCTGGCTAATGAAACCTCAAAAGGAAAGTATGGATTCAAAGTTAAAGTTCAAATAGCTTTTGGATGGAAAAGAAGTACTAGAGGTCATACTTGAGCGACTGATGAAACATCAGAAGAAGTCTTTGAATATTTATAGAAAGTTCAAAATTATGCACTGAAGAGATAACATTGCACAAACGTGTGCATTGAAGACATAACATTGCTTTTGCATTGCATTGCACACACGATCTAACACTGTGCATTGAAGAATAACATATACGCCATACACTTGTTCATTGCAATGCATAATTAAGTAACTCAGTTCCGATGTGCATTGAAAAGATAACATATAAGCTATGCACTTGTTCATTGCAATGCATGAATAAGTAACTAATTTCCGATGAGCATTGAAGAGAAAACATATTTGCTATTGCATGTCATTGCACACACGATCTAACGCTGTGCATTGAAGAAAAACATATACGCTATGCAATGTTTTCATTGCAATATATACGAATTATATCAATCGAATGTGTATTGAAGTGATAACATTGCTGTTGCTTTGCATTGCACAAGCGTTCTAACACTGTGCATTGAAGAATAACATATACGTTATGCAATTGTTCATTGCAATTCATTAATAAGTAACTATTTTCTGATGTGCATTGAAGAGATAACATAAGCTATGCACTTGTTAATTGCAATGCATAAATAATAAGTAACTAATTTCCGATGTGCATTGAAGAGATAACATATTTGCTATTGCATTGCATTGCACACACAATCTAATGCTGTGCATTGAAGAATAACCTATAAGCTATGCACTTTTTGCATTGCAATGCATACGAACTAACTTAATCGGATGTGCATTGAAGACATAACGTTGCTTTTGCATTGGATGGCACGAACGTTTTAAAACTATGCATTGAAGAATAACATATAAGTTATGCACTGGTTCATTGCAATGCATAAATAAGTAACTCATTTTCGATGTGCATTGAAGAGAAAACATATTTGCTATTGCATGTCATTGCACACACGATCTAACGTTGTGTACTGAAAAGATAGCATTGCTGTTGCATTGCATTGCACAAGCGTTCTAACACTGTGCATTGAAGAATAACATATATGCTATGCACTTGTTCATTGCAATGCATAAATAACTCATTTCCGATGTGCATTGAAGAGATTGCATATTTGCTATTGCATTGCATTGCACACACAATCTAACTCTGTGCATTGAAGAATAAATATGTTATGCATCATTGCAACGCATGAATAAGTAACTCATTTCCTATGTGCATTTAAGAGATAACATATTTGCTATGGCATTTCTTTGCACACACGATCTAACGCTGTGCATTGAAGAGATAACATAAGCTATGCACTTGTTGCATTGCAATGCATATACGAACTAACTTAATCGGATGTGCACTGAAGAGATAACATTGCACAAACGTGTGCATTGAAGACATAACATTGCTTTTGCATTGCATTGCACACACGATCTAACACTGTGCATTGAAGAATAACATATACGCCATACACTTGTTCATTGCAATGCATAATTAAGTAACTCAGTTCCGATGTGCATTGAAAAGATAACATATAAGCTATGCACTTGTACATTGCAATGCATGAATAAGTAACTAATTTCCTATGTGCATTTAAGAGATAACATAAGCTATGCACTTGTTGCATTGCAATGCATATACGAACTAACTTAATCGGATGTGCACTGAAGAGATAACATTGCACAAACGTGTGCATTGAAGACATAACATTGCTTTTTCATTGCATTGCACACACGATCTAACACTGTGCATTGAAGAGATAACATAAGCTATGCACTTGTTGCATTGCAATGCATATACGAACTAACTTAATCGGATGTGCACTGAAGAGATAACATTGCACAAACGTGTGCATTGAAGACATAACATTGCTTTTGCATTGCATTGCACACACGATCTAACACTGTGCATTGAAGAATAACATATACGCCATACACTTGTTCATTGCAATGCATAATTAAGTAACTCAGTTCCGATGTGCATTGAAAAGATAACATATAAGCTATGCACTTGTACATTGCAATGCATGAATAAGTAACTAATTTCCGATGAGCATTGAAGAGAAAACATATTTGCTATTGCATTTCATTGCACACGTTCTAACGCTGTGCATTGAAGATACATAGAAGCTATGCACTTTTGTTGCATTGCAATGCATACGAACTAATTTAATCGAAAGTGCATTGAAGACATAACATTGCTTTTGCATTGCACTTGTCCATTGCAATGCATAAATGTAACTAATTTTCGATGTGCATTGAAGAGATAACATTTGCTATTGCATTGCATTGCACACACGTTCTAACGCTGTGCATTGAAGATTAACCTATAAGCTATGCACTTGTTGCATTGCAATGCATACGAAATGCATACGAACTAACTTAATCGGATGTGCATTGAAGACATAACGTTGCTTTTGCATTGGATGGCACGAACGTTTGAAAACTATGCATTGAAGAATAACATAAATTATGCACTTGTTCATTGCAATGCATTAATAAGTAACTATTTTCTGATGTGCATTGAAGAGATTGCATATTTGCTATTGCATTGCATTGCATTGCACACACAATCTAACTCTGTGCACTGAAGAATAACATAGAAGCTTTGCACTTGTTGCATTGCAATGCAAACGAACTAACTCAATCGGATGTGCACTGAAGACATAACATTGCTGTTGCATAGCATTGCAAAAGCGTTCTAGAAGCGATAACATTGCTGTTGCGTTGCATTGCATAAACGATGTGCATTGAAGAATAACAAAGAAGCTATGCACTTGTTGCAGTGAAATGCATACGAACTTACTCAGTTCCGATGTGCATTGAAGAGATAACATATAAGCTATGCACTTGTTCATTGCAATGCATAAATAAGTAACTAATTTCCGATGTGCATTGAAGACATAACATTGCTTTGCATTGCATTGAACAAACGTTCTGTGCATTGAAGAATAACATAGAAGCTTTGCACTTGTTTCAATGCAATGCATACAAACTAACTCAATCGGATGTGCATTGAAGACAACATTGCTTTGGCATTGGATGACACGAATGTTTGAACACTATGCATTGAGGAATAACATATAAGTTATAACTTGTTCATTGCAATTCATAAGTAACTACAGTTATTCCGTTGTGCTTTGCGTGCATTGAGAAAAAAACATACATGCATTGCATATAAGATCAAACAATCCCTTTTTTGCATTCTTCACGCAGATTTATTTATCGCTTTGGATATCACAACAATGCATGCTTTTGCATTCCATTTTTATACAACATGACCTATTGAATATAAATGTACGTTTATATACACACACAAACATTCCCTTTGATGTGAACATATTTTTGACAAAGAATCCTCAATATTAAACTTTCTCTACATACTCATAGACTCTCTTTAAAGTTTTGATTAGTTCATTTTTGACTTATTGAATATATTTGGACAAAGGTCCACAATATTGAACAACTCGGACTCCTTTTGAGGTTTCATTAGGCATACAGTAGTCCATATTTGACCTATTGAACAGATTTTTGGCCAAAGAGTTCGCAAACGTTAACAAACATGCATTCAAGCATTCCATCAACCAGAAAATTGTCCATAATTGATTACTGAACGTCATTCTGAACATTTCATATTTCACCTGCTTTTCATCAAACACCTGCTGTTTCATCAGCCATGTACTGGTCCATATTTGATTACTGAACATATATCTTAGCCGTAGATCCTATGACCTTTCTATGCATGCTCATTAATGTTTCATTCGTAGTTCAAGTATACATTTTTGAATATATTTCTGGCCAGTCACTGAACTTTACATCCAAGCTCATAGACTCCTTTTGATGTTTCATTAGCCACACAGTAGTCAGAATTTGACTATTAAATACATTTTTGTGACAAAGAGTCCTCACTATTGAACTTTTTATACACACTTTTAGAATTCTTCTGATTTTTCATCAGTAGTATGCCTTTTTAAATACAATGTCTTTGTACTTTAACTTTATTAGTTAGTGGTGCTTGCGAAGCAAGGCATCACTATTGTTATTCTCCATACTCATTATAATTATTCCACACAAAAGTTTGGCGCGTATCTCTTCCCACACCGTTTTTCATAGACCCATTAATGAGGTGTCAAAACATTGTGCTATTTCTTTTCTAATGGTTCGGGGTTACGATGGGGCAAAAAAACGTATACACTTGTTACGCAAAAAAGTAGCCAAAAAAATCCCATAGACTTAACATTGCGACAATTTTTAACGAGTCATAACTCCGAATGAGGATTTCGTAGAAACTCGTGGGTTACCACATTTGAAGAGGCTGAATTAAGAATTCTTTGTCAAGAAATGTGTTCAATAGGTCAAATATGGACTACTCTCAGTCTAATAAAATTTAGGAGTATATGAGTATGGACATAAAGTTAAAGTTCAAAGAGTATAAGGCCATAAATATGTTCAAAAAGTCATATTTGAATCACTGGTGAAACTTCAGAAGTCTTTGAATATTTATAAAAAGTTCAAAATTAAGTGTTCTTTGTCATGAAATGTGTCAATAGGTAAAATATGGACTACTCTTAAGTCTAATAAAACTTTAGTAGTATATGAGTATGTACATAAAGTTAAAGTTCAAAGAGTATAAGGCCATAAATATGTTCAAAAAGTCATATTTGAATCACTGGTGAAACTTCAGAAGTCTTTGAATATTTATAAAAAGTTCAAAATTAAGTGTTCTTTGTCATGAAATGTGTCAATAGGTAAAATATGGACTACTCTAAGTCTAATAAAACTTTAGTAGTATATGAGTATGTACATAAAGTTAAAGTTCAAAGACTATTGGCCATAAATATGTTCAAAATGTCATACTTGAACCACTGATGAATAATCTGAAGGAATCAATAAATATGTATAGAAATTTCAATATTGAGAACTCTTTGTCCAGAAATGCATTCAATAGGTCAAATGTGGACAACTGTTAGTCTAATAAAACTTTCAGAAGGAGTGTATGAGTTTGTATATAAAGTTGAAGTTCAAAGACCCTTAGGCCATAAATATGTTGAAAAAGTCATATTTGAACTACTGATGAAAAAAAGTATATGAGAATGTATAGAAATTTCGAGATGGAGAACTCTTTGGCCATAAATAAGTCCAGTAGGTCAAACACGGACGACTGTCTGGCTAATGAAACATCAAAAGAAAAGTATGTATTCAAAGTTAAAGTTCAAAGACCTTTTGACCGGAAAAGAAGTACTAGAGGTCATACTTGAGCTACTAATGAAACATCAGAAGAAGTCTTTGAATATTTATAGAAAGTTCAAAATGAAGTATTCTTTGTCAAGAAATGTGTACAATAGGTCAAATGTGGACTACTCTTAGTCTAATAAAATGGCAGGAGTATATGAGTATGTACATAAAGTTAAAGCTCAAAGACTCTTAGGCCATAAATATGTTCAAAATGTCATACTTGAACCACTGATGAAACATCCGAAGGATACAATGAGTATGTATAGAAATTTAAAGAATGAGGACTCTTTGGCCATATATAAGTTTAAATAAGATCAAATACGGCATACTGTTTGGCTAATGAAACATCAAAAGGAAAGTATGTATTCAAAGTTAAAAGACCCTTTGGCCCCTTGTGGACTACTCTCAGTCTAATAAAACTTCAGGAGTACATGAGTATGTACATAAAATGAAAATTTCTTAGATTTGTTATAATATTTAGCATTTTGCCATTGACTTGTGTTTTTAAATAGCCATTTTCTTTTGTTTTTTTGTTTGTTTTTGTTTTGTTGTTGCTTTCTTTTTAGTTAATAACTTTTGTATTTTGACAACATTTGTAATTACATGTATGTGTATATTCTCTTTCCCCATACGATAATTTTGTATTTTGATGTTTTTTTGTCAATAAATTTTTTTTTTTTTTTTTTCAAAAAGTCATATTTGAACTAGTGATGAAAAACCAAAAAAAGTATATGAGAATGTATAGAAATTCCAAGATTGAGAACTCTTTGGCCATAAAAAAAGTCCAATAGGTCAAACATGGACTACTATCTGGCTAATGAAACATCAAAAGGAGAGTATGTATTCAAAGTTAAAGTTCAAAGAGCTTTTGGACGGAAAAGAAGTACTAGAGGTCATACTTGAGCTACTGATGAAACATCAGAAGAAGTCTTTGAATATTTATAGAAAGTTCAAAATTAAGAATTCTTTGTCAAGAAATATGTTCAATAGGTCAAATATGGACTACTCTCAGTCTAATAAACTTAGGAGTAAATGAGTATGGACATAAAGTTAAAGTTCAAAGCCTCTTGGCCATAAATATGTTCAAAATGTCATACTTGAACCACTGAAGAATAATCCGAAGAATCAATGACAATGTATAGAAATTTCAAGATTGAGAACTTTGGCAATAAAAAAAAGTTCAATAGGTCAAACACGGACTACTATCTGGCTAATGAAACATCAAAAGGAGAGTATGTATTCAAAGTTAAAGTTCAAAGACCTTTTGGCTGGAAATAAGTACTAGAGGTCATACTTGAGCTACTGATGAAACATCAAAATAAGTATTTGAATATTTATAGAAAGTTCAAAATTAAGGATTCTTTGTCAAGAAATGATTTCAATAGGTCAAATATGGACTACTCTCAGTCTAATAAAACTTCAGGAGTATATGAGTATGTACATAAAGTTGAAGTTCAAAGACTCTTATGCCATAACTATGTTTAAAAATGTCATACTTGAACCACTTATGAAACATCAGAAGGAATCAATGAGTGTGTATAGAAATTTCAAGATAGAGAACTCTTTGTCCAGAAATGCATTCAATAGGTCAAATATGGACAACTGTTAGTCTAATAAAACTTTCAGAAGGCTTGTATGAGTTTGTATATAAAGTTGAAGTTTTTAGACCCTTAGGCCATAAACATGTTCAAAATGTCATACTTGAACCACTGATGAATAATCTGAAGGAATCAATGAGTGTGTATAGAAATTTCAAGATAGAGAACTCTTTGTCCAGAAATGCATTCAATAGGTCAAATGTGGAGTACTGTTAGTCTAATAAAACTTTCAGAAGGAGTGTATGAGTTTGTATATAAAGTTGAAGTTCAAAGACCCTTAGGCCATAAATATGTTGAAAAAGTCATATTTGAACTACTGATGAAAAAAAGTATATGAGAATGTATAGAAATTTCGAGATGGAGAATTCTTTGGCCATAAATAAGTCCAGTAGGTCAAACACGGACGACTGTCTGGCTAATGAAACATCAAAAGGAAAGTATGTATTCAAAGTTAAAGTTCAAAGACCTTTTGACCGGAAAAGAAGTACTAGAGGTCATACTTGAGCTACTAATGAAACATCAGAAGAAGTCTTTGAATATTTATAGAAAGTTCAAAATGAAGTATTCTTTGTCAAGAAATGTGTACAATAGGTCAAATGTGGACTACTCTTAGTCTAATAAAACGGCAGGAGTATATGAGTATGTACATAAAGTTAAAGCTCAAAGACTCTTAGGCCATAAATATGTTCAAAATGTCATACTTGAACCACTGATGAAACATCCGAAGGATACAATGAGTATGTATAGAAATTTAAAGAATGAGGACTCTTTGGCCATATATAAGTTTAAATAAGATCAAATACGGCATACTGTTTGGCTAATGAAACATCAAAAGGAAAGTATGTATTCAAAGTTAAAAGACCCTTTGGCCCCTTGTGGACTACTCTCAGTCTAATAAAACTTCAGGAGTACATGAGTATGTACATAAAATGAAAATTTCTTAGATTTGTTATAATATTTAGCATTTTGCCATTGACTTGTGTTTTTAAATAGCCATTTTCTTTTGTTTTTTTGTTTGTTTTTGTTTTGTTGTTGCTTTCTTTTTAGTTAATAACTTTTGTATTTTGACAACATTTGTAATTACATGTATGTGTATATTCTCTTTCCCCATACGATAATTTTGTATTTTGCTGTTTTTTTGTCAATAAATTTTTTTTTTTTTTTTTTCAAAAAGTCATATTTGAACTAGTGATGAAAAACCAAAAAAAGTATATGAGAATGTATAGAAATTTCAAGATTGAGAACTCTTTGGCCATAAAAAAAGTCCAATAGGTCAAACATGGACTACTATCTGGCTAATGAAACATCAAAAGGAGAGTATGTATTCAAAGTTAAAGTTCAAAGAGCTTTTGGACGGAAAAGAAGTACTAGAGGTCATACTTGAGCTACTGATGAAGCATCAGAAGAAGTCTTTGAATATTTATAGAAAGTTCAAAATTAAGAATTCTTTGTCAAGAAATATGTTCAATAGGTCAAATATGGACTACTCTCAGTCTAATAAACTTAGGAGTAAATGAGTATGGACATAAAGTTAAAGTTCAAAGCCTCTTGGCCATAAATATGTTCAAAATGTCATACTTGAACCACTGATGAATAATCCGAAGAATCAATGACAATGTATAGAAATTTCAAGATTGAGAGCTTTGGCAATAAAAAAAAGTTCAATAGGTCAAACACGGACTACTATCTGGCTAATGAAACATCAAAAGGAGAGTATGTATTCAAAGTTAAAGTTCAAAGACCTTTTGGCTGGAAATAAGTACTAGAGGTCATACTTGAGCTACTGATGAAACATCAAAATAAGTATTTGAATATTTATAGAAAGTTCAAAATTAAGGATTCTTTGTCAAGAAATGATTTCAATAGGTCAAATATGGACTACTCTCAGTCTAATAAAACTTCAGGAGTATATGAGTATGTACATAAAGTTGAAGTTCAAAGACTCTTATGCCATAACTATGTTTAAAAATGTCATACTTGAACCACTTATGAAACATCAGAAGGAATCAATGAGTGTGTATAGAAATTTCAAGATAGAGAACTCTTTGTCCAGAAATGCATTCAATAGGTCAAATATGGACAACTGTTAGTCTAATAAAACTTTCAGAAGGCTTGTATGAGTTTGTATATAAAGTTGAAGTTTTTAGACCCTTAGGCCATAAACATGTTCAAAATGTCATACTTGAACCACTGATGAATAATCTGAAGGAATCAATGAGTGTGTGTATAGAAATTTCAAGATAGAGAACTCTTTGTCCAGAAATGCATTCAATAGGTCAAATGTGGACAACTGTTAGTCTAATAAAACTTTCAGAAGGCTTGTATGAGTTTGTATGTAAAGTTGAAGTTCAAAGACCCTTAGAACTCTTTGAACACATCCGAAGGAGTATGTATAGAAATTTCAATATTGAGAATTCTTTGGCCATAAATAAGTTTAATAGGTCAAATACCGGCTAATACTGGCTAATGAAACCTCAAAAGGAGAGTATGTATTCAAAGATAAAGTTCAAAGACCTTTTGGCCCGAAAAGAAGTACTAGAGGTCATACTTGAGTTACTGATGAAACATCAGAAGTCTTTGAATATTTATAGAAAGTTCAAAATTAAGAATTCTTTGTCAAGAAATGTGTTCAACAGGTCAAATATGGACTACTATCATTCTAATAAAACTTTAGTAGTATATGAGTATGTACATAAAGTTAAAGTTCAAAGACTCTTAGGCCATAAATATGTTCAAAATGTCATACTTGAACCACTGATGAATAATCTGAAGGAATCAATAAATATGTATAGAAATTTCAATATTGAGAACTCTTTGTCCAGAAATGCATTCAATAGGTCAAATGTGGACAACTGTTAGTCTAATAAAACTTTCAGAAGGAGTGTATGAGTTTGTATATAAAGTTGAAGTTCAAAGACCCTTAGGCCATAAATATGTTGAAAAAGTCATATTTGAACTACTGATGAAAAAAAGTATATGAGAATGTATAGAAATTTCGAGATGGAGAACTCTTTGGCCATAAATAAGTCCAGTAGGTCAAACACGGACGACTGTCTGGCTAATGAAACATCAAAAGAAAAGTATGTATTCAAAGTTAAAGTTCAAAGACCTTTTGACCGGAAAAGAAGTACTAGAGGTCATACTTGAGCTACTAATGAAACATCAGAAGAAGTCTTTGAATATTTATAGAAAGTTCAAAATGAAGTATTCTTTGTCAAGAAATGTGTACAATAGGTCAAATGTGGACTACTCTTAGTCTAATAAAACGGCAGGATTATATGAGTATGTACATAAAATTAAAGCTCAAAGACTCTTAGGCCATAAATATGTTCAAAATGTCATACTTGAACCACTGATGAAACATCCGAAGGATACAATGAGTATGTATAGAAATTTAAAGAATGAGGACTCTTTGGCCATATATAAGTTTAAATAAGATCAAATACGGCATACTGTTTGGCTAATGAAACATCAAAAGGAAAGTATGTATTCAAAGTTAAAAGACCCTTTGGCCCCTTGTGGACTACTCTCAGTCTAATAAAACTTCAGGAGTACATGAGTATGTACATAAAATGAAAATTTCTTAGATTTGTTATAATATTTAGCATTTTGCCATTGACTTGTGTTTTTAAATAGCCATTTTCTTTTCTTTTGTTTTTTTGTTTGTTTTTGTTTTGTTGTTGCTTTCTTTTTAGTTAATAACTTTTGTATTTTGACAACATTTGTAATTACATGTATGTGTATATTCTCTTTCCCCATACGATAATTTTGTATTTTGCTGTTTTTTTGTCAATAAATTTTTTTTTTTTTTTTTTCAAAAAGTCATATTTGAACTAGTGATGAAAAAACAAAAAAAGTATATGAGAATGTATAGAAATTTCAAGATTGAGAACTCTTTGGCCATAAAAAAAGTCCAATAGGTCAAACATGGACTACTATCTGGCTAATGAAACATCAAAAGGAGAGTATGTATTCAAAGTTAAAGTTCAAAGAGCTTTTGGACGGAAAAGAAGTACTAGAGGTCATACTTGAGCTACTGATGAAACATCAGAAGAAGTCTTTGAATATTTATAGAAAGTTCAAAATTAAGAATTCTTTGTCAAGAAATATGTTCAATAGGTCAAATATGGACTACTCTCAGTCTAATAAACTTAGGAGTAAATGAGTATGGACATAAAGTTAAAGTTCAAAGCCTCTTGGCCATAAATATGTTCAAAATGTCATACTTGAACCACTGATGAATAATCCGAAGAATCAATGACAATGTATAGAAATTTCAAGATTGAGAACTTTGGCAATAAAAAAAAGTTCAATAGGTCAAACACGGACTACTATCTGGCTAATGAAACATCAAAAGGAGAGTATGTATTCAAAGTTAAAGTTCAAAGACCTTTTGGCTGGAAATAAGTACTAGAGGTCATACTTGAGCTACTGATGAAACATCAAAATAAGTATTTGAATATTTATAGAAAGTTCAAAATTAAGGATTCTTTGTCAAGAAAGTATTTCAATAGGTCAAATATGGACTACCCTCAGTCTAATAAAACTTCAGGAGTATATGAGTATGTACATAAAGTTGAAGTTCAAAGACTCTTATGCCATAACTATGGCTAAAAATGTCATACTTGAACCACTTATGAAACATCAGAAGGAATCAATGAGTGTGTATAGAAATTTCAAGATAGAGAACTCTTTGTCCAGAAATGCATTCAATAGGTCAAATGTGGACAACTGTTAGTCTAATAAAACTTTCAGAAGACTTGTATGAGTTTGTATATAAAGTTGAAGTTTAAAGACCCTTAGGCCATAAACATGTTCAAAATGTCATACTTGAACCACTGATGAATAATCTGAAGGAATCAATGAGTGTGTATAGAAATTTCAAGATAGAGAACTCTTTGTCCAGAAATGCATTCAATAGGTCAAATGTGGACAACTGTTAGTCTAATAAAACTTTCAGAAGGCTTGTATGAGTTTGTATGTAAAGTTGAAGTTCAAAGACCCTTAGAACTCTTTGAACACATCCGAAGGAGTATGTATAGAAATTTCAATATTGAGAATTCTTTGGCCATAAATAAGTTTAATAGGTCAAATACCGGCTAATACTGGCTAATGAAACCTCAAAAGGAGAGTATGTATTCAAAGATAAAGTTCAAAGACCTTTTGGCCCGAAAAGAATACTAGAGGTCATACTTGAGTTACTGATGAAACATCAGAAGTCTTTGAATATTTATAGAAAGTTCAAAATTAAGAATTCTTTGTCAAGAAATGTGTTCAACAGGTCAAATATGGACTACTATCATTCTAATAAAACTTTAGTAGTATATGAGTATGTACATAAAGTTAAAGTTCAAAGACTCTTAGGCCATAAATATGTTCAAAATGTCATACTTGAACCACTGATGAATAATCTGAAGGAATCAATAAATATGTATAGAAATTTCAATATTGAGAACTCTTTGTCCAGAAATGCATTCAATAGGTCAAATGTGGACAACTGTTAGTCTAATAAAACTTTCAGAAGGAGTGTATGAGTTTGTATATAAAGTTGAAGTTCAAAGACCCTTAGGCCATAAATATGTTGAAAAAGTCATATTTGAACTACTGATGAAAAAAAGTATATGAGAATGTATAGAAATTTCGAGATGGAGAACTCTTTGGCCATAAATAAGTCCAGTAGGTCAAACACGGACGACTGTCTGGCTAATGAAACATCAAAAGAAAAGTATGTATTCAAAGTTAAAGTTCAAAGACCTTTTGACCGGAAAAGAAGTACTAGAGGTCATACTTGAGCTACTAATGAAACATCAGAAGAAGTCTTTGAATATTTATAGAAAGTTCAAAATGAAGTATTCTTTGTCAAGAAATGTGTACAATAGGTCAAATGTGGACTACTCTTAGTCTAATAAAACGGCAGGAGTATATGAGTATGTACATAAAGTTAAAGCTCAAAGACTCTTAGGCCATAAATATGTTCAAAATGTCATACTTGAACCACTGATGAAACATCCGAAGGATACAATGAGTATGTATAGAAATTTAAAGAATGAGGACTCTTTGGCCATATATAAGTTTAAATAAGATCAAATACGGCATACTGTTTGGCTAATGAAACATCAAAAGGAAAGTATGTATTCAAAGTTAAAAGACCCTTTGGCCCCTTGTGGACTACTCTCAGTCTAATAAAACTTCAGGAGTACATGAGTATGTACATAAAATGAAAATTTCTTAGATTTGTTATAATATTTAGCATTTTGCCATTGACTTGTGTTTTTAAATAGCCATTTTCTTTTGTTTTTTTGTTTGTTTTTGTTTTGTTGTTGCTTTCTTTTTAGTTAATAACTTTTGTATTTTGACAACATTTGTAATTACATGTATGTGTATATTCTCTTTCCCCATACGATAATTTTGTATTTTGCTGTTTTTTTGTCAATAAATTTTTTTTTTTTTTTTTTCAAAAAGTCATATTTGAACTAGTGATGAAAAACCAAAAAAAGTATATGAGAATGTATAGAAATTTCAAGATTGAGAACTCTTTGGCCATAAAAAAAGTCCAATAGGTCAAACATGGACTACTATCTGGCTAATGAAACATCAAAAGGAGAGTATGTATTCAAAGTTAAAGTTCAAAGAGCTTTTGGACGGAAAAGAAGTACTAGAGGTCATACTTGAGCTACTGATGAAACATCAGAAGAAGTCTTTGAATATTTATAGAAAGTTCAAAATTAAGAATTCTTTGTCAAGAAATATGTTCAATAGGTCAAATATGGACTACTCTCAGTCTAATAAACTTAGGAGTAAATGAGTATGGACATAAAGTTAAAGTTCAAAGCCTCTTGGCCATAAATATGTTCAAAATGTCATACTTGAACCACTGATGAATAATCCGAAGAATCAATGACAATGTATAGAAATTTCAAGATTGAGAGCTTTGGCAATAAAAAAAAGTTCAATAGGTCAAACACGGACTACTATCTGGCTAATGAAACATCAAAAGGAGAGTATGTATTCAAAGTTAAAGTTCAAAGACCTTTTGGCTGGAAATAAGTACTAGAGGTCATACTTGAGCTACTGATGAAACATCAAAATAAGTATTTGAATATTTATAGAAAGTTCAAAATTAAGGATTCTTTGTCAAGAAATGATTTCAATAGGTCAAATATGGACTACTCTCAGTCTAATAAAACTTTAGGAGTATATGAGTATGTACATAAAGTTGAAGTTCAAAGACTCTTATGCCATAACTATGTTTAAAAATGTCATACTTGAACCACTTATGAAACATCAGAAGGAATCAATGAGTGTGTATAGAAATTTCAAGATAGAGAACTCTTTGTCCAGAAATGCATTCAATAGGTCAAATATGGACAACTGTTAGTCTAATAAAACTTTCAGAAGGCTTGTATGAGTTTGTATATAAAGTTGAAGTTTTTAGACCCTTAGGCCATAAACATGTTCAAAATGTCATACTTGAACCACTGATGAATAATCTGAAGGAATCAATGAGTGTGTATAGAAATTTCAAGATAGAGAACTCTTTGTCCAGAAATGCATTCAATAGGTCAAATGTGGACAACTGTTAGTCTAATAAAACTTTCAGAAGGCTTGTATGAGTTTGTATGTAAAGTTGAAGTTCAAAGACCCTTAGAACTCTTTGAACACATCCGAAGGAGTATGTATAGAAATTTCAATATTGAGAATTCTTTGGCCATAAATAAGTTTAATAGGTCAAATACCGGCTAATACTGGCTAATGAAACCTCAAAAGGAGAGTATGTATTCAAAGATAAAGTTCAAAGACCTTTTGGCCCGAAAAGAAGTACTAGAGGTCATACTTGAGTTACTGATGAAACATCAGAAGTCTTTGAATATTTATAGAAAGTTCAAAATTAAGAATTCTTTGTCAAGAAATGTGTTCAACAGGTCAAATATGGACTACTATCATTCTAATAAAACTTTAGTAGTATATGAGTATGTACATAAAGTTAAAGTTCAAAGACTCTTAGGCCATAAATATGTTCAAAATGTCATACTTGAACCACTGATGAATAATCTGAAGGAATCAATAAATATGTATAGAAATTTCAATATTGAGAACTCTTTGTCCAGAAATGCATTCAATAGGTCAAATGTGGACAACTGTTAGTCTAATAAAACTTTCAGAAGGAGTGTATGAGTTTGTATATAAAGTTGAAGTTCAAAGACCCTTAGGCCATAAATATGTTGAAAAAGTCATATTTGAACTACTGATGAAAAAAAGTATATGAGAATGTATAGAAATTTCGAGATGGAGAACTCTTTGGCCATAAATAAGTCCAGTAGGTCAAACACGGACGACTGTCTGGCTAATGAAACATCAAAAGAAAAGTATGTATTCAAAGTTAAAGTTCAAAGACCTTTTGACCGGAAAAGAAGTACTAGAGGTCATACTTGAGCTACTAATGAAACATCAGAAGAAGTCTTTGAATATTTATAGAAAGTTCAAAATGAAGTATTCTTTGTCAAGAAATGTGTACAATAGGTCAAATGTGGACTACTCTTAGTCTAATAAAACGGCAGGAGTATATGAGTATGTACATAAAGTTAAAGCTCAAAGACTCTTAGGCCATAAATATGTTCAAAATGTCATACTTGAACCACTGATGAAACATCCGAAGGATACAATGAGTATGTATAGAAATTTAAAGAATGAGGACTCTTTGGCCATATATAAGTTTAAATAAGATCAAATACGGCATACTGTTTGGCTAATGAAACATCAAAAGGAAAGTATGTATTCAAAGTTAAAAGACCCTTTGGCCCCTTGTGGACTACTCTCAGTCTAATAAAACTTCAGGAGTACATGAGTATGTACATAAAATGAAAATTTCTTAGATTTGTTATAATATTTAGCATTTTGCCATTGACTTGTGTTTTTAAATAGCCATTTTCTTTTGTTTTTTTGTTTGTTTTTGTTTTGTTGTTGCTTTCTTTTTAGTTAATAACTTTTGTATTTTGACAACATTTGTAATTACATGTATGTGTATATTCTCTTTCCCCATACGATAATTTTGTATTTTGATGTTTTTTTGTCAATAAATTTTTTTTTTTTTTTTTTCAAAAAGTCATATTTGAACTAGTGATGAAAAACCAAAAAAAGTATATGAGAATGTATAGAAATTCCAAGATTGAGAACTCTTTGGCCATAAAAAAAGTCCAATAGGTCAAACATGGACTACTATCTGGCTAATGAAACATCAAAAGGAGAGTATGTATTCAAAGTTAAAGTTCAAAGAGCTTTTGGACGGAAAAGAAGTACTAGAGGTCATACTTGAGCTACTGATGAAACATCAGAAGAAGTCTTTGAATATTTATAGAAAGTTCAAAATTAAGAATTCTTTGTCAAGAAATATGTTCAATAGGTCAAATATGGACTACTCTCAGTCTAATAAACTTAGGAGTAAATGAGTATGGACATAAAGTTAAAGTTCAAAGCCTCTTGGCCATAAATATGTTCAAAATGTCATACTTGAACCACTGAAGAATAATCCGAAGAATCAATGACAATGTATAGAAATTTCAAGATTGAGAACTTTGGCAATAAAAAAAAGTTCAATAGGTCAAACACGGACTACTATCTGGCTAATGAAACATCAAAAGGAGAGTATGTATTCAAAGTTAAAGTTCAAAGACCTTTTGGCTGGAAATAAGTACTAGAGGTCATACTTGAGCTACTGATGAAACATCAAAATAAGTATTTGAATATTTATAGAAAGTTCAAAATTAAGGATTCTTTGTCAAGAAATGATTTCAATAGGTCAAATATGGACTACTCTCAGTCTAATAAAACTTCAGGAGTATATGAGTATGTACATAAAGTTGAAGTTCAAAGACTCTTATGCCATAACTATGTTTAAAAATGTCATACTTGAACCACTTATGAAACATCAGAAGGAATCAATGAGTGTGTATAGAAATTTCAAGATAGAGAACTCTTTGTCCAGAAATGCATTCAATAGGTCAAATATGGACAACTGTTAGTCTAATAAAACTTTCAGAAGGCTTGTATGAGTTTGTATATAAAGTTGAAGTTTTTAGACCCTTAGGCCATAAACATGTTCAAAATGTCATACTTGAACCACTGATGAATAATCTGAAGGAATCAATGAGTGTGTATAGAAATTTCAAGATAGAGAACTCTTTGTCCAGAAATGCATTCAATAGGTCAAATGTGGAGTACTGTTAGTCTAATAAAACTTTCAGAAGGAGTGTATGAGTTTGTATATAAAGTTGAAGTTCAAAGACCCTTAGGCCATAAATATGTTGAAAAAGTCATATTTGAACTACTGATGAAAAAAAGTATATGAGAATGTATAGAAATTTCGAGATGGAGAATTCTTTGGCCATAAATAAGTCCAGTAGGTCAAACACGGACGACTGTCTGGCTAATGAAACATCAAAAGGAAAGTATGTATTCAAAGTTAAAGTTCAAAGACCTTTTGACCGGAAAAGAAGTACTAGAGGTCATACTTGAGCTACTAATGAAACATCAGAAGAAGTCTTTGAATATTTATAGAAAGTTCAAAATGAAGTATTCTTTGTCAAGAAATGTGTACAATAGGTCAAATGTGGACTACTCTTAGTCTAATAAAACGGCAGGAGTATATGAGTATGTACATAAAGTTAAAGCTCAAAGACTCTTAGGCCATAAATATGTTCAAAATGTCATACTTGAACCACTGATGAAACATCCGAAGGATACAATGAGTATGTATAGAAATTTAAAGAATGAGGACTCTTTGGCCATATATAAGTTTAAATAAGATCAAATACGGCATACTGTTTGGCTAATGAAACATCAAAAGGAAAGTATGTATTCAAAGTTAAAAGACCCTTTGGCCCCTTGTGGACTACTCTCAGTCTAATAAAACTTCAGGAGTACATGAGTATGTACATAAAATGAAAATTTCTTAGATTTGTTATAATATTTAGCATTTTGCCATTGACTTGTGTTTTTAAATAGCCATTTTCTTTTGTTTTTTTGTTTGTTTTTGTTTTGTTGTTGCTTTCTTTTTAGTTAATAACTTTTGTATTTTGACAACATTTGTAATTACATGTATGTGTATATTCTCTTTCCCCATACGATAATTTTGTATTTTGCTGTTTTTTTGTCAATAAATTTTTTTTTTTTTTTTTCAAAAAGTCATATTTGAACTAGTGATGAAAAACCAAAAAAAGTATATGAGAATGTATAGAAATTTCAAGATTGAGAACTCTTTGGCCATAAAAAAAGTCCAATAGGTCAAACATGGACTACTATCTGGCTAATGAAACATCAAAAGGAGAGTATGTATTCAAAGTTAAAGTTCAAAGAGCTTTTGGACGGAAAAGAAGTACTAGAGGTCATACTTGAGCTACTGATGAAGCATCAGAAGAAGTCTTTGAATATTTATAGAAAGTTCAAAATTAAGAATTCTTTGTCAAGAAATATGTTCAATAGGTCAAATATGGACTACTCTCAGTCTAATAAACTTAGGAGTAAATGAGTATGGACATAAAGTTAAAGTTCAAAGCCTCTTGGCCATAAATATGTTCAAAATGTCATACTTGAACCACTGATGAATAATCCGAAGAATCAATGACAATGTATAGAAATTTCAAGATTGAGAGCTTTGGCAATAAAAAAAAGTTCAATAGGTCAAACACGGACTACTATCTGGCTAATGAAACATCAAAAGGAGAGTATGTATTCAAAGTTAAAGTTCAAAGACCTTTTGGCTGGAAATAAGTACTAGAGGTCATACTTGAGCTACTGATGAAACATCAAAATAAGTATTTGAATATTTATAGAAAGTTCAAAATTAAGGATTCTTTGTCAAGAAATGATTTCAATAGGTCAAATATGGACTACTCTCAGTCTAATAAAACTTCAGGAGTATATGAGTATGTACATAAAGTTGAAGTTCAAAGACTCTTATGCCATAACTATGTTTAAAAATGTCATACTTGAACCACTTATGAAACATCAGAAGGAATCAATGAGTGTGTATAGAAATTTCAAGATAGAGAACTCTTTGTCCAGAAATGCATTCAATAGGTCAAATATGGACAACTGTTAGTCTAATAAAACTTTCAGAAGGCTTGTATGAGTTTGTATATAAAGTTGAAGTTTTTAGACCCTTAGGCCATAAACATGTTCAAAATGTCATACTTGAACCACTGATGAATAATCTGAAGGAATCAATGAGTGTGTGTATAGAAATTTCAAGATAGAGAACTCTTTGTCCAGAAATGCATTCAATAGGTCAAATGTGGACAACTGTTAGTCTAATAAAACTTTCAGAAGGCTTGTATGAGTTTGTATGTAAAGTTGAAGTTCAAAGACCCTTAGAACTCTTTGAACACATCCGAAGGAGTATGTATAGAAATTTCAATATTGAGAATTCTTTGGCCATAAATAAGTTTAATAGGTCAAATACCGGCTAATACTGGCTAATGAAACCTCAAAAGGAGAGTATGTATTCAAAGATAAAGTTCAAAGACCTTTTGGCCCGAAAAGAAGTACTAGAGGTCATACTTGAGTTACTGATGAAACATCAGAAGTCTTTGAATATTTATAGAAAGTTCAAAATTAAGAATTCTTTGTCAAGAAATGTGTTCAACAGGTCAAATATGGACTACTATCATTCTAATAAAACTTTAGTAGTATATGAGTATGTACATAAAGTTAAAGTTCAAAGACTCTTAGGCCATAAATATGTTCAAAATGTCATACTTGAACCACTGATGAATAATCTGAAGGAATCAATAAATATGTATAGAAATTTCAATATTGAGAACTCTTTGTCCAGAAATGCATTCAATAGGTCAAATGTGGACAACTGTTAGTCTAATAAAACTTTCAGAAGGAGTGTATGAGTTTGTATATAAAGTTGAAGTTCAAAGACCCTTAGGCCATAAATATGTTGAAAAAGTCATATTTGAACTACTGATGAAAAAAAGTATATGAGAATGTATAGAAATTTCGAGATGGAGAACTCTTTGGCCATAAATAAGTCCAGTAGGTCAAACACGGACGACTGTCTGGCTAATGAAACATCAAAAGAAAAGTATGTATTCAAAGTTAAAGTTCAAAGACCTTTTGACCGGAAAAGAAGTACTAGAGGTCATACTTGAGCTACTAATGAAACATCAGAAGAAGTCTTTGAATATTTATAGAAAGTTCAAAATGAAGTATTCTTTGTCAAGAAATGTGTACAATAGGTCAAATGTGGACTACTCTTAGTCTAATAAAACGGCAGGATTATATGAGTATGTACATAAAATTAAAGCTCAAAGACTCTTAGGCCATAAATATGTTCAAAATGTCATACTTGAACCACTGATGAAACATCCGAAGGATACAATGAGTATGTATAGAAATTTAAAGAATGAGGACTCTTTGGCCATATATAAGTTTAAATAAGATCAAATACGGCATACTGTTTGGCTAATGAAACATCAAAAGGAAAGTATGTATTCAAAGTTAAAAGACCCTTTGGCCCCTTGTGGACTACTCTCAGTCTAATAAAACTTCAGGAGTACATGAGTATGTACATAAAATGAAAATTTCTTAGATTTGTTATAATATTTAGCATTTTGCCATTGACTTGTGTTTTTAAATAGCCATTTTCTTTTCTTTTGTTTTTTTGTTTGTTTTTGTTTTGTTGTTGCTTTCTTTTTAGTTAATAACTTTTGTATTTTGACAACATTTGTAATTACATGTATGTGTATATTCTCTTTCCCCATACGATAATTTTGTATTTTGCTGTTTTTTTGTCAATAAATTTTTTTTTTTTTTTTTTCAAAAAGTCATATTTGAACTAGTGATGAAAAAACAAAAAAAGTATATGAGAATGTATAGAAATTTCAAGATTGAGAACTCTTTGGCCATAAAAAAAGTCCAATAGGTCAAACATGGACTACTATCTGGCTAATGAAACATCAAAAGGAGAGTATGTATTCAAAGTTAAAGTTCAAAGAGCTTTTGGACGGAAAAGAAGTACTAGAGGTCATACTTGAGCTACTGATGAAACATCAGAAGAAGTCTTTGAATATTTATAGAAAGTTCAAAATTAAGAATTCTTTGTCAAGAAATATGTTCAATAGGTCAAATATGGACTACTCTCAGTCTAATAAACTTAGGAGTAAATGAGTATGGACATAAAGTTAAAGTTCAAAGCCTCTTGGCCATAAATATGTTCAAAATGTCATACTTGAACCACTGATGAATAATCCGAAGAATCAATGACAATGTATAGAAATTTCAAGATTGAGAACTTTGGCAATAAAAAAAAGTTCAATAGGTCAAACACGGACTACTATCTGGCTAATGAAACATCAAAAGGAGAGTATGTATTCAAAGTTAAAGTTCAAAGACCTTTTGGCTGGAAATAAGTACTAGAGGTCATACTTGAGCTACTGATGAAACATCAAAATAAGTATTTGAATATTTATAGAAAGTTCAAAATTAAGGATTCTTTGTCAAGAAAGTATTTCAATAGGTCAAATATGGACTACCCTCAGTCTAATAAAACTTCAGGAGTATATGAGTATGTACATAAAGTTGAAGTTCAAAGACTCTTATGCCATAACTATGGCTAAAAATGTCATACTTGAACCACTTATGAAACATCAGAAGGAATCAATGAGTGTGTATAGAAATTTCAAGATAGAGAACTCTTTGTCCAGAAATGCATTCAATAGGTCAAATGTGGACAACTGTTAGTCTAATAAAACTTTCAGAAGACTTGTATGAGTTTGTATATAAAGTTGAAGTTTAAAGACCCTTAGGCCATAAACATGTTCAAAATGTCATACTTGAACCACTGATGAATAATCTGAAGGAATCAATGAGTGTGTATAGAAATTTCAAGATAGAGAACTCTTTGTCCAGAAATGCATTCAATAGGTCAAATGTGGACAACTGTTAGTCTAATAAAACTTTCAGAAGGCTTGTATGAGTTTGTATGTAAAGTTGAAGTTCAAAGACCCTTAGAACTCTTTGAACACATCCGAAGGAGTATGTATAGAAATTTCAATATTGAGAATTCTTTGGCCATAAATAAGTTTAATAGGTCAAATACCGGCTAATACTGGCTAATGAAACCTCAAAAGGAGAGTATGTATTCAAAGATAAAGTTCAAAGACCTTTTGGCCCGAAAAGAATACTAGAGGTCATACTTGAGTTACTGATGAAACATCAGAAGTCTTTGAATATTTATAGAAAGTTCAAAATTAAGAATTCTTTGTCAAGAAATGTGTTCAACAGGTCAAATATGGACTACTATCATTCTAATAAAACTTTAGTAGTATATGAGTATGTACATAAAGTTAAAGTTCAAAGACTCTTAGGCCATAAATATGTTCAAAATGTCATACTTGAACCACTGATGAATAATCTGAAGGAATCAATAAATATGTATAGAAATTTCAATATTGAGAACTCTTTGTCCAGAAATGCATTCAATAGGTCAAATGTGGACAACTGTTAGTCTAATAAAACTTTCAGAAGGAGTGTATGAGTTTGTATATAAAGTTGAAGTTCAAAGACCCTTAGGCCATAAATATGTTGAAAAAGTCATATTTGAACTACTGATGAAAAAAAGTATATGAGAATGTATAGAAATTTCGAGATGGAGAACTCTTTGGCCATAAATAAGTCCAGTAGGTCAAACACGGACGACTGTCTGGCTAATGAAACATCAAAAGAAAAGTATGTATTCAAAGTTAAAGTTCAAAGACCTTTTGACCGGAAAAGAAGTACTAGAGGTCATACTTGAGCTACTAATGAAACATCAGAAGAAGTCTTTGAATATTTATAGAAAGTTCAAAATGAAGTATTCTTTGTCAAGAAATGTGTACAATAGGTCAAATGTGGACTACTCTTAGTCTAATAAAACGGCAGGAGTATATGAGTATGTACATAAAGTTAAAGCTCAAAGACTCTTAGGCCATAAATATGTTCAAAATGTCATACTTGAACCACTGATGAAACATCCGAAGGATACAATGAGTATGTATAGAAATTTAAAGAATGAGGACTCTTTGGCCATATATAAGTTTAAATAAGATCAAATACGGCATACTGTTTGGCTAATGAAACATCAAAAGGAAAGTATGTATTCAAAGTTAAAAGACCCTTTGGCCCCTTGTGGACTACTCTCAGTCTAATAAAACTTCAGGAGTACATGAGTATGTACATAAAATGAAAATTTCTTAGATTTGTTATAATATTTAGCATTTTGCCATTGACTTGTGTTTTTAAATAGCCATTTTCTTTTGTTTTTTTGTTTGTTTTTGTTTTGTTGTTGCTTTCTTTTTAGTTAATAACTTTTGTATTTTGACAACATTTGTAATTACATGTATGTGTATATTCTCTTTCCCCATACGATAATTTTGTATTTTGCTGTTTTTTTGTCAATAAATTTTTTTTTTTTTTTTTTCAAAAAGTCATATTTGAACTAGTGATGAAAAACCAAAAAAAGTATATGAGAATGTATAGAAATTTCAAGATTGAGAACTCTTTGGCCATAAAAAAAGTCCAATAGGTCAAACATGGACTACTATCTGGCTAATGAAACATCAAAAGGAGAGTATGTATTCAAAGTTAAAGTTCAAAGAGCTTTTGGACGGAAAAGAAGTACTAGAGGTCATACTTGAGCTACTGATGAAACATCAGAAGAAGTCTTTGAATATTTATAGAAAGTTCAAAATTAAGAATTCTTTGTCAAGAAATATGTTCAATAGGTCAAATATGGACTACTCTCAGTCTAATAAACTTAGGAGTAAATGAGTATGGACATAAAGTTAAAGTTCAAAGCCTCTTGGCCATAAATATGTTCAAAATGTCATACTTGAACCACTGATGAATAATCCGAAGAATCAATGACAATGTATAGAAATTTCAAGATTGAGAGCTTTGGCAATAAAAAAAAGTTCAATAGGTCAAACACGGACTACTATCTGGCTAATGAAACATCAAAAGGAGAGTATGTATTCAAAGTTAAAGTTCAAAGACCTTTTGGCTGGAAATAAGTACTAGAGGTCATACTTGAGCTACTGATGAAACATCAAAATAAGTATTTGAATATTTATAGAAAGTTCAAAATTAAGGATTCTTTGTCAAGAAATGATTTCAATAGGTCAAATATGGACTACTCTCAGTCTAATAAAACTTTAGGAGTATATGAGTATGTACATAAAGTTGAAGTTCAAAGACTCTTATGCCATAACTATGTTTAAAAATGTCATACTTGAACCACTTATGAAACATCAGAAGGAATCAATGAGTGTGTATAGAAATTTCAAGATAGAGAACTCTTTGTCCAGAAATGCATTCAATAGGTCAAATATGGACAACTGTTAGTCTAATAAAACTTTCAGAAGGCTTGTATGAGTTTGTATATAAAGTTGAAGTTTTTAGACCCTTAGGCCATAAACATGTTCAAAATGTCATACTTGAACCACTGATGAATAATCTGAAGGAATCAATGAGTGTGTATAGAAATTTCAAGATAGAGAACTCTTTGTCCAGAAATGCATTCAATAGGTCAAATGTGGACAACTGTTAGTCTAATAAAACTTTCAGAAGGCTTGTATGAGTTTGTATGTAAAGTTGAAGTTCAAAGACCCTTAGAACTCTTTGAACACATCCGAAGGAGTATGTATAGAAATTTCAATATTGAGAATTCTTTGGCCATAAATAAGTTTAATAGGTCAAATACCGGCTAATACTGGCTAATGAAACCTCAAAAGGAGAGTATGTATTCAAAGATAAAGTTCAAAGACCTTTTGGCCCGAAAAGAAGTACTAGAGGTCATACTTGAGTTACTGATGAAACATCAGAAGTCTTTGAATATTTATAGAAAGTTCAAAATTAAGAATTCTTTGTCAAGAAATGTGTTCAACAGGTCAAATATGGACTACTATCATTCTAATAAAACTTTAGTAGTATATGAGTATGTACATAAAGTTAAAGTTCAAAGACTCTTAGGCCATAAATATGTTCAAAATGTCATACTTGAACCACTGATGAATAATCTGAAGGAATCAATAAATATGTATAGAAATTTCAATATTGAGAACTCTTTGTCCAGAAATGCATTCAATAGGTCAAATGTGGACAACTGTTAGTCTAATAAAACTTTCAGAAGGAGTGTATGAGTTTGTATATAAAGTTGAAGTTCAAAGACCCTTAGGCCATAAATATGTTGAAAAAGTCATATTTGAACTACTGATGAAAAAAAGTATATGAGAATGTATAGAAATTTCGAGATGGAGAACTCTTTGGCCATAAATAAGTCCAGTAGGTCAAACACGGACGACTGTCTGGCTAATGAAACATCAAAAGAAAAGTATGTATTCAAAGTTAAAGTTCAAAGACCTTTTGACCGGAAAAGAAGTACTAGAGGTCATACTTGAGCTACTAATGAAACATCAGAAGAAGTCTTTGAATATTTATAGAAAGTTCAAAATGAAGTATTCTTTGTCAAGAAATGTGTACAATAGGTCAAATGTGGACTACTCTTAGTCTAATAAAACGGCAGGAGTATATGAGTATGTACATAAAGTTAAAGCTCAAAGACTCTTAGGCCATAAATATGTTCAAAATGTCATACTTGAACCACTGATGAAACATCCGAAGGATACAATGAGTATGTATAGAAATTTAAAGAATGAGGACTCTTTGGCCATATATAAGTTTAAATAAGATCAAATACGGCATACTGTTTGGCTAATGAAACATCAAAAGGAAAGTATGTATTCAAAGTTAAAAGACCCTTTGGCCCCTTGTGGACTACTCTCAGTCTAATAAAACTTCAGGAGTACATGAGTATGTACATAAAATGAAAATTTCTTAGATTTGTTATAATATTTAGCATTTTGCCATTGACTTGTGTTTTTAAATAGCCATTTTCTTTTGTTTTTTTGTTTGTTTTTGTTTTGTTGTTGCTTTCTTTTTAGTTAATAACTTTTGTATTTTGACAACATTTGTAATTACATGTATGTGTATATTCTCTTTCCCCATACGATAATTTTGTATTTTGCTGTTTTTTTGTCAATAAATTTTTTTTTTTTTTTTTTCAAAAAGTCATATTTGAACTAGTGATGAAAAACCAAAAAAAGTATATGAGAATGTATAGAAATTTCAAGATTGAGAACTCTTTGGCCATAAAAAAAGTCCAATAGGTCAAACATGGACTACTATCTGGCTAATGAAACATCAAAAGGAGAGTATGTATTCAAAGTTAAAGTTCAAAGAGCTTTTGGACGGAAAAGAAGTACTAGAGGTCATACTTGAGCTACTGATGAAACATCAGAAGAAGTCTTTGAATATTTATAGAAAGTTCAAAATTAAGAATTCTTTGTCAAGAAATATGTTCAATAGGTCAAATATGGACTACTCTCAGTCTAATAAACTTAGGAGTAAATGAGTATGGACATAAAGTTAAAGTTCAAAGCCTCTTGGCCATAAATATGTTCAAAATGTCATACTTGAACCACTGATGAATAATCCGAAGAATCAATGACAATGTATAGAAATTTCAAGATTGAGAGCTTTGGCAATAAAAAAAAGTTCAATAGGTCAAACACGGACTACTATCTGGCTAATGAAACATCAAAAGGAGAGTATGTATTCAAAGTTAAAGTTCAAAGACCTTTTGGCTGGAAATAAGTACTAGAGGTCATACTTGAGCTACTGATGAAACATCAAAATAAGTATTTGAATATTTATAGAAAGTTCAAAATTAAGGATTCTTTGTCAAGAAATGATTTCAATAGGTCAAATATGGACTACTCTCAGTCTAATAAAACTTTAGGAGTATATGAGTATGTACATAAAGTTGAAGTTCAAAGACTCTTATGCCATAACTATGTTTAAAAATGTCATACTTGAACCACTTATGAAACATCAGAAGGAATCAATGAGTGTGTATAGAAATTTCAAGATAGAGAACTCTTTGTCCAGAAATGCATTCAATAGGTCAAATATGGACAACTGTTAGTCTAATAAAACTTTCAGAAGGCTTGTATGAGTTTGTATATAAAGTTGAAGTTTTTAGACCCTTAGGCCATAAACATGTTCAAAATGTCATACTTGAACCACTGATGAATAATCTGAAGGAATCAATGAGTGTGTATAGAAATTTCAAGATAGAGAACTCTTTGTCCAGAAATGCATTCAATAGGTCAAATGTGGACAACTGTTAGTCTAATAAAACTTTCAGAAGGCTTGTATGAGTTTGTATGTAAAGTTGAAGTTCAAAGACCCTTAGAACTCTTTGAACACATCCGAAGGAGTATGTATAGAAATTTCAATATTGAGAATTCTTTGGCCATAAATAAGTTTAATAGGTCAAATACCGGCTAATACTGGCTAATGAAACCTCAAAAGGAGAGTATGTATTCAAAGATAAAGTTCAAAGACCTTTTGGCCCGAAAATAAGTACTAGAGGTCATACTTGAGTTACTGATGAAACATCAGAAGTCTTTGAATATTTATAGAAAGTTCAAAATTAAGAATTCTTTGTCAAGAAATGTGTTCAACAGGTCAAATATGGACTACTATCATTCTAATAAAACTTTAGTAGTATATGAGTATGTACATAAAGTTAAAGTTCAAAGACTCTTAGGCCATAAATATGTTCAAAATGTCATACTTGAACCACTGATGAATAATCTGAAGGAATCAATAAATATGTATAGAAATTTCAATATTGAGAACTCTTTGTCCAGAAATGCATTCAATAGGTCAAATGTGGACAACTGTTAGTCTAATAAAACTTTCAGAAGGAGTGTATGAGTTTGTATATAAAGTTGAAGTTCAAAGACCCTTAGGCCATAAATATGTTGAAAAAGTCATATTTGAACTACTGATGAAAAAAAGTATATGAGAATGTATAGAAATTTCGAGATGGAGAACTCTTTGGCCATAAATAAGTCCAGTAGGTCAAACACGGACGACTGTCTGGCTAATGAAACATCAAAAGAAAAGTATGTATTCAAAGTTAAAGTTCAAAGACCTTTTGACCGGAAAAGAAGTACTAGAGGTCATACTTGAGCTACTAATGAAACATCAGAAGAAGTCTTTGAATATTTATAGAAAGTTCAAAATGAAGTATTCTTTGTCAAGAAATGTGTACAATAGGTCAAATGTGGACTACTCTTAGTCTAATAAAACGGCAGGAGTATATGAGTATGTACATAAAGTTAAAGCTCAAAGACTCTTAGGCCATAAATATGTTCAAAATGTCATACTTGAACCACTGATGAAACATCCGAAGGATACAATGAGTATGTATAGAAATGTAAAGAATGAGGACTCTTTGGCCATATATAAGTTTAAATAAGATCAAATACGGCATACTGTTTGGCTAATGAAACATCAAAAGGAAAGTATGTATTCAAAGTTAAAAGACCCTTTGGCCCCTTGTGGACTACTCTCAGTCTAATAAAACTTCAGGAGTACATGAGTATGTACATAAAATGAAAATTTCTTAGATTTGTTATAATATTTAGCATTTTGCCATTGACTTGTGTTTTTAAATAGCCATTTTCTTTTCTTTTGTTTTTTTGTTTGTTTTTGTTTTGTTGTTGCTTTCTTTTTCGTTAATAACTTTTGTATTTTGACAACATTTGTAATTACATGTATGTGTATATTCTCTTTCCCCATACGATAATTTTGTATTTTGCTGTTTTTTTGTCAATAAATTTTTTTTTTTTCTTTTTTCAAAAAGTCATATTTGAACTAGTGATGAAAAACCAAAAAAAGTGTATGAGAATGTATAGAAATTTCAAGATTGAGAACTCTTTGGCCATAAAAAAAGTCCAATAGGTCAAACATGGACTACTATCTGGCTAATGAAACATCAAAAGGAGAGTATGTATTCAAAGTTAAAGTTCAAAGAGCTTTTGGACGGAAAAGAAGTACTAGAGGTCATACTTGAGCTACTGATGAAACATCAGAAGAAGTCTTTGAATATTTATAGAAAGTTCAAAATTAAGAATTCTTTGTCAAGAAATATGTTCAATAGGTCAAATATGGACTACTCTCAGTCTAATAAACTTAGGAGTAAATGAGTATGGACATAAAGTTAAAGTTCAAAGCCTCTTGGCCATAAATATGTTCAAAATGTCATACTTGAACCACTGATGAATAATCCGAAGAATCAATGACAATGTATAGAAATTTCAAGATTGAGAACTTTGGCAATAAAAAAAAGTTCAATAGGTCAAACACGGACTACTATCTGGCTAATGAAACATCAAAAGGAGAGTATGTATTCAAAGTTAAAGTTCAAAGACCTTTTGGCTGGAAATAAGTACTAGAGGTCATACTTGAGCTACTGATGAAACATCAAAATAAGTATTTGAATATTTATAGAAAGTTCAAAATTAAGGATTCTTTGTCAAGAAATTATTTCAATAGGTCAAATATGGACTACTCTCAGTCTAATAAAACTTCAGGAGTATATGAGTATGTACATAAAGTTGAAGTTCAAAGACTCTTATGCCATAACTATGTTTAAAAATGTCATACTTGAACCACTTATGAAACATCAGAAGGAATCAATGAGTGTGTATAGAAATTTCAAGATAGAGAACTCTTTGTCCAGAAATGCATTCAATAGGTCAAATATGGACAACTGTTAGTCTAATAAAACTTTCAGAAGGCTTGTATGAGTTTGTATATAAAGTTGAAGTTTTTAGACCCTTAGGCCATAAACATGTTCAAAATGTCATACTTGAACCACTGATGAATAATCTGAAGGAATCAATGAGTGTGTATAGAAATTTCAAGATAGAGAACTCTTTGTCCAGAAATGCATTCAATAGGTCAAATGTGGACAACTGTTAGTCTAATAAAACTTTCAGAAGGCTTGTATGAGTTTGTATGTAAAGTTGAAGTTCAAAGACCCTTAGAACTCTTTGAACACATCCGAAGGAGTATGTATAGAAATTTCAATATTGAGAATTCTTTGGCCATAAATAAGTTTAATAGGTCAAATACCGGCTAATACTGGCTAATGAAACCTCAAAAGGAGAGTATGTATTCAAAGATAAAGTTCAAAGACCTTTTGGCCCGAAAAGAAGTACTAGAGGTCATACTTGAGTTACTGATGAAACATCAGAAGTCTTTGAATATTTATAGAAAGTTCAAAATTAAGAATTCTTTGTCAAGAAATGTGTTCAACAGGTCAAATATGGACTACTATCATTCTAATAAAACTTTAGTAGTATATGAGTATGTACATAAAGTTAAAGTTCAAAGACTCTTAGGCCATAAATATGTTCAAAATGTCATACTTGAACCACTGATGAATAATCTGAAGGAATCAATAAATATGTATAGAAATTTCAATATTGAGAACTCTTTGTCCAGAAATGCATTCAATAGGTCAAATGTGGACAACTGTTAGTCTAATAAAACTTTCAGAAGGAGTGTATGAGTTTGTATATAAAGTTGAAGTTCAAAGACCCTTAGGCCATAAATATGTTGAAAAAGTCATATTTGAACTACTGATGAAAAAAAGTATATGAGAATGTATAGAAATTTCGAGATGGAGAACTCTTTGGCCATAAATAAGTCCAGTAGGTCAAACACGGACGACTGTCTGGCTAATGAAACATCAAAAGGAGAGTATGTATTCAAAGTTAAACTTCAAAGACCTTTTGACCGGAAAAGAAGTACTAGAGGTCATACTTGAGCTACTAATGAAACATCAGAAGAAGTCTTTGAATATTTATAGAAAGTTCAAAATGAAGTATTCTTTGTCAAGAAATGTGTACAATAGGTCAAATGTGGACTACTCTTAGTCTAATAAAACGGCAGGAGTATATGAGTATGTACATAAAGTTAAAGCTCAAAGACTCTTAGGCCATAAATATGTTCAAAATGTCATACTTGAACCACTGATGAAACATCCGAAGGATACAATGAGTATGTATAGAAATTTAAAGAATGAGGACTCTTTGGCCATATATAAGTTTAAATAAGATCAAATACGGCATACTGTTTGGCTAATGAAACATCAAAAGGAAAGTATGTATTCAAAGTTAAAAGACCCTTTGGCCCCTTGTGGACTACTCTCAGTCTAATAAAACTTCAGGAGTACATGAGTATGTACATAAAATGAAAATTTCTTAGATTTGTTATAATATTTAGCATTTTGCCATTGACTTGTGTTTTTAAATAGCCATTTTCTTTTGTTTTTTTGTTTGTTTTTGTTTTGTTGTTGCTTTCTTTTTAGTTAATAACTTTTGTATTTTGACAACATTTGTAATTACATGTATGTGTATATTCTCTTTCCCCATACGATAATTTTGTATTTTGCTGTTTTTTTGTCAATAAAAAAAATATTTTTTTTCTTTCAAAAAGTCATATTTGAACTAGTGATGAAAAACCAAAAAAAGTATATGAGAATGTATAGAAATTTCAAGATTGAGAACTCTTTGGCCATAAAAAAAGTCCAATAGGTCAAACATGGACTACTATCTGGCTAATGAAACATCAAAAGGAGAGTATGTATTCAAAGTTAAAGTTCAAAGAGCTTTTGGACGGAAAAGAAGTACTAGAGGTCATACTTGAGCTACTGATGAAACATCAGAAGAAGTCTTTGAATATTTATAGAAAGTTCAAAATTAAGAATTCTTTGTCAAGATATGTGTTCAATAGGTCAAATATGGACTACTATCATTCTAATAAAACTTTAGTAGTATATGAGTATGTACATAAAGTTAAAGTTCAAAGACTCTTAGCTCATAAATATGTTCAAAATGTCATACTTGAACCACTGATGAATGAATACAAAGGAATCAGTGAGTATATATAGAAATTTCAAGATTGAGAACTCTTTGTCCAGAAATGCATTCAATAGGTCAAATGTGGAGTACTGTTAGTCTAATAAAACTTTCAGAAGGAATGTAGAGTTTGTATATAAAGTTGAAGTTCAAAGACCCTTAGGCCATAAATATGTTGAAAAAGTCATATTTGAACTACTGATGAAAAAACAGAAAATGTATATGAGAATGTATAGAAATTTCGAGATGGAGAACTCTTTGGCCATAAATAAGTCCAGTAGGTCAAACACGGACGACTGTCTGGCTAATGAAACATCAAAAGGAGAGTATGTATTCAAAGTTAAAGTTCAAAGACCTTTTGACCGGAAAAGAAGTACTAGAGATCATACTTGAGCTACTGATGAAACATTAGAAGAAGTCTTTGAATATTTATAGAAAGTTCAAAATTAAGGATTCTTTGTCAAGAAATGATTTCAATAGGTCAAATATGGACTACTCTCAGTCTAATAAAACTTCAGGAGTATATGAGTATGTACATAAAGTTGAAGTTCAAAGACTCTTAGGCCATAAATATGTTCCAAGTGTGTGCCGCTCCAAATGTTAACGTTATTATATTTAGCCTTTTGCCATTGACTTGTGTTTTTAAATAGCCACTTTCTTTTGTTTGTTTTTGTTTTGTTGTTGTTTTCGGTTTAGTTATTAACTTTTTATATTTTGACAACATTTGTAATCACATGTATGTGTATATTCTCTTTCCCCATACGAGAGTTTTGTATTTAGCTGTTTTTTTGTCAATAAAAAAAAAAAGAAAATATGTTCAAAAAGTCATACTTGAACCTCTGATGAATAATCCAAAGTAATCAATAAGTATGTATAGAAATTTCAAGATTGAGAACTCTTTGGCCATAAAAAAAGTCCAATATGTCAAACAACGACTACTATCTGGCTAATGATACATCAAAAGGAGAGTATGTTATTCAAAGTTAAAGTTCAAAGACCTTTTGGCTCGAAATAAGTACTAGAGGTCATACTTGAGCTGCTGATGAAACTTAAGAAGTCTTTGAATATTTTTAGAAAGTTCAAAATTAAGTATTCTTTGTCAAGAAATGTGTTCAAAAGGTCAAATATGGACTACTCTCAGTCTAATATAACTTCAGGAGTATATGAGTATGTACATAAAGTTAAATTTCAAAGACTCTTAGGCCATAAATATGTTCCTAGTGTGTGCCGCTCCAAATGTTAACGTTATTATATTTAGCCTTTTGCCATTGACTTATGTTTTTAAATATCCACTTTCTTTTGTTTTGTTTTTTATTTGTTTTTGTTTTGTTGTTGTTGTTTTCTGTTTAGTTATTAACTTTTGTATTTTGACAACATTTGTAATTACATGTATATGTATAATCTCTTTCCCCATACGAGAGATTTGTATTTTGTTGTTTTTTTGTCAATAAAAAAAATAAAAAATATGTTCAAAAAGTCATACTTGAACCTCTGATGAATAATCCAAAGGAATCAATAATTATGTATAGAAATTTCAAGATTGAGAACTCTTTTTTCCATAAATAAATTCAATAGGTCAAATATGGACTACTGTCTGGCTAATGAAACATCAAAAGGAGAGTATGTATTCAAAGTTAAAGTTCAAAGACCTTTTGACCGGAAAAGAAGTACTAGAGATCATACTTGAGCTACTGATGAAACATTAGAAGAAGTCTTTGAATATTTATAGAAAGTTCAAAATTAAGGATTCTTTGTCAAGAAATGATTTCAATAGGTCAAATATGGACTACTCTCAGTCTAATAAAACTTCAGGAGTATATGAGTATGTACATAAAGTTGAAGTTCAAAGACTCTTAGGCCATAAATATGTTCCAAGTGTGTGCCGCTCCAAATGTTAACGTTATTATATTTAGCCTTTTGCCATTGACTTGTGTTTTTAAATAGCCACTTTCTTTTGTTTGCTTTTGTTTTGTTGTTGTTTTCGGTTTAGTTATTAACTTTTTATATTTTGACAACATTTGTAATCACATGTATGTGTATATACTCTTTCCCCATACGAGAGTTTTGTATTTAGCTGTTTTTTTGTCAATAAAAAAAAAAGAAAATATGTTCAAAAAGTCATACTTGAACCTCTGATGAATAATCCAAAGTAATCAATAAGTATGTATAGAAATTTCAAGATTGAGAACTCTTTGGCCATAAAAAAAGTCCAATATGTCAAACAACGACTACTATCTGGCTAATGATACATCAAAAGGAGAGTATGTTATTCAAAGTTAAAGTTCAAAGACCTTTTGGCTCGAAATAAGTACTAGAGGTCATACTTGAGCTGCTGATGAAACTTAAGAAGTCTTTGAATATTTTTAGAAAGTTCAAAATTAAGTATTCTTTGTCAAGAAATGTGTTCAAAAGGTCAAATATGGACTACTCTCAGTCTAATATAACTTCAGGAGTATATGAGTATGTACATAAAGTTAAATTTCAAAGACTCTTAGGCCATAAATATGTTCCTAGTGTGTGCCGCTCCAAATGTTAACGTTATTATATTTAGCCTTTTGCCATTGACTTATGTTTTTAAATATCCACTTTCTTTTGTTTTTTATTTGTTTTTGTTTTGTTGTTGTTGTTTTCTGTTTAGTTATTAACTTTTGTATTTTGACAACATTTGTAATTACATGTATGTGTATAATCTCTTTCCCCATACGAGAGATTTGTATTTTGTTGTTTTTTTGTCAATAAAAAAAATAAAAAATATGTTCAAAAAGTCATACTTGAACCTCTGATGAATAATCCAAAGGAATCAATAATTATGTATAGAAATTTCAAGATTGAGAACTCTTTTTTCCATAAATAAATTCAATAGGTCAAATATGGACTACTGTCTGGCTAATGAAACCTCAAAAGGAGAGTATGTATTCAAAGTTAAAGTTCAAAGAGCTTTTGGACGGAAAAGAAGTACTAGAGGTCATACTTGAGCTACTGATGAAACATCAGAAGAAGTCTTTGAATATTTATGGAAAGTTCAAAATTAAGAATTCTTTGTCAAGAAATATGTTCAATAGGTCAAATATGGACTACTCTCAGTCTAATAAAACTTAGGAGTAAATGAGTATGGACATAAAGTTAAAGTTCAAAGCCTCTTGGCCATAAATATGTTCAAAATGTCATACTTGAACCACTGATGAATAATCCGAAGGAATCAATGACAATGTATAGAAATTTCAAGATTGAGAACTTTGGCAATAAAAAAAGTCCATTAGGTCAAACACGGACTACTATCTGGCTAATGAAACATCAAAAGGAGAGTATGTATTCAAAGTTAAAGTTCAAAGACCTTTTGGCTGGAAATAAGTACTAGAGGTCATACTTGAGCTACTGATGAAACATCAGAAGAAGTCTTTGAATATTTATAGAAAGTTCAAAATTAAGAATTCTTTGTCAAGAAATGTGTTCAATAGGTCAAATATGGACTACTATCATTCTAATAAAACTTTAGTAGTATATGAGTATGTACATAAAGTTAAAGTTCAAAGACTCTTAGCCCATAAATATGTTCAAAATGTCATACTTGAACCACTGATGAATAAATACGAAGGAATCAATGAGTATATATAGAAATTTCAAGATTGAGAACTCTTTGTCCAGAAATGCATTCAATAGGTCAAATGTGGAGTACTGTTAGTCTAATAAAACTTTCAGAAGTAGTGTAGAGTTTGTATATACAGTTGAAGTTCAAAGACCCTTAGGCCATAAATATGTTGAAAAAGTCATATTTGAAATACTGATGAAAAACCAGAAAAAGTATATGAGAATGTATAGAAATTTCGAGATGGAGAACTCTTTGGCCATAAATAAGTCCAGTAGGTCAAACACGGACGACTGTCTGGCTAATGAAACATCAAAAGGAGAGTATGTATTCAAAGTTAAAGTTCAAAGACCTTTTGAACGGAAAAGAAGTACTAGAGATCATACTTGAGCTACTGATGAAACATCAGAAGAAGTCTTTGAATATTTATAGAAAGTTCAAAATGAAGTATTCTTTGTCAAGAAATGTGTTCAAAAGTTCAAATATGGACTACTCTCAGTCTAATATAACTTCAGGAGTATATGAGTATGTACATAAAGTCAAAGTTCAAAGACTCTTAGGCCATAAATATGTTCCTAGTGTGTGCCGCTCCAAATGTTAACGTTATTATATTAAGCCTTTTGCCATTGACTTATGTTTTTAAATAGCCACTTTCTTTTGTTTTTTTGTTTGTTTTTGTTTTCTTGTTGTTGTTTTCGGTTTAGTAATTAACTTTTTATATTTTGACAACATTTGTAATCACATGTATGTGTATATTCTCTCTCCCCATAAGAGAGTTTTGTATTTAGCTGTTTTTTTGTCAAAAAATAAAAAATAAAAAATAAAAAAATATGTTCAAAAAGTCATGCTTGAACCTCTGATGAATAATCCAAAGTAATCAATAATTATGTATAGAAATGTCAAGATTGAGAACTCTTTGGCCATAAAAAAAGTCCAATATGTCAAACAACAACTACTATCTGGCTAATGATACATCAAAAGGAAAGTATGTTATTCAAAGTTAAAGTTCAAAGACCTTTTGGCTCGAAATAAGTACTAGAGGTCATACTTGAGCTGCTGATGAAACTTAAGAAGTCTTTGAATATTTTTAGAAAGTTCAAAATTAAGTATTCTTTGTCAAGAAATGTGTTCAAAGGGTCAAATATGGACTACTCTCAGTCTAATATAACTTCAGGAGTATATGAGTATGTACATAAAGTTAAATTTCAAAGACTCTTAGGCCATAAATATGTTCCTAGTGTGTGCCGCTCCAAATGTTAACGTTATTATATTTAGCCTTTTGCCATTGACTTATGTTTTTAAATATCCACTTTCTTTTGTTTTTTATTTGTTTTTGTTTTGTTGTTGTTGTTTTCTGTTTAGTTATTAACTTTTGTATTTTGACAACATTTGTAATTACATGTATGTGTATAATCTCTTTCCCCATACGAGAGATTTGTATTTTGTTGTTTTTTTGTCAATAAAAAAAATAAAAAATATGTTCAAAAAGTCATACTTGAACCTCTGATGAATAATCCAAAGGAATCAATAATTATGTATAGAAATTTCAAGATTGAGAACTCTTTTTTCCATAAATAAATTCAATAGGTCAAATATGGACTACTGTCTGGCTAATGAAACCTCAAAAGGAGAGTATGTATTCAAAGTTAAAGTTCAAAGAGCTTTTGGACGGAAAAGAAGTACTAGAGGTCATACTTGAGCTACTGATGAAACATCAGAAGAAGTCTTTGAATATTTATAGAAAGTTCAAAATTAAGAATTCTTTGTCAAGAAATGTGTTCAATAGGTCAAATATGGACTACTATCATTCTAATAAAACTTTAGTAGTATATGAGTATGTACATAAAGTTAAAGTTCAAAGACTCTTAGCCCATAAATATGTTCAAAATGTCATACTTGAACCACTGATGAATAAATACGAAGGAATCAATGAGTATATATAGAAATTTCAAGATTGAGAACTCTTTGTCCAGAAATGCATTCAATAGGTCAAATGTGGAGTACTGTTAGTCTAATAAAACTTTCAGAAGTAGTGTAGAGTTTGTATATACAGTTGAAGTTCAAAGACCCTTAGGCCATAAATATGTTGAAAAAGTCATATTTGAAATACTGATGAAAAACCAGAAAAAGTATATGAGAATGTATAGAAATTTCGAGATGGAGAACTCTTTGGCCATAAATAAGTCCAGTAGGTCAAACACGGACGACTGTCTGGCTAATGAAACATCAAAAGGAGAGTATGTATTCAAAGTTAAAGTTCAAAGAGCTTTTGGACGGAAAAGAAGTACTAGAGGTCATACTTGAGCTACTGATGAAACATCAGAAGAAGTCTTTGAATATTTATAGAAAGTTCAAAATTAAGAATTCTTTGTCAAGAAATATGTTCAATAGGTCAAATATGGACTACTCTCAGTCTAATAAACTTAGGAGTAAATGAGTATGGACATAAAGTTAAAGTTCAAAGCCTCTTGGCCATAAATATGTTCAAAATGTCATACTTGAACCACTGATGAATAATCCGAAGAATCAATGACAATGTATAGAAATTTCAAGATTGAGAACTTTGGCAATAAAAAAAAGTTCAATAGGTCAAACACGGACTACTATCTGGCTAATGAAACATCAAAAGGAGAGTATGTATTCAAAGTTAAAGTTCAAAGACCTTTTGGCTGGAAATAAGTACTAGAGGTCATACTTGAGCTACTGATGAAACATCAAAATAAGTATTTGAATATTTATAGAAAGTTCAAAATTAAGGATTCTTTGTCAAGAAATGATTTCAATAGGTCAAATATGGACTACTCTCAGTCTAATAAAACTTTAGGAGTATATGAGTATGTACATAAAGTTGAAGTTCAAAGACTCTTATGCCATAACTATGTTTAAAAATGTCATACTTGAACCACTTATGAAACATCAGAAGGAATCAATGAGTGTGTATAGAAATTTCAAGATAGAGAACTCTTTGTCCAGAAATGCATTCAATAGGTCAAATATGGACAACTGTTAGTCTAATAAAACTTTCAGAAGGCTTGTATGAGTTTGTATATAAAGTTGAAGTTTTTAGACCCTTAGGCCATAAACATGTTCAAAATGTCATACTTGAACCACTGATGAATAATCTGAAGGAATCAATGAGTGTGTATAGAAATTTCAAGATAGAGAACTCTTTGTCCAGAAATGCATTCAATAGGTCAAATGTGGACAACTGTTAGTCTAATAAAACTTTCAGAAGGCTTGTATGAGTTTGTATGTAAAGTTGAAGTTCAAAGACCCTTAGAACTCTTTGAACACATCCGAAGGAGTATGTATAGAAATTTCAATATTGAGAATTCTTTGGCCATAAATAAGTTTAATAGGTCAAATACCGGCTAATACTGGCTAATGAAACCTCAAAAGGAGAGTATGTATTCAAAGATAAAGTTCAAAGACCTTTTGGCCCGAAAAGAAGTACTAGAGGTCATACTTGAGTTACTGATGAAACATCAGAAGTCTTTGAATATTTATAGAAAGTTCAAAATTAAGAATTCTTTGTCAAGAAATGTGTTCAACAGGTCAAATATGGACTACTATCATTCTAATAAAACTTTAGTAGTATATGAGTATGTACATAAAGTTAAAGTTCAAAGACTCTTAGGCCATAAATATGTTCAAAATGTCATACTTGAACCACTGATGAATAATCTGAAGGAATCAATAAATATGTATAGAAATTTCAATATTGAGAACTCTTTGTCCAGAAATGCATTCAATAGGTCAAATGTGGACAACTGTTAGTCTAATAAAACTTTCAGAAGGAGTGTATGAGTTTGTATATAAAGTTGAAGTTCAAAGACCCTTAGGCCATAAATATGTTGAAAAAGTCATATTTGAACTACTGATGAAAAAAAGTATATGAGAATGTATAGAAATTTCGAGATGGAGAACTCTTTGGCCATAAATAAGTCCAGTAGGTCAAACACGGACGACTGTCTGGCTAATGAAACATCAAAAGAAAAGTATGTATTCAAAGTTAAAGTTCAAAGACCTTTTGACCGGAAAAGAAGTACTAGAGGTCATACTTGAGCTACTAATGAAACATCAGAAGAAGTCTTTGAATATTTATAGAAAGTTCAAAATGAAGTATTCTTTGTCAAGAAATGTGTACAATAGGTCAAATGTGGACTACTCTTAGTCTAATAAAACGGCAGGAGTATATGAGTATGTACATAAAGTTAAAGCTCAAAGACTCTTAGGCCATAAATATGTTCAAAATGTCATACTTGAACCACTGATGAAACATCCGAAGGATACAATGAGTATGTATAGAAATTTAAAGAATGAGGACTCTTTGGCCATATATAAGTTTAAATAAGATCAAATACGGCATACTGTTTGGCTAATGAAACATCAAAAGGAAAGTATGTATTCAAAGTTAAAAGACCCTTTGGCCCCTTGTGGACTACTCTCAGTCTAATAAAACTTCAGGAGTACATGAGTATGTACATAAAATGAAAATTTCTTAGATTTGTTATAATATTTAGCATTTTGCCATTGACTTGTGTTTTTAAATAGCCATTTTCTTTTGTTTTTTTGTTTGTTTTTGTTTTGTTGTTGCTTTCTTTTTAGTTAATAACTTTTGTATTTTGACAACATTTGTAATTACATGTATGTGTATATTCTCTTTCCCCATACGATAATTTTGTATTTTGCTGTTTTTTTGTCAATAAATTTTTTTTTTTTTTTTTTCAAAAAGTCATATTTGAACTAGTGATGAAAAACCAAAAAAAGTATATGAGAATGTATAGAAATTTCAAGATTGAGAACTCTTTGGCCATAAAAAAAGTCCAATAGGTCAAACATGGACTACTATCTGGCTAATGAAACATCAAAAGGAGAGTATGTATTCAAAGTTAAAGTTCAAAGAGCTTTTGGACGGAAAAGAAGTACTAGAGGTCATACTTGAGCTACTGATGAAACATCAGAAGAAGTCTTTGAATATTTATAGAAAGTTCAAAATTAAGAATTCTTTGTCAAGAAATATGTTCAATAGGTCAAATATGGACTACTCTCAGTCTAATAAACTTAGGAGTAAATGAGTATGGACATAAAGTTAAAGTTCAAAGCCTCTTGGCCATAAATATGTTCAAAATGTCATACTTGAACCACTGATGAATAATCCGAAGAATCAATGACAATGTATAGAAATTTCAAGATTGAGAGCTTTGGCAATAAAAAAAAGTTCAATAGGTCAAACACGGACTACTATCTGGCTAATGAAACATCAAAAGGAGAGTATGTATTCAAAGTTAAAGTTCAAAGACCTTTTGGCTGGAAATAAGTACTAGAGGTCATACTTGAGCTACTGATGAAACATCAAAATAAGTATTTGAATATTTATAGAAAGTTCAAAATTAAGGATTCTTTGTCAAGAAATGATTTCAATAGGTCAAATATGGACTACTCTCAGTCTAATAAAACTTTAGGAGTATATGAGTATGTACATAAAGTTGAAGTTCAAAGACTCTTATGCCATAACTATGTTTAAAAATGTCATACTTGAACCACTTATGAAACATCAGAAGGAATCAATGAGTGTGTATAGAAATTTCAAGATAGAGAACTCTTTGTCCAGAAATGCATTCAATAGGTCAAATATGGACAACTGTTAGTCTAATAAAACTTTCAGAAGGCTTGTATGAGTTTGTATATAAAGTTGAAGTTTTTAGACCCTTAGGCCATAAACATGTTCAAAATGTCATACTTGAACCACTGATGAATAATCTGAAGGAATCAATGAGTGTGTATAGAAATTTCAAGATAGAGAACTCTTTGTCCAGAAATGCATTCAATAGGTCAAATGTGGACAACTGTTAGTCTAATAAAACTTTCAGAAGGCTTGTATGAGTTTGTATGTAAAGTTGAAGTTCAAAGACCCTTAGAACTCTTTGAACACATCCGAAGGAGTATGTATAGAAATTTCAATATTGAGAATTCTTTGGCCATAAATAAGTTTAATAGGTCAAATACCGGCTAATACTGGCTAATGAAACCTCAAAAGGAGAGTATGTATTCAAAGATAAAGTTCAAAGACCTTTTGGCCCGAAAATAAGTACTAGAGGTCATACTTGAGTTACTGATGAAACATCAGAAGTCTTTGAATATTTATAGAAAGTTCAAAATTAAGAATTCTTTGTCAAGAAATGTGTTCAACAGGTCAAATATGGACTACTATCATTCTAATAAAACTTTAGTAGTATATGAGTATGTACATAAAGTTAAAGTTCAAAGACTCTTAGGCCATAAATATGTTCAAAATGTCATACTTGAACCACTGATGAATAATCTGAAGGAATCAATAAATATGTATAGAAATTTCAATATTGAGAACTCTTTGTCCAGAAATGCATTCAATAGGTCAAATGTGGACAACTGTTAGTCTAATAAAACTTTCAGAAGGAGTGTATGAGTTTGTATATAAAGTTGAAGTTCAAAGACCCTTAGGCCATAAATATGTTGAAAAAGTCATATTTGAACTACTGATGAAAAAAAGTATATGAGAATGTATAGAAATTTCGAGATGGAGAACTCTTTGGCCATAAATAAGTCCAGTAGGTCAAACACGGACGACTGTCTGGCTAATGAAACATCAAAAGAAAAGTATGTATTCAAAGTTAAAGTTCAAAGACCTTTTGACCGGAAAAGAAGTACTAGAGGTCATACTTGAGCTACTAATGAAACATCAGAAGAAGTCTTTGAATATTTATAGAAAGTTCAAAATGAAGTATTCTTTGTCAAGAAATGTGTACAATAGGTCAAATGTGGACTACTCTTAGTCTAATAAAACGGCAGGAGTATATGAGTATGTACATAAAGTTAAAGCTCAAAGACTCTTAGGCCATAAATATGTTCAAAATGTCATACTTGAACCACTGATGAAACATCCGAAGGATACAATGAGTATGTATAGAAATGTAAAGAATGAGGACTCTTTGGCCATATATAAGTTTAAATAAGATCAAATACGGCATACTGTTTGGCTAATGAAACATCAAAAGGAAAGTATGTATTCAAAGTTAAAAGACCCTTTGGCCCCTTGTGGACTACTCTCAGTCTAATAAAACTTCAGGAGTACATGAGTATGTACATAAAATGAAAATTTCTTAGATTTGTTATAATATTTAGCATTTTGCCATTGACTTGTGTTTTTAAATAGCCATTTTCTTTTCTTTTGTTTTTTTGTTTGTTTTTGTTTTGTTGTTGCTTTCTTTTTCGTTAATAACTTTTGTATTTTGACAACATTTGTAATTACATGTATGTGTATATTCTCTTTCCCCATACGATAATTTTGTATTTTGCTGTTTTTTTGTCAATAAATTTTTTTTTTTTCTTTTTTCAAAAAGTCATATTTGAACTAGTGATGAAAAACCAAAAAAAGTGTATGAGAATGTATAGAAATTTCAAGATTGAGAACTCTTTGGCCATAAAAAAAGTCCAATAGGTCAAACATGGACTACTATCTGGCTAATGAAACATCAAAAGGAGAGTATGTATTCAAAGTTAAAGTTCAAAGAGCTTTTGGACGGAAAAGAAGTACTAGAGGTCATACTTGAGCTACTGATGAAACATCAGAAGAAGTCTTTGAATATTTATAGAAAGTTCAAAATTAAGAATTCTTTGTCAAGAAATATGTTCAATAGGTCAAATATGGACTACTCTCAGTCTAATAAACTTAGGAGTAAATGAGTATGGACATAAAGTTAAAGTTCAAAGCCTCTTGGCCATAAATATGTTCAAAATGTCATACTTGAACCACTGATGAATAATCCGAAGAATCAATGACAATGTATAGAAATTTCAAGATTGAGAACTTTGGCAATAAAAAAAAGTTCAATAGGTCAAACACGGACTACTATCTGGCTAATGAAACATCAAAAGGAGAGTATGTATTCAAAGTTAAAGTTCAAAGACCTTTTGGCTGGAAATAAGTACTAGAGGTCATACTTGAGCTACTGATGAAACATCAAAATAAGTATTTGAATATTTATAGAAAGTTCAAAATTAAGGATTCTTTGTCAAGAAATTATTTCAATAGGTCAAATATGGACTACTCTCAGTCTAATAAAACTTCAGGAGTATATGAGTATGTACATAAAGTTGAAGTTCAAAGACTCTTATGCCATAACTATGTTTAAAAATGTCATACTTGAACCACTTATGAAACATCAGAAGGAATCAATGAGTGTGTATAGAAATTTCAAGATAGAGAACTCTTTGTCCAGAAATGCATTCAATAGGTCAAATATGGACAACTGTTAGTCTAATAAAACTTTCAGAAGGCTTGTATGAGTTTGTATATAAAGTTGAAGTTTTTAGACCCTTAGGCCATAAACATGTTCAAAATGTCATACTTGAACCACTGATGAATAATCTGAAGGAATCAATGAGTGTGTATAGAAATTTCAAGATAGAGAACTCTTTGTCCAGAAATGCATTCAATAGGTCAAATGTGGACAACTGTTAGTCTAATAAAACTTTCAGAAGGCTTGTATGAGTTTGTATGTAAAGTTGAAGTTCAAAGACCCTTAGAACTCTTTGAACACATCCGAAGGAGTATGTATAGAAATTTCAATATTGAGAATTCTTTGGCCATAAATAAGTTTAATAGGTCAAATACCGGCTAATACTGGCTAATGAAACCTCAAAAGGAGAGTATGTATTCAAAGATAAAGTTCAAAGACCTTTTGGCCCGAAAAGAAGTACTAGAGGTCATACTTGAGTTACTGATGAAACATCAGAAGTCTTTGAATATTTATAGAAAGTTCAAAATTAAGAATTCTTTGTCAAGAAATGTGTTCAACAGGTCAAATATGGACTACTATCATTCTAATAAAACTTTAGTAGTATATGAGTATGTACATAAAGTTAAAGTTCAAAGACTCTTAGGCCATAAATATGTTCAAAATGTCATACTTGAACCACTGATGAATAATCTGAAGGAATCAATAAATATGTATAGAAATTTCAATATTGAGAACTCTTTGTCCAGAAATGCATTCAATAGGTCAAATGTGGACAACTGTTAGTCTAATAAAACTTTCAGAAGGAGTGTATGAGTTTGTATATAAAGTTGAAGTTCAAAGACCCTTAGGCCATAAATATGTTGAAAAAGTCATATTTGAACTACTGATGAAAAAAAGTATATGAGAATGTATAGAAATTTCGAGATGGAGAACTCTTTGGCCATAAATAAGTCCAGTAGGTCAAACACGGACGACTGTCTGGCTAATGAAACATCAAAAGGAGAGTATGTATTCAAAGTTAAACTTCAAAGACCTTTTGACCGGAAAAGAAGTACTAGAGGTCATACTTGAGCTACTAATGAAACATCAGAAGAAGTCTTTGAATATTTATAGAAAGTTCAAAATGAAGTATTCTTTGTCAAGAAATGTGTACAATAGGTCAAATGTGGACTACTCTTAGTCTAATAAAACGGCAGGAGTATATGAGTATGTACATAAAGTTAAAGCTCAAAGACTCTTAGGCCATAAATATGTTCAAAATGTCATACTTGAACCACTGATGAAACATCCGAAGGATACAATGAGTATGTATAGAAATTTAAAGAATGAGGACTCTTTGGCCATATATAAGTTTAAATAAGATCAAATACGGCATACTGTTTGGCTAATGAAACATCAAAAGGAAAGTATGTATTCAAAGTTAAAAGACCCTTTGGCCCCTTGTGGACTACTCTCAGTCTAATAAAACTTCAGGAGTACATGAGTATGTACATAAAATGAAAATTTCTTAGATTTGTTATAATATTTAGCATTTTGCCATTGACTTGTGTTTTTAAATAGCCATTTTCTTTTGTTTTTTTGTTTGTTTTTGTTTTGTTGTTGCTTTCTTTTTAGTTAATAACTTTTGTATTTTGACAACATTTGTAATTACATGTATGTGTATATTCTCTTTCCCCATACGATAATTTTGTATTTTGCTGTTTTTTTGTCAATAAAAAAAATATTTTTTTTCTTTCAAAAAGTCATATTTGAACTAGTGATGAAAAACCAAAAAAAGTATATGAGAATGTATAGAAATTTCAAGATTGAGAACTCTTTGGCCATAAAAAAAGTCCAATAGGTCAAACATGGACTACTATCTGGCTAATGAAACATCAAAAGGAGAGTATGTATTCAAAGTTAAAGTTCAAAGAGCTTTTGGACGGAAAAGAAGTACTAGAGGTCATACTTGAGCTACTGATGAAACATCAGAAGAAGTCTTTGAATATTTATAGAAAGTTCAAAATTAAGAATTCTTTGTCAAGATATGTGTTCAATAGGTCAAATATGGACTACTATCATTCTAATAAAACTTTAGTAGTATATGAGTATGTACATAAAGTTAAAGTTCAAAGACTCTTAGCTCATAAATATGTTCAAAATGTCATACTTGAACCACTGATGAATGAATACAAAGGAATCAGTGAGTATATATAGAAATTTCAAGATTGAGAACTCTTTGTCCAGAAATGCATTCAATAGGTCAAATGTGGAGTACTGTTAGTCTAATAAAACTTTCAGAAGGAATGTAGAGTTTGTATATAAAGTTGAAGTTCAAAGACCCTTAGGCCATAAATATGTTGAAAAAGTCATATTTGAACTACTGATGAAAAAACAGAAAATGTATATGAGAATGTATAGAAATTTCGAGATGGAGAACTCTTTGGCCATAAATAAGTCCAGTAGGTCAAACACGGACGACTGTCTGGCTAATGAAACATCAAAAGGAGAGTATGTATTCAAAGTTAAAGTTCAAAGACCTTTTGACCGGAAAAGAAGTACTAGAGATCATACTTGAGCTACTGATGAAACATTAGAAGAAGTCTTTGAATATTTATAGAAAGTTCAAAATTAAGGATTCTTTGTCAAGAAATGATTTCAATAGGTCAAATATGGACTACTCTCAGTCTAATAAAACTTCAGGAGTATATGAGTATGTACATAAAGTTGAAGTTCAAAGACTCTTAGGCCATAAATATGTTCCAAGTGTGTGCCGCTCCAAATGTTAACGTTATTATATTTAGCCTTTTGCCATTGACTTGTGTTTTTAAATAGCCACTTTCTTTTGTTTGTTTTTGTTTTGTTGTTGTTTTCGGTTTAGTTATTAACTTTTTATATTTTGACAACATTTGTAATCACATGTATGTGTATATTCTCTTTCCCCATACGAGAGTTTTGTATTTAGCTGTTTTTTTGTCAATAAAAAAAAAAAGAAAATATGTTCAAAAAGTCATACTTGAACCTCTGATGAATAATCCAAAGTAATCAATAAGTATGTATAGAAATTTCAAGATTGAGAACTCTTTGGCCATAAAAAAAGTCCAATATGTCAAACAACGACTACTATCTGGCTAATGATACATCAAAAGGAGAGTATGTTATTCAAAGTTAAAGTTCAAAGACCTTTTGGCTCGAAATAAGTACTAGAGGTCATACTTGAGCTGCTGATGAAACTTAAGAAGTCTTTGAATATTTTTAGAAAGTTCAAAATTAAGTATTCTTTGTCAAGAAATGTGTTCAAAAGGTCAAATATGGACTACTCTCAGTCTAATATAACTTCAGGAGTATATGAGTATGTACATAAAGTTAAATTTCAAAGACTCTTAGGCCATAAATATGTTCCTAGTGTGTGCCGCTCCAAATGTTAACGTTATTATATTTAGCCTTTTGCCATTGACTTATGTTTTTAAATATCCACTTTCTTTTGTTTTGTTTTTTATTTGTTTTTGTTTTGTTGTTGTTGTTTTCTGTTTAGTTATTAACTTTTGTATTTTGACAACATTTGTAATTACATGTATATGTATAATCTCTTTCCCCATACGAGAGATTTGTATTTTGTTGTTTTTTTGTCAATAAAAAAAATAAAAAATATGTTCAAAAAGTCATACTTGAACCTCTGATGAATAATCCAAAGGAATCAATAATTATGTATAGAAATTTCAAGATTGAGAACTCTTTTTTCCATAAATAAATTCAATAGGTCAAATATGGACTACTGTCTGGCTAATGAAACATCAAAAGGAGAGTATGTATTCAAAGTTAAAGTTCAAAGACCTTTTGACCGGAAAAGAAGTACTAGAGATCATACTTGAGCTACTGATGAAACATTAGAAGAAGTCTTTGAATATTTATAGAAAGTTCAAAATTAAGGATTCTTTGTCAAGAAATGATTTCAATAGGTCAAATATGGACTACTCTCAGTCTAATAAAACTTCAGGAGTATATGAGTATGTACATAAAGTTGAAGTTCAAAGACTCTTAGGCCATAAATATGTTCCAAGTGTGTGCCGCTCCAAATGTTAACGTTATTATATTTAGCCTTTTGCCATTGACTTGTGTTTTTAAATAGCCACTTTCTTTTGTTTGCTTTTGTTTTGTTGTTGTTTTCGGTTTAGTTATTAACTTTTTATATTTTGACAACATTTGTAATCACATGTATGTGTATATACTCTTTCCCCATACGAGAGTTTTGTATTTAGCTGTTTTTTTGTCAATAAAAAAAAAAGAAAATATGTTCAAAAAGTCATACTTGAACCTCTGATGAATAATCCAAAGTAATCAATAAGTATGTATAGAAATTTCAAGATTGAGAACTCTTTGGCCATAAAAAAAGTCCAATATGTCAAACAACGACTACTATCTGGCTAATGATACATCAAAAGGAGAGTATGTTATTCAAAGTTAAAGTTCAAAGACCTTTTGGCTCGAAATAAGTACTAGAGGTCATACTTGAGCTGCTGATGAAACTTAAGAAGTCTTTGAATATTTTTAGAAAGTTCAAAATTAAGTATTCTTTGTCAAGAAATGTGTTCAAAAGGTCAAATATGGACTACTCTCAGTCTAATATAACTTCAGGAGTATATGAGTATGTACATAAAGTTAAATTTCAAAGACTCTTAGGCCATAAATATGTTCCTAGTGTGTGCCGCTCCAAATGTTAACGTTATTATATTTAGCCTTTTGCCATTGACTTATGTTTTTAAATATCCACTTTCTTTTGTTTTTTATTTGTTTTTGTTTTGTTGTTGTTGTTTTCTGTTTAGTTATTAACTTTTGTATTTTGACAACATTTGTAATTACATGTATGTGTATAATCTCTTTCCCCATACGAGAGATTTGTATTTTGTTGTTTTTTTGTCAATAAAAAAAATAAAAAATATGTTCAAAAAGTCATACTTGAACCTCTGATGAATAATCCAAAGGAATCAATAATTATGTATAGAAATTTCAAGATTGAGAACTCTTTTTTCCATAAATAAATTCAATAGGTCAAATATGGACTACTGTCTGGCTAATGAAACCTCAAAAGGAGAGTATGTATTCAAAGTTAAAGTTCAAAGAGCTTTTGGACGGAAAAGAAGTACTAGAGGTCATACTTGAGCTACTGATGAAACATCAGAAGAAGTCTTTGAATATTTATGGAAAGTTCAAAATTAAGAATTCTTTGTCAAGAAATATGTTCAATAGGTCAAATATGGACTACTCTCAGTCTAATAAAACTTAGGAGTAAATGAGTATGGACATAAAGTTAAAGTTCAAAGCCTCTTGGCCATAAATATGTTCAAAATGTCATACTTGAACCACTGATGAATAATCCGAAGGAATCAATGACAATGTATAGAAATTTCAAGATTGAGAACTTTGGCAATAAAAAAAGTCCATTAGGTCAAACACGGACTACTATCTGGCTAATGAAACATCAAAAGGAGAGTATGTATTCAAAGTTAAAGTTCAAAGACCTTTTGGCTGGAAATAAGTACTAGAGGTCATACTTGAGCTACTGATGAAACATCAGAAGAAGTCTTTGAATATTTATAGAAAGTTCAAAATTAAGAATTCTTTGTCAAGAAATGTGTTCAATAGGTCAAATATGGACTACTATCATTCTAATAAAACTTTAGTAGTATATGAGTATGTACATAAAGTTAAAGTTCAAAGACTCTTAGCCCATAAATATGTTCAAAATGTCATACTTGAACCACTGATGAATAAATACGAAGGAATCAATGAGTATATATAGAAATTTCAAGATTGAGAACTCTTTGTCCAGAAATGCATTCAATAGGTCAAATGTGGAGTACTGTTAGTCTAATAAAACTTTCAGAAGTAGTGTAGAGTTTGTATATACAGTTGAAGTTCAAAGACCCTTAGGCCATAAATATGTTGAAAAAGTCATATTTGAAATACTGATGAAAAACCAGAAAAAGTATATGAGAATGTATAGAAATTTCGAGATGGAGAACTCTTTGGCCATAAATAAGTCCAGTAGGTCAAACACGGACGACTGTCTGGCTAATGAAACATCAAAAGGAGAGTATGTATTCAAAGTTAAAGTTCAAAGACCTTTTGAACGGAAAAGAAGTACTAGAGATCATACTTGAGCTACTGATGAAACATCAGAAGAAGTCTTTGAATATTTATAGAAAGTTCAAAATGAAGTATTCTTTGTCAAGAAATGTGTTCAAAAGTTCAAATATGGACTACTCTCAGTCTAATATAACTTCAGGAGTATATGAGTATGTACATAAAGTCAAAGTTCAAAGACTCTTAGGCCATAAATATGTTCCTAGTGTGTGCCGCTCCAAATGTTAACGTTATTATATTAAGCCTTTTGCCATTGACTTATGTTTTTAAATAGCCACTTTCTTTTGTTTTTTTGTTTGTTTTTGTTTTCTTGTTGTTGTTTTCGGTTTAGTAATTAACTTTTTATATTTTGACAACATTTGTAATCACATGTATGTGTATATTCTCTCTCCCCATAAGAGAGTTTTGTATTTAGCTGTTTTTTTGTCAAAAAATAAAAAATAAAAAATAAAAAAATATGTTCAAAAAGTCATGCTTGAACCTCTGATGAATAATCCAAAGTAATCAATAATTATGTATAGAAATGTCAAGATTGAGAACTCTTTGGCCATAAAAAAAGTCCAATATGTCAAACAACAACTACTATCTGGCTAATGATACATCAAAAGGAAAGTATGTTATTCAAAGTTAAAGTTCAAAGACCTTTTGGCTCGAAATAAGTACTAGAGGTCATACTTGAGCTGCTGATGAAACTTAAGAAGTCTTTGAATATTTTTAGAAAGTTCAAAATTAAGTATTCTTTGTCAAGAAATGTGTTCAAAGGGTCAAATATGGACTACTCTCAGTCTAATATAACTTCAGGAGTATATGAGTATGTACATAAAGTTAAATTTCAAAGACTCTTAGGCCATAAATATGTTCCTAGTGTGTGCCGCTCCAAATGTTAACGTTATTATATTTAGCCTTTTGCCATTGACTTATGTTTTTAAATATCCACTTTCTTTTGTTTTTTATTTGTTTTTGTTTTGTTGTTGTTGTTTTCTGTTTAGTTATTAACTTTTGTATTTTGACAACATTTGTAATTACATGTATGTGTATAATCTCTTTCCCCATACGAGAGATTTGTATTTTGTTGTTTTTTTGTCAATAAAAAAAATAAAAAATATGTTCAAAAAGTCATACTTGAACCTCTGATGAATAATCCAAAGGAATCAATAATTATGTATAGAAATTTCAAGATTGAGAACTCTTTTTTCCATAAATAAATTCAATAGGTCAAATATGGACTACTGTCTGGCTAATGAAACCTCAAAAGGAGAGTATGTATTCAAAGTTAAAGTTCAAAGAGCTTTTGGACGGAAAAGAAGTACTAGAGGTCATACTTGAGCTACTGATGAAACATCAGAAGAAGTCTTTGAATATTTATAGAAAGTTCAAAATTAAGAATTCTTTGTCAAGAAATGTGTTCAATAGGTCAAATATGGACTACTATCATTCTAATAAAACTTTAGTAGTATATGAGTATGTACATAAAGTTAAAGTTCAAAGACTCTTAGCCCATAAATATGTTCAAAATGTCATACTTGAACCACTGATGAATAAATACGAAGGAATCAATGAGTATATATAGAAATTTCAAGATTGAGAACTCTTTGTCCAGAAATGCATTCAATAGGTCAAATGTGGAGTACTGTTAGTCTAATAAAACTTTCAGAAGTAGTGTAGAGTTTGTATATACAGTTGAAGTTCAAAGACCCTTAGGCCATAAATATGTTGAAAAAGTCATATTTGAAATACTGATGAAAAACCAGAAAAAGTATATGAGAATGTATAGAAATTTCGAGATGGAGAACTCTTTGGCCATAAATAAGTCCAGTAGGTCAAACACGGACGACTGTCTGGCTAATGAAACATCAAAAGGAGAGTATGTATTCAAAGTTAAAGTTCAAAGACCTTTTGAACGGAAAAGAAGTACTAGAGATCATACTTGAGCTACTGATGAAACATCAGAAGAAGTCTTTGAATATTTATAGAAAGTTCAAAATGAAGTATTCTTTGTCAAGAAATGTGTTCAAAAGTTCAAATATGGACTACTCTCAGTCTAATATAACTTCAGGAGTATATGAGTATGTACATAAAGTCAAAGTTCAAAGACTCTTAGGCCATAAATATGTTCCTAGTGTGTGCCGCTCCAAATGTTAACGTTATTATATTAAGCCTTTTGCCATTGACTTATGTTTTTAAATAGCCACTTTCTTTTGTTTTTTTGTTTGTTTTTGTTTTCTTGTTGTTGTTTTCGGTTTAGTAATTAACTTTTTATATTTTGACAACATTTGTAATCACATGTATGTGTATATTCTCTCTCCCCATAAGAGAGTTTTGTATTTAGCTGTTTTTTTGTCAAAAAATAAAAAATAAAAAATAAAAAAATATGTTCAAAAAGTCATGCTTGAACCTCTGATGAATAATCCAAAGTAATCAATAATTATGTATAGAAATGTCAAGATTGAGAACTCTTTGGCCATAAAAAAAGTCCAATATGTCAAACAACAACTACTATCTGGCTAATGATACATCAAAAGGAAAGTATGTTATTCAAAGTTAAAGTTCAAAGACCTTTTGGCTCGAAATAAGTACTAGAGGTCATACTTGAGCTGCTGATGAAACTTAAGAAGTCTTTGAATATTTTTAGAAAGTTCAAAATTAAGTATTCTTTGTCAAGAAATGTGTTCAAAGGGTCAAATATGGACTACTCTCAGTCTAATATAACTTCAGGAGTATATGAGTATGTACATAAAGTTAAATTTCAAAGACTCTTAGGCCATAAATATGTTCCTAGTGTGTGCCGCTCCAAATGTTAACGTTATTATATTTAGCCTTTTGCCATTGACTTATGTTTTTAAATATCCACTTTCTTTTGTTTTTTATTTGTTTTTGTTTTGTTGTTGTTGTTTTCTGTTTAGTTATTAACTTTTGTATTTTGACAACATTTGTAATTACATGTATGTGTATAATCTCTTTCCCCATACGAGAGATTTGTATTTTGTTGTTTTTTTGTCAATAAAAAAAATAAAAAATATGTTCAAAAAGTCATACTTGAACCTCTGATGAATAATCCAAAGGAATCAATAATTATGTATAGAAATTTCAAGATTGAGAACTCTTTTTTCCATAAATAAATTCAATAGGTCAAATATGGACTACTGTCTGGCTAATGAAACCTCAAAAGGAGAGTATGTATTCAAAGTTAAAGTTCAAAGAGCTTTTGGACGGAAAAGAAGTACTAGAGGTCATACTTGAGCTACTGATGAAACATCAGAAGAAGTCTTTGAATATTTATGGAAAGTTCAAAATTAAGAATTCTTTGTCAAGAAATATGTTCAATAGGTCAAATATGGACTACTCTCAGTCTAATAAAACTTAGGAGTAAATGAGTATGGACATAAAGTTAAAGTTCAAAGCCTCTTGGCCATAAATATGTTCAAAATGTCATACTTGAACCACTGATGAATAATCCGAAGGAATCAATGACAATGTATAGAAATTTCAAGATTGAGAACTTTGGCAATAAAAAAAGTCCATTAGGTCAAACACGGACTACTATCTGGCTAATGAAACATCAAAAGGAGAGTATGTATTCAAAGTTAAAGTTCAAAGACCTTTTGGCTGGAAATAAGTACTAGAGGTCATACTTGAGCTACTGATGAAACATCAGAAGAAGTCTTTGAATATTTATAGAAAGTTCAAAATTAAGAATTCTTTGTCAAGAAATGTGTTCAATAGGTCAAATATGGACTACTATCATTCTAATAAAACTTTAGTAGTATATGAGTATGTACATAAAGTTAAAGTTCAAAGACTCTTAGCCCATAAATATGTTCAAAATGTCATACTTGAACCACTGATGAATAAATACGAAGGAATCAATGAGTATATATAGAAATTTCAAGATTGAGAACTCTTTGTCCAGAAATGCATTCAATAGGTCAAATGTGGAGTACTGTTAGTCTAATAAAACTTTCAGAAGTAGTGTAGAGTTTGTATATACAGTTGAAGTTCAAAGACCCTTAGGCCATAAATATGTTGAAAAAGTCATATTTGAAATACTGATGAAAAACCAGAAAAAGTATATGAGAATGTATAGAAATTTCGAGATGGAGAACTCTTTGGCCATAAATAAGTCCAGTAGGTCAAACACGGACGACTGTCTGGCTAATGAAACATCAAAAGGAGAGTATGTATTCAAAGTTAAAGTTCAAAGACCTTTTGAACGGAAAAGAAGTACTAGAGATCATACTTGAGCTACTGATGAAACATCAGAAGAAGTCTTTGAATATTTATAGAAAGTTCAAAATGAAGTATTCTTTGTCAAGAAATGTGTTCAAAAGTTCAAATATGGACTACTCTCAGTCTAATATAACTTCAGGAGTATATGAGTATGTACATAAAGTCAAAGTTCAAAGACTCTTAGGCCATAAATATGTTCCTAGTGTGTGCCGCTCCAAATGTTAACGTTATTATATTAAGCCTTTTGCCATTGACTTATGTTTTTAAATAGCCACTTTCTTTTGTTTTTTTGTTTGTTTTTGTTTTCTTGTTGTTGTTTTCGGTTTAGTAATTAACTTTTTATATTTTGACAACATTTGTAATCACATGTATGTGTATATTCTCTCTCCCCATAAGAGAGTTTTGTATTTAGCTGTTTTTTTGTCAAAAAATAAAAAATAAAAAATAAAAAAATATGTTCAAAAAGTCATGCTTGAACCTCTGATGAATAATCCAAAGTAATCAATAATTATGTATAGAAATGTCAAGATTGAGAACTCTTTGGCCATAAAAAAAGTCCAATATGTCAAACAACAACTACTATCTGGCTAATGATACATCAAAAGGAAAGTATGTTATTCAAAGTTAAAGTTCAAAGACCTTTTGGCTCGAAATAAGTACTAGAGGTCATACTTGAGCTGCTGATGAAACTTAAGAAGTCTTTGAATATTTTTAGAAAGTTCAAAATTAAGTATTCTTTGTCAAGAAATGTGTTCAAAGGGTCAAATATGGACTACTCTCAGTCTAATATAACTTCAGGAGTATATGAGTATGTACATAAAGTTAAATTTCAAAGACTCTTAGGCCATAAATATGTTCCTAGTGTGTGCCGCTCCAAATGTTAACGTTATTATATTTAGCCTTTTGCCATTGACTTATGTTTTTAAATATCCACTTTCTTTTGTTTTTTATTTGTTTTTGTTTTGTTGTTGTTGTTTTCTGTTTAGTTATTAACTTTTGTATTTTGACAACATTTGTAATTACATGTATGTGTATAATCTCTTTCCCCATACGAGAGATTTGTATTTTGTTGTTTTTTTGTCAATAAAAAAAATAAAAAATATGTTCAAAAAGTCATACTTGAACCTCTGATGAATAATCCAAAGGAATCAATAATTATGTATAGAAATTTCAAGATTGAGAACTCTTTTTTCCATAAATAAATTCAATAGGTCAAATATGGACTACTGTCTGGCTAATGAAACCTCAAAAGGAGAGTATGTATTCAAAGTTAAAGTTCAAAGAGCTTTTGGACGGAAAAGAAGTACTAGAGGTCATACTTGAGCTACTGATGAAACATCAGAAGAAGTCTTTGAATATTTATAGAAAGTTCAAAATTAAGAATTCTTTGTCAAGAAATGTGTTCAATAGGTCAAATATGGACTACTATCATTCTAATAAAACTTTAGTAGTATATGAGTATGTACATAAAGTTAAAGTTCAAAGACTCTTAGCCCATAAATATGTTCAAAATGTCATACTTGAACCACTGATGAATAAATACGAAGGAATCAATGAGTATATATAGAAATTTCAAGATTGAGAACTCTTTGTCCAGAAATGCATTCAATAGGTCAAATGTGGAGTACTGTTAGTCTAATAAAACTTTCAGAAGTAGTGTAGAGTTTGTATATACAGTTGAAGTTCAAAGACCCTTAGGCCATAAATATGTTGAAAAAGTCATATTTGAAATACTGATGAAAAACCAGAAAAAGTATATGAGAATGTATAGAAATTTCGAGATGGAGAACTCTTTGGCCATAAATAAGTCCAGTAGGTCAAACACGGACGACTGTCTGGCTAATGAAACATCAAAAGGAGAGTATGTATTCAAAGTTAAAGTTCAAAGACCTTTTGAACGGAAAAGAAGTACTAGAGATCATACTTGAGCTACTGATGAAACATCAGAAGAAGTCTTTGAATATTTATAGAAAGTTCAAAATGAAGTATTCTTTGTCAAGAAATGTGTTCAAAAGTTCAAATATGGACTACTCTCAGTCTAATATAACTTCAGGAGTATATGAGTATGTACATAAAGTCAAAGTTCAAAGACTCTTAGGCCATAAATATGTTCCTAGTGTGTGCCGCTCCAAATGTTAACGTTATTATATTAAGCCTTTTGCCATTGACTTATGTTTTTAAATAGCCACTTTCTTTTGTTTTTTTGTTTGTTTTTGTTTTCTTGTTGTTGTTTTCGGTTTAGTAATTAACTTTTTATATTTTGACAACATTTGTAATCACATGTATGTGTATATTCTCTCTCCCCATAAGAGAGTTTTGTATTTAGCTGTTTTTTTGTCAAAAAATAAAAAATAAAAAATAAAAAAATATGTTCAAAAAGTCATGCTTGAACCTCTGATGAATAATCCAAAGTAATCAATAATTATGTATAGAAATGTCAAGATTGAGAACTCTTTGGCCATAAAAAAAGTCCAATATGTCAAACAACAACTACTATCTGGCTAATGATACATCAAAAGGAAAGTATGTTATTCAAAGTTAAAGTTCAAAGACCTTTTGGCTCGAAATAAGTACTAGAGGTCATACTTGAGCTGCTGATGAAACTTAAGAAGTCTTTGAATATTTTTAGAAAGTTCAAAATTAAGTATTCTTTGTCAAGAAATGTGTTCAAAGGGTCAAATATGGACTACTCTCAGTCTAATATAACTTCAGGAGTATATGAGTATGTACATAAAGTTAAATTTCAAAGACTCTTAGGCCATAAATATGTTCCTAGTGTGTGCCGCTCCAAATGTTAACGTTATTATATTTAGCCTTTTGCCATTGACTTATGTTTTTAAATATCCACTTTCTTTTGTTTTTTATTTGTTTTTGTTTTGTTGTTGTTGTTTTCTGTTTAGTTATTAACTTTTGTATTTTGACAACATTTGTAATTACATGTATGTGTATAATCTCTTTCCCCATACGAGAGATTTGTATTTTGTTGTTTTTTTGTCAATAAAAAAAATAAAAAATATGTTCAAAAAGTCATACTTGAACCTCTGATGAATAATCCAAAGGAATCAATAATTATGTATAGAAATTTCAAGATTGAGAACTCTTTTTTCCATAAATAAATTCAATAGGTCAAATATGGACTACTGTCTGGCTAATGAAACCTCAAAAGGAGAGTATGTATTCAAAGTTAAAGTTCAAAGAGCTTTTGGACGGAAAAGAAGTACTAGAGGTCATACTTGAGCTACTGATGAAACATCAGAAGAAGTCTTTGAATATTTATAGAAAGTTCAAAATTAAGAATTCTTTGTCAAGAAATATGTTCAATAGGTCAAATATGGACTACTCTCAGTCTAATAAAACTTAGGAGTAAATGAGTATGGACATAAAGTTAAAGTTCAAAGCCTGTTGGCCATAAATATGTTCAAAATGTCATACTTGAACCACTGATGAATAATCCGAAGGAATCAATGAGAATGTATAGAAATTTCAAGATTGAGAACTCTTTGTCCAGAAACGCATTCAATAGGTCAAATGTGAACTACTGTTGGTCTAATAAAACTTTCAGAATGAGTGTATGAGTATGTACATAAATTTAAAGTTCAAAGACTCTTAGGCCATAAATATGTTCCTAGTGTGTGCCGCTCCAAATGTTAACGTTATTATATTTAGCCTTTTGCCATTGACTTGTGTTTTTAAATAGCCACTTTCTTGTGTTTTTTTGTTTGTTTTTGATTTGTTGTTGTTTTTCTGTTTAGTTATTAACTTTTGTATTTTGACAACATTTGTAATTACATATATGTGCATATTCTCTTTCCCCATACGAGAGTTTTGTATTTAGCTGTTTTTTTGTCAATAAAAAAAAATAAAAAAATATGTTCAAAAAGTCATACTTGAACCTCTGAATAATCCAAAGTAATCAATAAGTATGTATAGAAATTTCAAGATTGAGAACTCTTTGGCCATAAAAAAAGTCCAATATGTCAAACAACGACTACTATCTGGCTAATGATACATCAAAAGGAGAGTATGTATTCAAATTTAAAGTTCAAAGACCTTTTGGCTGTAAATAAGTACTAGATGTCATACTTGAGCTACTGATGAAACTTAAGAAGTCTTTGAATATTTATAGAAAGTTCAAAATTAAGGATTCTTTGTCAAGAAATGTGTTCCAAAGTTCAAATATGGACTACTCTCAGTCTAATATAACTTCAGGAGTATATGAGTATGTACATAAAGTTAAAGTTCAAAGACTCTTAGGCCATAAATATGTTCCTAGTGTGTGCCGCTCCAAATGTTAACGTTATTATATTTAGCCTTTTGCCATTGACTTGCCATCTGTTTAGTTATTAACTTTTGTATTTTGACAACATTTGTAATTACATGTATGTGTATAATCTCTTTCCCCATACGAGAGATTTGTATTTTGTTGTTTTTTTGTCAATACAAAAAAATTAAAATATGATCAAAAAGTTATACTTGAACCTCTGATGAATAATCCAAAGGAATCAATAATTATGTATAGAAATTTCAACATTGAGAACTCTTTGGCCATAAATAAATTCAATAGGTCAAATATGGACTACTGTCTGGTTAATGAAACCTCAAAAGGAGAGTATGGATTCAAAGTTAAAGTTCAAAGAGCTTTTGGACGGAAAAGAAGTACTAGAGGTCATACTTGAGCTACTGATGAAACATCAAAAGAAGTCTTTGAATATTTATAAAAAGTTCAAAATTAAGAATTCTTTGTCAAGAAATGTGTACAATAGGTCAAATGTGGACTACTCTCAGTCTAATAAAACTTTCAGAAGGCTTGTATGAGTTTGTATATAAAGTTGAAGTTTAAAGACCCTTAGGCCATAAACATGTTCAAAATGTCATACTTGAACCACTGATGAATAATCTGAAGGAATCAATAAGTATGTATAGAAATTTCAATATTGAGAACTTTGTCCAGAAATGCATTCAATAGGTCAAATGTGGAGTACTGTTAGTCTAATAAAACTTTCAGAAGTAGTGTAGAGTTTGTATATACAGTTGAAGTTCAAAGACCCTTAGGCCATAAATATGTTGAAAAAGTCATATTTGAAATACTGATGAAAAACCAGAAAAAGTATATGAGAATGTATAGAAATTTCGAGATGGAGAACTCTTTGGCCATAAATAAGTCCAGTAGGTCAAACACGGACGACTGTCTGGCTAATGAAACATCAAAAGGAGAGTATGTATTCAAAGTTAAAGTTCAAAGACCTTTTGAACGGAAAAGAAGTACTAGAGATCATACTTGAGCTACTGATGAAACATCAGAAGAAGTCTTTGAATATTTATAGAAAGTTCAAAATTAAGTATTCTTTGTCAAGAAATGTGTTCAAAAGTTCAAATATGGACTACTCTCAGTCTAATATAACTTCAGGAGTATATGAGTATGTACATAAAGTCAAAGTTCAAAGACTCTTAGGCCATAAATATGTTCCTAGTGTGTGCCGCTCCAAATGTTAACGTTATTATATTAAGCCTTTTGCCATTGACTTATGTTTTTAAATAGCCACTTTCTTTTGTTTTTTTGTTTGTTTTTGTTTTCTTGTTGTTGTTTTCGGTTTAGTAATTAACTTTTTATATTTTGACAACATTTGTAATCACATGTATGTGTATATTCTCTCTCCCCATAAGAGAGTTTTGTATTTAGCTGTTTTTTTGTCAAAAAATAAAAAATAAAAAATAAAAAAATATGTTCAAAAAGTCATGCTTGAACCTCTGATGAATAATCCAAAGTAATCAATAATTATGTATAGAAATGTCAAGATTGAGAACTCTTTGGCCATAAAAAAAGTCCAATATGTCAAACAACGACTACTATCTGGCTAATGATACATCAAAAGGAGACTATGTATTCAAATTTAAAGTTCAAAGACCTTTTGGCTGTAAATAAGTACTAGATGTCATGCTTGAGCTACTGATGAAACTTACAAAGTTTTTGAATATTTATAGAAAGTTCAAAATTAAGGATTGTTTGTCAAGAAATGTGTTCAAAAGTTCAAATATGGACTAGTCTCAGTCTAATATAACTTCAGGAGTATATGAGTATGTACATAAAGTCAAAGTTCAAAGACTCTTAGGCCATAAATATGTTCCTAGTGTGTGCCACTCCAAATGTTAACGTTATTATATTTAGCCTTTTGCCATTGACTTGCCATCTGTTTAGTTATTAACTTTTGTATTTTGACAACATTTGTAATTACATGTATGTGTATAATCTCTTTCCCCATACGAGAGATTTGTATTTTGTTGTTTTTTTGTCAATAAAAAAAATAAAAAAATGTTCAAAAAGTCATACTTGAATCTCTGATGAATAATCCAAAGGAATCAATAATTATGTAAAGAAATTTCAACATTGAGAACTCTTTGGCCATAAATAAATTCAATAGGTCAAATATGGACTACTGTCTGGCTAATGAAACCTCAAAAGGAAAGTATGGATTCAAAGTTAAAGTTCAAATAGCTTTTGGATGGAAAAGAAGTACTAGAGGTCATACTTGAGCGACTGATGAAACATCAGAAGAAGTCTTTGAATATTTATAGAAAGTTCAAAATTATGCACTGAAGAGATAACATTGCACAAACGTGTGCATTGAAGACATAACATTGCTTTTGCATTGCATTGCACACACGATCTAACACTGTGCATTGAAGAATAACATATACGCCATACACTTGTTCATTGCAATGCATAATTAAGTAAATCAGTTCCGATGTGCATTGAAAAGATAACATATAAGCTATGCACTTGTTCATTGCAATGCATGAATAAGTAACTAATTTCCGATGAGCATTGAAGAGAAAACATATTTGCTATTGCATGTCATTGCACACACGATCTAACGCTGTGCATTGAAGAAAAACACAATACGCTATGCAAATACGCTATGCAATGTTTTCATTGCAATATATACGAATTATATCAATCGAATGTGTATTGAAGTGATAACATTGCTGTTGCTTTGCACACAATCTAATGCTGTGCATTGAAGAATAACCTATAAGCTATGCACTTTTTGCATTGCTATGCATACGAACTAACTTAATCGGATGTGCATTGAAGACATAACGTTGCTTTTGCATTGGATGGCACGAACGTTTTAAAACTATGCATTGAAGAATAACATATAAGTTATGCACTGGTTCATTGCAATGCATAAATAAGTAACTCATTTTCGATGTGCATTGAAGAGAAAACATATTTGCTATTGCATGTCATTGCACACACGATCTAACGTTGTGTACTGAAAAGATAGCATTGCTGTTGCATTGCATTGCACAAGCGTTCTAACACTGTGCATTGAAGAATAACATATATGCTATGCACTTGTTCATTGCAATGCATAAATAACTCATTTCCGATGTGCATTGAAGAGATTGCATATTTGCTATTGCATTGCATTGCACACACAATCTAACTCTGTGCATTGAAGAATAAATATGTTATGCATCATTGCAACGCATGAATAAGTAACTCATTTCCTATGTGCATTTAAGAGATAACATATTTGCTATGGCATTTCTTTGCACACACGATCTAACGCTGTGCATTGAAGAGATAACATAAGCTATGCACTTGTTGCATTGCAATGCATATACGAACTAACTTAATCGGATGTGCACTGAAGAGATAACATTGCACAAACGTGTGCATTGAAGACATAACATTGCTTTTGCATTGCATTGCACACACGATCTAACACTGTGCATTGAAGAATAACATATACGCCATACACTTGTTCATTGCAATGCATAATTAAGTAACTCAGTTCCGATGTGCATTGAAAAGATAACATATAAGCTATGCACTTGTTCATTGCAATGCATGAATAAGTAACTAATTTCCGATGAGCATTGAAGAGAAAACATATTTGCTATTGCATGTCATTGCACACACGATCTAACGCTGTGCATTGAAGAAAAACATATACGCTATGCAATGTTTTCATTGCAATATATACGAATTATATCAATCGAATGTGTATTGAAGTGATAACATTGCTGTTGCTTTGCATTGCACAAGCGTTCTAACACTGTGCATTGAAGAATAACATATACGTTATGCACTTGTTCATTGCAATTCATTAATAAGTAACTATTTTCTGATGTGCATTGAAGAGATAACATAAGCTATGCACTTGTTAATTGCAATGCATAAATAATAAGTAACTAATTTCCGATGTGCATTGAAGAGATAACATATTTGCTATTGCATTGCATTGCACACACAATCTAACGCTGTGCATTGAAGAATAACCTATAAGCTATGCACTTGTTGCATTGCAATGCATACGAACTAACTTAATCGGATGTGCATTGAAGACATAACGTTGCTTTTGCATTGGATGGCACGAACGTTTTAAAACTATGCATTGAAGAATAACATATAAGTTATGCACTGGTTCATTGCAATGCATAAATAAGTAACTCATTTTCGATGTGCATTGAAGAGAAAACATATTTGCTATTGCATGTCATTGCACACACGATCTAACGTTGTGTACTGAAAAGATAACATTGCTGTTGCATTGCATTGCACAAGCGTTCTAACACTGTGCATTGAAGAATAACATATATGCTATGCACTTGTTCATTGCAATGCATAAATAACTCATTTCCGATGTGCATTGAAGAGATTGCATATTTGCTATTGCATTGCATTGCACACACAATCTAACTCTGTGCATTGAAGAATAAATATGTTATGCATCATTGCAACGCATGAATAAGTAACTCATTTCCTATGTGCATTTAAGAGATAACATATTTGCTATGGCATTTCTTTGCACACACGATCTAACGCTGTGCATTGAAGAGATAACATAAGCTATGCACTTGTTGCATTGCAATGCATATACGAACTAACTTAATCGGATGTGCACTGAAGAGATAACATTGCACAAACGTGTGCATTGAAGACATAACATTGCTTTTGCATTGCATTGCACACACGATCTAACACTGTGCATTGAAGAATAACATATACGCCATACACTTGTTCATTGCAATGCATAATTAAGTAACTCAGTTCCGATGTGCATTGAAAAGATAACATATAAGCTATGCACTTGTACATTGCAATGCATGAATAAGTAACTAATTTCCTATGTGCATTTAAGAGATAACATAAGCTATGCACTTGTTGCATTGCAATGCATATACGAACTAACTTAATCGGATGTGCACTGAAGAGATAACATTGCACAAACGTGTGCATTGAAGACATAACATTGCTTTTTCATTGCATTGCACACACGATCTAACACTGTGCATTGAAGAGATAACATAAGCTATGCACTTGTTGCATTGCAATGCATATACGAACTAACTTAATCGGATGTGCACTGAAGAGATAACATTGCACAAACGTGTGCATTGAAGACATAACATTGCTTTTGCATTGCATTGCACACACGATCTAACACTGTGCATTGAAGAATAACATATACGCCATACACTTGTTCATTGCAATGCATAATTAAGTAACTCAGTTCCGATGTGCATTGAAAAGATAACATATAAGCTATGCACTTGTACATTGCAATGCATGAATAAGTAACTAATTTCCGATGAGCATTGAAGAGAAAACATATTTGCTATTGCATTTCATTGCACACGTTCTAACGCTGTGCATTGAAGATACATAGAAGCTATGCACTTTTGTTGCATTGCAATGCATACGAACTAATTTAATCGAAAGTGCATTGAAGACATAACATTGCTTTTGCATTTCACTTGTCCATTGCAATGCATAAATGTAACTAATTTTCGATGTGCATTGAAGAGATAACATTTGCTATTGCATTGCATTGCACACACGTTCTAACGCTGTGCATTGAAGATTAACCTATAAGCTATGCACTTGTTGCATTGCAATGCATACGAAATGCATACGAACTAACTTAATCGGATGTGCATTGAAGACATAACGTTGCTTTTGCATTGGATGGCACGAACGTTTGAAAACTATGCATTGAAGAATAACATAAATTATGCACTTGTTCATTGCAATGCATTAATAAGTAACTATTTTCTGATGTGCATTGAAGAGATTGCATATTTGCTATTGCATTGCATTGCATTGCACACACAATCTAACTCTGTGCACTGAAGAATAACATAGAAGCTTTGCACTTGTTGCATTGCAATGCAAACGAACTAACTCAATCGGATGTGCACTGAAGACATAACATTGCTGTTGCATAGCATTGCAAAAGCGTTCTAGAAGCGATAACATTGCTGTTGCGTTGCATTGCATAAACGATGTGCATTGAAGAATAACAAAGAAGCTATGCACTTGTTGCAGTGAAATGCATACGAACTTACTCAGTTCCGATGTGCATTGAAGAGATAACATATAAGCTATGCACTTGTTCATTGCAATGCATAAATAAGTAACTAATTTCCGATGTGCATTGAAGACATAACATTGCTTTGCATTGCATTGAACAAACGTTCTGTGCATTGAAGAATAACATAGAAGCTTTGCACTTGTTTCAATGCAATGCATACAAACTAACTCAATCGGATGTGCATTGAAGACAACATTGCTTTGGCATTGGATGACACGAATGTTTGAACACTATGCATTGAGGAATAACATATAAGTTATAACTTGTTCATTGCAATTCATAAGTAACTACAGTTATTCCGTTGTGCTTTGCGTGCATTGAGAAAAAAACATACATGCATTGCATATAAGATCAAACAATCCCTTTTTTGCATTCTTCACGCAGATTTATTTATCGCTTTGGATATCACAACAATGCATGCTTTTGCATTCCATTTTTATACAACATGACCTATTGAATATAAATGTACGTTTATATACACACACAAACATTCCCTTTGATGTGAACATATTTTTGACAAAGAATCCTCAATATTAAACTTTCTCTACATACTCATAGACTCTCTTTAAAGTTTTGATTAGTTCATTTTTGACTTATTGAATATATTTGGACAAAGGTCCACAATATTGAACAACTCGGACTCCTTTTGAGGTTTCATTAGGCATACAGTAGTCCATATTTGACCTATTGAACAGATTTTTGGCCAAAGAGTTCGCAAACGTTAACAAACATGCATTCAAGCATTCCATCAACCAGAAAATTGTCCATAATTGATTACTGAACGTCATTCTGAACATTTCATATTTCACCTGCTTTTCATCAAACACCTGCTGTTTCATCAGCCATGTACTGGTCCATATTTGATTACTGAACATATATCTTAGCCGTAGATCCTATGACCTTTCTATGCATGCTCATTAATGTTTCATTCGTAGTTCAAGTATACATTTTTGAATATATTTCTGGCCAGTCACTGAACTTTACATCCAAGCTCATAGACTCCTTTTGATGTTTCATTAGCCACACAGTAGTCAGAATTTGACTATTAAATACATTTTTGTGACAAAGAGTCCTCACTATTGAACTTTTTATACACACTTTTAGAATTCTTCTGATTTTTCATCAGTAGTATGCCTTTTTAAATACAATGTCTTTGTACTTTAACTTTATTAGTTAGTGGTGCTTGCGAAGCAAGGCATCACTATTGTTATTCTCCATACTCATTATAATTATTCCACACAAAAGTTTGGCGCGTATCTCCTCCCACACCGTTTTTCATAGACCCATTAATGAGGTGTCAAAACATTGTGCTATTTCTTTTCTAATGGTTCGGGGTTACGATGGGGCAAAAAAAGCTATACACTTGTTACGCAAAAAAGTAGCCAAAAAAATCCCATAGACTTAACATTGCGACAATTTTTAACGAGTCATAACTCCGAATGAGGATTTCGTAGAAACTCGTGGGTTACCACATTTGAAGAGGCTGAATTAAGAATTCTTTGTCAAGAAATGTGTTCAATAGGTCAAATATGGACTACTCTCAGTCTAATAAAATTTAGGAGTATATGAGTATGGACATAAAGTTAAAGTTCAAAGAGTATAAGGCCATAAATATGTTCAAAAAGTCATATTTGAATCACTGGTGAAACTTCAGAAGTCTTTGAATATTTATAAAAAGTTCAAAATTAAGTGTTCTTTGTCATGAAATGTGTCAATAGGTAAAATATGGACTACTCTTAAGTCTAATAAAACTTTAGTAGTATATGAGTATGTACATAAAGTTAAAGTTCAAAGAGTATAAGGCCATAAATATGTTCAAAAAGTCATATTTGAATCACTGGTGAAACTTCAGAAGTCTTTGAATATTTATAAAAAGTTCAAAATTAAGTGTTCTTTGTCATGAAATGTGTCAATAGGTAAAATATGGACTACTCTAAGTCTAATAAAACTTTAGTAGTATATGAGTATGTACATAAAGTTAAAGTTCAAAGACTCTTGGCCATAAATATGTTCAAAATGTCATACTTGAACCACTGATGAATAATCTGAAGGAATCAATAAATATGTATAGAAATTTCAATATTGAGAACTCTTTGTCCAGAAATGCATTCAATAGGTCAAATGTGGACAACTGTTAGTCTAATAAAACTTTCAGAAGGAGTGTATGAGTTTGTATATAAAGTTGAAGTTCAAAGACCCTTAGGCCATAAATATGTTGAAAAAGTCATATTTGAACTACTGATGAAAAAAAGTATATGAGAATGTATAGAAATTTCGAGATGGAGAACTCTTTGGCCATAAATAAGTCCAGTAGGTCAAACACGGACGACTGTCTGGCTAATGAAACATCAAAAGAAAAGTATGTATTCAAAGTTAAAGTTCAAAGACCTTTTGACCGGAAAAGAAGTACTAGAGGTCATACTTGAGCTACTAATGAAACATCAGAAGAAGTCTTTGAATATTTATAGAAAGTTCAAAATGAAGTATTCTTTGTCAAGAAATGTGTACAATAGGTCAAATGTGGACTACTCTTAGTCTAATAAAATGGCAGGAGTATATGAGTATGTACATAAAGTTAAAGCTCAAAGACTCTTAGGCCATAAATATGTTCAAAATGTCATACTTGAACCACTGATGAAACATCCGAAGGATACAATGAGTATGTATAGAAATTTAAAGAATGAGGACTCTTTGGCCATATATAAGTTTAAATAAGATCAAATACGGCATACTGTTTGGCTAATGAAACATCAAAAGGAAAGTATGTATTCAAAGTTAAAAGACCCTTTGGCCCCTTGTGGACTACTCTCAGTCTAATAAAACTTCAGGAGTACATGAGTATGTACATAAAATGAAAATTTCTTAGATTTGTTATAATATTTAGCATTTTGCCATTGACTTGTGTTTTTAAATAGCCATTTTCTTTTGTTTTTTTGTTTGTTTTTGTTTTGTTGTTGCTTTCTTTTTAGTTAATAACTTTTGTATTTTGACAACATTTGTAATTACATGTATGTGTATATTCTCTTTCCCCATACGATAATTTTGTATTTTGCTGTTTTTTTGTCAATAAATTTTTTTTTTTTTTTTTTCAAAAAGTCATATTTGAACTAGTGATGAAAAACCAAAAAAAGTATATGAGAATGTATAGAAATTTCAAGATTGAGAACTCTTTGGCCATAAAAAAAGTCCAATAGGTCAAACATGGACTACTATCTGGCTAATGAAACATCAAAAGGAGAGTATGTATTCAAAGTTAAAGTTCAAAGAGCTTTTGGACGGAAAAGAAGTACTAGAGGTCATACTTGAGCTACTGATGAAGCATCAGAAGAAGTCTTTGAATATTTATAGAAAGTTCAAAATTAAGAATTCTTTGTCAAGAAATATGTTCAATAGGTCAAATATGGACTACTCTCAGTCTAATAAACTTAGGAGTAAATGAGTATGGACATAAAGTTAAAGTTCAAAGCCTCTTGGCCATAAATATGTTCAAAATGTCATACTTGAACCACTGATGAATAATCCGAAGAATCAATGACAATGTATAGAAATTTCAAGATTGAGAGCTTTGGCAATAAAAAAAAGTTCAATAGGTCAAACACGGACTACTATCTGGCTAATGAAACATCAAAAGGAGAGTATGTATTCAAAGTTAAAGTTCAAAGACCTTTTGGCTGGAAATAAGTACTAGAGGTCATACTTGAGCTACTGATGAAACATCAAAATAAGTATTTGAATATTTATAGAAAGTTCAAAATTAAGGATTCTTTGTCAAGAAATGATTTCAATAGGTCAAATATGGACTACTCTCAGTCTAATAAAACTTCAGGAGTATATGAGTATGTACATAAAGTTGAAGTTCAAAGACTCTTATGCCATAACTATGTTTAAAAATGTCATACTTGAACCACTTATGAAACATCAGAAGGAATCAATGAGTGTGTATAGAAATTTCAAGATAGAGAACTCTTTGTCCAGAAATGCATTCAATAGGTCAAATATGGACAACTGTTAGTCTAATAAAACTTTCAGAAGGCTTGTATGAGTTTGTATATAAAGTTGAAGTTTTTAGACCCTTAGGCCATAAACATGTTCAAAATGTCATACTTGAACCACTGATGAATAATCTGAAGGAATCAATGAGTGTGTGTATAGAAATTTCAAGATAGAGAACTCTTTGTCCAGAAATGCATTCAATAGGTCAAATGTGGACAACTGTTAGTCTAATAAAACTTTCAGAAGGCTTGTATGAGTTTGTATGTAAAGTTGAAGTTCAAAGACCCTTAGAACTCTTTGAACACATCCGAAGGAGTATGTATAGAAATTTCAATATTGAGAATTCTTTGGCCATAAATAAGTTTAATAGGTCAAATACCGGCTAATACTGGCTAATGAAACCTCAAAAGGAGAGTATGTATTCAAAGATAAAGTTCAAAGACCTTTTGGCCCGAAAAGAAGTACTAGAGGTCATACTTGAGTTACTGATGAAACATCAGAAGTCTTTGAATATTTATAGAAAGTTCAAAATTAAGAATTCTTTGTCAAGAAATGTGTTCAACAGGTCAAATATGGACTACTATCATTCTAATAAAACTTTAGTAGTATATGAGTATGTACATAAAGTTAAAGTTCAAAGACTCTTAGGCCATAAATATGTTCAAAATGTCATACTTGAACCACTGATGAATAATCTGAAGGAATCAATAAATATGTATAGAAATTTCAATATTGAGAACTCTTTGTCCAGAAATGCATTCAATAGGTCAAATGTGGACAACTGTTAGTCTAATAAAACTTTCAGAAGGAGTGTATGAGTTTGTATATAAAGTTGAAGTTCAAAGACCCTTAGGCCATAAATATGTTGAAAAAGTCATATTTGAACTACTGATGAAAAAAAGTATATGAGAATGTATAGAAATTTCGAGATGGAGAACTCTTTGGCCATAAATAAGTCCAGTAGGTCAAACACGGACGACTGTCTGGCTAATGAAACATCAAAAGAAAAGTATGTATTCAAAGTTAAAGTTCAAAGACCTTTTGACCGGAAAAGAAGTACTAGAGGTCATACTTGAGCTACTAATGAAACATCAGAAGAAGTCTTTGAATATTTATAGAAAGTTCAAAATGAAGTATTCTTTGTCAAGAAATGTGTACAATAGGTCAAATGTGGACTACTCTTAGTCTAATAAAACGGCAGGATTATATGAGTATGTACATAAAATTAAAGCTCAAAGACTCTTAGGCCATAAATATGTTCAAAATGTCATACTTGAACCACTGATGAAACATCCGAAGGATACAATGAGTATGTATAGAAATTTAAAGAATGAGGACTCTTTGGCCATATATAAGTTTAAATAAGATCAAATACGGCATACTGTTTGGCTAATGAAACATCAAAAGGAAAGTATGTATTCAAAGTTAAAAGACCCTTTGGCCCCTTGTGGACTACTCTCAGTCTAATAAAACTTCAGGAGTACATGAGTATGTACATAAAATGAAAATTTCTTAGATTTGTTATAATATTTAGCATTTTGCCATTGACTTGTGTTTTTAAATAGCCATTTTCTTTTGTTTTTTTGTTTGTTTTTGTTTTGTTGTTGCTTTCTTTTTAGTTAATAACTTTTGTATTTTGACAACATTTGTAATTACATGTATGTGTATATTCTCTTTCCCCATACGATAATTTTGTATTTTGCTGTTTTTTTGTCAATAAAATTTTTTTTTTTTTTTTTCAAAAAGTCATATTTGAACTAGTGATGAAAAACCAAAAAAAGTATATGAGAATGTATAGAAATTCCAAGATTGAGAACTCTTTGGCCATAAAAAAAGTCCAATAGGTCAAACATGGACTACTATCTGGCTAATGAAACATCAAAAGGAGAGTATGTATTCAAAGTTAAAGTTCAAAGAGCTTTTGGACGGAAAAGAAGTACTAGAGGTCATACTTGAGCTACTGATGAAACATCAGAAGAAGTCTTTGAATATTTATAGAAAGTTCAAAATTAAGAATTCTTTGTCAAGAAATATGTTCAATAGGTCAAATATGGACTGCTCTCAGTCTAATAAACTTAGGAGTAAATGAGTATGGACATAAAGTTAAAGTTCAAAGCCTCTTGGCCATAAATATGTTCAAAATGTCATACTTGAACCACTGAAGAATAATCCGAAGAATCAATGACAATGTATAGAAATTTCAAGATTGAGAACTTTGGCAATAAAAAAAAGTTCAATAGGTCAAACACGGACTACTATCTGGCTAATGAAACATCAAAAGGAGAGTATGTATTCAAAGTTAAAGTTCAAAGACCTTTTGGCTGGAAATAAGTACTAGAGGTCATACTTGAGCTACTGATGAAACATCAAAATAAGTATTTGAATATTTATAGAAAGTTCAAAATTAAGGATTCTTTGTCAAGAAATGATTTCAATAGGTCAAATATGGACTACTCTCAGTCTAATAAAACTTCAGGAGTATATGAGTATGTACATAAAGTTGAAGTTCAAAGACTCTTATGCCATAACTATGTTTAAAAATGTCATACTTGAACCACTTATGAAACATCAGAAGGAATCAATGAGTGTGTATAGAAATTTCAAGATAGAGAACTCTTTGTCCAGAAATGCATTCAATAGGTCAAATATGGACAACTGTTAGTCTAATAAAACTTTCAGAAGGCTTGTATGAGTTTGTATATAAAGTTGAAGTTTTTAGACCCTTAGGCCATAAACATGTTCAAAATGTCATACTTGAACCACTGATGAATAATCTGAAGGAATCAATGAGTGTGTATAGAAATTTCAAGATAGAGAACTCTTTGTCCAGAAATGCATTCAATAGGTCAAATGTGGAGTACTGTTAGTCTAATAAAACTTTCAGAAGGAGTGTATGAGTTTGTATATAAAGTTGAAGTTCAAAGACCCTTAGGCCATAAATATGTTGAAAAAGTCATATTTGAACTACTGATGAAAAAAAGTATATGAGAATGTATAGAAATTTCGAGATGGAGAATTCTTTGGCCATAAATAAGTCCAGTAGGTCAAACACGGACGACTGTCTGGCTAATGAAACATCAAAAGGAAAGTATGTATTCAAAGTTAAAGTTCAAAGACCTTTTGACCGGAAAAGAAGTACTAGAGGTCATACTTGAGCTACTAATGAAACATCAGAAGAAGTCTTTGAATATTTATAGAAAGTTCAAAATGAAGTATTCTTTGTCAAGAAATGTGTACAATAGGTCAAATGTGGACTACTCTTAGTCTAATAAAACGGCAGGAGTATATGAGTATGTACATAAAGTTAAAGCTCAAAGACTCTTAGGCCATAAATATGTTCAAAATGTCATACTTGAACCACTGATGAAACATCCGAAGGATACAATGAGTATGTATAGAAATTTAAAGAATGAGGACTCTTTGGCCATATATAAGTTTAAATAAGATCAAATACGGCATACTGTTTGGCTAATGAAACATCAAAAGGAAAGTATGTATTCAAAGTTAAAAGACCCTTTGGCCCCTTGTGGACTACTCTCAGTCTAATAAAACTTCAGGAGTACATGAGTATGTACATAAAATGAAAATTTCTTAGATTTGTTATAATATTTAGCATTTTGCCATTGACTTGTGTTTTTAAATAGCCATTTTCTTTTGTTTTTTTGTTTGTTTTTGTTTTGTTGTTGCTTTCTTTTTAGTTAATAACTTTTGTATTTTGACAACATTTGTAATTACATGTATGTGTATATTCTCTTTCCCCATACGATAATTTTGTATTTTGCTGTTTTTTTGTCAATAAATTTTTTTTTTTTTTTTTTCAAAAAGTCATATTTGAACTAGTGATGAAAAACCAAAAAAAGTATATGAGAATGTATAGAAATTTCAAGATTGAGAACTCTTTGGCCATAAAAAAAGTCCAATAGGTCAAACATGGACTACTATCTGGCTAATGAAACATCAAAAGGAGAGTATGTATTCAAAGTTAAAGTTCAAAGAGCTTTTGGACGGAAAAGAAGTACTAGAGGTCATACTTGAGCTACTGATGAAGCATCAGAAGAAGTCTTTGAATATTTATAGAAAGTTCAAAATTAAGAATTCTTTGTCAAGAAATATGTTCAATAGGTCAAATATGGACTACTCTCAGTCTAATAAACTTAGGAGTAAATGAGTATGGACATAAAGTTAAAGTTCAAAGCCTCTTGGCCATAAATATGTTCAAAATGTCATACTTGAACCACTGATGAATAATCCGAAGAATCAATGACAATGTATAGAAATTTCAAGATTGAGAGCTTTGGCAATAAAAAAAAGTTCAATAGGTCAAACACGGACTACTATCTGGCTAATGAAACATCAAAAGGAGAGTATGTATTCAAAGTTAAAGTTCAAAGACCTTTTGGCTGGAAATAAGTACTAGAGGTCATACTTGAGCTACTGATGAAACATCAAAATAAGTATTTGAATATTTATAGAAAGTTCAAAATTAAGGATTCTTTGTCAAGAAATGATTTCAATAGGTCAAATATGGACTACTCTCAGTCTAATAAAACTTCAGGAGTATATGAGTATGTACATAAAGTTGAAGTTCAAAGACTCTTATGCCATAACTATGTTTAAAAATGTCATACTTGAACCACTTATGAAACATCAGAAGGAATCAATGAGTGTGTATAGAAATTTCAAGATAGAGAACTCTTTGTCCAGAAATGCATTCAATAGGTCAAATATGGACAACTGTTAGTCTAATAAAACTTTCAGAAGGCTTGTATGAGTTTGTATATAAAGTTGAAGTTTTTAGACCCTTAGGCCATAAACATGTTCAAAATGTCATACTTGAACCACTGATGAATAATCTGAAGGAATCAATGAGTGTGTGTATAGAAATTTCAAGATAGAGAACTCTTTGTCCAGAAATGCATTCAATAGGTCAAATGTGGACAACTGTTAGTCTAATAAAACTTTCAGAAGGCTTGTATGAGTTTGTATGTAAAGTTGAAGTTCAAAGACCCTTAGAACTCTTTGAACACATCCGAAGGAGTATGTATAGAAATTTCAATATTGAGAATTCTTTGGCCATAAATAAGTTTAATAGGTCAAATACCGGCTAATACTGGCTAATGAAACCTCAAAAGGAGAGTATGTATTCAAAGATAAAGTTCAAAGACCTTTTGGCCCGAAAAGAAGTACTAGAGGTCATACTTGAGTTACTGATGAAACATCAGAAGTCTTTGAATATTTATAGAAAGTTCAAAATTAAGAATTCTTTGTCAAGAAATGTGTTCAACAGGTCAAATATGGACTACTATCATTCTAATAAAACTTTAGTAGTATATGAGTATGTACATAAAGTTAAAGTTCAAAGACTCTTAGGCCATAAATATGTTCAAAATGTCATACTTGAACCACTGATGAATAATCTGAAGGAATCAATAAATATGTATAGAAATTTCAATATTGAGAACTCTTTGTCCAGAAATGCATTCAATAGGTCAAATGTGGACAACTGTTAGTCTAATAAAACTTTCAGAAGGAGTGTATGAGTTTGTATATAAAGTTGAAGTTCAAAGACCCTTAGGCCATAAATATGTTGAAAAAGTCATATTTGAACTACTGATGAAAAAAAGTATATGAGAATGTATAGAAATTTCGAGATGGAGAACTCTTTGGCCATAAATAAGTCCAGTAGGTCAAACACGGACGACTGTCTGGCTAATGAAACATCAAAAGAAAAGTATGTATTCAAAGTTAAAGTTCAAAGACCTTTTGACCGGAAAAGAAGTACTAGAGGTCATACTTGAGCTACTAATGAAACATCAGAAGAAGTCTTTGAATATTTATAGAAAGTTCAAAATGAAGTATTCTTTGTCAAGAAATGTGTACAATAGGTCAAATGTGGACTACTCTTAGTCTAATAAAACGGCAGGATTATATGAGTATGTACATAAAATTAAAGCTCAAAGACTCTTAGGCCATAAATATGTTCAAAATGTCATACTTGAACCACTGATGAAACATCCGAAGGATACAATGAGTATGTATAGAAATTTAAAGAATGAGGACTCTTTGGCCATATATAAGTTTAAATAAGATCAAATACGGCATACTGTTTGGCTAATGAAACATCAAAAGGAAAGTATGTATTCAAAGTTAAAAGACCCTTTGGCCCCTTGTGGACTACTCTCAGTCTAATAAAACTTCAGGAGTACATGAGTATGTACATAAAATGAAAATTTCTTAGATTTGTTATAATATTTAGCATTTTGCCATTGACTTGTGTTTTTAAATAGCCATTTTCTTTTCTTTTGTTTTTTTGTTTGTTTTTGTTTTGTTGTTGCTTTCTTTTTAGTTAATAACTTTTGTATTTTGACAACATTTGTAATTACATGTATGTGTATATTCTCTTTCCCCATACGATAATTTTGTATTTTGCTGTTTTTTTGTCAATACATTTTTTTTTTTTTTTTTTCAAAAAGTCATATTTGAACTAGTGATGAAAAAACAAAAAAAGTATATGAGAATGTATAGAAATTTCAAGATTGAGAACTCTTTGGCCATAAAAAAAGTCCAATAGGTCAAACATGGACTACTATCTGGCTAATGAAACATCAAAAGGAGAGTATGTATTCAAAGTTAAAGTTCAAAGAGCTTTTGGACGGAAAAGAAGTACTAGAGGTCATACTTGAGCTACTGATGAAACATCAGAAGAAGTCTTTGAATATTTATAGAAAGTTCAAAATTAAGAATTCTTTGTCAAGAAATATGTTCAATAGGTCAAATATGGACTACTCTCAGTCTAATAAACTTAGGAGTAAATGAGTATGGACATAAAGTTAAAGTTCAAAGCCTCTTGGCCATAAATATGTTCAAAATGTCATACTTGAACCACTGATGAATAATCCGAAGAATCAATGACAATGTATAGAAATTTCAAGATTGAGAACTTTGGCAATAAAAAAAAGTTCAATAGGTCAAACACGGACTACTATCTGGCTAATGAAACATCAAAAGGAGAGTATGTATTCAAAGTTAAAGTTCAAAGACCTTTTGGCTGGAAATAAGTACTAGAGGTCATACTTGAGCTACTGATGAAACATCAAAATAAGTATTTGAATATTTATAGAAAGTTCAAAATTAAGGATTCTTTGTCAAGAAAGTATTTCAATAGGTCAAATATGGACTACCCTCAGTCTAATAAAACTTCAGGAGTATATGAGTATGTACATAAAGTTGAAGTTCAAAGACTCTTATGCCATAACTATGGCTAAAAATGTCATACTTGAACCACTTATGAAACATCAGAAGGAATCAATGAGTGTGTATAGAAATTTCAAGATAGAGAACTCTTTGTCCAGAAATGCATTCAATAGGTCAAATGTGGACAACTGTTAGTCTAATAAAACTTTCAGAAGACTTGTATGAGTTTGTATATAAAGTTGAAGTTTAAAGACCCTTAGGCCATAAACATGTTCAAAATGTCATACTTGAACCACTGATGAATAATCTGAAGGAATCAATGAGTGTGTATAGAAATTTCAAGATAGAGAACTCTTTGTCCAGAAATGCATTCAATAGGTCAAATGTGGACAACTGTTAGTCTAATAAAACTTTCAGAAGGCTTGTATGAGTTTGTATGTAAAGTTGAAGTTCAAAGACCCTTAGAACTCTTTGAACACATCCGAAGGAGTATGTATAGAAATTTCAATATTGAGAATTCTTTGGCCATAAATAAGTTTAATAGGTCAAATACCGGCTAATACTGGCTAATGAAACCTCAAAAGGAGAGTATGTATTCAAAGATAAAGTTCAAAGACCTTTTGGCCCGAAAAGAATACTAGAGGTCATACTTGAGTTACTGATGAAACATCAGAAGTCTTTGAATATTTATAGAAAGTTCAAAATTAAGAATTCTTTGTCAAGAAATGTGTTCAACAGGTCAAATATGGACTACTATCATTCTAATAAAACTTTAGTAGTATATGAGTATGTACATAAAGTTAAAGTTCAAAGACTCTTAGGCCATAAATATGTTCAAAATGTCATACTTGAACCACTGATGAATAATCTGAAGGAATCAATAAATATGTATAGAAATTTCAATATTGAGAACTCTTTGTCCAGAAATGCATTCAATAGGTCAAATGTGGACAACTGTTAGTCTAATAAAACTTTCAGAAGGAGTGTATGAGTTTGTATATAAAGTTGAAGTTCAAAGACCCTTAGGCCATAAATATGTTGAAAAAGTCATATTTGAACTACTGATGAAAAAAAGTATATGAGAATGTATAGAAATTTCGAGATGGAGAACTCTTTGGCCATAAATAAGTCCAGTAGGTCAAACACGGACGACTGTCTGGCTAATGAAACATCAAAAGAAAAGTATGTATTCAAAGTTAAAGTTCAAAGACCTTTTGACCGGAAAAGAAGTACTAGAGGTCATACTTGAGCTACTAATGAAACATCAGAAGAAGTCTTTGAATATTTATAGAAAGTTCAAAATGAAGTATTCTTTGTCAAGAAATGTGTACAATAGGTCAAATGTGGACTACTCTTAGTCTAATAAAACGGCAGGAGTATATGAGTATGTACATAAAGTTAAAGCTCAAAGACTCTTAGGCCATAAATATGTTCAAAATGTCATACTTGAACCACTGATGAAACATCCGAAGGATACAATGAGTATGTATAGAAATTTAAAGAATGAGGACTCTTTGGCCATATATAAGTTTAAATAAGATCAAATACGGCATACTGTTTGGCTAATGAAACATCAAAAGGAAAGTATGTATTCAAAGTTAAAAGACCCTTTGGCCCCTTGTGGACTACTCTCAGTCTAATAAAACTTCAGGAGTACATGAGTATGTACATAAAATGAAAATTTCTTAGATTTGTTATAATATTTAGCATTTTGCCATTGACTTGTGTTTTTAAATAGCCATTTTCTTTTGTTTTTTTGTTTGTTTTTGTTTTGTTGTTGCTTTCTTTTTAGTTAATAACTTTTGTATTTTGACAACATTTGTAATTACATGTATGTGTATATTCTCTTTCCCCATACGATAATTTTGTATTTTGCTGTTTTTTTGTCAATAAATTTTTTTTTTTTTTTTTTCAAAAAGTCATATTTGAACTAGTGATGAAAAACCAAAAAAAGTATATGAGAATGTATAGAAATTTCAAGATTGAGAACTCTTTGGCCATAAAAAAAGTCCAATAGGTCAAACATGGACTACTATCTGGCTAATGAAACATCAAAAGGAGAGTATGTATTCAAAGTTAAAGTTCAAAGAGCTTTTGGACGGAAAAGAAGTACTAGAGGTCATACTTGAGCTACTGATGAAGCATCAGAAGAAGTCTTTGAATATTTATAGAAAGTTCAAAATTAAGAATTCTTTGTCAAGAAATATGTTCAATAGGTCAAATATGGACTACTCTCAGTCTAATAAACTTAGGAGTAAATGAGTATGGACATAAAGTTAAAGTTCAAAGCCTCTTGGCCATAAATATGTTCAAAATGTCATACTTGAACCACTGATGAATAATCCGAAGAATCAATGACAATGTATAGAAATTTCAAGATTGAGAGCTTTGGCAATAAAAAAAAGTTCAATAGGTCAAACACGGACTACTATCTGGCTAATGAAACATCAAAAGGAGAGTATGTATTCAAAGTTAAAGTTCAAAGACCTTTTGGCTGGAAATAAGTACTAGAGGTCATACTTGAGCTACTGATGAAACATCAAAATAAGTATTTGAATATTTATAGAAAGTTCAAAATTAAGGATTCTTTGTCAAGAAATGATTTCAATAGGTCAAATATGGACTACTCTCAGTCTAATAAAACTTCAGGAGTATATGAGTATGTACATAAAGTTGAAGTTCAAAGACTCTTATGCCATAACTATGTTTAAAAATGTCATACTTGAACCACTTATGAAACATCAGAAGGAATCAATGAGTGTGTATAGAAATTTCAAGATAGAGAACTCTTTGTCCAGAAATGCATTCAATAGGTCAAATATGGACAACTGTTAGTCTAATAAAACTTTCAGAAGGCTTGTATGAGTTTGTATATAAAGTTGAAGTTTTTAGACCCTTAGGCCATAAACATGTTCAAAATGTCATACTTGAACCACTGATGAATAATCTGAAGGAATCAATGAGTGTGTATAGAAATTTCAAGATAGAGAACTCTTTGTCCAGAAATGCATTCAATAGGTCAAATGTGGACAACTGTTAGTCTAATAAAACTTTCAGAAGGCTTGTATGAGTTTGTATGTAAAGTTGAAGTTCAAAGACCCTTAGAACTCTTTGAACACATCCGAAGGAGTATGTATAGAAATTTCAATATTGAGAATTCTTTGGCCATAAATAAGTTTAATAGGTCAAATACCGGCTAATACTGGCTAATGAAACCTCAAAAGGAGAGTATGTATTCAAAGATAAAGTTCAAAGACCTTTTGGCCCGAAAAGAAGTACTAGAGGTCATACTTGAGTTACTGATGAAACATCAGAAGTCTTTGAATATTTATAGAAAGTTCAAAATTAAGAATTCTTTGTCAAGAAATGTGTTCAACAGGTCAAATATGGACTACTATCATTCTAATAAAACTTTAGTAGTATATGAGTATGTACATAAAGTTAAAGTTCAAAGACTCTTAGGCCATAAATATGTTCAAAATGTCATACTTGAACCACTGATGAATAATCTGAAGGAATCAATAAATATGTATAGAAATTTCAATATTGAGAACTCTTTGTCCAGAAATGCATTCAATAGGTCAAATGTGGACAACTGTTAGTCTAATAAAACTTTCAGAAGGAGTGTATGAGTTTGTATATAAAGTTGAAGTTCAAAGACCCTTAGGCCATAAATATGTTGAAAAAGTCATATTTGAACTACTGATGAAAAAAAGTATATGAGAATGTATAGAAATTTCGAGATGGAGAACTCTTTGGCCATAAATAAGTCCAGTAGGTCAAACACGGACGACTGTCTGGCTAATGAAACATCAAAAGAAAAGTATGTATTCAAAGTTAAAGTTCAAAGACCTTTTGACCGGAAAAGAAGTACTAGAGGTCATACTTGAGCTACTAATGAAACATCAGAAGAAGTCTTTGAATATTTATAGAAAGTTCAAAATGAAGTATTCTTTGTCAAGAAATGTGTACAATAGGTCAAATGTGGACTACTCTTAGTCTAATAAAACGGCAGGATTATATGAGTATGTACATAAAATTAAAGCTCAAAGACTCTTAGGCCATAAATATGTTCAAAATGTCATACTTGAACCACTGATGAAACATCCGAAGGATACAATGAGTATGTATAGAAATTTAAAGAATGAGGACTCTTTGGCCATATATAAGTTTAAATAAGATCAAATACGGCATACTGTTTGGCTAATGAAACATCAAAAGGAAAGTATGTATTCAAAGTTAAAAGACCCTTTGGCCCCTTGTGGACTACTCTCAGTCTAATAAAACTTCAGGAGTACATGAGTATGTACATAAAATGAAAATTTCTTAGATTTGTTATAATATTTAGCATTTTGCCATTGACTTGTGTTTTTAAATAGCCATTTTCTTTTCTTTTGTTTTTTTGTTTGTTTTTGTTTTGTTGTTGCTTTCTTTTTAGTTAATAACTTTTGTATTTTGACAACATTTGTAATTACATGTATGTGTATATTCTCTTTCCCCATACGATAATTTTGTATTTTGCTGTTTTTTTGTCAATAAATTTATTTTTTTTTTTTTCAAAAAGTCATATTTGAACTAGTGATGAAAAAACAAAAAAAGTATATGAGAATGTATAGAAATTTCAAGATTGAGAACTCTTTGGCCATAAAAAAAGTCCAATAGGTCAAACATGGACTACTATCTGGCTAATGAAACATCAAAAGGAGAGTATGTATTCAAAGTTAAAGTTCAAAGAGCTTTTGGACGGAAAAGAAGTACTAGAGGTCATACTTGAGCTACTGATGAAACATCAGAAGAAGTCCTTGAATATTTATAGAAAGTTCAAAATTAAGAATTCTTTGTCAAGAAATATGTTCAATAGGTCAAATATGGACTACTCTCAGTCTAATAAACTTAGGAGTAAATGAGTATGGACATAAAGTTAAAGTTCAAAGCCTCTTGGCCATAAATATGTTCAAAATGTCATACTTGAACCACTGATGAATAATCCGAAGAATCAATGACAATGTATAGAAATTTCAAGATTGAGAACTTTGGCAATAAAAAAAAGTTCAATAGGTCAAACACGGACTACTATCTGGCTAATGAAACATCAAAAGGAGAGTATGTATTCAAAGTTAAAGTTCAAAGACCTTTTGGCTGGAAATAAGTACTAGAGGTCATACTTGAGCTACTGATGAAACATCAAAATAAGTATTTGAATATTTATAGAAAGTTCAAAATTAAGGATTCTTTGTCAAGAAAGTATTTCAATAGGTCAAATATGGACTACCCTCAGTCTAATAAAACTTCAGGAGTATATGAGTATGTACATAAAGTTGAAGTTCAAAGACTCTTATGCCATAACTATGTTTAAAAATGTCATACTTGAACCACTTATGAAACATCAGAAGGAATCAATGAGTGTGTATAGAAATTTCAAGATAGAGAACTCTTTGTCCAGAAATGCATTCAATAGGTCAAATGTGGACAACTGTTAGTCTAATAAAACTTTCAGAAGACTTGTATGAGTTTGTATATAAAGTTGAAGTTTAAAGACCCTTAGGCCATAAACATGTTCAAAATGTCATACTTGAACCACTGATGAATAATCTGAAGGAATCAATGAGTGTGTATAGAAATTTCAAGATAGAGAACTCTTTGTCCAGAAATGCATTCAATAGGTCAAATGTGGACAACTGTTAGTCTAATAAAACTTTCAGAAGGCTTGTATGAGTTTGTATGTAAAGTTGAAGTTCAAAGACCCTTAGAACTCTTTGAACACATCCGAAGGAGTATGTATAGAAATTTCAATATTGAGAATTCTTTGGCCATAAATAAGTTTAATAGGTCAAATACCGGCTAATACTGGCTAATGAAACCTCAAAAGGAGAGTATGTATTCAAAGATAAAGTTCAAAGACCTTTTGGCCCGAAAAGAATACTAGAGGTCATACTTGAGTTACTGATGAAACATCAGAAGTCTTTGAATATTTATAGAAAGTTCAAAATTAAGAATTCTTTGTCAAGAAATGTGTTCAACAGGTCAAATATGGACTACTATCATTCTAATAAAACTTTAGTAGTATATGAGTATGTACATAAAGTTAAAGTTCAAAGACTCTTAGGCCATAAATATGTTCAAAATGTCATACTTGAACCACTGATGAATAATCTGAAGGAATCAATAAATATGTATAGAAATTTCAATATTGAGAACTCTTTGTCCAGAAATGCATTCAATAGGTCAAATGTGGACAACTGTTAGTCTAATAAAACTTTCAGAAGGAGTGTATGAGTTTGTATATAAAGTTGAAGTTCAAAGACCCTTAGGCCATAAATATGTTGAAAAAGTCATATTTGAACTACTGATGAAAAAAAGTATATGAGAATGTATAGAAATTTCGAGATGGAGAACTCTTTGGCCATAAATAAGTCCAGTAGGTCAAACACGGACGACTGTCTGGCTAATGAAACATCAAAAGAAAAGTATGTATTCAAAGTTAAAGTTCAAAGACCTTTTGACCGGAAAAGAAGTACTAGAGGTCATACTTGAGCTACTAATGAAACATCAGAAGAAGTCTTTGAATATTTATAGAAAGTTCAAAATGAAGTATTCTTTGTCAAGAAATGTGTACAATAGGTCAAATGTGGACTACTCTTAGTCTAATAAAACGGCAGGAGTATATGAGTATGTACATAAAGTTAAAGCTCAAAGACTCTTAGGCCATAAATATGTTCAAAATGTCATACTTGAACCACTGATGAAACATCCGAAGGATACAATGAGTATGTATAGAAATTTAAAGAATGAGGACTCTTTGGCCATATATAAGTTTAAATAAGATCAAATACGGCATACTGTTTGGCTAATGAAACATCAAAAGGAAAGTATGTATTCAAAGTTAAAAGACCCTTTGGCCCCTTGTGGACTACTCTCAGTCTAATAAAACTTCAGGAGTACATGAGTATGTACATAAAATGAAAATTTCTTAGATTTGTTATAATATTTAGCATTTTGCCATTGACTTGTGTTTTTAAATAGCCATTTTCTTTTGTTTTTTTGTTTGTTTTTGTTTTGTTGTTGCTTTCTTTTTAGTTAATAACTTTTGTATTTTGACAACATTTGTAATTACATGTATGTGTATATTCTCTTTCCCCATACGATAATTTTGTATTTTGCTGTTTTTTTGTCAATAAATTTTTTTTTTTTTTTTTTCAAAAAGTCATATTTGAACTAGTGATGAAAAACCAAAAAAAGTATATGAGAATGTATAGAAATTTCAAGATTGAGAACTCTTTGGCCATAAAAAAAGTCCAATAGGTCAAACATGGACTACTATCTGGCTAATGAAACATCAAAAGGAGAGTATGTATTCAAAGTTAAAGTTCAAAGAGCTTTTGGACGGAAAAGAAGTACTAGAGGTCATACTTGAGCTACTGATGAAACATCAGAAGAAGTCTTTGAATATTTATAGAAAGTTCAAAATTAAGAATTCTTTGTCAAGAAATATGTTCAATAGGTCAAATATGGACTACTCTCAGTCTAATAAACTTAGGAGTAAATGAGTATGGACATAAAGTTAAAGTTCAAAGCCTCTTGGCCATAAATATGTTCAAAATGTCATACTTGAACCACTGATGAATAATCCGAAGAATCAATGACAATGTATAGAAATTTCAAGATTGAGAGCTTTGGCAATAAAAAAAAGTTCAATAGGTCAAACACGGACTACTATCTGGCTAATGAAACATCAAAAGGAGAGTATGTATTCAAAGTTAAAGTTCAAAGACCTTTTGGCTGGAAATAAGTACTAGAGGTCATACTTGAGCTACTGATGAAACATCAAAATAAGTATTTGAATATTTATAGAAAGTTCAAAATTAAGGATTCTTTGTCAAGAAATGATTTCAATAGGTCAAATATGGACTACTCTCAGTCTAATAAAACTTCAGGAGTATATGAGTATGTACATAAAGTTGAAGTTCAAAGACTCTTATGCCATAACTATGTTTAAAAATGTCATACTTGAACCACTTATGAAACATCAGAAGGAATCAATGAGTGTGTATAGAAATTTCAAGATAGAGAACTCTTTGTCCAGAAATGCATTCAATAGGTCAAATATGGACAACTGTTAGTCTAATAAAACTTTCAGAAGGCTTGTATGAGTTTGTATATAAAGTTGAAGTTTTTAGACCCTTAGGCCATAAACATGTTCAAAATGTCATACTTGAACCACTGATGAATAATCTGAAGGAATCAATGAGTGTGTGTATAGAAATTTCAAGATAGAGAACTCTTTGTCCAGAAATGCATTCAATAGGTCAAATGTGGACAACTGTTAGTCTAATAAAACTTTCAGAAGGCTTGTATGAGTTTGTATGTAAAGTTGAAGTTCAAAGACCCTTAGAACTCTTTGAACACATCCGAAGGAGTATGTATAGAAATTTCAATATTGAGAATTCTTTGGCCATAAATAAGTTTAATAGGTCAAATACCGGCTAATACTGGCTAATGAAACCTCAAAAGGAGAGTATGTATTCAAAGATAAAGTTCAAAGACCTTTTGGCCCGAAAAGAAGTACTAGAGGTCATACTTGAGTTACTGATGAAACATCAGAAGTCTTTGAATATTTATAGAAAGTTCAAAATTAAGAATTCTTTGTCAAGAAATGTGTTCAACAGGTCAAATATGGACTACTATCATTCTAATAAAACTTTAGTAGTATATGAGTATGTACATAAAGTTAAAGTTCAAAGACTCTTAGGCCATAAATATGTTCAAAATGTCATACTTGAACCACTGATGAATAATCTGAAGGAATCAATAAATATGTATAGAAATTTCAATATTGAGAACTCTTTGTCCAGAAATGCATTCAATAGGTCAAATGTGGACAACTGTTAGTCTAATAAAACTTTCAGAAGGAGTGTATGAGTTTGTATATAAAGTTGAAGTTCAAAGACCCTTAGGCCATAAATATGTTGAAAAAGTCATATTTGAACTACTGATGAAAAAAAGTATATGAGAATGTATAGAAATTTCGAGATGGAGAACTCTTTGGCCATAAATAAGTCCAGTAGGTCAAACACGGACGACTGTCTGGCTAATGAAACATCAAAAGAAAAGTATGTATTCAAAGTTAAAGTTCAAAGACCTTTTGACCGGAAAAGAAGTACTAGAGGTCATACTTGAGCTACTAATGAAACATCAGAAGAAGTCTTTGAATATTTATAGAAAGTTCAAAATGAAGTATTCTTTGTCAAGAAATGTGTACAATAGGTCAAATGTGGACTACTCTTAGTCTAATAAAACGGCAGGATTATATGAGTATGTACATAAAATTAAAGCTCAAAGACTCTTAGGCCATAAATATGTTCAAAATGTCATACTTGAACCACTGATGAAACATCCGAAGGATACAATGAGTATGTATAGAAATTTAAAGAATGAGGACTCTTTGGCCATATATAAGTTTAAATAAGATCAAATACGGCATACTGTTTGGCTAATGAAACATCAAAAGGAAAGTATGTATTCAAAGTTAAAAGACCCTTTGGCCCCTTGTGGACTACTCTCAGTCTAATAAAACTTCAGGAGTACATGAGTATGTACATAAAATGAAAATTTCTTAGATTTGTTATAATATTTAGCATTTTGCCATTGACTTGTGTTTTTAAATAGCCATTTTCTTTTCTTTTGTTTTTTTGTTTGTTTTTGTTTTGTTGTTGCTTTCTTTTTAGTTAATAACTTTTGTATTTTGACAACATTTGTAATTACATGTATGTGTATATTCTCTTTCCCCATACGATAATTTTGTATTTTGCTGTTTTTTTGTCAATAAATTTTTTTTTTTTTTTTTTCAAAAAGTCATATTTGAACTAGTGATGAAAAACCAAAAAAAGTATATGAGAATGTATAGAAATTTCAAGATTGAGAACTCTTTGGCCATAAAAAAGTCCAATAGGTCAAACATGGACTACTATCTGGCTAATGAAACATCAAAAGGAGAGTATGTATTCAAAGTTAAAGTTCAAAGAGCTTTTGGACGGAAAAGAAGTACTAGAGGTCATACTTGAGCTACTGATGAAACATCAGAAGAAGTCTTTGAATATTTATAGAAAGTTCAAAATTAAGAATTCTTTGTCAAGAAATATGTTCAATAGGTCAAATATGGACTACTCTCAGTCTAATAAACTTAGGAGTAAATGAGTATGGACATAAAGTTAAAGTTCAAAGCCTCTTGGCCATAAATATGTTCAAAATGTCATACTTGAACCACTGATGAATAATCCGAAGAATCAATGACAATGTATAGAAATTTCAAGATTGAGAACTTTGGCAATAAAAAAAAGTTCAATAGGTCAAACACGGACTACTATCTGGCTAATGAAACATCAAAAGGAGAGTATGTATTCAAAGTTAAAGTTCAAAGACCTTTTGGCTGGAAATAAGTACTAGAGGTCATACTTGAGCTACTGATGAAACATCAAAATAAGTATTTGAATATTTATAGAAAGTTCAAAATTAAGGATTCTTTGTCAAGAAATGATTTCAATAGGTCAAATATGGACTACTCTCAGTCTAATAAAACTTCAGGAGTATATGAGTATGTACATAAAGTTGAAGTTCAAAGACTCTTATGCCATAACTATGTTTAAAAATGTCATACTTGAACCACTTATGAAACATCAGAAGGAATCAATGAGTGTGTATAGAAATTTCAAGATAGAGAACTCTTTGTCCAGAAATGCATTCAATAGGTCAAATATGGACAACTGTTAGTCTAATAAAACTTTCAGAAGGCTTGTATGAGTTTGTATATAAAGTTGAAGTTTTTAGACCCTTAGGCCATAAACATGTTCAAAATGTCATACTTGAACCACTGATGAATAATCTGAAGGAATCAATGAGTGTGTATAGAAATTTCAAGATAGAGAACTCTTTGTCCAGAAATGCATTCAATAGGTCAAATGTGGACAACTGTTAGTCTAATAAAACTTTCAGAAGGCTTGTATGAGTTTGTATGTAAAGTTGAAGTTCAAAGACCCTTAGAACTCTTTGAACACATCCGAAGGAGTATGTATAGAAATTTCAATATTGAGAATTCTTTGGCCATAAATAAGTTTAATAGGTCAAATACCGGCTAATACTGGCTAATGAAACCTCAAAAGGAGAGTATGTATTCAAAGATAAAGTTCAAAGACCTTTTGGCCCGAAAAGAAGTACTAGAGGTCATACTTGAGTTACTGATGAAACATCAGAAGTCTTTAAATATTTATAGAAAGTTCAAAATTAAGAATTCTTTGTCAAGAAATGTGTTCAACAGGTCAAATATGGACTACTATCATTCTAATAAAACTTTAGTAGTATATGAGTATGTACATAAAGTTAAAGTTCAAAGACTCTTAGGCCATAAATATGTTCAAAATGTCATACTTGAACCACTGATGAATAATCTGAAGGAATCAATAAATATGTATAGAAATTTCAATATTGAGAACTCTTTGTCCAGAAATGCATTCAATAGGTCAAATGTGGACAACTGTTAGTCTAATAAAACTTTCAGAAGGAGTGTATGAGTTTGTATATAAAGTTGAAGTTCAAAGACCCTTAGGCCATAAATATGTTGAAAAAGTCATATTTGAACTACTGATGAAAAAAAGTATATGAGAATGTATAGAAATTTCGAGATGGAGAACTCTTTGGCCATAAATAAGTCCAGTAGGTCAAACACGGACGACTGTCTGGCTAATGAAACATCAAAAGAAAAGTATGTATTCAAAGTTAAAGTTCAAAGACCTTTTGACCGGAAAAGAAGTACTAGAGGTCATACTTGAGCTACTAATGAAACATCAGAAGAAGTCTTTGAATATTTATAGAAAGTTCAAAATGAAGTATTCTTTTTCAAGAAATGTGTACAATAGGTCAAATGTGGACTACTCTTAGTCTAATAAAACGGCAGGATTATATGAGTATGTACATAAAATTAAAGCTCAAAGACTCTTAGGCCATAAATATGTTCAAAATGTCATACTTGAACCACTGATGAAACATCCGAAGGATACAATGAGTATGTATAGAAATTTAAAGAATGAGGACTCTTTGGCCATATATAAGTTTAAATAAGATCAAATACGGCATACTGTTTGGCTAATGAAACATCAAAAGGAAAGTATGTATTCAAAGTTAAAAGACCCTTTGGCCCCTTGTGGACTACTCTCAGTCTAATAAAACTTCAGGAGTACATGAGTATGTACATAAAATGAAAATTTCTTAGATTTGTTATAATATTTTGCATTTTGCCATTGACTTGTGTTTTTAAATAGCCATTTTCTTTTGTTTTTTTGTTTGTTTTTGTTTTGTTGTTGCTTTCTTTTTAGTTAATAACTTTTGTATTTTGACAACATTTGTAATTACATGTATGTGTATATTCTCTTTCCCCATACGATAATTTTGTATTTTGCTGTTTTTTTGTCAATAAATTTTTTTTTTTTTTTTTTCAAAAAGTCATATTTGAACTAGTGATGAAAAACCAAAAAAAGTATATGAGAATGTATAGAAATTTCAAGATTGAGAACTCTTTGGCCATAAAAAAAGTCCAATAGGTCAAACATGGACTACTATCTGGCTAATGAAACATCAAAAGGAGAGTATGTATTCAAAGTTAAAGTTCAAAGAGCTTTTGGACGGAAAAGAAGTACTAGAGGTCATACTTGAGCTACTGATGAAACATCAGAAGAAGTCTTTGAATATTTATAGAAAGTTCAAAATTAAGAATTCTTTGTCAAGAAATATGTTCAATAGGTCAAATATGGACTACTCTCAGTCTAATAAACTTAGGAGTAAATGAGTATGGACATAAAGTTAAAGTTCAAAGCCTCTTGGCCATAAATATGTTCAAAATGTCATACTTGAACCACTGATGAATAATCCGAAGAATCAATGACAATGTATAGAAATTTCAAGATTGAGAACTTTGGCAATAAAAAAAAGTTCAGTAGGTCAAACACGGACGACTGTCTGGCTAATGAAACATCAAAAGGAGAGTATGTATTCAAAGTTAAAGTTCAAAGACCTTTTGACCGGAAAAGAAGTACTAGAGATCATACTTGAGCTACTGATGAAACATTAGAAGAAGTCTTTGAATATTTATAGAAAGTTCAAAATTAAGGATTCTTTGTCAAGAAATGATTTCAATAGGTCAAATATGGACTACTCTCAGTCTAATAAAACTTCAGGAGTATATGAGTATGTACATAAAGTTGAAGTTCAAAGACTCTTAGGCCATAAATATGTTCCAAGTGTGTGCCGCTCCAAATGTTAACGTTATTATATTTAGCCTTTTGCCATTGACTTGTGTTTTTAAATAGCCACTTTCTTTTGTTTGTTTTTGTTTTGTTGTTGTTTTCGGTTTAGTTATTAACTTTTTATATTTTGACAACATTTGTAATCACATGTATGTGTATATTCTCTTTCCCCATACGAGAGTTTTGTATTTAGCTGTTTTTTTGTCAATAAAAAAAAAAAGAAAATATGTTCAAAAAGTCATACTTGAACCTCTGATGAATAATCCAAAGTAATCAATAAGTATGTATAGAAATTTCAAGATTGAGAACTCTTTGGCCATAAAAAAAGTCCAATATGTCAAACAACGACTACTATCTGGCTAATGATACATCAAAAGGAGAGTATGTTATTCAAAGTTAAAGTTCAAAGACCTTTTGGCTCGAAATAAGTACTAGAGGTCATACTTGAGCTGCTGATGAAACTTAAGAAGTCTTTGAATATTTTTAGAAAGTTCAAAATTAAGTATTCTTTGTCAAGAAATGTGTTCAAAAGGTCAAATATGGACTACTCTCAGTCTAATATAACTTCAGGAGTATATGAGTATGTACATAAAGTTAAATTTCAAAGACTCTTAGGCCATAAATATGTTCCTAGTGTGTGCCGCTCCAAATGTTAACGTTATTATATTTAGCCTTTTGCCATTGACTTATGTTTTTAAATATCCACTTTCTTTTGTTTTTTTATTTGTTTTTGTTTTGTTGTTGTTGTTTTCTGTTTAGTTATTAACTTTTGTATTTTGACAACATTTGTAATTACATGTATATGTATAATCTCTTTCCCCATACGAGAGATTTGTATTTTGTTGTTTTTTTGTCAATAAAAAAAATAAAAAATATGTTCAAAAAGTCATACTTGAACCTCTGATGAATAATCCAAAGGAATCAATAATTATGTATAGAAATTTCAAGATTGAGAACTCTTTTTTCCATAAATAAATTCAATAGGTCAAATATGGACTACTGTCTGGCTAATGAAACATCAAAAGGAGAGTATGTATTCAAAGTTAAAGTTCAAAGACCTTTTGACCGGAAAAGAAGTACTAGAGATCATACTTGAGCTACTGATGAAACATTAGAAGAAGTCTTTGAATATTTATAGAAAGTTCAAAATTAAGGATTCTTTGTCAAGAAATGATTTCAATAGGTCAAATATGGACTACTCTCAGTCTAATAAAACTTCAGGAGTATATGAGTATGTACATAAAGTTGAAGTTCAAAGACTCTTAGGCCATAAATATGTTCCAAGTGTGTGCCACTCCAAATGTTAACGTTATTATATTTAGCCTTTTGCCATTGACTTGTGTTTTTAAATAGCCACTTTCTTTTGTTTGCTTTTGTTTTGTTGTTGTTTTCGGTTTAGTTATTAACTTTTTATATTTTGACAACATTGGTAATCACATGTATGTGTATATACTCTTTCCCCATACGAGAGTTTTGTATTTAGCTGTTTTTTTGTCAATAAAAAAAAAAAGAAAATATGTTCAAAAAGTCATACTTGAACCTCTGATGAATAATCAAAAGTAATCAATAAGTATGTATAGAAATTTCAAGATTGAGAACTCTTTGGCCATAAAAAAAGTCCAATATGTCAAACAACGACTACTATCTGGCTAATGATACATCAAAAGGAGAGTATGTTATTCAAAGTTAAAGTTCAAAGACCTTTTGGCTCGAAATAAGTACTAGAGGTCATACTTGAGCTGCTGATGAAACTTAAGAAGTCTTTGAATATTTTTAGAAAGTTCAAAATTAAGTATTCTTTGTCAAGAAATGTGTTCAAAAGGTCAAATATGGACTACTCTCAGTCTAATATAACTTCAGGAGTATATGAGTATGTACATAAAGTTAAATTTCAAAGACTCTTAGGCCATAAATATGTTCCTAGTGTGTGCCGCTCCAAATGTTAACGTTATTATATTTAGCCTTTTGCCATTGACTTATGTTTTTAAATATCCACTTTCTTTTGTTTTTTATTTGTTTTTGTTTTGTTGTTGTTGTTTTCTGTTTAGTTATTAACTTTTGTATTTTGACAACATTTGTAATTACATGTATGTGTATAATCTCTTTCCCCATACGAGAGATTTGTATTTTGTTGTTTTTTTGTCAATAAAAAAAATAAAAAATATGTTCAAAAAGTCATACTTGAACCTCTGATGAATAATCCAAAGGAATCAATAATTATGTATAGAAATTTCAAGATTGAGAACTCTTTTTTCCATAAATAAATTCAATAGGTCAAATATGGACTACTGTCTGGCTAATGAAACCTCAAAAGGAGAGTATGTATTCAAAGTTAAAGTTCAAAGACCTTTTGGCTGGAAATAAGTACTAGAGGTCATACTTGAGCTACTGATGAAACATCAGAAGAAGTCTTTGAATATTTATAGAAAGTTCAAAATTAAGAATTCTTTGTCAAGAAATGTGTTCAATAGGTCAAATATGGACTACTATCATTCTAATAAAACTTTAGTAGTATATGAGTATGTACATAAAGTTAAAGTTCAAAGACTCTTAGCCCATAAATATGTTCAAAATGTCATACTTGAACCACTGATGAATAAATACGAAGGAATCAATGAGTATATATAGAAATTTCAAGATTGAGAACTCTTTGTCCAGAAATGCATTCAATAGGTCAAATGTGGAGTACTGTTAGTCTAATAAAACTTTCAGAATTAGTGTAGAGTTTGTATATACAGTTGAAGTTCAAAGACCCTTAGGCCATAAATATGTTGAAAAAGTCATATTTGAAATACTGATGAAAAACCAGAAAAAGTATATGAGAATGTATAGAAATTTCGAGATGGAGAACTCTTTGGCCATAAATAAGTCCAGTAGGTCAAACACGGACGACTGTCTGGCTAATGAAACATCAAAAGGAGAGTATGTATTCAAAGTTAAAGTTCAAAGACCTTTTGAACGGAAAAGAAGTACTAGAGATCATACTTGAGCTACTGATGAAACATCAGAAGAAGTCTTTGAATATTTATAGAAAGTTCAAAATGAAGTATTCTTTGTCAAGAAATGTGTTCAAAAGTTCAAATATGGACTACTCTCAGTCTAATATAACTTCAGGAGTATATGAGTATGTACATAAAGTCAAAGTTCAAAGACTCTTAGGCCATAAATATGTTCCTAGTGTGTGCCGCTCCAAATGTTAACGTTATTATATTAAGCCTTTTGCCATTGACTTATGTTTTTAAATAGCCACTTTCTTTTGTTTTTTTGTTTGTTTTTGTTTTCTTGTTGTTGTTTTCGGTTTAGTAATTAACTTTTTATATTTTGACAACATTTGTAATCACATGTATGTGTATATTCTCTCTCCCCATAAGAGAGTTTTGTATTTAGCTGTTTTTTTGTCAAAAAATAAAAAATAAAAAATAAAAAAATATGTTCAAAAGTCATGCTTGAACCTCTGATGAATAATCCAAAGTAATCAATAATTATGTATAGAAATGTCAAGATTGAGAACTCTTTGGCCATAAAAAAAGTCCAATATGTCAAACAACAACTACTATCTGGCTAATGATACATCAAAAGGAGACTATGTATTCAAATTTAAAGTTCAAAGAACTTTTGGCCGGAAAAGAAGTACTAGAGGTCATACTTGAGCTACTGATGAAACATCAGAAGAAGTCTTTGAATATTTATAGAAAGTTCAAAATTATGCACTGAAGAGATAACATTGCACAAACGTGTGCATTGAAGACATAACATTGCTTTTGCATTGCATTGCACACACGATCTAACACTGTGCATTGAAGAATAACATATACGCCATACACTTGTTCATTGCAATGCATAATTAAGTAACTCAGTTCCGATGTGCATTGAAAAGATAACATATAAGCTATGCACTTGTTCATTGCAATGCATGAATAAGTAACTAATTTCCGATGAACATTGAAGAGAAAACATATTTGCTATTGCATGTCATTGCACACACGATCTAACGCTGTGCATTGAAGAAAAACATATACGCTATGCAATGTTTTCATTGCAATATATACGAATTATATCAATCGAATGTGTATTGAAGAGATAACATTGCTGTTGCTTTGCATTGCACAAGCGTTCTAACACTGTGCATTGAAGAATAACATATACGTTATGCACTTGTTCATTGCAATTCATTAATAAGTAACTATTTTCTGATGTGCATTGAAGAGATAACATAAGCTATGCACTTGTTCATTGCAATGCATAAATAATAAGTAACTAATTTCCGATGTGCATTGAAGAGATAACATATTTGCTATTGCATTGCATTGCACACACAATCTAACGCTGTGCATTGAAGAATAACCTATAAGCTATGCACTTGTTGCATTGCAATGCATACGAACTAACTTAATCGGATGTGCATTGAAGACATAACGTTGCTTTTGCATTGGATGGCACGAACGTTTTAAAACTATGCATTGAAGAATAACATATAAATTATGCACTGGTTCATTGCAATGCATAAATAAGTAACTCATTTTCGATGTGCATTGAAGAGAAAACATATTTGCTATTGCATGTCATTGCACACACGATCTAACGTTGTGTACTGAAAAGATAGCATTGCTGTTGCATTGCATTGCACAAGCGTTCTAACACTGTGCATTGAAGAATAACATATATGCTATGCACTTGTTCATTGCAATGCATAAATAACTCATTTCCGATGTGCATTGAAGAGATTGCATATTTGCTATTGCATTGCATTGCACACACAATCTAACTCTGTGCATTGAAGAATAAATATGTTATGCATCATTGCAACGCATGAATAAGTAACTCATTTCCTATGTGCATTTAAGAGATAACATATTTGCTATGGCATTTCTTTGCACACACGATCTAACGCTGTGCATTGAAGAGATAACATAAGCTATGCACTTGTTGCATTGCAATGCATATACGAACTAACTTAATCGGATGTGCACTGAAGAGATAACATTGCACAAACGTGTGCATTGAAGACATAACATTGCTTTTGCATTGCATTGCACACACGATCTAACACTGTGCATTGAAAAATAACATATACGCCATACACTTGTTCATTGCAATGCATAATTAAGTAACTCAGTTCCGATGTGCATTGAAAAGATAACATATAAGCTATGCACTTGTTCATTGCAATGCATGAATAAGTAACTAATTTCCGATGAGCATTGAAGAGAAAACATATTTGCTATTGCATGTCATTGCACACACGATCTAACGCTGTGCATTGAAGAAAAACATATACGCTATGCAATGTTTTCATTGCAATATATACGAATTATATCAATCGAATGTGTATTGAAGAGATAACATTGCTGTTGCTTTGCATTGCACAAGCGTTCTAACACTGTGCATTGAAGAATAACATATACGTTATGCACTTGTTCATTGCAATTCATTAATAAGTAACTATTTTCTGATGTGCATTGAAGAGATAACATAAGCTATGCACTTGTTCATTGCAATGCATAAATAATAAGTAACTAATTTCCGATGTGCATTGAAGAGATAACATATTTGCTATTGCATTGCATTGCACACACAATCTAACGCTGTGCATTGAAGAATAACCTATAAGCTATGCACTTGTTGCATTGCAATGCATACGAACTAACTTAATCGGATGTGCATTGAAGACATAACGTTGCTTTTGCATTGGATGGCACGAACGTTTTAAAACTATGCATTGAAGAATAACATATAAATTATGCACTGGTTCATTGCAATGCATAAATAAGTAACTCATTTTCGATGTGCATTGAAGAGAAAACATATTTGCTATTGCATGTCATTGCACACACGATCTAACGTTGTGTACTGAAAAGATAACATTGCTGTTGCATTGCATTGCACAAGCGTTCTAACACTGTGCATTGAAGAATAACATATATGCTATGCACTTGTTCATTGCAATGCATAAATAACTCATTTCCGATGTGCATTGAAGAGATTGCATATTTGCTATTGCATTGCATTGCACACACAATCTAACTCTGTGCATTGAAGAATAAATATGTTATGCATCATTGCAACGCATGAATAAGTAACTCATTTCCTATGTGCATTTAAGAGATAACATAAGCTATGCACTTGTTGCATTGCAATGCATATACGAACTAACTTAATCGGATGTGCACTGAAGAGATAACATTGCACAAACGTGTGCATTGAAGACATAACATTGCTTTTTCATTGCATTGCACACACGATCTAACACTGTGCATTGAAGAGATAACATAAGCTATGCACTTGTTGCATTGCAATGCATATACGAACTAACTTAATCGGATGTGCACTGAAGAGATAACATTGCACAAACGTGTGCATTGAAGACATAACATTGCTTTTGCATTGCATTGCACACACGATCTAACACTGTGCATTGAAGAATAACATATACGCCATACACTTGTTCATTGCAATGCATAATTAAGTAACTCAGTTCCGATGTGCATTGAAAAGATAACATATAAGCTATGCACTTGTACATTGCAATGCATGAATAAGTAACTAATTTCCGATGAGCATTGAAGAGAAAACATATTTGCTATTGCATTTCATTGCACACGTTCTAACGCTGTGCATTGAAGATACATAGAAGCTATGCACTTTTGTTGCATTGCAATGCATACGAACTAATTTAATCGAAAGTGCATTGAAGACATAACATTGCTTTTGCATTTCACTTGTCCATTGCAATGCATAAATGTAACTAATTTTCGATGTGCATTGAAGAGATAACATTTGCTATTGCATTGCATTGCACACACGTTCTAACGCTGTGCATTGAAGATTAACCTATAAGCTATGCACTTGTTGCATTGCAATGCATACGAAATGCATACGAACTAACTTAATCGGATGTGCATTGAAGACATAACGTTGCTTTTGCATTGGATGGCACGAACGTTTGAAAACTATGCATTGAAGAATAACATAAATTATGCACTTGTTCATTGCAATGCATTAATAAGTAACTATTTTCTGATGTGCATTGAAGAGATTGCATATTTGCTATTGCATTGCATTGCATTGCACACACAATCTAACTCTGTGCACTGAAGAATAACATAGAAGCTTTGCACTTGTTGCATTGCAATGCAAACGAACTAACTCAATCGGATGTGCACTGAAGACATAACATTGCTGTTGCATAGCATTGCAAAAACATTCTGTGTATTGAAGAGATAACATTGCTGTTGGATCGCATTGCAAAAGCGTTCTAGAAGCGATAACATTGCTGTTGCGTTGCATTGCATAAACGATGTGCATTGAAGAATAACAAAGAAGCTATGCACTTGTTCATTGCAATGCATAAATAAGTAACTAATTTCCGATGTGCATTGAAGACATAACATTGCTTTGCATTGCATTGAACAAACGTTCTGTGCATTGAAGAATAACATAGAAGCTTTGCACTTGTTTCAATGCAATGCATACAAACTAACTCAATCGGATGTGCATTGAAGACAACATTGCTTTGGCATTGGATGACACGAATGTTTGAACTATGCATTGAGGAATAACATATAAGTTATATACTTGTTCATTGCAATTCATAAGTAACTACAGTTATTCCGTTGTGCTTTGCGTGCATTGAGAAAAAAACATACATGCATTGCATATAAGATCAAACAATCCCTTTTTTGCATTCTTCACGCAGATTTATTTATCGCTTTGGATATCACAACAATGCATGCTTTTGCATTCCATTTTTATACAACATGACCTATTGAATATAAATGTACGTTTATATACACACACAAACATTCCCTTTGATGTGAACATATTTTTGACAAAGAATCCTCAATATTAAACTTTCTCTACATACTCATAGACTCTCTTTAAAGTTTTGATTAGTTCATTTTTGACTTATTGAATATATTTGGACAAAGGTCCACAATATTGAACAACTCGGACTCCTTTTGAGGTTTCATTAGGCATACAGTAGTCCATATTTGACCTATTGAACAGATTTTTGGCCAAAGAGTTCGCAAACGTTAACAAACATGCATTCAAGCATTCCATCAACCAGAAAATTGTCCATAATTGATTACTGAACGTCATTCTGAACATTTCATATTTCACCTGCTTTTCATCAAACACCTGCTGTTTCATCAGCCATGTACTGGTCCATATTTGATTACTGAACATATATCTTAGCCGTAGATCCTATGACCTTTCTATGCATGCTCATTAATGTTTCATTCGTAGTTCAAGTATACATTTTTGAATATATTTCTGGCCAGTCACTGAACTTTACATCCAAGCTCATAGACTCCTTTTGATGTTTCATTAGCCACACAGTAGTCAGAATTTGACTATTAAATACATTTTTGTGACAAAGAGTCCTCACTATTGAACTTTTTATACACACTTTTAGAATTCTTCTGATTTTTCATCAGTAGTATGCCTTTTTAAATACAATGTCTTTGTACTTTAACTTTATTAGTTAGTGGTGCTTGCGAAGCAAGGCATCACTATTGTTATTCTCCATACTCATTATAATTATTCCACACAAAAGTTTGGCGCGTATCTCCTCCCACACCGTTTTTCATAGACCCATTAATGAGGTGTCAAAACATTGTGCTATTTCTTTTCTAATGGTTCGGGGTTACGATGGGGCAAAAAAAGCTATACACTTGTTACGCAAAAAAGTAGCCAAAAAAATCCCATAGACTTAACATTGCGACAATTTTTAACGCGTCATAACTCCGAATGAGGATTTCGTAGAAACTCGTGGGTTACCACATTTGAAGAGGCTGAATTAAGAATTCTTTGTCAAGAAATGTGTTCAATAGGTCAAATATGGACTACTCTCAGTCTAATAAAATTTAGGAGTATATGAGTATGGACATAAAGTTAAAGTTCAAAGAGTATAAGGCCATAAATATGTTCAAAAAGTCATATTTGAATCACTGGTGAAACTTCAGAAGTCTTTGAATATTTATAAAAAGTTCAAAATTAAGTGTTCTTTGTCATGAAATGTGTCAATAGGTAAAATATGGACTACTCTTAAGTCTAATAAAACTTTAGTAGTATATGAGTATGTACATAAAGTTAAAGTTCAAAGAGTATAAGGCCATAAATATGTTCAAAAAGTCATATTTGAATCACTGGTGAAACTTCAGAAGTCTTTGAATATTTATAAAAAGTTCAAAATTAAGTGTTCTTTGTCATGAAATGTGTCAATAGGTAAAATATGGACTACTCTAAGTCTAATAAAACTTTAGTAGTATATGAGTATGTACATAAAGTTAAAGTTCAAAGACTCTTGGCCATAAATATGTTCAAAATGTCATACTTGAACCACTGATGAATAAATACGAAGGAATCAATGAGTATATATAGAAAATTCAAGATTGAGAACTCTTTGTCCAGAAATGCATTCAATAGGTCAAATGTGGAGTACTGTTAGTCTAATAAAACTTTCAGAAGGAGTGTAGAGTTTGTATATAAAGTTGAAGTGCAAAGGCCCTTAGGCCATAAATATGTTGAAAAAGTCATATTTGAACTACTGATGAAAAACCAGAAAAAGTATATGAGAATGTATAGAAATTTCAAGATTAAGAACTCTTTGGCCATAGTTAAGTTTAATAGGTCAAATACCAACTACTGTCTGGCTAATGAAACCTCTAAAGGAGAGTATTTATTCAAAGTTAAAATTCAAAGACCTTTTGGCCGGAAAATAACTACTAGAGGTCTTACTTGAGCTACTGATGAAACATCAAAAGAAGTCTTTGAATATTTATAGAAAGTTAAAAATTCAAGATTCTTTGTCAAGAAATGAGTTCAATAGGTCAATATGGACTACTCTCAGTCTAATAAAACTTCAGGAGTATATGAGTATGTACATGAAGTTGAAGTTCAAAGACTCTTGGCCATATATATGTTCAAAATGTCATACTTGAACCACTGATGAATAATCCGAAGGAATCAATGACAATGTATAGAAATTTCAAGATTGAGAACTTTGGCAATAAAAAAAGTCCAATAGGTCAAACACGGACTACTATCTGGCTAATGAAACATCAAAAAGAGAGTATGTATTCAAAGTTAAAGTTCAAAGACCTTTTGGCTGGAAATAAGTACTAGAGGTCATACTTGAGCTACTGATGAAACATCAAAATAAGTATTTGAATATTTATAGAAAGTTCAAAATTAAGGATTCTTTGTCAAGAAATGATTTCAATAGGTCAAATATGGACTACCCTCAGTCTAATAAAACTTCAGGAGTATATGAGTATGTACATAAAGTTGAAGTTCAAAGACTCTTATGCCATAACTATGGCTAAAAATGTCATACTTGAACCACTTATGAAACATCAGAAGGAATCAATGAGTGTGTATAGAAATTTCAAGATAGAGAACTCTTTGTCCAGAAATGCATTCAATAGGTCAAATGTGGACAACTGTTAGTCTAATAAAACTTTCAGAAGGCTTGTATGAGTTTGTATGTAAAGTTGAAGTTCAAAGACCCTTAGGCCATAAACATGTTCAAAATGTCATACTTGAACCACTGATGAATAATCTGAAGGAATCAATGAGTGTGTATAGAAATTTCAAGATAGAGAACTCTTTGTCCAGAAATGCATTCAATAGGTCAAATGTGGACAACTGTTAGTCTAATAAAACTTTCAGAAGGCTTGTATGAGTTTGTATGTAAAGTTGAAGTTCAAAGACCCTTAGAACTCTTTGAACACATCCGAAGGAGTATGTATAGAAATTTCAATATTGAGAATTCTTTGGCCATAAATAAGTTTAATAGGTCAAATACCGGCTAATACTGGCTAATGAAACCTCAAAAGGAGAGTATGTATTCAAAGATAAAGTTCAAAGACCTTTTGGCCCGAAAAGAAGTACTAGAGGTCATACTTGAGTTACTGATGAAACATCAGAAGTCTTTGAATATTTATAGAAAGTTCAAAATTAAGAATTCTTTGTCAAGAAATGTGTTCAACAGGTCAAATATGGACTACTATCATTCTAATAAAACTTTAGTAGTATATGAGTATGTACATAAAGTTAAAGTTCAAAGACTCTTAGGCCATAAATATGTTCAAAATGTCATACTTGAACCACTGATGAATAATCTGAAGGAATCAATAAATATGTATAGAAATTTCAATATTGAGAACTCTTTGTCCAGAAATGCATTCAATAGGTCAAATGTGGACAACTGTTAGTCTAATAAAACTTTCAGAAGGCTTGTATGAGTTTGTATGTAAAGTTGAAGTTCAAAGACCCTTAGGCCATAAACATGTTCAAAATGTCATACTTGAACCACTGATGAATAATCTGAAGGAATCAATGAGTGTGTATAGAAATTTCAAGATAGAGAACTCTTTGTCCAGAAATGCATTCAATAGGTCAAATGTGGACAACTGTTAGTCTAATAAAACTTTCAGAAGGCTTGTATGAGTTTGTATGTAAAGTTGAAGTTCAAAGACCCTTAGAACTCTTTGAACACATCCGAAGGAGTATGTATAGAAATTTCAATATTGAGAATTCTTTGGCCATAAATAAGTTTAATAGGTCAAATACCGGCTAATACTGGCTAATGAAACCTCAAAAGGAGAGTATGTATTCAAAGATAAAGTTCAAAGACCTTTTGGCCCGAAAAGAAGTACTAGAGGTCATACTTGAGTTACTGATGAAACATCAGAAGTCTTTGAATATTTATAGAAAGTTCAAAATTAAGAATTCTTTGTCAAGAAATGTGTTCAACAGGTCAAATATGGACTACTATCATTCTAATAAAACTTTAGTAGTATATGAGTATGTACATAAAGTTAAAGTTCAAAGACTCTTAGGCCATAAATATGTTCAAAATGTCATACTTGAACCACTGATGAATAATCTGAAGGAATCAATAAATATGTATAGAAATTTCAATATTGAGAACTCTTTGTCCAGAAATGCATTCAATAGGTCAAATGTGGACAACTGTTAGTCTAATAAAACTTTCAGAAGGAGTGTATGAGTTTGTATATAAAGTTGAAGTTCAAAGACCCTTAGGCCATAAATATGTTGAAAAAGTCATATTTGAACTACTGATGAAAAAAAGTATATGAGAATGTATAGAAATTTCGAGATGGAGAACTCTTTGGCCATAAATAAGTCCAGTAGGTCAAACACGGACGACTGTCTGGCTAATGAAACATCAAAAGAAAAGTATGTATTCAAAGTTAAAGTTCAAAGACCTTTTGACCGGAAAAGAAGTACTAGAGGTCATACTTGAGCTACTAATGAAACATCAGAAGAAGTCTTTGAATATTTATAGAAAGTTCAAAATGAAGTATTCTTTGTCAAGAAATGTGTACAATAGGTCAAATGTGGACTACTCTTAGTCTAATAAAACGGCAGGAGTATATGAGTATGTACATAAAGTTAAAGCTCAAAGACTCTTAGGCCATAAATATGTTCAAAATGTCATACTTGAACCACTGATGAAACATCCGAAGGATACAATGAGTATGTATAGAAATTTAAAGAATGAGGACTCTTTGGCCATATATAAGTTTAAATAAGATCAAATACGGCATACTGTTTGGCTAATGAAACATCAAAAGGAAAGTATGTATTCAAAGTTAAAAGACCCTTTGGCCCCTTGTGGACTACTCTCAGTCTAATAAAACTTCAGGAGTACATGAGTATGTACATAAAATGAAAATTTCTTAGATTTGTTATAATATTTAGCATTTTGCCATTGACTTGTGTTTTTAAATAGCCATTTTCTTTTCTTTTGTTTTTTTGTTTGTTTTTGTTTTGTTGTTGCTTTCTTTTTAGTTAATAACTTTTGTATTTTGACAACATTTGTAATTACATGTATGTGTATATTCTCTTTCCCCATACGATAATTTTGTATTTTGCTGTTTTTTTGTCAATAAATTTTTTTTTTTTTTTTTTCAAAAAGTCATATTTGAACTAGTGATGAAAAAACAAAAAAAGTATATGAGAATGTATAGAAATTTCAAGATTGAGAACTCTTTGGCCATAAAAAAAGTCCAATAGGTCAAACATGGACTACTATCTGGCTAATGAAACATCAAAAGGAGAGTATGTATTCAAAGTTAAAGTTCAAAGAGCTTTTGGACGGAAAAGAAGTACTAGAGGTCATACTTGAGCTACTGATGAAACATCAGAAGAAGTCTTTGAATATTTATAGAAAGTTCAAAATTAAGAATTCTTTGTCAAGAAATATGTTCAATAGGTCAAATATGGACTACTCTCAGTCTAATAAACTTAGGAGTAAATGAGTATGGACATAAAGTTAAAGTTCAAAGCCTCTTGGCCATAAATATGTTCAAAATGTCATACTTGAACCACTGATGAATAATCCGAAGAATCAATGACAATGTATAGAAATTTCAAGATTGAGAACTTTGGCAATAAAAAAAAGTTCAATAGGTCAAACACGGACTACTATCTGGCTAATGAAACATCAAAAGGAGAGTATGTATTCAAAGTTAAAGTTCAAAGACCTTTTGGCTGGAAATAAGTTCTAGAGGTCATACTTGAGCTACTGATGAAACATCAAAATAAGTATTTGAATATTTATAGAAAGTTCAAAATTAAGGATTCTTTGTCAAGAAATGATTTCAATAGGTCAAATATGGACTACTCTCAGTCTAATAAAACTTCAGGAGTATATGAGTATGTACATAAAGTTGAAGTTCAAAGACTCTTATGCCATAACTATGTTTAAAAATGTCATACTTGAACCACTTATGAAACATCAGAAGGAATCAATGAGTGTGTATAGAAATTTCAAGATAGAGAACTCTTTGTCCAGAAATGCATTCAATAGGTGAAATATGGACAACTGTTAGTCTAATAAAACTTTCAGAAGGCTTGTATGAGTTTGTATATAAAGTTGAAGTTTTTAGACCCTTAGGCCATAAACATGTTCAAAATGTCATACTTGAACCACTGATGAATAATCTGAAGGAATCAATGAGTGTGTATAGAAATTTCAAGATAGAGAACTCTTTGTCCAGAAATGCATTCAATAGGTCAAATGTGGAGTACTGTTAGTCTAATAAAACTTTCAGAAGGAGTGTATGAGTTTGTATATAAAGTTGAAGTTCAAAGACCCTTAGGCCATAAATATGTTGAAAAAGTCATATTTGAACTACTGATGAAAAAAAGTATATGAGAATGTATAGAAATTTCGAGATGGAGAATTCTTTGGCCATAAATAAGTCCAGTAGGTCAAACACGGACGACTGTCTGGCTAATGAAACATCAAAAGGAAAGTATGTATTCAAAGTTAAAGTTCAAAGACCTTTTGACCGGAAAAGAAGTACTAGAGGTCATACTTGAGCTACTAATGAAACATCAGAAGAAGTCTTTGAATATTTATAGAAAGTTCAAAATGAAGTATTCTTTGTCAAGAAATGTGTACAATAGGTCAAATGTGGACTACTCTTAGTCTAATAAAACGGCAGGAGTATATGAGTATGTACATAAAGTTAAAGCTCAAAGACTCTTAGGCCATAAATATGTTCAAAATGTCATACTTGAACCACTGATGAAACATCCGAAGGATACAATGAGTATGTATAGAAATTTAAAGAATGAGGACTCTTTGGCCATATATAAGTTTAAATAAGATCAAATACGGCATACTGTTTGGCTAATGAAACATCAAAAGGAAAGTATGTATTCAAAGTTAAAAGACCCTTTGGCCCCTTGTGGACTACTCTCAGTCTAATAAAACTTCAGGAGTACATGAGTATGTACATAAAATGAAAATTTCTTAGATTTGTTATAATATTTAGCATTTTGCCATTGACTTGTGTTTTTAAATAGCCATTTTCTTTTGTTTTTTTGTTTGTTTTTGTTTTGGTGTTGCTTTCTTTTTCGATAATAACTTTTGTATTTTGACAACATTTGTAATTACATGTATGTGTATATTCTCTTTCCCCATACGATAATTTTGTATTTTGCTGTTTTTTTGTCAATAAAATTTTTTTTTTTTTTTTCAAAAAGTCATATTTGAACTAGTGATGAAAAACCAAAAAAAGTATATGAGAATGTATAGAAATTTCAAGATTGAGAACTCTTTGGCCATAAAAAAAGTCCAATAGGTCAAACATGGACTACTATCTGGCTAATGAAACATCAAAAGGAGAGTATGTATTCAAAGTTAAAGTTCAAAGAGCTTTTGGACGGAAAAGAAGTACTAGAGGTCATACTTGAGCTACTGATGAAACATCAGAAGAAGTCTTTGAATATTTATAGAAAGTTCAAAATTAAGAATTCTTTGTCAAGAAATATGTTCAATAGGTCAAATATGGACTACTCTCAGTCTAATAAACTTAGGAGTAAATGAGTATGGACATAAAGTTAAAGTTCAAAGCCTCTTGGCCATAAATATGTTCAAAATGTCATACTTGAACCACTGATGAATAATCCGAAGAATCAATGACAATGTATAGAAATTTCAAGATTGAGAACTTTGGCAATAAAAAAAAGTTCAATAGGTCAAACACGGACTACTATCTGGCTAATGAAACATCAAAAGGAGAGTATGTATTCAAAGTTAAAGTTCAAAGACCTTTTGGCTGGAAATAAGTACTAGAGGTCATACTTGAGCTACTGATGAAACATCAAAATAAGTATTTGAATATTTATAGAAAGTTCAAAATTAAGGATTCTTTGTCAAGAAATGATTTCAATAGGTCAAATATGGACTACTCTCAGTCTAATAAAACTTCAGGAGTATATGAGTATGTACATAAAGTTGAAGTTCAAAGACTCTTATGCCATAACTATGTTTAAAAATGTCATACTTGAACCACTTATGAAACATCAGAAGGAATCAATGAGTGTGTATAGAAATTTCAAGATAGAGAACTCTTTGTCCAGAAATGCATTCAATAGGTCAAATATGGACAACTGTTAGTCTAATAAAACTTTCAGAAGGCTTGTATGAGTTTGTATATAAAGTTGAAGTTTTTAGGCCCTTAGGCCATAAACATGTTCAAAATGTCATACTTGAACCACTGATGAATAATCTGAAGGAATCAATGAGTGTGTATAGAAATTTCAAGATAGAGAACTCTTTGTCCAGAAATGCATTCAATAGGTCAAATGTGGACAACTGTTAGTCTAATAAAACTTTCAGAAGGCCTGTATGAGTTTGTATGTAAAGTTGAAGTTCAAAGACCCTTAGAACTCTTTGAACACATCCGAAGGAGTATGTATAGAAATTTCAATATTGAGAATTCTTTGGCCATAAATAAGTTTAATAGGTCAAATACCGGCTAATACTGGCTAATGAAACCTCAAAAGGAGAGTATGTATTCAAAGATAAAGTTCAAAGACCTTTTGGCCCGAAAAGAAGTACTAGAGGTCATACTTGAGTTACTGATGAAACATCAGAAGTCTTTGAATATTTATAGAAAGTTCAAAATTAAGAATTCTTTGTCAAGAAATGTGTTCAACAGGTCAAATATGGACTACTATCATTCTAATAAAACTTTAGTAGTATATGAGTATGTACATAAAGTTAAAGTTCAAAGACTCTTAGGCCATAAATATGTTCAAAATGTCATACTTGAACCACTGATGAATAATCTGAAGGAATCAATAAATATGTATAGAAATTTCAATATTGAGAACTCTTTGTCCAGAAATGCATTCAATAGGTCAAATGTGGACAACTGTTAGTCTAATAAAACTTTCAGAAGGAGTGTATGAGTTTGTATATAAAGTTGAAGTTCAAAGACCCTTAGGCCATAAATATGTTGAAAAAGTCATATTTGAACTACTGATGAAAAAAAGTATATGAGAATGTATAGAAATTTCGAGATGGAGAACTCTTTGGCCATAAATAAGTCCAGTAGGTCAAACACGGACGACTGTCTGGCTAATGAAACATCAAAAGGAAAGTATGTATTCAAAGTTAAAGTTCAAAGACCTTTTGACCGGAAAAGAAGTACTAGAGGTCATACTTGAGCTACTAATGAAACATCAGAAGAAGTCTTTGAATATTTATAGAAAGTTCAAAATGAAGTATTCTTTGTCAAGAAATGTGTACAATAGGTCAAATGTGGACTACTCTTAGTCTAATAAAACGGCAGGAGTATATGAGTATGTACATAAAGTTAAAGCTCAAAGACTCTTAGGCCATAAATATGTTCAAAATGTCATACTTGAACCACTGATGAAACATCCGAAGGATACAATGAGTATGTATAGAAATTTAAAGAATGAGGACTCTTTGGCCATATATAAGTTTAAATAAGATCAAATACGGCATACTGTTTGGCTAATGAAACATCAAAAGGAAAGTATGTATTCAAAGTTAAAAGACCCTTTGGCCCCTTGTGGACTACTCTCAGTCTAATAAAACTTCAGGAGTACATGAGTATGTACATAAAATGAAAATTTCTTAGATTTGTTATAATATTTAGCATTTTGCCATTGACTTGTGTTTTTAAATAGCCATTTTCTTTTGTTTTTTTGTTTGTTTTTGTTTTGTTGTTGCTTTCTTTTTAGTTAATAACTTTTGTATTTTGACAACATTTGTAATTACATGTATGTGTATATTCTCTTTCCCCATACGATAATTTTGTATTTTGCTGTTTTTTTGTCAATAAATTTTTTTTTTTTTTTTTTCAAAAAGTCATATTTGAACTAGTGATGAAAAACCAAAAAAAGTATATGAGAATGTATAGAAATTTCAAGATTGAGAACTCTTTGGCCATAAAAAAGTCCAATAGGTCAAACATGGACTACTATCTGGCTAATGAAACATCAAAAGGAGAGTATGTATTCAAAGTTAAAGTTCAAAGAGCTTTTGGACGGAAAAGAAGTACTAGAGGTCATACTTGAGCTACTGATGAAACATCAGAAGAAGTCTTTGAATATTTATAGAAAGTTCAAAATTAAGAATTCTTTGTCAAGAAATATGTTCAATAGGTCAAATATGGACTACTCTCAGTCTAATAAACTTAGGAGTAAATGAGTATGGACATAAAGTTAAAGTTCAAAGCCTCTTGGCCATAAATATGTTCAAAATGTCATACTTGAACCACTGATGAATAATCCGAAGAATCAATGACAATGTATAGAAATTTCAAGATTGAGAACTTTGGCAATAAAAAAAAGTTCAATAGGTCAAACACGGACTACTATCTGGCTAATGAAACATCAAAAGGAGAGTATGTATTCAAAGTTAAAGTTCAAAGACCTTTTGGCTGGAAATAAGTACTAGAGGTCATACTTGAGCTACTGATGAAACATCAAAATAAGTATTTGAATATTTATAGAAAGTTCAAAATTAAGGATTCTTTGTCAAGAAATGATTTCAATAGGTCAAATATGGACTACTCTCAGTCTAATAAAACTTCAGGAGTATATGAGTATGTACATAAAGTTGAAGTTCAAAGACTCTTATGCCATAACTATGTTTAAAAATGTCATACTTGAACCACTTATGAAACATCAGAAGGAATCAATGAGTGTGTATAGAAATTTCAAGATAGAGAACTCTTTGTCCAGAAATGCATTCAATAGGTCAAATATGGACAACTGTTAGTCTAATAAAACTTTCAGAAGGCTTGTATGAGTTTGTATATAAAGTTGAAGTTTTTAGACCCTTAGGCCATAAACATGTTCAAAATGTCATACTTGAACCACTGATGAATAATCTGAAGGAATCAATGAGTGTGTATAGAAATTTCAAGATAGAGAACTCTTTGTCCAGAAATGCATTCAATAGGTCAAATGTGGACAACTGTTAGTCTAATAAAACTTTCAGAAGGCTTGTATGAGTTTGTATGTAAAGTTGAAGTTCAAAGACCCTTAGAACTCTTTGAACACATCCGAAGGAGTATGTATAGAAATTTCAATATTGAGAATTCTTTGGCCATAAATAAGTTTAATAGGTCAAATACCGGCTAATACTGGCTAATGAAACCTCAAAAGGAGAGTATGTATTCAAAGATAAAGTTCAAAGACCTTTTGGCCCGAAAAGAAGTACTAGAGGTCATACTTGAGTTACTGATGAAACATCAGAAGTCTTTAAATATTTATAGAAAGTTCAAAATTAAGAATTCTTTGTCAAGAAATGTGTTCAACAGGTCAAATATGGACTACTATCATTCTAATAAAACTTTAGTAGTATATGAGTATGTACATAAAGTTAAAGTTCAAAGACTCTTAGGCCATAAATATGTTCAAAATGTCATACTTGAACCACTGATGAATAATCTGAAGGAATCAATAAATATGTATAGAAATTTCAATATTGAGAACTCTTTGTCCAGAAATGCATTCAATAGGTCAAATGTGGACAACTGTTAGTCTAATAAAACTTTCAGAAGGAGTGTATGAGTTTGTATATAAAGTTGAAGTTCAAAGACCCTTAGGCCATAAATATGTTGAAAAAGTCATATTTGAACTACTGATGAAAAAAAGTATATGAGAATGTATAGAAATTTCGAGATGGAGAACTCTTTGGCCATAAATAAGTCCAGTAGGTCAAACACGGACGACTGTCTGGCTAATGAAACATCAAAAGAAAAGTATGTATTCAAAGTTAAAGTTCAAAGACCTTTTGACCGGAAAAGAAGTACTAGAGGTCATACTTGAGCTACTAATGAAACATCAGAAGAAGTCTTTGAATATTTATAGAAAGTTCAAAATGAAGTATTCTTTTTCAAGAAATGTGTACAATAGGTCAAATGTGGACTACTCTTAGTCTAATAAAACGGCAGGATTATATGAGTATGTACATAAAATTAAAGCTCAAAGACTCTTAGGCCATAAATATGTTCAAAATGTCATACTTGAACCACTGATGAAACATCCGAAGGATACAATGAGTATGTATAGAAATTTAAAGAATGAGGACTCTTTGGCCATATATAAGTTTAAATAAGATCAAATACGGCATACTGTTTGGCTAATGAAACATCAAAAGGAAAGTATGTATTCAAAGTTAAAAGACCCTTTGGCCCCTTGTGGACTACTCTCAGTCTAATAAAACTTCAGGAGTACATGAGTATGTACATAAAATGAAAATTTCTTAGATTTGTTATAATATTTAGCATTTTGCCATTGACTTGTGTTTTTAAATAGCCATTTTCTTTTGTTTTTTTGTTTGTTTTTGTTTTGTTGTTGCTTTCTTTTTAGTTAATAACTTTTGTATTTTGACAACATTTGTAATTACATGTATGTGTATATTCTCTTTCCCCATACGATAATTTTGTATTTTGCTGTTTTTTTGTCAATAAATTTTTTTTTTTTTTTTTTCAAAAAGTCATATTTGAACTAGTGATGAAAAACCAAAAAAAGTATATGAGAATGTATAGAAATTTCAAGATTGAGAACTCTTTGGCCATAAAAAAAGTCCAATAGGTCAAACATGGACTACTATCTGGCTAATGAAACATCAAAAGGAGAGTATGTATTCAAAGTTAAAGTTCAAAGAGCTTTTGGACGGAAAAGAAGTACTAGAGGTCATACTTGAGCTACTGATGAAACATCAGAAGAAGTCTTTGAATATTTATAGAAAGTTCAAAATTAAGAATTCTTTGTCAAGAAATATGTTCAATAGGTCAAATATGGACTACTCTCAGTCTAATAAACTTAGGAGTAAATGAGTATGGACATAAAGTTAAAGTTCAAAGCCTCTTGGCCATAAATATGTTCAAAATGTCATACTTGAACCACTGATGAATAATCCGAAGAATCAATGACAATGTATAGAAATTTCAAGATTGAGAACTTTGGCAATAAAAAAAAGTTCAGTAGGTCAAACACGGACGACTGTCTGGCTAATGAAACATCAAAAGGAGAGTATGTATTCAAAGTTAAAGTTCAAAGACCTTTTGACCGGAAAAGAAGTACTAGAGATCATACTTGAGCTACTGATGAAACATTAGAAGAAGTCTTTGAATATTTATAGAAAGTTCAAAATTAAGGATTCTTTGTCAAGAAATGATTTCAATAGGTCAAATATGGACTACTCTCAGTCTAATAAAACTTCAGGAGTATATGAGTATGTACATAAAGTTGAAGTTCAAAGACTCTTAGGCCATAAATATGTTCCAAGTGTGTGCCGCTCCAAATGTTAACGTTATTATATTTAGCCTTTTGCCATTGACTTGTGTTTTTAAATAGCCACTTTCTTTTGTTTGTTTTTGTTTTGTTGTTGTTTTCGGTTTAGTTATTAACTTTTTATATTTTGACAACATTTGTAATCACATGTATGTGTATATTCTCTTTCCCCATACGAGAGTTTTGTATTTAGCTGTTTTTTTGTCAATAAAAAAAAAAAGAAAATATGTTCAAAAAGTCATACTTGAACCTCTGATGAATAATCCAAAGTAATCAATAAGTATGTATAGAAATTTCAAGATTGAGAACTCTTTGGCCATAAAAAAAGTCCAATATGTCAAACAACGACTACTATCTGGCTAATGATACATCAAAAGGAGAGTATGTTATTCAAAGTTAAAGTTCAAAGACCTTTTGGCTCGAAATAAGTACTAGAGGTCATACTTGAGCTGCTGATGAAACTTAAGAAGTCTTTGAATATTTTTAGAAAGTTCAAAATTAAGTATTCTTTGTCAAGAAATGTGTTCAAAAGGTCAAATATGGACTACTCTCAGTCTAATATAACTTCAGGAGTATATGAGTATGTACATAAAGTTAAATTTCAAAGACTCTTAGGCCATAAATATGTTCCTAGTGTGTGCCGCTCCAAATGTTAACGTTATTATATTTAGCCTTTTGCCATTGACTTATGTTTTTAAATATCCACTTTCTTTTGTTTTTTTATTTGTTTTTGTTTTGTTGTTGTTGTTTTCTGTTTAGTTATTAACTTTTGTATTTTGACAACATTTGTAATTACATGTATATGTATAATCTCTTTCCCCATACGAGAGATTTGTATTTTGTTGTTTTTTTGTCAATAAAAAAAATAAAAAATATGTTCAAAAAGTCATACTTGAACCTCTGATGAATAATCCAAAGGAATCAATAATTATGTATAGAAATTTCAAGATTGAGAACTCTTTTTTCCATAAATAAATTCAATAGGTCAAATATGGACTACTGTCTGTCTAATGAAACATCAAAAGGAGAGTATGTATTCAAAGTTAAAGTTCAAAGACCTTTTGACCGGAAAAGAAGTACTAGAGATCATACTTGAGCTACTGATGAAACATTAGAAGAAGTCTTTGAATATTTATAGAAAGTTCAAAATTAAGGATTCTTTGTCAAGAAATGATTTCAATAGGTCAAATATGGACTACTCTCAGTCTAATAAAACTTCAGGAGTATATGAGTATGTACATAAAGTTGAAGTTCAAAGACTCTTAGGCCATAAATATGTTCCAAGTGTGTGCCACTCCAAATGTTAACGTTATTATATTTAGCCTTTTGCCATTGACTTGTGTTTTTAAATAGCCACTTTCTTTTGTTTGCTTTTGTTTTGTTGTTGTTTTCGGTTTAGTTATTAACTTTTTATATTTTGACAACATTGGTAATCACATGTATGTGTATATACTCTTTCCCCATACGAGAGTTTTGTATTTAGCTGTTTTTTTGTCAATAAAAAAAAAAAGAAAATATGTTCAAAAAGTCATACTTGAACCTCTGATGAATAATCAAAAGTAATCAATAAGTATGTATAGAAATTTCAAGATTGAGAACTCTTTGGCCATAAAAAAAGTCCAATATGTCAAACAACGACTACTATCTGGCTAATGATACATCAAAAGGAGAGTATGTTATTCAAAGTTAAAGTTCAAAGACCTTTTGGCTCGAAATAAGTACTAGAGGTCATACTTGAGCTGCTGATGAAACTTAAGAAGTCTTTGAATATTTTTAGAAAGTTCAAAATTAAGTATTCTTTGTCAAGAAATGTGTTCAAAAGGTCAAATATGGACTACTCTCAGTCTAATATAACTTCAGGAGTATATGAGTATGTACATAAAGTTAAATTTCAAAGACTCTTAGGCCATAAATATGTTCCTAGTGTGTGCCGCTCCAAATGTTAACGTTATTATATTTAGCCTTTTGCCATTGACTTATGTTTTTAAATATCCACTTTCTTTTGTTTTTTATTTGTTTTTGTTTTGTTGTTGTTGTTTTCTGTTTAGTTATTAACTTTTGTATTTTGACAACATTTGTAATTACATGTATGTGTATAATCTCTTTCCCCATACGAGAGATTTGTATTTTGTTGTTTTTTTGTCAATAAAAAAAATAAAAAATATGTTCAAAAAGTCATACTTGAACCTCTGATGAATAATCCAAAGGAATCAATAATTATGTATAGAAATTTCAAGATTGAGAACTCTTTTTTCCATAAATAAATTCAATAGGTCAAATATGGACTACTGTCTGGCTAATGAAACCTCAAAAGGAGAGTATGTATTCAAAGTTAAAGTTCAAAGACCTTTTGGCTGGAAATAAGTACTAGAGGTCATACTTGAGCTACTGATGAAACATCAGAAGAAGTCTTTGAATATTTATAGAAAGTTCAAAATTAAGAATTCTTTGTCAAGAAATGTGTTCAATAGGTCAAATATGGACTACTATCATTCTAATAAAACTTTAGTAGTATATGAGTATGTACATAAAGTTAAAGTTCAAAGACTCTTAGCCCATAAATATGTTCAAAATGTCATACTTGAACCACTGATGAATAAATACGAAGGAATCAATGAGTATATATAGAAATTTCAAGATTGAGAACTCTTTGTCCAGAAATGCATTCAATAGGTCAAATGTGGAGTACTGTTAGTCTAATAAAACTTTCAGAATTAGTGTAGAGTTTGTATATACAGTTGAAGTTCAAAGACCCTTAGGCCATAAATATGTTGAAAAAGTCATATTTGAAATACTGATGAAAAACCAGAAAAAGTATATGAGAATGTATAGAAATTTCGAGATGGAGAACTCTTTGGCCATAAATAAGTCCAGTAGGTCAAACACGGACGACTGTCTGGCTAATGAAACATCAAAAGGAGAGTATGTATTCAAAGTTAAAGTTCAAAGACCTTTTGAACGGAAAAGAAGTACTAGAGATCATACTTGAGCTACTGATGAAACATCAGAAGAAGTCTTTGAATATTTATAGAAAGTTCAAAATGAAGTATTCTTTGTCAAGAAATGTGTTCAAAAGTTCAAATATGGACTACTCTCAGTCTAATATAACTTCAGGAGTATATGAGTATGTACATAAAGTCAAAGTTCAAAGACTCTTAGGCCATAAATATGTTCCTAGTGTGTGCCGCTCCAAATGTTAACGTTATTATATTAAGCCTTTTGCCATTGACTTATGTTTTTAAATAGCCACTTTCTTTTGTTTTTTTGTTTGTTTTTGTTTTCTTGTTGTTGTTTTCGGTTTAGTAATTAACTTTTTATATTTTGACAACATTTGTAATCACATGTATGTGTATATTCTCTCTCCCCATAAGAGAGTTTTGTATTTAGCTGTTTTTTTGTCAAAAAATAAAAAATAAAAAATAAAAAAATATGTTCAAAAGTCATGCTTGAACCTCTGATGAATAATCCAAAGTAATCAATAATTATGTATAGAAATGTCAAGATTGAGAACTCTTTGGCCATAAAAAAAGTCCAATATGTCAAACAACAACTACTATCTGGCTAATGATACATCAAAAGGAGACTATGTATTCAAATTTAAAGTTCAAAGAACTTTTGGCCGGAAAAGAAGTACTAGAGGTCATACTTGAGCTACTGATGAAACATCAGAAGAAGTCTTTGAATATTTATAGAAAGTTCAAAATTATGCACTGAAGAGATAACATTGCACAAACGTGTGCATTGAAGACATAACATTGCTTTTGCATTGCATTGCACACACGATCTAACACTGTGCATTGAAGAATAACATATACGCCATACACTTGTTCATTGCAATGCATAATTAAGTAACTCAGTTCCGATGTGCATTGAAAAGATAACATATAAGCTATGCACTTGTTCATTGCAATGCATGAATAAGTAACTAATTTCCGATGAACATTGAAGAGAAAACATATTTGCTATTGCATGTCATTGCACACACGATCTAACGCTGTGCATTGAAGAAAAACATATACGCTATGCAATGTTTTCATTGCAATATATACGAATTATATCAATCGAATGTGTATTGAAGAGATAACATTGCTGTTGCTTTGCATTGCACAAGCGTTCTAACACTGTGCATTGAAGAATAACATATACGTTATGCACTTGTTCATTGCAATTCATTAATAAGTAACTATTTTCTGATGTGCATTGAAGAGATAACATAAGCTATGCACTTGTTCATTGCAATGCATAAATAATAAGTAACTAATTTCCGATGTGCATTGAAGAGATAACATATTTGCTATTGCATTGCATTGCACACACAATCTAACGCTGTGCATTGAAGAATAACCTATAAGCTATGCACTTGTTGCATTGCAATGCATACGAACTAACTTAATCGGATGTGCATTGAAGACATAACGTTGCTTTTGCATTGGATGGCACGAACGTTTTAAAACTATGCATTGAAGAATAACATATAAATTATGCACTGGTTCATTGCAATGCATAAATAAGTAACTCATTTTCGATGTGCATTGAAGAGAAAACATATTTGCTATTGCATGTCATTGCACACACGATCTAACGTTGTGTACTGAAAAGATAACATTGCTGTTGCATTGCATTGCACAAGCGTTCTAACACTGTGCATTGAAGAATAACATATATGCTATGCACTTGTTCATTGCAATGCATAAATAACTCATTTCCGATGTGCATTGAAGAGATTGCATATTTGCTATTGCATTGCATTGCACACACAATCTAACTCTGTGCATTGAAGAATAAATATGTTATGCATCATTGCAACGCATGAATAAGTAACTCATTTCCTATGTGCATTTAAGAGATAACATAAGCTATGCACTTGTTGCATTGCAATGCATATACGAACTAACTTAATCGGATGTGCACTGAAGAGATAACATTGCACAAACGTGTGCATTGAAGACATAACATTGCTTTTTCATTGCATTGCACACACGATCTAACACTGTGCATTGAAGAGATAACATAAGCTATGCACTTGTTGCATTGCAATGCATATACGAACTAACTTAATCGGATGTGCACTGAAGAGATAACATTGCACAAACGTGTGCATTGAAGACATAACATTGCTTTTGCATTGCATTGCACACACGATCTAACACTGTGCATTGAAGAATAACATATACGCCATACACTTGTTCATTGCAATGCATAATTAAGTAACTCAGTTCCGATGTGCATTGAAAAGATAACATATAAGCTATGCACTTGTACATTGCAATGCATGAATAAGTAACTAATTTCCGATGAGCATTGAAGAGAAAACATATTTGCTATTGCATTTCATTGCACACGTTCTAACGCTGTGCATTGAAGATACATAGAAGCTATGCACTTTTGTTGCATTGCAATGCATACGAACTAATTTAATCGAAAGTGCATTGAAGACATAACATTGCTTTTGCATTTCACTTGTCCATTGCAATGCATAAATGTAACTAATTTTCGATGTGCATTGAAGAGATAACATTTGCTATTGCATTGCATTGCACACACGTTCTAACGCTGTGCATTGAAGATTAACCTATAAGCTATGCACTTGTTGCATTGCAATGCATACGAAATGCATACGAACTAACTTAATCGGATGTGCATTGAAGACATAACGTTGCTTTTGCATTGGATGGCACGAACGTTTGAAAACTATGCATTGAAGAATAACATAAATTATGCACTTGTTCATTGCAATGCATTAATAAGTAACTATTTTCTGATGTGCATTGAAGAGATTGCATATTTGCTATTGCATTGCATTGCATTGCACACACAATCTAACTCTGTGCACTGAAGAATAACATAGAAGCTTTGCACTTGTTGCATTGCAATGCAAACGAACTAACTCAATCGGATGTGCACTGAAGACATAACATTGCTGTTGCATAGCATTGCAAAAACATTCTGTGTATTGAAGAGATAACATTGCTGTTGGATCGCATTGCAAAAGCGTTCTAGAAGCGATAACATTGCTGTTGCGTTGCATTGCATAAACGATGTGCATTGAAGAATAACAAAGAAGCTATGCACTTGTTCATTGCAATGCATAAATAAGTAACTAATTTCCGATGTGCATTGAAGACATAACATTGCTTTGCATTGCATTGAACAAACGTTCTGTGCATTGAAGAATAACATAGAAGCTTTGCACTTGTTTCAATGCAATGCATACAAACTAACTCAATCGGATGTGCATTGAAGACAACATTGCTTTGGCATTGGATGACACGAATGTTTGAACTATGCATTGAGGAATAACATATAAGTTATATACTTGTTCATTGCAATTCATAAGTAACTACAGTTATTCCGTTGTGCTTTGCGTGCATTGAGAAAAAAACATACATGCATTGCATATAAGATCAAACAATCCCTTTTTTGCATTCTTCACGCAGATTTATTTATCGCTTTGGATATCACAACAATGCATGCTTTTGCATTCCATTTTTATACAACATGACCTATTGAATATAAATGTACGTTTATATACACACACAAACATTCCCTTTGATGTGAACATATTTTTGACAAAGAATCCTCAATATTAAACTTTCTCTACATACTCATAGACTCTCTTTAAAGTTTTGATTAGTTCATTTTTGACTTATTGAATATATTTGGACAAAGGTCCACAATATTGAACAACTCGGACTCCTTTTGAGGTTTCATTAGGCATACAGTAGTCCATATTTGACCTATTGAACAGATTTTTGGCCAAAGAGTTCGCAAACGTTAACAAACATGCATTCAAGCATTCCATCAACCAGAAAATTGTCCATAATTGATTACTGAACGTCATTCTGAACATTTCATATTTCACCTGCTTTTCATCAAACACCTGCTGTTTCATCAGCCATGTACTGGTCCATATTTGATTACTGAACATATATCTTAGCCGTAGATCCTATGACCTTTCTATGCATGCTCATTAATGTTTCATTCGTAGTTCAAGTATACATTTTTGAATATATTTCTGGCCAGTCACTGAACTTTACATCCAAGCTCATAGACTCCTTTTGATGTTTCATTAGCCACACAGTAGTCAGAATTTGACTATTAAATACATTTTTGTGACAAAGAGTCCTCACTATTGAACTTTTTATACACACTTTTAGAATTCTTCTGATTTTTCATCAGTAGTATGCCTTTTTAAATACAATGTCTTTGTACTTTAACTTTATTAGTTAGTGGTGCTTGCGAAGCAAGGCATCACTATTGTTATTCTCCATACTCATTATAATTATTCCACACAAAAGTTTGGCGCGTATCTCCTCCCACACCGTTTTTCATAGACCCATTAATGAGGTGTCAAAACATTGTGCTATTTCTTTTCTAATGGTTCGGGGTTACGATGGGGCAAAAAAAGCTATACACTTGTTACGCAAAAAAGTAGCCAAAAAAATCCCATAGACTTAACATTGCGACAATTTTTAACGCGTCATAACTCCGAATGAGGATTTCGTAGAAACTCGTGGGTTACCACATTTGAAGAGGCTGAATTAAGAATTCTTTGTCAAGAAATGTGTTCAATAGGTCAAATATGGACTACTCTCAGTCTAATAAAATTTAGGAGTATATGAGTATGGACATAAAGTTAAAGTTCAAAGAGTATAAGGCCATAAATATGTTCAAAAAGTCATATTTGAATCACTGGTGAAACTTCAGAAGTCTTTGAATATTTATAAAAAGTTCAAAATTAAGTGTTCTTTGTCATGAAATGTGTCAATAGGTAAAATATGGACTACTCTTAAGTCTAATAAAACTTTAGTAGTATATGAGTATGTACATAAAGTTAAAGTTCAAAGAGTATAAGGCCATAAATATGTTCAAAAAGTCATATTTGAATCACTGGTGAAACTTCAGAAGTCTTTGAATATTTATAAAAAGTTCAAAATTAAGTGTTCTTTGTCATGAAATGTGTCAATAGGTAAAATATGGACTACTCTAAGTCTAATAAAACTTTAGTAGTATATGAGTATGTACATAAAGTTAAAGTTCAAAGACTCTTGGCCATAAATATGTTCAAAATGTCATACTTGAACCACTGATGAATAAATACGAAGGAATCAATGAGTATATATAGAAAATTCAAGATTGAGAACTCTTTGTCCAGAAATGCATTCAATAGGTCAAATGTGGAGTACTGTTAGTCTAATAAAACTTTCAGAAGGAGTGTAGAGTTTGTATATAAAGTTGAAGTGCAAAGGCCCTTAGGCCATAAATATGTTGAAAAAGTCATATTTGAACTACTGATGAAAAACCAGAAAAAGTATATGAGAATGTATAGAAATTTCAAGATTAAGAACTCTTTGGCCATAGTTAAGTTTAATAGGTCAAATACCAACTACTGTCTGGCTAATGAAACCTCTAAAGGAGAGTATTTATTCAAAGTTAAAATTCAAAGACCTTTTGGCCGGAAAATAACTACTAGAGGTCTTACTTGAGCTACTGATGAAACATCAAAAGAAGTCTTTGAATATTTATAGAAAGTTAAAAATTCAAGATTCTTTGTCAAGAAATGAGTTCAATAGGTCAATATGGACTACTCTCAGTCTAATAAAACTTCAGGAGTATATGAGTATGTACATGAAGTTGAAGTTCAAAGACTCTTGGCCATATATATGTTCAAAATGTCATACTTGAACCACTGATGAATAATCCGAAGGAATCAATGACAATGTATAGAAATTTCAAGATTGAGAACTTTGGCAATAAAAAAAGTCCAATAGGTCAAACACGGACTACTATCTGGCTAATGAAACATCAAAAAGAGAGTATGTATTCAAAGTTAAAGTTCAAAGACCTTTTGGCTGGAAATAAGTACTAGAGGTCATACTTGAGCTACTGATGAAACATCAAAATAAGTATTTGAATATTTATAGAAAGTTCAAAATTAAGGATTCTTTGTCAAGAAATGATTTCAATAGGTCAAATATGGACTACCCTCAGTCTAATAAAACTTCAGGAGTATATGAGTATGTACATAAAGTTGAAGTTCAAAGACTCTTATGCCATAACTATGGCTAAAAATGTCATACTTGAACCACTTATGAAACATCAGAAGGAATCAATGAGTGTGTATAGAAATTTCAAGATAGAGAACTCTTTGTCCAGAAATGCATTCAATAGGTCAAATGTGGACAACTGTTAGTCTAATAAAACTTTCAGAAGGCTTGTATGAGTTTGTATGTAAAGTTGAAGTTCAAAGACCCTTAGGCCATAAACATGTTCAAAATGTCATACTTGAACCACTGATGAATAATCTGAAGGAATCAATGAGTGTGTATAGAAATTTCAAGATAGAGAACTCTTTGTCCAGAAATGCATTCAATAGGTCAAATGTGGACAACTGTTAGTCTAATAAAACTTTCAGAAGGCTTGTATGAGTTTGTATGTAAAGTTGAAGTTCAAAGACCCTTAGAACTCTTTGAACACATCCGAAGGAGTATGTATAGAAATTTCAATATTGAGAATTCTTTGGCCATAAATAAGTTTAATAGGTCAAATACCGGCTAATACTGGCTAATGAAACCTCAAAAGGAGAGTATGTATTCAAAGATAAAGTTCAAAGACCTTTTGGCCCGAAAAGAAGTACTAGAGGTCATACTTGAGTTACTGATGAAACATCAGAAGTCTTTGAATATTTATAGAAAGTTCAAAATTAAGAATTCTTTGTCAAGAAATGTGTTCAACAGGTCAAATATGGACTACTATCATTCTAATAAAACTTTAGTAGTATATGAGTATGTACATAAAGTTAAAGTTCAAAGACTCTTAGGCCATAAATATGTTCAAAATGTCATACTTGAACCACTGATGAATAATCTGAAGGAATCAATAAATATGTATAGAAATTTCAATATTGAGAACTCTTTGTCCAGAAATGCATTCAATAGGTCAAATGTGGACAACTGTTAGTCTAATAAAACTTTCAGAAGGCTTGTATGAGTTTGTATGTAAAGTTGAAGTTCAAAGACCCTTAGGCCATAAACATGTTCAAAATGTCATACTTGAACCACTGATGAATAATCTGAAGGAATCAATGAGTGTGTATAGAAATTTCAAGATAGAGAACTCTTTGTCCAGAAATGCATTCAATAGGTCAAATGTGGACAACTGTTAGTCTAATAAAACTTTCAGAAGGCTTGTATGAGTTTGTATGTAAAGTTGAAGTTCAAAGACCCTTAGAACTCTTTGAACACATCCGAAGGAGTATGTATAGAAATTTCAATATTGAGAATTCTTTGGCCATAAATAAGTTTAATAGGTCAAATACCGGCTAATACTGGCTAATGAAACCTCAAAAGGAGAGTATGTATTCAAAGATAAAGTTCAAAGACCTTTTGGCCCGAAAAGAAGTACTAGAGGTCATACTTGAGTTACTGATGAAACATCAGAAGTCTTTGAATATTTATAGAAAGTTCAAAATTAAGAATTCTTTGTCAAGAAATGTGTTCAACAGGTCAAATATGGACTACTATCATTCTAATAAAACTTTAGTAGTATATGAGTATGTACATAAAGTTAAAGTTCAAAGACTCTTAGGCCATAAATATGTTCAAAATGTCATACTTGAACCACTGATGAATAATCTGAAGGAATCAATAAATATGTATAGAAATTTCAATATTGAGAACTCTTTGTCCAGAAATGCATTCAATAGGTCAAATGTGGACAACTGTTAGTCTAATAAAACTTTCAGAAGGAGTGTATGAGTTTGTATATAAAGTTGAAGTTCAAAGACCCTTAGGCCATAAATATGTTGAAAAAGTCATATTTGAACTACTGATGAAAAAAAGTATATGAGAATGTATAGAAATTTCGAGATGGAGAACTCTTTGGCCATAAATAAGTCCAGTAGGTCAAACACGGACGACTGTCTGGCTAATGAAACATCAAAAGAAAAGTATGTATTCAAAGTTAAAGTTCAAAGACCTTTTGACCGGAAAAGAAGTACTAGAGGTCATACTTGAGCTACTAATGAAACATCAGAAGAAGTCTTTGAATATTTATAGAAAGTTCAAAATGAAGTATTCTTTGTCAAGAAATGTGTACAATAGGTCAAATGTGGACTACTCTTAGTCTAATAAAACGGCAGGAGTATATGAGTATGTACATAAAGTTAAAGCTCAAAGACTCTTAGGCCATAAATATGTTCAAAATGTCATACTTGAACCACTGATGAAACATCCGAAGGATACAATGAGTATGTATAGAAATTTAAAGAATGAGGACTCTTTGGCCATATATAAGTTTAAATAAGATCAAATACGGCATACTGTTTGGCTAATGAAACATCAAAAGGAAAGTATGTATTCAAAGTTAAAAGACCCTTTGGCCCCTTGTGGACTACTCTCAGTCTAATAAAACTTCAGGAGTACATGAGTATGTACATAAAATGAAAATTTCTTAGATTTGTTATAATATTTAGCATTTTGCCATTGACTTGTGTTTTTAAATAGCCATTTTCTTTTGTTTTTTTGTTTGTTTTTGTTTTGTTGTTGCTTTCTTTTTAGTTAATAACTTTTGTATTTTGACAACATTTGTAATTACATGTATGTGTATATTCTCTTTCCCCATACGATAATTTTGTATTTTGCTGTTTTTTTGTCAATAAATTTTTTTTTTTTTTTTTTCAAAAAGTCATATTTGAACTAGTGATGAAAAACCAAAAAAAGTATATGAGAATGTATAGAAATTTCAAGATTGAGAACTCTTTGGCCATAAAAAAAGTCCAATAGGTCAAACATGGACTACTATCTGGCTAATGAAACATCAAAAGGAGAGTATGTATTCAAAGTTAAAGTTCAAAGAGCTTTTGGACGGAAAAGAAGTACTAGAGGTCATACTTGAGCTACTGATGAAACATCAGAAGAAGTCTTTGAATATTTATAGAAAGTTCAAAATTAAGAATTCTTTGTCAAGAAATATGTTCAATAGGTCAAATATGGACTACTCTCAGTCTAATAAACTTAGGAGTAAATGAGTATGGACATAAAGTTAAAGTTCAAAGCCTCTTGGCCATAAATATGTTCAAAATGTCATACTTGAACCACTGATGAATAATCCGAAGAATCAATGACAATGTATAGAAATTTCAAGATTGAGAACTTTGGCAATAAAAAAAAGTTCAATAGGTCAAACACGGACTACTATCTGGCTAATGAAACATCAAAAGGAGAGTATGTATTCAAAGTTAAAGTTCAAAGACCTTTTGGCTGGAAATAAGTTCTAGAGGTCATACTTGAGCTACTGATGAAACATCAAAATAAGTATTTGAATATTTATAGAAAGTTCAAAATTAAGGATTCTTTGTCAAGAAATGATTTCAATAGGTCAAATATGGACTACTCTCAGTCTAATAAAACTTCAGGAGTATATGAGTATGTACATAAAGTTGAAGTTCAAAGACTCTTATGCCATAACTATGTTTAAAAATGTCATACTTGAACCACTTATGAAACATCAGAAGGAATCAATGAGTGTGTATAGAAATTTCAAGATAGAGAACTCTTTGTCCAGAAATGCATTCAATAGGTGAAATATGGACAACTGTTAGTCTAATAAAACTTTCAGAAGGCTTGTATGAGTTTGTATATAAAGTTGAAGTTTTTAGACCCTTAGGCCATAAACATGTTCAAAATGTCATACTTGAACCACTGATGAATAATCTGAAGGAATCAATGAGTGTGTATAGAAATTTCAAGATAGAGAACTCTTTGTCCAGAAATGCATTCAATAGGTCAAATGTGGAGTACTGTTAGTCTAATAAAACTTTCAGAAGGAGTGTATGAGTTTGTATATAAAGTTGAAGTTCAAAGACCCTTAGGCCATAAATATGTTGAAAAAGTCATATTTGAACTACTGATGAAAAAAAGTATATGAGAATGTATAGAAATTTCGAGATGGAGAATTCTTTGGCCATAAATAAGTCCAGTAGGTCAAACACGGACGACTGTCTGGCTAATGAAACATCAAAAGGAAAGTATGTATTCAAAGTTAAAGTTCAAAGACCTTTTGACCGGAAAAGAAGTACTAGAGGTCATACTTGAGCTACTAATGAAACATCAGAAGAAGTCTTTGAATATTTATAGAAAGTTCAAAATGAAGTATTCTTTGTCAAGAAATGTGTACAATAGGTCAAATGTGGACTACTCTTAGTCTAATAAAACGGCAGGAGTATATGAGTATGTACATAAAGTTAAAGCTCAAAGACTCTTAGGCCATAAATATGTTCAAAATGTCATACTTGAACCACTGATGAAACATCCGAAGGATACAATGAGTATGTATAGAAATTTAAAGAATGAGGACTCTTTGGCCATATATAAGTTTAAATAAGATCAAATACGGCATACTGTTTGGCTAATGAAACATCAAAAGGAAAGTATGTATTCAAAGTTAAAAGACCCTTTGGCCCCTTGTGGACTACTCTCAGTCTAATAAAACTTCAGGAGTACATGAGTATGTACATAAAATGAAAATTTCTTAGATTTGTTATAATATTTAGCATTTTGCCATTGACTTGTGTTTTTAAATAGCCATTTTCTTTTGTTTTTTTGTTTGTTTTTGTTTTGGTGTTGCTTTCTTTTTCGATAATAACTTTTGTATTTTGACAACATTTGTAATTACATGTATGTGTATATTCTCTTTCCCCATACGATAATTTTGTATTTTGCTGTTTTTTTGTCAATAAAATTTTTTTTTTTTTTTTCAAAAAGTCATATTTGAACTAGTGATGAAAAACCAAAAAAAGTATATGAGAATGTATAGAAATTTCAAGATTGAGAACTCTTTGGCCATAAAAAAAGTCCAATAGGTCAAACATGGACTACTATCTGGCTAATGAAACATCAAAAGGAGAGTATGTATTCAAAGTTAAAGTTCAAAGAGCTTTTGGACGGAAAAGAAGTACTAGAGGTCATACTTGAGCTACTGATGAAACATCAGAAGAAGTCTTTGAATATTTATAGAAAGTTCAAAATTAAGAATTCTTTGTCAAGAAATATGTTCAATAGGTCAAATATGGACTACTCTCAGTCTAATAAACTTAGGAGTAAATGAGTATGGACATAAAGTTAAAGTTCAAAGCCTCTTGGCCATAAATATGTTCAAAATGTCATACTTGAACCACTGATGAATAATCCGAAGAATCAATGACAATGTATAGAAATTTCAAGATTGAGAACTTTGGCAATAAAAAAAAGTTCAATAGGTCAAACACGGACTACTATCTGGCTAATGAAACATCAAAAGGAGAGTATGTATTCAAAGTTAAAGTTCAAAGACCTTTTGGCTGGAAATAAGTACTAGAGGTCATACTTGAGCTACTGATGAAACATCAAAATAAGTATTTGAATATTTATAGAAAGTTCAAAATTAAGGATTCTTTGTCAAGAAATGATTTCAATAGGTCAAATATGGACTACTCTCAGTCTAATAAAACTTCAGGAGTATATGAGTATGTACATAAAGTTGAAGTTCAAAGACTCTTATGCCATAACTATGTTTAAAAATGTCATACTTGAACCACTTATGAAACATCAGAAGGAATCAATGAGTGTGTATAGAAATTTCAAGATAGAGAACTCTTTGTCCAGAAATGCATTCAATAGGTCAAATATGGACAACTGTTAGTCTAATAAAACTTTCAGAAGGCTTGTATGAGTTTGTATATAAAGTTGAAGTTTTTAGGCCCTTAGGCCATAAACATGTTCAAAATGTCATACTTGAACCACTGATGAATAATCTGAAGGAATCAATGAGTGTGTATAGAAATTTCAAGATAGAGAACTCTTTGTCCAGAAATGCATTCAATAGGTCAAATGTGGACAACTGTTAGTCTAATAAAACTTTCAGAAGGCCTGTATGAGTTTGTATGTAAAGTTGAAGTTCAAAGACCCTTAGAACTCTTTGAACACATCCGAAGGAGTATGTATAGAAATTTCAATATTGAGAATTCTTTGGCCATAAATAAGTTTAATAGGTCAAATACCGGCTAATACTGGCTAATGAAACCTCAAAAGGAGAGTATGTATTCAAAGATAAAGTTCAAAGACCTTTTGGCCCGAAAAGAAGTACTAGAGGTCATACTTGAGTTACTGATGAAACATCAGAAGTCTTTGAATATTTATAGAAAGTTCAAAATTAAGAATTCTTTGTCAAGAAATGTGTTCAACAGGTCAAATATGGACTACTATCATTCTAATAAAACTTTAGTAGTATATGAGTATGTACATAAAGTTAAAGTTCAAAGACTCTTAGGCCATAAATATGTTCAAAATGTCATACTTGAACCACTGATGAATAATCTGAAGGAATCAATAAATATGTATAGAAATTTCAATATTGAGAACTCTTTGTCCAGAAATGCATTCAATAGGTCAAATGTGGACAACTGTTAGTCTAATAAAACTTTCAGAAGGAGTGTATGAGTTTGTATATAAAGTTGAAGTTCAAAGACCCTTAGGCCATAAATATGTTGAAAAAGTCATATTTGAACTACTGATGAAAAAAAGTATATGAGAATGTATAGAAATTTCGAGATGGAGAACTCTTTGGCCATAAATAAGTCCAGTAGGTCAAACACGGACGACTGTCTGGCTAATGAAACATCAAAAGGAAAGTATGTATTCAAAGTTAAAGTTCAAAGACCTTTTGACCGGAAAAGAAGTACTAGAGGTCATACTTGAGCTACTAATGAAACATCAGAAGAAGTCTTTGAATATTTATAGAAAGTTCAAAATGAAGTATTCTTTGTCAAGAAATGTGTACAATAGGTCAAATGTGGACTACTCTTAGTCTAATAAAACGGCAGGAGTATATGAGTATGTACATAAAGTTAAAGCTCAAAGACTCTTAGGCCATAAATATGTTCAAAATGTCATACTTGAACCACTGATGAAACATCCGAAGGATACAATGAGTATGTATAGAAATTTAAAGAATGAGGACTCTTTGGCCATATATAAGTTTAAATAAGATCAAATACGGCATACTGTTTGGCTAATGAAACATCAAAAGGAAAGTATGTATTCAAAGTTAAAAGACCCTTTGGCCCCTTGTGGACTACTCTCAGTCTAATAAAACTTCAGGAGTACATGAGTATGTACATAAAATGAAAATTTCTTAGATTTGTTATAATATTTAGCATTTTGCCATTGACTTGTGTTTTTAAATAGCCATTTTCTTTTGTTTTTTTGTTTGTTTTTGTTTTGTTGTTGCTTTCTTTTTAGTTAATAACTTTTGTATTTTGACAACATTTGTAATTACATGTATGTGTATATTCTCTTTCCCCATACGATAATTTTGTATTTTGCTGTTTTTTTGTCAATAAATTTTTTTTTTTTTTTTTTCAAAAAGTCATATTTGAACTAGTGATGAAAAACCAAAAAAAGTATATGAGAATGTATAGAAATTTCAAGATTGAGAACTCTTTGGCCATAAAAAAAGTCCAATAGGTCAAACATGGACTACTATCTGGCTAATGAAACATCAAAAGGAGAGTATGTATTCAAAGTTAAAGTTCAAAGAGCTTTTGGACGGAAAAGAAGTACTAGAGGTCATACTTGAGCTACTGATGAAACATCAGAAGAAGTCTTTGAATATTTATAGAAAGTTCAAAATTAAGAATTCTTTGTCAAGAAATATGTTCAATAGGTCAAATATGGACTACTCTCAGTCTAATAAACTTAGGAGTAAATGAGTATGGACATAAAGTTAAAGTTCAAAGCCTCTTGGCCATAAATATGTTCAAAATGTCATACTTGAACCACTGATGAATAATCCGAAGAATCAATGACAATGTATAGAAATTTCAAGATTGAGAACTTTGGCAATAAAAAAAAGTTCAATAGGTCAAACACGGACTACTATCTGGCTAATGAAACATCAAAAGGAGAGTATGTATTCAAAGTTAAAGTTCAAAGACCTTTTGGCTGGAAATAAGTACTAGAGGTCATACTTGAGCTACTGATGAAACATCAAAATAAGTATTTGAATATTTATAGAAAGTTCAAAATTAAGGATTCTTTGTCAAGAAATGATTTCAATAGGTCAAATATGGACTACTCTCAGTCTAATAAAACTTCAGGAGTATATGAGTATGTACATAAAGTTGAAGTTCAAAGACTCTTATGCCATAACTATGTTTAAAAATGTCATACTTGAACCACTTATGAAACATCAGAAGGAATCAATGAGTGTGTATAGAAATTTCAAGATAGAGAACTCTTTGTCCAGAAATGCATTCAATAGGTCAAATATGGACAACTGTTAGTCTAATAAAACTTTCAGAAGGCTTGTATGAGTTTGTATATAAAGTTGAAGTTTTTAGACCCTTAGGCCATAAACATGTTCAAAATGTCATACTTGAACCACTGATGAATAATCTGAAGGAATCAATGAGTGTGTATAGAAATTTCAAGATAGAGAACTCTTTGTCCAGAAATGCATTCAATAGGTCAAATGTGGACAACTGTTAGTCTAATAAAACTTTCAGAAGGCTTGTATGAGTTTGTATGTAAAGTTGAAGTTCAAAGACCCTTAGAACTCTTTGAACACATCCGAAGGAGTATGTATAGAAATTTCAATATTGAGAATTCTTTGGCCATAAATAAGTTTAATAGGTCAAATACCGGCTAATACTGGCTAATGAAACCTCAAAAGGAGAGTATGTATTCAAAGATAAAGTTCAAAGACCTTTTGGCCCGAAAAGAAGTACTAGAGGTCATACTTGAGTTACTGATGAAACATCAGAAGTCTTTAAATATTTATAGAAAGTTCAAAATTAAGAATTCTTTGTCAAGAAATGTGTTCAACAGGTCAAATATGGACTACTATCATTCTAATAAAACTTTAGTAGTATATGAGTATGTACATAAAGTTAAAGTTCAAAGACTCTTAGGCCATAAATATGTTCAAAATGTCATACTTGAACCACTGATGAATAATCTGAAGGAATCAATAAATATGTATAGAAATTTCAATATTGAGAACTCTTTGTCCAGAAATGCATTCAATAGGTCAAATGTGGACAACTGTTAGTCTAATAAAACTTTCAGAAGGAGTGTATGAGTTTGTATATAAAGTTGAAGTTCAAAGACCCTTAGGCCATAAATATGTTGAAAAAGTCATATTTGAACTACTGATGAAAAAAAGTATATGAGAATGTATAGAAATTTCGAGATGGAGAACTCTTTGGCCATAAATAAGTCCAGTAGGTCAAACACGGACGACTGTCTGGCTAATGAAACATCAAAAGAAAAGTATGTATTCAAAGTTAAAGTTCAAAGACCTTTTGACCGGAAAAGAAGTACTAGAGGTCATACTTGAGCTACTAATGAAACATCAGAAGAAGTCTTTGAATATTTATAGAAAGTTCAAAATGAAGTATTCTTTTTCAAGAAATGTGTACAATAGGTCAAATGTGGACTACTCTTAGTCTAATAAAACGGCAGGATTATATGAGTATGTACATAAAATTAAAGCTCAAAGACTCAGGCCATAAATATGTTCAAAATGTCATACTTGAACCACTGATGAAACATCCGAAGGATACAATGAGTATGTATAGAAATTTAAAGAATGAGGACTCTTTGGCCATATATAAGTTTAAATAAGATCAAATACGGCATACTGTTTGGCTAATGAAACATCAAAAGGAAAGTATGTATTCAAAGTTAAAAGACCCTTTGGCCCCTTGTGGACTACTCTCAGTCTAATAAAACTTCAGGAGTACATGAGTATGTACATAAAATGAAAATTTCTTAGATTTGTTATAATATTTAGCATTTTGCCATTGACTTGTGTTTTTAAATAGCCATTTTCTTTTGTTTTTTTGTTTGTTTTTGTTTTGTTGTTGCTTTCTTTTTAGTTAATAACTTTTGTATTTTGACAACATTTGTAATTACATGTATGTGTATATTCTCTTTCCCCATACGATAATTTTGTATTTTGCTGTTTTTTTGTCAATAAATTTTTTTTTTTTTTTTTTCAAAAAGTCATATTTGAACTAGTGATGAAAAACCAAAAAAAGTATATGAGAATGTATAGAAATTTCAAGATTGAGAACTCTTTGGCCATAAAAAAAGTCCAATAGGTCAAACATGGACTACTATCTGGCTAATGAAACATCAAAAGGAGAGTATGTATTCAAAGTTAAAGTTCAAAGAGCTTTTGGACGGAAAAGAAGTACTAGAGGTCATACTTGAGCTACTGATGAAACATCAGAAGAAGTCTTTGAATATTTATAGAAAGTTCAAAATTAAGAATTCTTTGTCAAGAAATATGTTCAATAGGTCAAATATGGACTACTCTCAGTCTAATAAACTTAGGAGTAAATGAGTATGGACATAAAGTTAAAGTTCAAAGCCTCTTGGCCATAAATATGTTCAAAATGTCATACTTGAACCACTGATGAATAATCCGAAGAATCAATGACAATGTATAGAAATTTCAAGATTGAGAACTTTGGCAATAAAAAAAAGTTCAGTAGGTCAAACACGGACGACTGTCTGGCTAATGAAACATCAAAAGGAGAGTATGTATTCAAAGTTAAAGTTCAAAGACCTTTTGACCGGAAAAGAAGTACTAGAGATCATACTTGAGCTACTGATGAAACATTAGAAGAAGTCTTTGAATATTTATAGAAAGTTCAAAATTAAGGATTCTTTGTCAAGAAATGATTTCAATAGGTCAAATATGGACTACTCTCAGTCTAATAAAACTTCAGGAGTATATGAGTATGTACATAAAGTTGAAGTTCAAAGACTCTTAGGCCATAAATATGTTCCAAGTGTGTGCCGCTCCAAATGTTAACGTTATTATATTTAGCCTTTTGCCATTGACTTGTGTTTTTAAATAGCCACTTTCTTTTGTTTGTTTTTGTTTTGTTGTTGTTTTCGGTTTAGTTATTAACTTTTTATATTTTGACAACATTTGTAATCACATGTATGTGTATATTCTCTTTCCCCATACGAGAGTTTTGTATTTAGCTGTTTTTTTGTCAATAAAAAAAAAAAGAAAATATGTTCAAAAAGTCATACTTGAACCTCTGATGAATAATCCAAAGTAATCAATAAGTATGTATAGAAATTTCAAGATTGAGAACTCTTTGGCCATAAAAAAAGTCCAATATGTCAAACAACGACTACTATCTGGCTAATGATACATCAAAAGGAGAGTATGTTATTCAAAGTTAAAGTTCAAAGACCTTTTGGCTCGAAATAAGTACTAGAGGTCATACTTGAGCTGCTGATGAAACTTAAGAAGTCTTTGAATATTTTTAGAAAGTTCAAAATTAAGTATTCTTTGTCAAGAAATGTGTTCAAAAGGTCAAATATGGACTACTCTCAGTCTAATATAACTTCAGGAGTATATGAGTATGTACATAAAGTTAAATTTCAAAGACTCTTAGGCCATAAATATGTTCCTAGTGTGTGCCGCTCCAAATGTTAACGTTATTATATTTAGCCTTTTGCCATTGACTTATGTTTTTAAATATCCACTTTCTTTTGTTTTTTTATTTGTTTTTGTTTTGTTGTTGTTGTTTTCTGTTTAGTTATTAACTTTTGTATTTTGACAACATTTGTAATTACATGTATATGTATAATCTCTTTCCCCATACGAGAGATTTGTATTTTGTTGTTTTTTTGTCAATAAAAAAAATAAAAAATATGTTCAAAAAGTCATACTTGAACCTCTGATGAATAATCCAAAGGAATCAATAATTATGTATAGAAATTTCAAGATTGAGAACTCTTTTTTCCATAAATAAATTCAATAGGTCAAATATGGACTACTGTCTGGCTAATGAAACATCAAAAGGAGAGTATGTATTCAAAGTTAAAGTTCAAAGACCTTTTGACCGGAAAAGAAGTACTAGAGATCATACTTGAGCTACTGATGAAACATTAGAAGAAGTCTTTGAATATTTATAGAAAGTTCAAAATTAAGGATTCTTTGTCAAGAAATGATTTCAATAGGTCAAATATGGACTACTCTCAGTCTAATAAAACTTCAGGAGTATATGAGTATGTACATAAAGTTGAAGTTCAAAGACTCTTAGGCCATAAATATGTTCCAAGTGTGTGCCACTCCAAATGTTAACGTTATTATATTTAGCCTTTTGCCATTGACTTGTGTTTTTAAATAGCCACTTTCTTTTGTTTGCTTTTGTTTTGTTGTTGTTTTCGGTTTAGTTATTAACTTTTTATATTTTGACAACATTGGTAATCACATGTATGTGTATATACTCTTTCCCCATACGAGAGTTTTGTATTTAGCTGTTTTTTTGTCAATAAAAAAAAAAAGAAAATATGTTCAAAAAGTCATACTTGAACCTCTGATGAATAATCAAAAGTAATCAATAAGTATGTATAGAAATTTCAAGATTGAGAACTCTTTGGCCATAAAAAAAGTCCAATATGTCAAACAACGACTACTATCTGGCTAATGATACATCAAAAGGAGAGTATGTTATTCAAAGTTAAAGTTCAAAGACCTTTTGGCTCGAAATAAGTACTAGAGGTCATACTTGAGCTGCTGATGAAACTTAAGAAGTCTTTGAATATTTTTAGAAAGTTCAAAATTAAGTATTCTTTGTCAAGAAATGTGTTCAAAAGGTCAAATATGGACTACTCTCAGTCTAATATAACTTCAGGAGTATATGAGTATGTACATAAAGTTAAATTTCAAAGACTCTTAGGCCATAAATATGTTCCTAGTGTGTGCCGCTCCAAATGTTAACGTTATTATATTTAGCCTTTTGCCATTGACTTATGTTTTTAAATATCCACTTTCTTTTGTTTTTTATTTGTTTTTGTTTTGTTGTTGTTGTTTTCTGTTTAGTTATTAACTTTTGTATTTTGACAACATTTGTAATTACATGTATGTGTATAATCTCTTTCCCCATACGAGAGATTTGTATTTTGTTGTTTTTTTGTCAATAAAAAAAATAAAAAATATGTTCAAAAAGTCATACTTGAACCTCTGATGAATAATCCAAAGGAATCAATAATTATGTATAGAAATTTCAAGATTGAGAACTCTTTTTTCCATAAATAAATTCAATAGGTCAAATATGGACTACTGTCTGGCTAATGAAACCTCAAAAGGAGAGTATGTATTCAAAGTTAAAGTTCAAAGACCTTTTGGCTGGAAATAAGTACTAGAGGTCATACTTGAGCTACTGATGAAACATCAGAAGAAGTCTTTGAATATTTATAGAAAGTTCAAAATTAAGAATTCTTTGTCAAGAAATGTGTTCAATAGGTCAAATATGGACTACTATCATTCTAATAAAACTTTAGTAGTATATGAGTATGTACATAAAGTTAAAGTTCAAAGACTCTTAGCCCATAAATATGTTCAAAATGTCATACTTGAACCACTGATGAATAAATACGAAGGAATCAATGAGTATATATAGAAATTTCAAGATTGAGAACTCTTTGTCCAGAAATGCATTCAATAGGTCAAATGTGGAGTACTGTTAGTCTAATAAAACTTTCAGAATTAGTGTAGAGTTTGTATATACAGTTGAAGTTCAAAGACCCTTAGGCCATAAATATGTTGAAAAAGTCATATTTGAAATACTGATGAAAAACCAGAAAAAGTATATGAGAATGTATAGAAATTTCGAGATGGAGAACTCTTTGGCCATAAATAAGTCCAGTAGGTCAAACACGGACGACTGTCTGGCTAATGAAACATCAAAAGGAGAGTATGTATTCAAAGTTAAAGTTCAAAGACCTTTTGAACGGAAAAGAAGTACTAGAGATCATACTTGAGCTACTGATGAAACATCAGAAGAAGTCTTTGAATATTTATAGAAAGTTCAAAATGAAGTATTCTTTGTCAAGAAATGTGTTCAAAAGTTCAAATATGGACTACTCTCAGTCTAATATAACTTCAGGAGTATATGAGTATGTACATAAAGTCAAAGTTCAAAGACTCTTAGGCCATAAATATGTTCCTAGTGTGTGCCGCTCCAAATGTTAACGTTATTATATTAAGCCTTTTGCCATTGACTTATGTTTTTAAATAGCCACTTTCTTTTGTTTTTTTGTTTGTTTTTGTTTTCTTGTTGTTGTTTTCGGTTTAGTAATTAACTTTTTATATTTTGACAACATTTGTAATCACATGTATGTGTATATTCTCTCTCCCCATAAGAGAGTTTTGTATTTAGCTGTTTTTTTGTCAAAAAATAAAAAATAAAAAATAAAAAAATATGTTCAAAAGTCATGCTTGAACCTCTGATGAATAATCCAAAGTAATCAATAATTATGTATAGAAATGTCAAGATTGAGAACTCTTTGGCCATAAAAAAAGTCCAATATGTCAAACAACAACTACTATCTGGCTAATGATACATCAAAAGGAGACTATGTATTCAAATTTAAAGTTCAAAGAACTTTTGGCCGGAAAAGAAGTACTAGAGGTCATACTTGAGCTACTGATGAAACATCAGAAGAAGTCTTTGAATATTTATAGAAAGTTCAAAATTATGCACTGAAGAGATAACATTGCACAAACGTGTGCATTGAAGACATAACATTGCTTTTGCATTGCATTGCACACACGATCTAACACTGTGCATTGAAGAATAACATATACGCCATACACTTGTTCATTGCAATGCATAATTAAGTAACTCAGTTCCGATGTGCATTGAAAAGATAACATATAAGCTATGCACTTGTTCATTGCAATGCATGAATAAGTAACTAATTTCCGATGAACATTGAAGAGAAAACATATTTGCTATTGCATGTCATTGCACACACGATCTAACGCTGTGCATTGAAGAAAAACATATACGCTATGCAATGTTTTCATTGCAATATATACGAATTATATCAATCGAATGTGTATTGAAGAGATAACATTGCTGTTGCTTTGCATTGCACAAGCGTTCTAACACTGTGCATTGAAGAATAACATATACGTTATGCACTTGTTCATTGCAATTCATTAATAAGTAACTATTTTCTGATGTGCATTGAAGAGATAACATAAGCTATGCACTTGTTCATTGCAATGCATAAATAATAAGTAACTAATTTCCGATGTGCATTGAAGAGATAACATATTTGCTATTGCATTGCATTGCACACACAATCTAACGCTGTGCATTGAAGAATAACCTATAAGCTATGCACTTGTTGCATTGCAATGCATACGAACTAACTTAATCGGATGTGCATTGAAGACATAACGTTGCTTTTGCATTGGATGGCACGAACGTTTTAAAACTATGCATTGAAGAATAACATATAAATTATGCACTGGTTCATTGCAATGCATAAATAAGTAACTCATTTTCGATGTGCATTGAAGAGAAAACATATTTGCTATTGCATGTCATTGCACACACGATCTAACGTTGTGTACTGAAAAGATAGCATTGCTGTTGCATTGCATTGCACAAGCGTTCTAACACTGTGCATTGAAGAATAACATATATGCTATGCACTTGTTCATTGCAATGCATAAATAACTCATTTCCGATGTGCATTGAAGAGATTGCATATTTGCTATTGCATTGCATTGCACACACAATCTAACTCTGTGCATTGAAGAATAAATATGTTATGCATCATTGCAACGCATGAATAAGTAACTCATTTCCTATGTGCATTTAAGAGATAACATATTTGCTATGGCATTTCTTTGCACACACGATCTAACGCTGTGCATTGAAGAGATAACATAAGCTATGCACTTGTTGCATTGCAATGCATATACGAACTAACTTAATCGGATGTGCACTGAAGAGATAACATTGCACAAACGTGTGCATTGAAGACATAACATTGCTTTTGCATTGCATTGCACACACGATCTAACACTGTGCATTGAAAAATAACATATACGCCATACACTTGTTCATTGCAATGCATAATTAAGTAACTCAGTTCCGATGTGCATTGAAAAGATAACATATAAGCTATGCACTTGTTCATTGCAATGCATGAATAAGTAACTAATTTCCGATGAGCATTGAAGAGAAAACATATTTGCTATTGCATGTCATTGCACACACGATCTAACGCTGTGCATTGAAGAAAAACATATACGCTATGCAATGTTTTCATTGCAATATATACGAATTATATCAATCGAATGTGTATTGAAGAGATAACATTGCTGTTGCTTTGCATTGCACAAGCGTTCTAACACTGTGCATTGAAGAATAACATATACGTTATGCACTTGTTCATTGCAATTCATTAATAAGTAACTATTTTCTGATGTGCATTGAAGAGATAACATAAGCTATGCACTTGTTCATTGCAATGCATAAATAATAAGTAACTAATTTCCGATGTGCATTGAAGAGATAACATATTTGCTATTGCATTGCATTGCACACACAATCTAACGCTGTGCATTGAAGAATAACCTATAAGCTATGCACTTGTTGCATTGCAATGCATACGAACTAACTTAATCGGATGTGCATTGAAGACATAACGTTGCTTTTGCATTGGATGGCACGAACGTTTTAAAACTATGCATTGAAGAATAACATATAAATTATGCACTGGTTCATTGCAATGCATAAATAAGTAACTCATTTTCGATGTGCATTGAAGAGAAAACATATTTGCTATTGCATGTCATTGCACACACGATCTAACGTTGTGTACTGAAAAGATAACATTGCTGTTGCATTGCATTGCACAAGCGTTCTAACACTGTGCATTGAAGAATAACATATATGCTATGCACTTGTTCATTGCAATGCATAAATAACTCATTTCCGATGTGCATTGAAGAGATTGCATATTTGCTATTGCATTGCATTGCACACACAATCTAACTCTGTGCATTGAAGAATAAATATGTTATGCATCATTGCAACGCATGAATAAGTAACTCATTTCCTATGTGCATTTAAGAGATAACATAAGCTATGCACTTGTTGCATTGCAATGCATATACGAACTAACTTAATCGGATGTGCACTGAAGAGATAACATTGCACAAACGTGTGCATTGAAGACATAACATTGCTTTTTCATTGCATTGCACACACGATCTAACACTGTGCATTGAAGAGATAACATAAGCTATGCACTTGTTGCATTGCAATGCATATACGAACTAACTTAATCGGATGTGCACTGAAGAGATAACATTGCACAAACGTGTGCATTGAAGACATAACATTGCTTTTGCATTGCATTGCACACACGATCTAACACTGTGCATTGAAGAATAACATATACGCCATACACTTGTTCATTGCAATGCATAATTAAGTAACTCAGTTCCGATGTGCATTGAAAAGATAACATATAAGCTATGCACTTGTACATTGCAATGCATGAATAAGTAACTAATTTCCGATGAGCATTGAAGAGAAAACATATTTGCTATTGCATTTCATTGCACACGTTCTAACGCTGTGCATTGAAGATACATAGAAGCTATGCACTTTTGTTGCATTGCAATGCATACGAACTAATTTAATCGAAAGTGCATTGAAGACATAACATTGCTTTTGCATTTCACTTGTCCATTGCAATGCATAAATGTAACTAATTTTCGATGTGCATTGAAGAGATAACATTTGCTATTGCATTGCATTGCACACACGTTCTAACGCTGTGCATTGAAGATTAACCTATAAGCTATGCACTTGTTGCATTGCAATGCATACGAAATGCATACGAACTAACTTAATCGGATGTGCATTGAAGACATAACGTTGCTTTTGCATTGGATGGCACGAACGTTTGAAAACTATGCATTGAAGAATAACATAAATTATGCACTTGTTCATTGCAATGCATTAATAAGTAACTATTTTCTGATGTGCATTGAAGAGATTGCATATTTGCTATTGCATTGCATTGCATTGCACACACAATCTAACTCTGTGCACTGAAGAATAACATAGAAGCTTTGCACTTGTTGCATTGCAATGCAAACGAACTAACTCAATCGGATGTGCACTGAAGACATAACATTGCTGTTGCATAGCATTGCAAAAACATTCTGTGTATTGAAGAGATAACATTGCTGTTGGATCGCATTGCAAAAGCGTTCTAGAAGCGATAACATTGCTGTTGCGTTGCATTGCATAAACGATGTGCATTGAAGAATAACAAAGAAGCTATGCACTTGTTCATTGCAATGCATAAATAAGTAACTAATTTCCGATGTGCATTGAAGACATAACATTGCTTTGCATTGCATTGAACAAACGTTCTGTGCATTGAAGAATAACATAGAAGCTTTGCACTTGTTTCAATGCAATGCATACAAACTAACTCAATCGGATGTGCATTGAAGACAACATTGCTTTGGCATTGGATGACACGAATGTTTGAACTATGCATTGAGGAATAACATATAAGTTATATACTTGTTCATTGCAATTCATAAGTAACTACAGTTATTCCGTTGTGCTTTGCGTGCATTGAGAAAAAAACATACATGCATTGCATATAAGATCAAACAATCCCTTTTTTGCATTCTTCACGCAGATTTATTTATCGCTTTGGATATCACAACAATGCATGCTTTTGCATTCCATTTTTATACAACATGACCTATTGAATATAAATGTACGTTTATATACACACACAAACATTCCCTTTGATGTGAACATATTTTTGACAAAGAATCCTCAATATTAAACTTTCTCTACATACTCATAGACTCTCTTTAAAGTTTTGATTAGTTCATTTTTGACTTATTGAATATATTTGGACAAAGGTCCACAATATTGAACAACTCGGACTCCTTTTGAGGTTTCATTAGGCATACAGTAGTCCATATTTGACCTATTGAACAGATTTTTGGCCAAAGAGTTCGCAAACGTTAACAAACATGCATTCAAGCATTCCATCAACCAGAAAATTGTCCATAATTGATTACTGAACGTCATTCTGAACATTTCATATTTCACCTGCTTTTCATCAAACACCTGCTGTTTCATCAGCCATGTACTGGTCCATATTTGATTACTGAACATATATCTTAGCCGTAGATCCTATGACCTTTCTATGCATGCTCATTAATGTTTCATTCGTAGTTCAAGTATACATTTTTGAATATATTTCTGGCCAGTCACTGAACTTTACATCCAAGCTCATAGACTCCTTTTGATGTTTCATTAGCCACACAGTAGTCAGAATTTGACTATTAAATACATTTTTGTGACAAAGAGTCCTCACTATTGAACTTTTTATACACACTTTTAGAATTCTTCTGATTTTTCATCAGTAGTATGCCTTTTTAAATACAATGTCTTTGTACTTTAACTTTATTAGTTAGTGGTGCTTGCGAAGCAAGGCATCACTATTGTTATTCTCCATACTCATTATAATTATTCCACACAAAAGTTTGGCGCGTATCTCCTCCCACACCGTTTTTCATAGACCCATTAATGAGGTGTCAAAACATTGTGCTATTTCTTTTCTAATGGTTCGGGGTTACGATGGGGCAAAAAAAGCTATACACTTGTTACGCAAAAAAGTAGCCAAAAAAATCCCATAGACTTAACATTGCGACAATTTTTAACGCGTCATAACTCCGAATGAGGATTTCGTAGAAACTCGTGGGTTACCACATTTGAAGAGGCTGAATTAAGAATTCTTTGTCAAGAAATGTGTTCAATAGGTCAAATATGGACTACTCTCAGTCTAATAAAATTTAGGAGTATATGAGTATGGACATAAAGTTAAAGTTCAAAGAGTATAAGGCCATAAATATGTTCAAAAAGTCATATTTGAATCACTGGTGAAACTTCAGAAGTCTTTGAATATTTATAAAAAGTTCAAAATTAAGTGTTCTTTGTCATGAAATGTGTCAATAGGTAAAATATGGACTACTCTTAAGTCTAATAAAACTTTAGTAGTATATGAGTATGTACATAAAGTTAAAGTTCAAAGAGTATAAGGCCATAAATATGTTCAAAAAGTCATATTTGAATCACTGGTGAAACTTCAGAAGTCTTTGAATATTTATAAAAAGTTCAAAATTAAGTGTTCTTTGTCATGAAATGTGTCAATAGGTAAAATATGGACTACTCTAAGTCTAATAAAACTTTAGTAGTATATGAGTATGTACATAAAGTTAAAGTTCAAAGACTCTTGGCCATAAATATGTTCAAAATGTCATACTTGAACCACTGATGAATAAATACGAAGGAATCAATGAGTATATATAGAAAATTCAAGATTGAGAACTCTTTGTCCAGAAATGCATTCAATAGGTCAAATGTGGAGTACTGTTAGTCTAATAAAACTTTCAGAAGGAGTGTAGAGTTTGTATATAAAGTTGAAGTGCAAAGGCCCTTAGGCCATAAATATGTTGAAAAAGTCATATTTGAACTACTGATGAAAAACCAGAAAAAGTATATGAGAATGTATAGAAATTTCAAGATTAAGAACTCTTTGGCCATAGTTAAGTTTAATAGGTCAAATACCAACTACTGTCTGGCTAATGAAACCTCTAAAGGAGAGTATTTATTCAAAGTTAAAATTCAAAGACCTTTTGGCCGGAAAATAACTACTAGAGGTCTTACTTGAGCTACTGATGAAACATCAAAAGAAGTCTTTGAATATTTATAGAAAGTTAAAAATTCAAGATTCTTTGTCAAGAAATGAGTTCAATAGGTCAATATGGACTACTCTCAGTCTAATAAAACTTCAGGAGTATATGAGTATGTACATGAAGTTGAAGTTCAAAGACTCTTGGCCATATATATGTTCAAAATGTCATACTTGAACCACTGATGAATAATCCGAAGGAATCAATGACAATGTATAGAAATTTCAAGATTGAGAACTTTGGCAATAAAAAAAGTCCAATAGGTCAAACACGGACTACTATCTGGCTAATGAAACATCAAAAAGAGAGTATGTATTCAAAGTTAAAGTTCAAAGACCTTTTGGCTGGAAATAAGTACTAGAGGTCATACTTGAGCTACTGATGAAACATCAAAATAAGTATTTGAATATTTATAGAAAGTTCAAAATTAAGGATTCTTTGTCAAGAAATGATTTCAATAGGTCAAATATGGACTACCCTCAGTCTAATAAAACTTCAGGAGTATATGAGTATGTACATAAAGTTGAAGTTCAAAGACTCTTATGCCATAACTATGGCTAAAAATGTCATACTTGAACCACTTATGAAACATCAGAAGGAATCAATGAGTGTGTATAGAAATTTCAAGATAGAGAACTCTTTGTCCAGAAATGCATTCAATAGGTCAAATGTGGACAACTGTTAGTCTAATAAAACTTTCAGAAGGCTTGTATGAGTTTGTATGTAAAGTTGAAGTTCAAAGACCCTTAGGCCATAAACATGTTCAAAATGTCATACTTGAACCACTGATGAATAATCTGAAGGAATCAATGAGTGTGTATAGAAATTTCAAGATAGAGAACTCTTTGTCCAGAAATGCATTCAATAGGTCAAATGTGGAGTACTGTTAGTCTAATAAAACTTTCAGAAGGAGTGTATGAGTTTGTATATAAAGTTGAAGTTCAAAGACCCTTAGGCCATAAATATGTTGAAAAAGTCATATTTGAACTACTGATGAAAAAAAGTATATGAGAATGTATAGAAATTTCGAGATGGAGAATTCTTTGGCCATAAATAAGTCCAGTAGGTCAAACACGGACGACTGTCTGGCTAATGAAACATCAAAAGGAAAGTATGTATTCAAAGTTAAAGTTCAAAGACCTTTTGACCGGAAAAGAAGTACTAGAGGTCATACTTGAGCTACTAATGAAACATCAGAAGAAGTCTTTGAATATTTATAGAAAGTTCAAAATGAAGTATTCTTTGTCAAGAAATGTGTACAATAGGTCAAATGTGGACTACTCTTAGTCTAATAAAACGGCAGGAGTATATGAGTATGTACATAAAGTTAAAGCTCAAAGACTCTTAGGCCATAAATATGTTCAAAATGTCATACTTGAACCACTGATGAAACATCCGAAGGATACAATGAGTATGTATAGAAATTTAAAGAATGAGGACTCTTTGGCCATATATAAGTTTAAATAAGATCAAATACGGCATACTGTTTGGCTAATGAAACATCAAAAGGAAAGTATGTATTCAAAGTTAAAAGACCCTTTGGCCCCTTGTGGACTACTCTCAGTCTAATAAAACTTCAGGAGTACATGAGTATGTACATAAAATGAAAATTTCTTAGATTTGTTATAATATTTAGCATTTTGCCATTGACTTGTGTTTTTAAATAGCCATTTTCTTTTGTTTTTTTGTTTGTTTTTGTTTTGGTGTTGCTTTCTTTTTCGATAATAACTTTTGTATTTTGACAACATTTGTAATTACATGTATGTGTATATTCTCTTTCCCCATACGATAATTTTGTATTTTGCTGTTTTTTTGTCAATAAATTTTTTTTTTTTTTTTTCAAAAAGTCATATTTGAACTAGTGATGAAAAACCAAAAAAAGTATATGAGAATGTATAGAAATTTCAAGATTGAGAACTCTTTGGCCATAAAAAAAGTCCAATAGGTCAAACATGGACTACTATCTGGCTAATGAAACATCAAAAGGAGAGTATGTATTCAAAGTTAAAGTTCAAAGAGCTTTTGGACGGAAAAGAAGTACTAGAGGTCATACTTGAGCTACTGATGAAACATCAGAAGAAGTCTTTGAATATTTATAGAAAGTTCAAAATTAAGAATTCTTTGTCAAGAAATATGTTCAATAGGTCAAATATGGACTACTCTCAGTCTAATAAACTTAGGAGTAAATGAGTATGGACATAAAGTTAAAGTTCAAAGCCTCTTGGCCATAAATATGTTCAAAATGTCATACTTGAACCACTGATGAATAATCCGAAGAATCAATGACAATGTATAGAAATTTCAAGATTGAGAACTTTGGCAATAAAAAAAAGTTCAATAGGTCAAACACGGACTACTATCTGGCTAATGAAACATCAAAAGGAGAGTATGTATTCAAAGTTAAAGTTCAAAGACCTTTTGGCTGGAAATAAGTACTAGAGGTCATACTTGAGCTACTGATGAAACATCAAAATAAGTATTTGAATATTTATAGAAAGTTCAAAATTAAGGATTCTTTGTCAAGAAATGATTTCAATAGGTCAAATATGGACTACTCTCAGTCTAATAAAACTTCAGGAGTATATGAGTATGTACATAAAGTTGAAGTTCAAAGACTCTTATGCCATAACTATGTTTAAAAATGTCATACTTGAACCACTTATGAAACATCAGAAGGAATCAATGAGTGTGTATAGAAATTTCAAGATAGAGAACTCTTTGTCCAGAAATGCATTCAATAGGTCAAATATGGACAACTGTTAGTCTAATAAAACTTTCAGAAGGCTTGTATGAGTTTGTATATAAAGTTGAAGTTTTTAGGCCCTTAGGCCATAAACATGTTCAAAATGTCATACTTGAACCACTGATGAATAATCTGAAGGAATCAATGAGTGTGTATAGAAATTTCAAGATAGAGAACTCTTTGTCCAGAAATGCATTCAATAGGTCAAATGTGGACAACTGTTAGTCTAATAAAACTTTCAGAAGGCCTGTATGAGTTTGTATGTAAAGTTGAAGTTCAAAGACCCTTAGAACTCTTTGAACACATCCGAAGGAGTATGTATAGAAATTTCAATATTGAGAATTCTTTGGCCATAAATAAGTTTAATAGGTCAAATACCGGCTAATACTGGCTAATGAAACCTCAAAAGGAGAGTATGTATTCAAAGATAAAGTTCAAAGACCTTTTGGCCCGAAAAGAAGTACTAGAGGTCATACTTGAGTTACTGATGAAACATCAGAAGTCTTTGAATATTTATAGAAAGTTCAAAATTAAGAATTCTTTGTCAAGAAATGTGTTCAACAGGTCAAATATGGACTACTATCATTCTAATAAAACTTTAGTAGTATATGAGTATGTACATAAAGTTAAAGTTCAAAGACTCTTAGGCCATAAATATGTTCAAAATGTCATACTTGAACCACTGATGAATAATCTGAAGGAATCAATAAATATGTATAGAAATTTCAATATTGAGAACTCTTTGTCCAGAAATGCATTCAATAGGTCAAATGTGGACAACTGTTAGTCTAATAAAACTTTCAGAAGGAGTGTATGAGTTTGTATATAAAGTTGAAGTTCAAAGACCCTTAGGCCATAAATATGTTGAAAAAGTCATATTTGAACTACTGATGAAAAAAAGTATATGAGAATGTATAGAAATTTCGAGATGGAGAACTCTTTGGCCATAAATAAGTCCAGTAGGTCAAACACGGACGACTGTCTGGCTAATGAAACATCAAAAGGAAAGTATGTATTCAAAGTTAAAGTTCAAAGACCTTTTGACCGGAAAAGAAGTACTAGAGGTCATACTTGAGCTACTAATGAAACATCAGAAGAAGTCTTTGAATATTTATAGAAAGTTCAAAATGAAGTATTCTTTGTCAAGAAATGTGTACAATAGGTCAAATGTGGACTACTCTTAGTCTAATAAAACGGCAGGAGTATATGAGTATGTACATAAAGTTAAAGCTCAAAGACTCTTAGGCCATAAATATGTTCAAAATGTCATACTTGAACCACTGATGAAACATCCGAAGGATACAATGAGTATGTATAGAAATTTAAAGAATGAGGACTCTTTGGCCATATATAAGTTTAAATAAGATCAAATACGGCATACTGTTTGGCTAATGAAACATCAAAAGGAAAGTATGTATTCAAAGTTAAAAGACCCTTTGGCCCCTTGTGGACTACTCTCAGTCTAATAAAACTTCAGGAGTACATGAGTATGTACATAAAATGAAAATTTCTTAGATTTGTTATAATATTTAGCATTTTGCCATTGACTTGTGTTTTTAAATAGCCATTTTCTTTTGTTTTTTTGTTTGTTTTTGTTTTGTTGTTGCTTTCTTTTTAGTTAATAACTTTTGTATTTTGACAACATTTGTAATTACATGTATGTGTATATTCTCTTTCCCCATACGATAATTTTGTATTTTGCTGTTTTTTTGTCAATAAAATTTTTTTTTTTTTTTTTTTCAAAAAGTCATATTTGAACTAGTGATGAAAAACCAAAAAAAGTATATGAGAATGTATAGAAATTTCAAGATTGAGAACTCTTTGGCCATAAAAAAAGTCCAATAGGTCAAACATGGACTACTATCTGGCTAATGAAACATCAAAAGGAGAGTATGTATTCAAAGTTAAAGTTCAAAGACCTTTTGGCTGGAAATAAGTACTAGAGGTCATACTTGAGCTACTGATGAAACATCAAAATAAGTATTTGAATATTTATAGAAAGTTCAAAATTAAGGATTCTTTGTCAAGAAATGATTTCAATAGGTCAAATATGGACTACTCTCAGTCTAATAAAACTTCAGGAGTATATGAGTATGTACATAAAGTTGAAGTTCAAAGACTCTTATGCCATAACTATGTTTAAAAATGTCATACTTGAACCACTTATGAAACATCAGAAGGAATCAATGAGTGTGTATAGAAATTTCAAGATAGAGAACTCTTTGTCCAGAAATGCATTCAATAGGTCAAATATGGACAACTGTTAGTCTAATAAAACTTTCAGAAGGCTTGTATGAGTTTGTATATAAAGTTGAAGTTTTTAGGCCCTTAGGCCATAAACATGTTCAAAATGTCATACTTGAACCACTGATGAATAATCTGAAGGAATCAATGAGTGTGTATAGAAATTTCAAGATAGAGAACTCTTTGTCCAGAAATGCATTCAATAGGTCAAATGTGGACAACTGTTAGTCTAATAAAACTTTCAGAAGGCTTGTATGAGTTTGTATGTAAAGTTGAAGTTCAAAGACCCTTAGAACTCTTTGAACACATCCGAAGGAGTATGTATAGAAATTTCAATATTGAGAATTCTTTGGCCATAAATAAGTTTAATAGGTCAAATACCGGCTAATACTGGCTAATGAAACCTCAAAAGGAGAGTATGTATTCAAAGATAAAGTTCAAAGACCTTTTGGCCCGAAAAGAAGTACTAGAGGTCATACTTGAGTTACTGATGAAACATCAGAAGTCTTTGAATATTTATAGAAAGTTCAAAATTAAGAATTCTTTGTCAAGAAATGTGTTCAACAGGTCAAATATGGACTACTATCATTCTAATAAAACTTTAGTAGTATATGAGTATGTACATAAAGTTAAAGTTCAAAGACTCTTAGGCCATAAATATGTTCAAAATGTCATACTTGAACCACTGATGAATAATCTGAAGGAATCAATAAATATGTATAGAAATTTCAATATTGAGAACTCTTTGTCCAGAAATGCATTCAATAGGTCAAATGTGGACAACTGTTAGTCTAATAAAACTTTCAGAAGGAGTGTATGAGTTTGTATATAAAGTTGAAGTTCAAAGACCCTTAGGCCATAAATATGTTGAAAAAGTCATATTTGAACTACTGATGAAAAAAAGTATATGAGAATGTATAGAAATTTCGAGATGGAGAACTCTTTGGCCATAAATAAGTCCAGTAGGTCAAACACGGACGACTGTCTGGCTAATGAAACATCAAAAGGAAAGTATGTATTCAAAGTTAAAGTTCAAAGACCTTTTGACCGGAAAAGAAGTACTAGAGGTCATACTTGAGCTACTAATGAAACATCAGAAGAAGTCTTTGAATATTTATAGAAAGTTCAAAATGAAGTATTCTTTGTCAAGAAATGTGTACAATAGGTCAAATGTGGACTACTCTTAGTCTAATAAAACGGCAGGAGTATATGAGTATGTACATAAAGTTAAAGCTCAAAGACTCTTAGGCCATAAATATGTTCAAAATGTCATACTTGAACCACTGATGAAACATCCGAAGGATACAATGAGTATGTATAGAAATTTAAAGAATGAGGACTCTTTGGCCATATATAAGTTTAAATAAGATCAAATACGGCATACTGTTTGGCTAATGAAACATCAAAAGGAAAGTATGTATTCAAAGTTAAAAGACCCTTTGGCCCCTTGTGGACTACTCTCAGTCTAATAAAACTTCAGGAGTACATGAGTATGTACATAAAATGAAAATTTCTTAGATTTGTTATAATATTTAGCATTTTGCCATTGACTTGTGTTTTTAAATAGCCATTTTCTTTTGTTTTTTTGTTTGTTTTTGTTTTGTTGTTGCTTTCTTTTTAGTTAATAACTTTTGTATTTTGACAACATTTGTAATTACATGTATGTGTATATTCTCTTTCCCCATACGATAATTTTGTATTTTGCTGTTTTTTTGTCAATAAAATTGTTTTTTTTTTTTTTTTTCAAAAAGTCATATTTGAACTAGTGATGAAAAACCAAAAAAAGTATATGAGAATGTATAGAAATTTCAAGATTGAGAACTCTTTGGCCATAAAAAAAGTCCAATAGGTCAAACATGGACTACTATCTGGCTAATGAAACATCAAAAGGAGAGTATGTATTCAAAGTTAAAGTTCAAAGAGCTTTTGGACGGAAAAGAAGTACTAGAGGTCATACTTGAGCTACTGATGAAACATCAGAAGAAGTCTTTGAATATTTATAGAAAGTTCAAAATTAAGAATTCTTTGTCAAGAAATATGTTCAATAGGTCAAATATGGACTACTCTCAGTCTAATAAACTTAGGAGTAAATGAGTATGGACATAAAGTTAAAGTTCAAAGCCTCTTGGCCATAAATATGTTCAAAATGTCATACTTGAACCACTGATGAATAATCCGAAGAATCAATGACAATGTATAGAAATTTCAAGATTGAGAACTTTGGCAATAAAAAAAAGTTCAATAGGTCAAACACGGACTACTATCTGGCTAATGAAACATCAAAAGGAGAGTATGTATTCAAAGTTAAAGTTCAAAGACCTTTTGGCTGGAAATAAGTACTAGAGGTCATACTTGAGCTACTGATGAAACATCAAAATAAGTATTTGAATATTTATAGAAAGTTCAAAATTAAGGATTCTTTGTCAAGAAATGATTTCAATAGGTCAAATATGGACTACTCTCAGTCTAATAAAACTTCAGGAGTATATGAGTATGTACATAAAGTTGAAGTTCAAAGACTCTTATGCCATAACTATGTTTAAAAATGTCATACTTGAACCACTTATGAAACATCAGAAGGAATCAATGAGTGTGTATAGAAATTTCAAGATAGAGAACTCTTTGTCCAGAAATGCATTCAATAGGTCAAATATGGACAACTGTTAGTCTAATAAAACTTTCAGAAGGCTTGTATGAGTTTGTATATAAAGTTGAAGTTTTTAGGCCCTTAGGCCATAAACATGTTCAAAATGTCATACTTGAACCACTGATGAATAATCTGAAGGAATCAATGAGTGTGTATAGAAATTTCAAGATAGAGAACTCTTTGTCCAGAAATGCATTCAATAGGTCAAATGTGGACAACTGTTAGTCTAATAAAACTTTCAGAAGGCCTGTATGAGTTTGTATGTAAAGTTGAAGTTCAAAGACCCTTAGAACTCTTTGAACACATCCGAAGGAGTATGTATAGAAATTTCAATATTGAGAATTCTTTGGCCATAAATAAGTTTAATAGGTCAAATACCGGCTAATACTGGCTAATGAAACCTCAAAAGGAGAGTATGTATTCAAAGATAAAGTTCAAAGACCTTTTGGCCCGAAAAGAAGTACTAGAGGTCATACTTGAGTTACTGATGAAACATCAGAAGTCTTTGAATATTTATAGAAAGTTCAAAATTAAGAATTCTTTGTCAAGAAATGTGTTCAACAGGTCAAATATGGACTACTATCATTCTAATAAAACTTTAGTAGTATATGAGTATGTACATAAAGTTAAAGTTCAAAGACTCTTAGGCCATAAATATGTTCAAAATGTCATACTTGAACCACTGATGAATAATCTGAAGGAATCAATAAATATGTATAGAAATTTCAATATTGAGAACTCTTTGTCCAGAAATGCATTCAATAGGTCAAATGTGGACAACTGTTAGTCTAATAAAACTTTCAGAAGGAGTGTATGAGTTTGTATATAAAGTTGAAGTTCAAAGACCCTTAGGCCATAAATATGTTGAAAAAGTCATATTTGAACTACTGATGAAAAAAAGTATATGAGAATGTATAGAAATTTCGAGATGGAGAACTCTTTGGCCATAAATAAGTCCAGTAGGTCAAACACGGACGACTGTCTGGCTAATGAAACATCAAAAGGAAAGTATGTATTCAAAGTTAAAGTTCAAAGACCTTTTGACCGGAAAAGAAGTACTAGAGGTCATACTTGAGCTACTAATGAAACATCAGAAGAAGTCTTTGAATATTTATAGAAAGTTCAAAATGAAGTATTCTTTGTCAAGAAATGTGTACAATAGGTCAAATGTGGACTACTCTTAGTCTAATAAAACGGCAGGAGTATATGAGTATGTACATAAAGTTAAAGCTCAAAGACTCTTAGGCCATAAATATGTTCAAAATGTCATACTTGAACCACTGATGAAACATCCGAAGGATACAATGAGTATGTATAGAAATTTAAAGAATGAGGACTCTTTGGCCATATATAAGTTTAAATAAGATCAAATACGGCATACTGTTTGGCTAATGAAACATCAAAAGGAAAGTATGTATTCAAAGTTAAAAGACCCTTTGGCCCCTTGTGGACTACTCTCAGTCTAATAAAACTTCAGGAGTACATGAGTATGTACATAAAATGAAAATTTCTTAGATTTGTTATAATATTTAGCATTTTGCCATTGACTTGTGTTTTTAAATAGCCATTTTCTTTTGTTTTTTTGTTTGTTTTTGTTTTGTTGTTGCTTTCTTTTTAGTTAATAACTTTTGTATTTTGACAACATTTGTAATTACATGTATGTGTATATTCTCTTTCCCCATACGATAATTTTGTATTTTGCTGTTTTTTTGTCAATAAAATTTTTTTTTTTTTTTTTTCAAAAAGTCATATTTGAACTAGTGATGAAAAACCAAAAAAAGTATATGAGAATGTATAGAAATTTCAAGATTGAGAACTCTTTGGCCATAAAAAAAGTCCAATAGGTCAAACATGGACTACTATCTGGCTAATGAAACATCAAAAGGAGAGTATGTATTCAAAGTTAAAGTTCAAAGACCTTTTGGCTGGAAATAAGTACTAGAGGTCATACTTGAGCTACTGATGAAACATCAAAATAAGTATTTGAATATTTATAGAAAGTTCAAAATTAAGGATTCTTTGTCAAGAAATGATTTCAATAGGTCAAATATGGACTACTCTCAGTCTAATAAAACTTCAGGAGTATATGAGTATGTACATAAAGTTGAAGTTCAAAGACTCTTATGCCATAACTATGTTTAAAAATGTCATACTTGAACCACTTATGAAACATCAGAAGGAATCAATGAGTGTGTATAGAAATTTCAAGATAGAGAACTCTTTGTCCAGAAATGCATTCAATAGGTCAAATATGGACAACTGTTAGTCTAATAAAACTTTCAGAAGGCTTGTATGAGTTTGTATATAAAGTTGAAGTTTTTAGGCCCTTAGGCCATAAACATGTTCAAAATGTCATACTTGAACCACTGATGAATAATCTGAAGGAATCAATGAGTGTGTATAGAAATTTCAAGATAGAGAACTCTTTGTCCAGAAATGCATTCAATAGGTCAAATGTGGACAACTGTTAGTCTAATAAAACTTTCAGAAGGCTTGTATGAGTTTGTATGTAAAGTTGAAGTTCAAAGACCCTTAGAACTCTTTGAACACATCCGAAGGAGTATGTATAGAAATTTCAATATTGAGAATTCTTTGGCCATAAATAAGTTTAATAGGTCAAATACCGGCTAATACTGGCTAATGAAACCTCAAAAGGAGAGTATGTATTCAAAGATAAAGTTCAAAGACCTTTTGGCCCGAAAAGAAGTACTAGAGGTCATACTTGAGTTACTGATGAAACATCAGAAGTCTTTGAATATTTATAGAAAGTTCAAAATTAAGAATTCTTTGTCAAGAAATGTGTTCAACAGGTCAAATATGGACTACTATCATTCTAATAAAACTTTAGTAGTATATGAGTATGTACATAAAGTTAAAGTTCAAAGACTCTTAGGCCATAAATATGTTCAAAATGTCATACTTGAACCACTGATGAATAATCTGAAGGAATCAATAAATATGTATAGAAATTTCAATATTGAGAACTCTTTGTCCAGAAATGCATTCAATAGGTCAAATGTGGACAACTGTTAGTCTAATAAAACTTTCAGAAGGAGTGTATGAGTTTGTATATAAAGTTGAAGTTCAAAGACCCTTAGGCCATAAATATGTTGAAAAAGTCATATTTGAACTACTGATGAAAAAAAGTATATGAGAATGTATAGAAATTTCGAGATGGAGAACTCTTTGGCCATAAATAAGTCCAGTAGGTCAAACACGGACGACTGTCTGGCTAATGAAACATCAAAAGGAAAGTATGTATTCAAAGTTAAAGTTCAAAGACCTTTTGACCGGAAAAGAAGTACTAGAGGTCATACTTGAGCTACTAATGAAACATCAGAAGAAGTCTTTGAATATTTATAGAAAGTTCAAAATGAAGTATTCTTTGTCAAGAAATGTGTACAATAGGTCAAATGTGGACTACTCTTAGTCTAATAAAACGGCAGGAGTATATGAGTATGTACATAAAGTTAAAGCTCAAAGACTCTTAGGCCATAAATATGTTCAAAATGTCATACTTGAACCACTGATGAAACATCCGAAGGATACAATGAGTATGTATAGAAATTTAAAGAATGAGGACTCTTTGGCCATATATAAGTTTAAATAAGATCAAATACGGCATACTGTTTGGCTAATGAAACATCAAAAGGAAAGTATGTATTCAAAGTTAAAAGACCCTTTGGCCCCTTGTGGACTACTCTCAGTCTAATAAAACTTCAGGAGTACATGAGTATGTACATAAAATGAAAATTTCTTAGATTTGTTATAATATTTAGCATTTTGCCATTGACTTGTGTTTTTAAATAGCCATTTTCTTTTGTTTTTTTGTTTGTTTTTGTTTTGTTGTTGCTTTCTTTTTAGTTAATAACTTTTGTATTTTGACAACATTTGTAATTACATGTATGTGTATATTCTCTTTCCCCATACGATAATTTTGTATTTTGCTGTTTTTTTGTCAATAAAATTGTTTTTTTTTTTTTTTTTCAAAAAGTCATATTTGAACTAGTGATGAAAAACCAAAAAAAGTATATGAGAATGTATAGAAATTTCAAGATTGAGAACTCTTTGGCCATAAAAAAAGTCCAATAGGTCAAACATGGACTACTATCTGGCTAATGAAACATCAAAAGGAGAGTATGTATTCAAAGTTAAAGTTCAAAGAGCTTTTGGACGGAAAAGAAGTACTAGAGGTCATACTTGAGCTACTGATGAAACATCAGAAGAAGTCTTTGAATATTTATAGAAAGTTCAAAATTAAGAATTCTTTGTCAAGAAATATGTTCAATAGGTCAAATATGGACTACTCTCAGTCTAATAAACTTAGGAGTAAATGAGTATGGACATAAAGTTAAAGTTCAAAGCCTCTTGGCCATAAATATGTTCAAAATGTCATACTTGAACCACTGATGAATAATCCGAAGAATCAATGACAATGTATAGAAATTTCAAGATTGAGAACTTTGGCAATAAAAAAAAGTTCAATAGGTCAAACACGGACTACTATCTGGCTAATGAAACATCAAAAGGAGAGTATGTATTCAAAGTTAAAGTTCAAAGACCTTTTGGCTGGAAATAAGTACTAGAGGTCATACTTGAGCTACTGATGAAACATCAAAATAAGTATTTGAATATTTATAGAAAGTTCAAAATTAAGGATTCTTTGTCAAGAAATGATTTCAATAGGTCAAATATGGACTACTCTCAGTCTAATAAAACTTCAGGAGTATATGAGTATGTACATAAAGTTGAAGTTCAAAGACTCTTATGCCATAACTATGTTTAAAAATGTCATACTTGAACCACTTATGAAACATCAGAAGGAATCAATGAGTGTGTATAGAAATTTCAAGATAGAGAACTCTTTGTCCAGAAATGCATTCAATAGGTCAAATATGGACAACTGTTAGTCTAATAAAACTTTCAGAAGGCTTGTATGAGTTTGTATATAAAGTTGAAGTTTTTAGGCCCTTAGGCCATAAACATGTTCAAAATGTCATACTTGAACCACTGATGAATAATCTGAAGGAATCAATGAGTGTGTATAGAAATTTCAAGATAGAGAACTCTTTGTCCAGAAATGCATTCAATAGGTCAAATGTGGACAACTGTTAGTCTAATAAAACTTTCAGAAGGCCTGTATGAGTTTGTATGTAAAGTTGAAGTTCAAAGACCCTTAGAACTCTTTGAACACATCCGAAGGAGTATGTATAGAAATTTCAATATTGAGAATTCTTTGGCCATAAATAAGTTTAATAGGTCAAATACCGGCTAATACTGGCTAATGAAACCTCAAAAGGAGAGTATGTATTCAAAGATAAAGTTCAAAGACCTTTTGGCCCGAAAAGAAGTACTAGAGGTCATACTTGAGTTACTGATGAAACATCAGAAGTCTTTGAATATTTATAGAAAGTTCAAAATTAAGAATTCTTTGTCAAGAAATGTGTTCAACAGGTCAAATATGGACTACTATCATTCTAATAAAACTTTAGTAGTATATGAGTATGTACATAAAGTTAAAGTTCAAAGACTCTTAGGCCATAAATATGTTCAAAATGTCATACTTGAACCACTGATGAATAATCTGAAGGAATCAATAAATATGTATAGAAATTTCAATATTGAGAACTCTTTGTCCAGAAATGCATTCAATAGGTCAAATGTGGACAACTGTTAGTCTAATAAAACTTTCAGAAGGAGTGTATGAGTTTGTATATAAAGTTGAAGTTCAAAGACCCTTAGGCCATAAATATGTTGAAAAAGTCATATTTGAACTACTGATGAAAAAAAGTATATGAGAATGTATAGAAATTTCGAGATGGAGAACTCTTTGGCCATAAATAAGTCCAGTAGGTCAAACACGGACGACTGTCTGGCTAATGAAACATCAAAAGGAAAGTATGTATTCAAAGTTAAAGTTCAAAGACCTTTTGACCGGAAAAGAAGTACTAGAGGTCATACTTGAGCTACTAATGAAACATCAGAAGAAGTCTTTGAATATTTATAGAAAGTTCAAAATGAAGTATTCTTTGTCAAGAAATGTGTACAATAGGTCAAATGTGGACTACTCTTAGTCTAATAAAACGGCAGGAGTATATGAGTATGTACATAAAGTTAAAGCTCAAAGACTCTTAGGCCATAAATATGTTCAAAATGTCATACTTGAACCACTGATGAAACATCCGAAGGATACAATGAGTATGTATAGAAATTTAAAGAATGAGGACTCTTTGGCCATATATAAGTTTAAATAAGATCAAATACGGCATACTGTTTGGCTAATGAAACATCAAAAGGAAAGTATGTATTCAAAGTTAAAAGACCCTTTGGCCCCTTGTGGACTACTCTCAGTCTAATAAAACTTCAGGAGTACATGAGTATGTACATAAAATGAAAATTTCTTAGATTTGTTATAATATTTAGCATTTTGCCATTGACTTGTGTTTTTAAATAGCCATTTTCTTTTGTTTTTTTGTTTGTTTTTGTTTTGTTGTTGCTTTCTTTTTAGTTAATAACTTTTGTATTTTGACAACATTTGTAATTACATGTATGTGTATATTCTCTTTCCCCATACGATAATTTTGTATTTTGCTGTTTTTTTGTCAATAAAATTTTTTTTTTTTTTTTTTCAAAAAGTCATATTTGAACTAGTGATGAAAAACCAAAAAAAGTATATGAGAATGTATAGAAATTTCAAGATTGAGAACTCTTTGGCCATAAAAAAAGTCCAATAGGTCAAACATGGACTACTATCTGGCTAATGAAACATCAAAAGGAGAGTATGTATTCAAAGTTAAAGTTCAAAGACCTTTTGGCTGGAAATAAGTACTAGAGGTCATACTTGAGCTACTGATGAAACATCAAAATAAGTATTTGAATATTTATAGAAAGTTCAAAATTAAGGATTCTTTGTCAAGAAATGATTTCAATAGGTCAAATATGGACTACTCTCAGTCTAATAAAACTTCAGGAGTATATGAGTATGTACATAAAGTTGAAGTTCAAAGACTCTTATGCCATAACTATGTTTAAAAATGTCATACTTGAACCACTTATGAAACATCAGAAGGAATCAATGAGTGTGTATAGAAATTTCAAGATAGAGAACTCTTTGTCCAGAAATGCATTCAATAGGTCAAATATGGACAACTGTTAGTCTAATAAAACTTTCAGAAGGCTTGTATGAGTTTGTATATAAAGTTGAAGTTTTTAGGCCCTTAGGCCATAAACATGTTCAAAATGTCATACTTGAACCACTGATGAATAATCTGAAGGAATCAATGAGTGTGTATAGAAATTTCAAGATAGAGAACTCTTTGTCCAGAAATGCATTCAATAGGTCAAATGTGGACAACTGTTAGTCTAATAAAACTTTCAGAAGGCTTGTATGAGTTTGTATGTAAAGTTGAAGTTCAAAGACCCTTAGAACTCTTTGAACACATCCGAAGGAGTATGTATAGAAATTTCAATATTGAGAATTCTTTGGCCATAAATAAGTTTAATAGGTCAAATACCGGCTAATACTGGCTAATGAAACCTCAAAAGGAGAGTATGTATTCAAAGATAAAGTTCAAAGACCTTTTGGCCCGAAAAGAAGTACTAGAGGTCATACTTGAGTTACTGATGAAACATCAGAAGTCTTTGAATATTTATAGAAAGTTCAAAATTAAGAATTCTTTGTCAAGAAATGTGTTCAACAGGTCAAATATGGACTACTATCATTCTAATAAAACTTTAGTAGTATATGAGTATGTACATAAAGTTAAAGTTCAAAGACTCTTAGGCCATAAATATGTTCAAAATGTCATACTTGAACCACTGATGAATAATCTGAAGGAATCAATAAATATGTATAGAAATTTCAATATTGAGAACTCTTTGTCCAGAAATGCATTCAATAGGTCAAATGTGGACAACTGTTAGTCTAATAAAACTTTCAGAAGGAGTGTATGAGTTTGTATATAAAGTTGAAGTTCAAAGACCCTTAGGCCATAAATATGTTGAAAAAGTCATATTTGAACTACTGATGAAAAAAAGTATATGAGAATGTATAGAAATTTCGAGATGGAGAACTCTTTGGCCATAAATAAGTCCAGTAGGTCAAACACGGACGACTGTCTGGCTAATGAAACATCAAAAGGAAAGTATGTATTCAAAGTTAAAGTTCAAAGACCTTTTGACCGGAAAAGAAGTACTAGAGGTCATACTTGAGCTACTAATGAAACATCAGAAGAAGTCTTTGAATATTTATAGAAAGTTCAAAATGAAGTATTCTTTGTCAAGAAATGTGTACAATAGGTCAAATGTGGACTACTCTTAGTCTAATAAAACGGCAGGAGTATATGAGTATGTACATAAAGTTAAAGCTCAAAGACTCTTAGGCCATAAATATGTTCAAAATGTCATACTTGAACCACTGATGAAACATCCGAAGGATACAATGAGTATGTATAGAAATTTAAAGAATGAGGACTCTTTGGCCATATATAAGTTTAAATAAGATCAAATACGGCATACTGTTTGGCTAATGAAACATCAAAAGGAAAGTATGTATTCAAAGTTAAAAGACCCTTTGGCCCCTTGTGGACTACTCTCAGTCTAATAAAACTTCAGGAGTACATGAGTATGTACATAAAATGAAAATTTCTTAGATTTGTTATAATATTTAGCATTTTGCCATTGACTTGTGTTTTTAAATAGCCATTTTCTTTTGTTTTTTTGTTTGTTTTTGTTTTGTTGTTGCTTTCTTTTTAGTTAATAACTTTTGTATTTTGACAACATTTGTAATTACATGTATGTGTATATTCTCTTTCCCCATACGATAATTTTGTATTTTGCTGTTTTTTTGTCAATAAAATTGTTTTTTTTTTTTTTTTTCAAAAAGTCATATTTGAACTAGTGATGAAAAACCAAAAAAAGTATATGAGAATGTATAGAAATTTCAAGATTGAGAACTCTTTGGCCATAAAAAAAGTCCAATAGGTCAAACATGGACTACTATCTGGCTAATGAAACATCAAAAGGAGAGTATGTATTCAAAGTTAAAGTTCAAAGAGCTTTTGGACGGAAAAGAAGTACTAGAGGTCATACTTGAGCTACTGATGAAACATCAGAAGAAGTCTTTGAATATTTATAGAAAGTTCAAAATTAAGAATTCTTTGTCAAGAAATATGTTCAATAGGTCAAATATGGACTACTCTCAGTCTAATAAACTTAGGAGTAAATGAGTATGGACATAAAGTTAAAGTTCAAAGCCTCTTGGCCATAAATATGTTCAAAATGTCATACTTGAACCACTGATGAATAATCCGAAGAATCAATGACAATGTATAGAAATTTCAAGATTGAGAACTTTGGCAATAAAAAAAAGTTCAATAGGTCAAACACGGACTACTATCTGGCTAATGAAACATCAAAAGGAGAGTATGTATTCAAAGTTAAAGTTCAAAGACCTTTTGGCTGGAAATAAGTACTAGAGGTCATACTTGAGCTACTGATGAAACATCAAAATAAGTATTTGAATATTTATAGAAAGTTCAAAATTAAGGATTCTTTGTCAAGAAATGATTTCAATAGGTCAAATATGGACTACTCTCAGTCTAATAAAACTTCAGGAGTATATGAGTATGTACATAAAGTTGAAGTTCAAAGACTCTTATGCCATAACTATGTTTAAAAATGTCATACTTGAACCACTTATGAAACATCAGAAGGAATCAATGAGTGTGTATAGAAATTTAAAGATAGAGAACTCTTTGTCCAGAAATGCATTCAATAGGTCAAATATGGACAACTGTTAGTCTAATAAAACTTTCAGAAGGCTTGTATGAGTTTGTATATAAAGTTGAAGTTTTTAGACCCTTAGGCCATAAACATGTTCAAAATGTCATACTTGAACCACTGATGAATAATCTGAAGGAATCAATGAGTGTGTATAGAAATTTCAAGATAGAGAACTCTTTGTCCAGAAATGCATTCAATAGGTCAAATGTGGAGTACTGTTAGTCTAATAAAACTTTCAGAAGGAGTGTATGAGTTTGTATATAAAGTTGAAGTTCAAAGACCCTTAGGCCATAAATATGTTGAAAAAGTCATATTTGAACTACTGATGAAAAAAAGTATATGAGAATGTATAGAAATTTCGAGATGGAGAACTCTTTGGCCATAAATAAGTCCAGTAGGTCAAACACGGACGACTGTCTGGCTAATGAAACATCAAAAGGAAAGTATGTATTCAAAGTTAAAGTTCAAAGACCTTTTGACCGGAAAAGAAGTACTAGAGGTCATACTTGAGCTACTAATGAAACATCAGAAGAAGTCTTTGAATATTTATAGAAAGTTCAAAATGAAGTATTCTTTGTCAAGAAATGTGTACAATAGGTCAAATGTGGACTACTCTTAGTCTAATAAAACGGCAGGAGTATATGAGTATGTACATAAAGTTAAAGCTCAAAGACTCTTAGGCCATAAATATGTTCAAAATGTCATACTTGAACCACTGATGAAACATCCGAAGGATACAATGAGTATGTATAGAAATTTAAAGAATGAGGACTCTTTGGCCATATATAAGTTTAAATAAGATCAAATACGGCATACTGTTTGGCTAATGAAACATCAAAAGGAAAGTATGTATTCAAAGTTAAAAGACCCTTTGGCCCCTTGTGGACTACTCTCAGTCTAATACAACTTCAGGAGTACATGAGTATGTACATAAAATGAAAATTTCTTAGATTTGTTATAATATTTAGCATTTTGCCATTGACTTGTGTTTTTAAATAGCCATTTTCTTTTGTTTTTTTGTTTGTTTTTGTTTTGTTGTTGCTTTCTTTTTAGTTAATAACTTTTGTATTTTGACAACATTTGTAATTACATGTATGTGTATATTCTCTTTCCCCATACGATAATTTTGTATTTTGCTGTTTTTTTGTCAATAAATTTTTTTTTTTTTTTTTTTTCAAAAAGTCATATTTGAACTAGTGATGAAAAACCAAAAAAAGTATATGAGAATGTATAGAAATTTCAAGATTGAGAACTCTTTGGCCATAAAAAAAGTCCAATAGGTCAAACATGGACTACTATCTGGCTAATGAAACATCAAAAGGAGAGTATGTATTCAAAGTTAAAGTTCAAAGAGCTTTTGGACGGAAAAGAAGTACTAGAGGTCATACTTGAGCTACTGATGAAACATCAGAAGAAGTCTTTGAATATTTATAGAAAGTTCAAAATTAAGAATTCTTTGTCAAGAAATATGTTCAATAGGTCAAATATGGACTACTCTCAGTCTTATAAACTTAGGAGTAAATGAGTATGGACATAAAGTTAAAGTTCAAAGCCTCTTGGCCATAAATATGTTCAAAATGTCATACTTGAACCACTGATGAATAATCCGAAGAATCAATGACAATGTATAGAAATTTCAAGATTGAGAACTTTGGCAATAAAAAAAAGTTCAATAGGTCAAACACGGACTACTATCTGGCTAATGAAACATCAAAAGGAGAGTATGTATTCAAAGTTAAAGTTCAAAGACCTTTTGGCTGGAAATAAGTACTAGAGGTCATACTTGAGCTACTGATGAAACATCAAAATAAGTATTTGAATATTTATAGAAAGTTCAAAATTAAGGATTCTTTGTCAAGAAATGATTTCAATAGGTCAAATATGGACTACTCTCAGTCTAATAAAACTTCAGGAGTATATGAGTATGTACATAAAGTTGAAGTTCAAAGACTCTTATGCCATAACTATGTTTAAAAATGTCATACTTGAACCACTTATGAAACATCAGAAGGAATCAATGAGTGTGTATAGAAATTTCAAGATAGAGAACTCTTTGTCCAGAAATGCATTCAATAGGTCAAATATGGACAACTGTTAGTCTAATAAAACTTTCAGAAGGCTTGTATGAGTTTGTATATAAAGTTGAAGTTTTTAGACCCTTAGGCCATAAACATGTTCAAAATGTCATACTTGAACCACTGATGAATAATCTGAAGGAATCAATGAGTGTGTATAGAAATTTCAAGATAGAGAACTCTTTGTCCAGAAATGCATTCAATAGGTCAAATGTGGACAACTGTTAGTCTAATAAAACTTTCAGAAGGCTTGTATGAGTTTGTATGTAAAGTTGAAGTTCAAAGACCCTTAGAACTCTTTGAACACATCCGAAGGAGTATGTATAGAAATTTCAATATTGAGAATTCTTTGGCCATAAATAAGTTTAATAGGTCAAATACCGGCTAATACTGGCTAATGAAACCTCAAAAGGAGAGTATGTATTCAAAGATAAAGTTCAAAGACCTTTTGGCCCGAAAAGAAGTACTAGAGGTCATACTTGAGTTACTGATGAAACATCAGAAGTCTTTGAATATTTATAGAAAGTTCAAAATTAAGAATTCTTTGTCAAGAAATGTGTTCAACAGGTCAAATATGGACTACTATCATTCTAATAAAACTTTAGTAGTATATGAGTATGTACATAAAGTTAAAGTTCAAAGACTCTTAGGCCATAAATATGTTCAAAATGTCATACTTGAACCACTGATGAATAATCTGAAGGAATCAATAAATATGTATAGAAATTTCAATATTGAGAACTCTTTGTCCAGAAATGCATTCAATAGGTCAAATGTGGACAACTGTTAGTCTAATAAAACTTTCAGAAGGAGTGTATGAGTTTGTATATAAAGTTGAAGTTCAAAGACCCTTAGGCCATAAATATGTTGAAAAAGTCATATTTGAACTACTGATGAAAAAAAGTATATGAGAATGTATAGAAATTTCGAGATGGAGAACTCTTTGGCCATAAATAAGTCCAGTAGGTCAAACACGGACGACTGTCTGGCTAATGAAACATCAAAAGGAAAGTATGTATTCAAAGTTAAAGTTCAAAGACCTTTTGACCGGAAAAGAAGTACTAGAGGTCATACTTGAGCTACTAATGAAACATCAGAAGAAGTCTTTGAATATTTATAGAAAGTTCAAAATGAAGTATTCTTTGTCAAGAAATGTGTACAATAGGTCAAATGTGGACTACTCTTAGTCTAATAAAACGGCAGGAGTATATGAGTATGTACATAAAGTTAAAGCTCAAAGACTCTTAGGCCATAAATATGTTCAAAATGTCATACTTGAACCACTGATGAAACATCCGAAGGATACAATGAGTATGTATAGAAATTTAAAGAATGAGGACTCTTTGGCCATATATAAGTTTAAATAAGATCAAATACGGCATACTGTTTGGCTAATGAAACATCAAAAGGAAAGTATGTATTCAAAGTTAAAAGACCCTTTGGCCCCTTGTGGACTACTCTCAGTCTAATAAAACTTCAGGAGTACATGAGTATGTACATAAAATGAAAATTTCTTAGATTTGTTATAATATTTAGCATTTTGCCATTGACTTGTGTTTTTAAATAGCCATTTTCTTTTGTTTTTTTGTTTGTTTTTGTTTTGTTGTTGCTTTCTTTTTAGTTAATAACTTTTGTATTTTGACAACATTTGTAATTACATGTATGTGTATATTCTCTTTCCCCATACGATAATTTTGTATTTTGCTGTTTTTTTGTCAATAAAATTTTTTTTTTTTTTTTTTTCAAAAAGTCATATTTGAACTAGTGATGAAAAACCAAAAAAAGTATATGAGAATGTATAGAAATTTCAAGATTGAGAACTCTTTGGCCATAAAAAAAGTCCAATAGGTCAAACATGGACTACTATCTGGCTAATGAAACATCAAAAGGAGAGTATGTATTCAAAGTTAAAGTTCAAAGACCTTTTGGCTGGAAATAAGTACTAGAGGTCATACTTGAGCTACTGATGAAACATCAAAATAAGTATTTGAATATTTATAGAAAGTTCAAAATTAAGGATTCTTTGTCAAGAAATGATTTCAATAGGTCAAATATGGACTACTCTCAGTCTAATAAAACTTCAGGAGTATATGAGTATGTACATAAAGTTGAAGTTCAAAGACTCTTATGCCATAACTATGTTTAAAAATGTCATACTTGAACCACTTATGAAACATCAGAAGGAATCAATGAGTGTGTATAGAAATTTCAAGATAGAGAACTCTTTGTCCAGAAATGCATTCAATAGGTCAAATATGGACAACTGTTAGTCTAATAAAACTTTCAGAAGGCTTGTATGAGTTTGTATATAAAGTTGAAGTTTTTAGGCCCTTAGGCCATAAACATGTTCAAAATGTCATACTTGAACCACTGATGAATAATCTGAAGGAATCAATGAGTGTGTATAGAAATTTCAAGATAGAGAACTCTTTGTCCAGAAATGCATTCAATAGGTCAAATGTGGACAACTGTTAGTCTAATAAAACTTTCAGAAGGCTTGTATGAGTTTGTATGTAAAGTTGAAGTTCAAAGACCCTTAGAACTCTTTGAACACATCCGAAGGAGTATGTATAGAAATTTCAATATTGAGAATTCTTTGGCCATAAATAAGTTTAATAGGTCAAATACCGGCTAATACTGGCTAATGAAACCTCAAAAGGAGAGTATGTATTCAAAGATAAAGTTCAAAGACCTTTTGGCCCGAAAAGAAGTACTAGAGGTCATACTTGAGTTACTGATGAAACATCAGAAGTCTTTGAATATTTATAGAAAGTTCAAAATTAAGAATTCTTTGTCAAGAAATGTGTTCAACAGGTCAAATATGGACTACTATCATTCTAATAAAACTTTAGTAGTATATGAGTATGTACATAAAGTTAAAGTTCAAAGACTCTTAGGCCATAAATATGTTCAAAATGTCATACTTGAACCACTGATGAATAATCTGAAGGAATCAATAAATATGTATAGAAATTTCAATATTGAGAACTCTTTGTCCAGAAATGCATTCAATAGGTCAAATGTGGACAACTGTTAGTCTAATAAAACTTTCAGAAGGAGTGTATGAGTTTGTATATAAAGTTGAAGTTCAAAGACCCTTAGGCCATAAATATGTTGAAAAAGTCATATTTGAACTACTGATGAAAAAAAGTATATGAGAATGTATAGAAATTTCGAGATGGAGAACTCTTTGGCCATAAATAAGTCCAGTAGGTCAAACACGGACGACTGTCTGGCTAATGAAACATCAAAAGGAAAGTATGTATTCAAAGTTAAAGTTCAAAGACCTTTTGACCGGAAAAGAAGTACTAGAGGTCATACTTGAGCTACTAATGAAACATCAGAAGAAGTCTTTGAATATTTATAGAAAGTTCAAAATGAAGTATTCTTTGTCAAGAAATGTGTACAATAGGTCAAATGTGGACTACTCTTAGTCTAATAAAACGGCAGGAGTATATGAGTATGTACATAAAGTTAAAGCTCAAAGACTCTTAGGCCATAAATATGTTCAAAATGTCATACTTGAACCACTGATGAAACATCCGAAGGATACAATGAGTATGTATAGAAATTTAAAGAATGAGGACTCTTTGGCCATATATAAGTTTAAATAAGATCAAATACGGCATACTGTTTGGCTAATGAAACATCAAAAGGAAAGTATGTATTCAAAGTTAAAAGACCCTTTGGCCCCTTGTGGACTACTCTCAGTCTAATAAAACTTCAGGAGTACATGAGTATGTACATAAAATGAAAATTTCTTAGATTTGTTATAATATTTAGCATTTTGCCATTGACTTGTGTTTTTAAATAGCCATTTTCTTTTGTTTTTTTGTTTGTTTTTGTTTTGTTGTTGCTTTCTTTTTAGTTAATAACTTTTGTATTTTGACAACATTTGTAATTACATGTATGTGTATATTCTCTTTCCCCATACGATAATTTTGTATTTTGCTGTTTTTTTGTCAATAAAATTGTTTTTTTTTTTTTTTTTCAAAAAGTCATATTTGAACTAGTGATGAAAAACCAAAAAAAGTATATGAGAATGTATAGAAATTTCAAGATTGAGAACTCTTTGGCCATAAAAAAAGTCCAATAGGTCAAACATGGACTACTATCTGGCTAATGAAACATCAAAAGGAGAGTATGTATTCAAAGTTAAAGTTCAAAGAGCTTTTGGACGGAAAAGAAGTACTAGAGGTCATACTTGAGCTACTGATGAAACATCAGAAGAAGTCTTTGAATATTTATAGAAAGTTCAAAATTAAGAATTCTTTGTCAAGAAATATGTTCAATAGGTCAAATATGGACTACTCTCAGTCTAATAAACTTAGGAGTAAATGAGTATGGACATAAAGTTAAAGTTCAAAGCCTCTTGGCCATAAATATGTTCAAAATGTCATACTTGAACCACTGATGAATAATCCGAAGAATCAATGACAATGTATAGAAATTTCAAGATTGAGAACTTTGGCAATAAAAAAAAGTTCAATAGGTCAAACACGGACTACTATCTGGCTAATGAAACATCAAAAGGAGAGTATGTATTCAAAGTTAAAGTTCAAAGACCTTTTGGCTGGAAATAAGTACTAGAGGTCATACTTGAGCTACTGATGAAACATCAAAATAAGTATTTGAATATTTATAGAAAGTTCAAAATTAAGGATTCTTTGTCAAGAAATGATTTCAATAGGTCAAATATGGACTACTCTCAGTCTAATAAAACTTCAGGAGTATATGAGTATGTACATAAAGTTGAAGTTCAAAGACTCTTATGCCATAACTATGTTTAAAAATGTCATACTTGAACCACTTATGAAACATCAGAAGGAATCAATGAGTGTGTATAGAAATTTCAAGATAGAGAACTCTTTGTCCAGAAATGCATTCAATAGGTCAAATATGGACAACTGTTAGTCTAATAAAACTTTCAGAAGGCTTGTATGAGTTTGTATATAAAGTTGAAGTTTTTAGGCCCTTAGGCCATAAACATGTTCAAAATGTCATACTTGAACCACTGATGAATAATCTGAAGGAATCAATGAGTGTGTATAGAAATTTCAAGATAGAGAACTCTTTGTCCAGAAATGCATTCAATAGGTCAAATGTGGACAACTGTTAGTCTAATAAAACTTTCAGAAGGCCTGTATGAGTTTGTATGTAAAGTTGAAGTTCAAAGACCCTTAGAACTCTTTGAACACATCCGAAGGAGTATGTATAGAAATTTCAATATTGAGAATTCTTTGGCCATAAATAAGTTTAATAGGTCAAATACCGGCTAATACTGGCTAATGAAACCTCAAAAGGAGAGTATGTATTCAAAGATAAAGTTCAAAGACCTTTTGGCCCGAAAAGAAGTACTAGAGGTCATACTTGAGTTACTGATGAAACATCAGAAGTCTTTGAATATTTATAGAAAGTTCAAAATTAAGAATTCTTTGTCAAGAAATGTGTTCAACAGGTCAAATATGGACTACTATCATTCTAATAAAACTTTAGTAGTATATGAGTATGTACATAAAGTTAAAGTTCAAAGACTCTTAGGCCATAAATATGTTCAAAATGTCATACTTGAACCACTGATGAATAATCTGAAGGAATCAATAAATATGTATAGAAATTTCAATATTGAGAACTCTTTGTCCAGAAATGCATTCAATAGGTCAAATGTGGACAACTGTTAGTCTAATAAAACTTTCAGAAGGAGTGTATGAGTTTGTATATAAAGTTGAAGTTCAAAGACCCTTAGGCCATAAATATGTTGAAAAAGTCATATTTGAACTACTGATGAAAAAAAGTATATGAGAATGTATAGAAATTTCGAGATGGAGAACTCTTTGGCCATAAATAAGTCCAGTAGGTCAAACACGGACGACTGTCTGGCTAATGAAACATCAAAAGGAAAGTATGTATTCAAAGTTAAAGTTCAAAGACCTTTTGACCGGAAAAGAAGTACTAGAGGTCATACTTGAGCTACTAATGAAACATCAGAAGAAGTCTTTGAATATTTATAGAAAGTTCAAAATGAAGTATTCTTTGTCAAGAAATGTGTACAATAGGTCAAATGTGGACTACTCTTAGTCTAATAAAACGGCAGGAGTATATGAGTATGTACATAAAGTTAAAGCTCAAAGACTCTTAGGCCATAAATATGTTCAAAATGTCATACTTGAACCACTGATGAAACATCCGAAGGATACAATGAGTATGTATAGAAATTTAAAGAATGAGGACTCTTTGGCCATATATAAGTTTAAATAAGATCAAATACGGCATACTGTTTGGCTAATGAAACATCAAAAGGAAAGTATGTATTCAAAGTTAAAAGACCCTTTGGCCCCTTGTGGACTACTCTCAGTCTAATAAAACTTCAGGAGTACATGAGTATGTACATAAAATGAAAATTTCTTAGATTTGTTATAATATTTAGCATTTTGCCATTGACTTGTGTTTTTAAATAGCCATTTTCTTTTGTTTTTTTGTTTGTTTTTGTTTTGTTGTTGCTTTCTTTTTAGTTAATAACTTTTGTATTTTGACAACATTTGTAATTACATGTATGTGTATATTCTCTTTCCCCATACGATAATTTTGTATTTTGCTGTTTTTTTGTCAATAAAATTTTTTTTTTTTTTTTTTCAAAAAGTCATATTTGAACTAGTGATGAAAAACCAAAAAAAGTATATGAGAATGTATAGAAATTTCAAGATTGAGAACTCTTTGGCCATAAAAAAAGTCCAATAGGTCAAACATGGACTACTATCTGGCTAATGAAACATCAAAAGGAGAGTATGTATTCAAAGTTAAAGTTCAAAGACCTTTTGGCTGGAAATAAGTACTAGAGGTCATACTTGAGCTACTGATGAAACATCAAAATAAGTATTTGAATATTTATAGAAAGTTCAAAATTAAGGATTCTTTGTCAAGAAATGATTTCAATAGGTCAAATATGGACTACTCTCAGTCTAATAAAACTTCAGGAGTATATGAGTATGTACATAAAGTTGAAGTTCAAAGACTCTTATGCCATAACTATGTTTAAAAATGTCATACTTGAACCACTTATGAAACATCAGAAGGAATCAATGAGTGTGTATAGAAATTTCAAGATAGAGAACTCTTTGTCCAGAAATGCATTCAATAGGTCAAATATGGACAACTGTTAGTCTAATAAAACTTTCAGAAGGCTTGTATGAGTTTGTATATAAAGTTGAAGTTTTTAGGCCCTTAGGCCATAAACATGTTCAAAATGTCATACTTGAACCACTGATGAATAATCTGAAGGAATCAATGAGTGTGTATAGAAATTTCAAGATAGAGAACTCTTTGTCCAGAAATGCATTCAATAGGTCAAATGTGGACAACTGTTAGTCTAATAAAACTTTCAGAAGGCTTGTATGAGTTTGTATGTAAAGTTGAAGTTCAAAGACCCTTAGAACTCTTTGAACACATCCGAAGGAGTATGTATAGAAATTTCAATATTGAGAATTCTTTGGCCATAAATAAGTTTAATAGGTCAAATACCGGCTAATACTGGCTAATGAAACCTCAAAAGGAGAGTATGTATTCAAAGATAAAGTTCAAAGACCTTTTGGCCCGAAAAGAAGTACTAGAGGTCATACTTGAGTTACTGATGAAACATCAGAAGTCTTTGAATATTTATAGAAAGTTCAAAATTAAGAATTCTTTGTCAAGAAATGTGTTCAACAGGTCAAATATGGACTACTATCATTCTAATAAAACTTTAGTAGTATATGAGTATGTACATAAAGTTAAAGTTCAAAGACTCTTAGGCCATAAATATGTTCAAAATGTCATACTTGAACCACTGATGAATAATCTGAAGGAATCAATAAATATGTATAGAAATTTCAATATTGAGAACTCTTTGTCCAGAAATGCATTCAATAGGTCAAATGTGGACAACTGTTAGTCTAATAAAACTTTCAGAAGGAGTGTATGAGTTTGTATATAAAGTTGAAGTTCAAAGACCCTTAGGCCATAAATATGTTGAAAAAGTCATATTTGAACTACTGATGAAAAAAAGTATATGAGAATGTATAGAAATTTCGAGATGGAGAACTCTTTGGCCATAAATAAGTCCAGTAGGTCAAACACGGACGACTGTCTGGCTAATGAAACATCAAAAGGAAAGTATGTATTCAAAGTTAAAGTTCAAAGACCTTTTGACCGGAAAAGAAGTACTAGAGGTCATACTTGAGCTACTAATGAAACATCAGAAGAAGTCTTTGAATATTTATAGAAAGTTCAAAATGAAGTATTCTTTGTCAAGAAATGTGTACAATAGGTCAAATGTGGACTACTCTTAGTCTAATAAAACGGCAGGAGTATATGAGTATGTACATAAAGTTAAAGCTCAAAGACTCTTAGGCCATAAATATGTTCAAAATGTCATACTTGAACCACTGATGAAACATCCGAAGGATACAATGAGTATGTATAGAAATTTAAAGAATGAGGACTCTTTGGCCATATATAAGTTTAAATAAGATCAAATACGGCATACTGTTTGGCTAATGAAACATCAAAAGGAAAGTATGTATTCAAAGTTAAAAGACCCTTTGGCCCCTTGTGGACTACTCTCAGTCTAATAAAACTTCAGGAGTACATGAGTATGTACATAAAATGAAAATTTCTTAGATTTGTTATAATATTTAGCATTTTGCCATTGACTTGTGTTTTTAAATAGCCATTTTCTTTTGTTTTTTTGTTTGTTTTTGTTTTGTTGTTGCTTTCTTTTTAGTTAATAACTTTTGTATTTTGACAACATTTGTAATTACATGTATGTGTATATTCTCTTTCCCCATACGATAATTTTGTATTTTGCTGTTTTTTTGTCAATAAAATTGTTTTTTTTTTTTTTTTTCAAAAAGTCATATTTGAACTAGTGATGAAAAACCAAAAAAAGTATATGAGAATGTATAGAAATTTCAAGATTGAGAACTCTTTGGCCATAAAAAAAGTCCAATAGGTCAAACATGGACTACTATCTGGCTAATGAAACATCAAAAGGAGAGTATGTATTCAAAGTTAAAGTTCAAAGAGCTTTTGGACGGAAAAGAAGTACTAGAGGTCATACTTGAGCTACTGATGAAACATCAGAAGAAGTCTTTGAATATTTATAGAAAGTTCAAAATTAAGAATTCTTTGTCAAGAAATATGTTCAATAGGTCAAATATGGACTACTCTCAGTCTAATAAACTTAGGAGTAAATGAGTATGGACATAAAGTTAAAGTTCAAAGCCTCTTGGCCATAAATATGTTCAAAATGTCATACTTGAACCACTGATGAATAATCCGAAGAATCAATGACAATGTATAGAAATTTCAAGATTGAGAACTTTGGCAATAAAAAAAAGTTCAATAGGTCAAACACGGACTACTATCTGGCTAATGAAACATCAAAAGGAGAGTATGTATTCAAAGTTAAAGTTCAAAGACCTTTTGGCTGGAAATAAGTACTAGAGGTCATACTTGAGCTACTGATGAAACATCAAAATAAGTATTTGAATATTTATAGAAAGTTCAAAATTAAGGATTCTTTGTCAAGAAATGATTTCAATAGGTCAAATATGGACTACTCTCAGTCTAATAAAACTTCAGGAGTATATGAGTATGTACATAAAGTTGAAGTTCAAAGACTCTTATGCCATAACTATGTTTAAAAATGTCATACTTGAACCACTTATGAAACATCAGAAGGAATCAATGAGTGTGTATAGAAATTTCAAGATAGAGAACTCTTTGTCCAGAAATGCATTCAATAGGTCAAATATGGACAACTGTTAGTCTAATAAAACTTTCAGAAGGCTTGTATGAGTTTGTATATAAAGTTGAAGTTTTTAGGCCCTTAGGCCATAAACATGTTCAAAATGTCATACTTGAACCACTGATGAATAATCTGAAGGAATCAATGAGTGTGTATAGAAATTTCAAGATAGAGAACTCTTTGTCCAGAAATGCATTCAATAGGTCAAATGTGGACAACTGTTAGTCTAATAAAACTTTCAGAAGGCCTGTATGAGTTTGTATGTAAAGTTGAAGTTCAAAGACCCTTAGAACTCTTTGAACACATCCGAAGGAGTATGTATAGAAATTTCAATATTGAGAATTCTTTGGCCATAAATAAGTTTAATAGGTCAAATACCGGCTAATACTGGCTAATGAAACCTCAAAAGGAGAGTATGTATTCAAAGATAAAGTTCAAAGACCTTTTGGCCCGAAAAGAAGTACTAGAGGTCATACTTGAGTTACTGATGAAACATCAGAAGTCTTTGAATATTTATAGAAAGTTCAAAATTAAGAATTCTTTGTCAAGAAATGTGTTCAACAGGTCAAATATGGACTACTATCATTCTAATAAAACTTTAGTAGTATATGAGTATGTACATAAAGTTAAAGTTCAAAGACTCTTAGGCCATAAATATGTTCAAAATGTCATACTTGAACCACTGATGAATAATCTGAAGGAATCAATAAATATGTATAGAAATTTCAATATTGAGAACTCTTTGTCCAGAAATGCATTCAATAGGTCAAATGTGGACAACTGTTAGTCTAATAAAACTTTCAGAAGGAGTGTATGAGTTTGTATATAAAGTTGAAGTTCAAAGACCCTTAGGCCATAAATATGTTGAAAAAGTCATATTTGAACTACTGATGAAAAAAAGTATATGAGAATGTATAGAAATTTCGAGATGGAGAACTCTTTGGCCATAAATAAGTCCAGTAGGTCAAACACGGACGACTGTCTGGCTAATGAAACATCAAAAGGAAAGTATGTATTCAAAGTTAAAGTTCAAAGACCTTTTGACCGGAAAAGAAGTACTAGAGGTCATACTTGAGCTACTAATGAAACATCAGAAGAAGTCTTTGAATATTTATAGAAAGTTCAAAATGAAGTATTCTTTGTCAAGAAATGTGTACAATAGGTCAAATGTGGACTACTCTTAGTCTAATAAAACGGCAGGAGTATATGAGTATGTACATAAAGTTAAAGCTCAAAGACTCTTAGGCCATAAATATGTTCAAAATGTCATACTTGAACCACTGATGAAACATCCGAAGGATACAATGAGTATGTATAGAAATTTAAAGAATGAGGACTCTTTGGCCATATATAAGTTTAAATAAGATCAAATACGGCATACTGTTTGGCTAATGAAACATCAAAAGGAAAGTATGTATTCAAAGTTAAAAGACCCTTTGGCCCCTTGTGGACTACTCTCAGTCTAATAAAACTTCAGGAGTACATGAGTATGTACATAAAATGAAAATTTCTTAGATTTGTTATAATATTTAGCATTTTGCCATTGACTTGTGTTTTTAAATAGCCATTTTCTTTTGTTTTTTTGTTTGTTTTTGTTTTGTTGTTGCTTTCTTTTTAGTTAATAACTTTTGTATTTTGACAACATTTGTAATTACATGTATGTGTATATTCTCTTTCCCCATACGATAATTTTGTATTTTGCTGTTTTTTTGTCAATAAAATTTTTTTTTTTTTTTTTTCAAAAAGTCATATTTGAACTAGTGATGAAAAACCAAAAAAAGTATATGAGAATGTATAGAAATTTCAAGATTGAGAACTCTTTGGCCATAAAAAAAGTCCAATAGGTCAAACATGGACTACTATCTGGCTAATGAAACATCAAAAGGAGAGTATGTATTCAAAGTTAAAGTTCAAAGACCTTTTGGCTGGAAATAAGTACTAGAGGTCATACTTGAGCTACTGATGAAACATCAAAATAAGTATTTGAATATTTATAGAAAGTTCAAAATTAAGGATTCTTTGTCAAGAAATGATTTCAATAGGTCAAATATGGACTACTCTCAGTCTAATAAAACTTCAGGAGTATATGAGTATGTACATAAAGTTGAAGTTCAAAGACTCTTATGCCATAACTATGTTTAAAAATGTCATACTTGAACCACTTATGAAACATCAGAAGGAATCAATGAGTGTGTATAGAAATTTCAAGATAGAGAACTCTTTGTCCAGAAATGCATTCAATAGGTCAAATATGGACAACTGTTAGTCTAATAAAACTTTCAGAAGGCTTGTATGAGTTTGTATATAAAGTTGAAGTTTTTAGGCCCTTAGGCCATAAACATGTTCAAAATGTCATACTTGAACCACTGATGAATAATCTGAAGGAATCAATGAGTGTGTATAGAAATTTCAAGATAGAGAACTCTTTGTCCAGAAATGCATTCAATAGGTCAAATGTGGACAACTGTTAGTCTAATAAAACTTTCAGAAGGCTTGTATGAGTTTGTATGTAAAGTTGAAGTTCAAAGACCCTTAGAACTCTTTGAACACATCCGAAGGAGTATGTATAGAAATTTCAATATTGAGAATTCTTTGGCCATAAATAAGTTTAATAGGTCAAATACCGGCTAATACTGGCTAATGAAACCTCAAAAGGAGAGTATGTATTCAAAGATAAAGTTCAAAGACCTTTTGGCCCGAAAAGAAGTACTAGAGGTCATACTTGAGTTACTGATGAAACATCAGAAGTCTTTGAATATTTATAGAAAGTTCAAAATTAAGAATTCTTTGTCAAGAAATGTGTTCAACAGGTCAAATATGGACTACTATCATTCTAATAAAACTTTAGTAGTATATGAGTATGTACATAAAGTTAAAGTTCAAAGACTCTTAGGCCATAAATATGTTCAAAATGTCATACTTGAACCACTGATGAATAATCTGAAGGAATCAATAAATATGTATAGAAATTTCAATATTGAGAACTCTTTGTCCAGAAATGCATTCAATAGGTCAAATGTGGACAACTGTTAGTCTAATAAAACTTTCAGAAGGAGTGTATGAGTTTGTATATAAAGTTGAAGTTCAAAGACCCTTAGGCCATAAATATGTTGAAAAAGTCATATTTGAACTACTGATGAAAAAAAGTATATGAGAATGTATAGAAATTTCGAGATGGAGAACTCTTTGGCCATAAATAAGTCCAGTAGGTCAAACACGGACGACTGTCTGGCTAATGAAACATCAAAAGGAAAGTATGTATTCAAAGTTAAAGTTCAAAGACCTTTTGACCGGAAAAGAAGTACTAGAGGTCATACTTGAGCTACTAATGAAACATCAGAAGAAGTCTTTGAATATTTATAGAAAGTTCAAAATGAAGTATTCTTTGTCAAGAAATGTGTACAATAGGTCAAATGTGGACTACTCTTAGTCTAATAAAACGGCAGGAGTATATGAGTATGTACATAAAGTTAAAGCTCAAAGACTCTTAGGCCATAAATATGTTCAAAATGTCATACTTGAACCACTGATGAAACATCCGAAGGATACAATGAGTATGTATAGAAATTTAAAGAATGAGGACTCTTTGGCCATATATAAGTTTAAATAAGATCAAATACGGCATACTGTTTGGCTAATGAAACATCAAAAGGAAAGTATGTATTCAAAGTTAAAAGACCCTTTGGCCCCTTGTGGACTACTCTCAGTCTAATAAAACTTCAGGAGTACATGAGTATGTACATAAAATGAAAATTTCTTAGATTTGTTATAATATTTAGCATTTTGCCATTGACTTGTGTTTTTAAATAGCCATTTTCTTTTGTTTTTTTGTTTGTTTTTGTTTTGTTGTTGCTTTCTTTTTAGTTAATAACTTTTGTATTTTGACAACATTTGTAATTACATGTATGTGTATATTCTCTTTCCCCATACGATAATTTTGTATTTTGCTGTTTTTTTGTCAATAAAATTGTTTTTTTTTTTTTTTTTCAAAAAGTCATATTTGAACTAGTGATGAAAAACCAAAAAAAGTATATGAGAATGTATAGAAATTTCAAGATTGAGAACTCTTTGGCCATAAAAAAAGTCCAATAGGTCAAACATGGACTACTATCTGGCTAATGAAACATCAAAAGGAGAGTATGTATTCAAAGTTAAAGTTCAAAGAGCTTTTGGACGGAAAAGAAGTACTAGAGGTCATACTTGAGCTACTGATGAAACATCAGAAGAAGTCTTTGAATATTTATAGAAAGTTCAAAATTAAGAATTCTTTGTCAAGAAATATGTTCAATAGGTCAAATATGGACTACTCTCAGTCTAATAAACTTAGGAGTAAATGAGTATGGACATAAAGTTAAAGTTCAAAGCCTCTTGGCCATAAATATGTTCAAAATGTCATACTTGAACCACTGATGAATAATCCGAAGAATCAATGACAATGTATAGAAATTTCAAGATTGAGAACTTTGGCAATAAAAAAAAGTTCAATAGGTCAAACACGGACTACTATCTGGCTAATGAAACATCAAAAGGAGAGTATGTATTCAAAGTTAAAGTTCAAAGACCTTTTGGCTGGAAATAAGTACTAGAGGTCATACTTGAGCTACTGATGAAACATCAAAATAAGTATTTGAATATTTATAGAAAGTTCAAAATTAAGGATTCTTTGTCAAGAAATGATTTCAATAGGTCAAATATGGACTACTCTCAGTCTAATAAAACTTCAGGAGTATATGAGTATGTACATAAAGTTGAAGTTCAAAGACTCTTATGCCATAACTATGTTTAAAAATGTCATACTTGAACCACTTATGAAACATCAGAAGGAATCAATGAGTGTGTATAGAAATTTAAAGATAGAGAACTCTTTGTCCAGAAATGCATTCAATAGGTCAAATATGGACAACTGTTAGTCTAATAAAACTTTCAGAAGGCTTGTATGAGTTTGTATATAAAGTTGAAGTTTTTAGACCCTTAGGCCATAAACATGTTCAAAATGTCATACTTGAACCACTGATGAATAATCTGAAGGAATCAATGAGTGTGTATAGAAATTTCAAGATAGAGAACTCTTTGTCCAGAAATGCATTCAATAGGTCAAATGTGGAGTACTGTTAGTCTAATAAAACTTTCAGAAGGAGTGTATGAGTTTGTATATAAAGTTGAAGTTCAAAGACCCTTAGGCCATAAATATGTTGAAAAAGTCATATTTGAACTACTGATGAAAAAAAGTATATGAGAATGTATAGAAATTTCGAGATGGAGAACTCTTTGGCCATAAATAAGTCCAGTAGGTCAAACACGGACGACTGTCTGGCTAATGAAACATCAAAAGGAAAGTATGTATTCAAAGTTAAAGTTCAAAGACCTTTTGACCGGAAAAGAAGTACTAGAGGTCATACTTGAGCTACTAATGAAACATCAGAAGAAGTCTTTGAATATTTATAGAAAGTTCAAAATGAAGTATTCTTTGTCAAGAAATGTGTACAATAGGTCAAATGTGGACTACTCTTAGTCTAATAAAACGGCAGGAGTATATGAGTATGTACATAAAGTTAAAGCTCAAAGACTCTTAGGCCATAAATATGTTCAAAATGTCATACTTGAACCACTGATGAAACATCCGAAGGATACAATGAGTATGTATAGAAATTTAAAGAATGAGGACTCTTTGGCCATATATAAGTTTAAATAAGATCAAATACGGCATACTGTTTGGCTAATGAAACATCAAAAGGAAAGTATGTATTCAAAGTTAAAAGACCCTTTGGCCCCTTGTGGACTACTCTCAGTCTAATAAAACTTCAGGAGTACATGAGTATGTACATAAAATGAAAATTTCTTAGATTTGTTATAATATTTAGCATTTTGCCATTGACTTGTGTTTTTAAATAGCCATTTTCTTTTGTTTTTTTGTTTGTTTTTGTTTTGTTGTTGCTTTCTTTTTAGTTAATAACTTTTGTATTTTGACAACATTTGTAATTACATGTATGTGTATATTCTCTTTCCCCATACGATAATTTTGTATTTTGCTGTTTTTTTGTCAATAAATTTTTTTTTTTTTTTTTTTTCAAAAAGTCATATTTGAACTAGTGATGAAAAACCAAAAAAAGTATATGAGAATGTATAGAAATTTCAAGATTGAGAACTCTTTGGCCATAAAAAAAGTCCAATAGGTCAAACATGGACTACTATCTGGCTAATGAAACATCAAAAGGAGAGTATGTATTCAAAGTTAAAGTTCAAAGAGCTTTTGGACGGAAAAGAAGTACTAGAGGTCATACTTGAGCTACTGATGAAACATCAGAAGAAGTCTTTGAATATTTATAGAAAGTTCAAAATTAAGAATTCTTTGTCAAGAAATATGTTCAATAGGTCAAATATGGACTACTCTCAGTCTTATAAACTTAGGAGTAAATGAGTATGGACATAAAGTTAAAGTTCAAAGCCTCTTGGCCATAAATATGTTCAAAATGTCATACTTGAACCACTGATGAATAATCCGAAGAATCAATGACAATGTATAGAAATTTCAAGATTGAGAACTTTGGCAATAAAAAAAAGTTCAATAGGTCAAACACGGACTACTATCTGGCTAATGAAACATCAAAAGGAGAGTATGTATTCAAAGTTAAAGTTCAAAGACCTTTTGGCTGGAAATAAGTACTAGAGGTCATACTTGAGCTACTGATGAAACATCAAAATAAGTATTTGAATATTTATAGAAAGTTCAAAATTAAGGATTCTTTGTCAAGAAATGATTTCAATAGGTCAAATATGGACTACTCTCAGTCTAATAAAACTTCAGGAGTATATGAGTATGTACATAAAGTTGAAGTTCAAAGACTCTTATGCCATAACTATGTTTAAAAATGTCATACTTGAACCACTTATGAAACATCAGAAGGAATCAATGAGTGTGTATAGAAATTTCAAGATAGAGAACTCTTTGTCCAGAAATGCATTCAATAGGTCAAATATGGACAACTGTTAGTCTAATAAAACTTTCAGAAGGCTTGTATGAGTTTGTATATAAAGTTGAAGTTTTTAGACCCTTAGGCCATAAACATGTTCAAAATGTCATACTTGAACCACTGATGAATAATCTGAAGGAATCAATGAGTGTGTATAGAAATTTCAAGATAGAGAACTCTTTGTCCAGAAATGCATTCAATAGGTCAAATGTGGACAACTGTTAGTCTAATAAAACTTTCAGAAGGCTTGTATGAGTTTGTATGTAAAGTTGAAGTTCAAAGACCCTTAGAACTCTTTGAACACATCCGAAGGAGTATGTATAGAAATTTCAATATTGAGAATTCTTTGGCCATAAATAAGTTTAATAGGTCAAATACCGGCTAATACTGGCTAATGAAACCTCAAAAGGAGAGTATGTATTCAAAGATAAAGTTCAAAGACCTTTTGGCCCGAAAAGAAGTACTAGAGGTCATACTTGAGTTACTGATGAAACATCAGAAGTCTTTGAATATTTATAGAAAGTTCAAAATTAAGAATTCTTTGTCAAGAAATGTGTTCAACAGGTCAAATATGGACTACTATCATTCTAATAAAACTTTAGTAGTATATGAGTATGTACATAAAGTTAAAGTTCAAAGACTCTTAGGCCATAAATATGTTCAAAATGTCATACTTGAACCACTGATGAATAATCTGAAGGAATCAATAAATATGTATAGAAATTTCAATATTGAGAACTCTTTGTCCAGAAATGCATTCAATAGGTCAAATGTGGACAACTGTTAGTCTAATAAAACTTTCAGAAGGAGTGTATGAGTTTGTATATAAAGTTGAAGTTCAAAGACCCTTAGGCCATAAATATGTTGAAAAAGTCATATTTGAACTACTGATGAAAAAAAGTATATGAGAATGTATAGAAATTTCGAGATGGAGAACTCTTTGGCCATAAATAAGTCCAGTAGGTCAAACACGGACGACTGTCTGGCTAATGAAACATCAAAAGGAAAGTATGTATTCAAAGTTAAAGTTCAAAGACCTTTTGACCGGAAAAGAAGTACTAGAGGTCATACTTGAGCTACTAATGAAACATCAGAAGAAGTCTTTGAATATTTATAGAAAGTTCAAAATGAAGTATTCTTTGTCAAGAAATGTGTACAATAGGTAAAATGTGGACTACTCTTAGTCTAATAAAACGGCAGGAGTATATGAGTATGTACATAAAGTTAAAGCTCAAAGACTCTTAGGCCATAAATATGTTCAAAATGTCATACTTGAACCACTGATGAAACATCCGAAGGATACAATGAGTATCTATAGAAATTTAAAGAATGAGGACTCTTTGGCCATATATAAGTTTAAATAAGATCAAATACGGCATACTGTTTGGCTAATGAAACATCAAAAGGAAAGTATGTATTCAAAGTTAAAAGACCCTTTGGCCCCTTGTGGACTACTCTCAGTCTAATAAAACTTCAGGAGTACATGAGTATGTACATAAAATGAAAATTTCTTAGATTTGTTATAATATTTAGCATTTTGCCATTGACTTGTGTTTTTAAATAGCCATTTTCTTTTGTTTTTTTGTTTGTTTTTGTTTTGTTGTTGCTTTCTTTTTAGTTAATAACTTTTGTATTTTGACAACATTTGTAATTACATGTATGTGTATATTCTCTTTCCCCATACGATAATTTTGTATTTTGCTGTTTTTTTGTCAATACATTTTTTTTTTTTTTTTTCAAAAAGTCATATTTGAACTAGTGATGAAAAACCAAAAAAAGTATATGAGAATGTATAGAAATTTCAAGATTGAGAACTCTTTGGCCATAAAAAAAGTCCAATAGGTCAAACATGGACTACTATCTGGCTAATGAAACATCAAAAGGAGAGTATGTATTCAAAGTTAAAGTTCAAAGAGCTTTTGGACGGAAAAGAAGTACTAGAGGTCATACTTGAGCTACTGATGAAACATCAGAAGAAGTCTTTGAATATTTATAGAAAGTTCAAAATTAAGAATTCTTTGTCAAGATATGTGTTCAATAGGTCAAATATGGACTACTATCATTCTAATAAAACTTTAGTAGTATATGAGTATGTACATAAAGTTAAAGTTCAAAGACTCTTAGCTCATAAATATGTTCAAAATGTCATACTTGAACCACTGATGAATAAATACAAAGGAATCAGTGAGTATATATAGAAATTTCAAGATTGAGAACTCTTTGTCCAGAAATGCATTCAATAGGTCAAATGTGGAGTACTGTTAGTCTAATAAAACTTTCAGAAGGAATGTAGAGTTTGTATATAAAGTTGAAGTTCAAAGACCCTTAGGCCATAAATATGTTGAAAAAGTCATATTTGAACTACTGATGAAAAACCAGAAAATGTATATGAGAATGTATAGAAATTTCGAGATGGAGAACTCTTTGGCCATAAATAAGTCCAGTAGGTCAAACACGGACGACTGTCTGGCTAATGAAACATCAAAAGGAGAGTATGTATTCAAAGTTAAAGTTCAAAGACCTTTTGACCGGAAAAGAAGTACTAGAGATCATACTTGAGCTACTGATGAAACATTAGAAGAAGTCTTTGAATATTTATAGAAAGTTCAAAATTAAGGATTCTTTGTCAAGAAATGATTTCAATAGGTCAAATATGGACTACTCTCAGTCTAATAAAACTTCAGGAGTATATGAGTATGTACATAAAGTTGAAGTTCAAAGACTCTTAGGCCATAAATATGTTCCAAGTGTGTGCCGCTCCAAATGTTAACGTTATTATATTTAGCCTTTTGCCATTGACTTGTGTTTTTAAATAGCCACTTTCTTTTGTTTGTTTTTGTTTTGTTGTTGTTTTCGGTTTAGTTATTAACTTTTTATATTTTGACAACATTTGTAATCACATGTATGTGTATATTCTCTTTCCCCATACGAGAGTTTTGTATTTAGCTGTTTTTTTGTCAATAAAAAAAAAAAGAAAATATGTTCAAAAAGTCATACTTGAACCTCTGATGAATAATCCAAAGTAATCAATAAGTATGTATAGAAATTTCAAGATTGAGAACTCTTTGGCCATAAAAAAAGTCCAATATGTCAAACAACGACTACTATCTGGCTAATGATACATCAAAAGGAGAGTATGTTATTCAAAGTTAAAGTTCAAAGACCTTTTGGCTCGAAATAAGTACTAGAGGTCATACTTGAGCTGCTGATGAAACTTAAGAAGTCTTTGAATATTTTTAGAAAGTTCAAAATTAAGTATTCTTTGTCAAGAAATGTGTTCAAAAGGTCAAATATGGACTACTCTCAGTCTAATATAACTTCAGGAGTATATGAGTATGTACATAAAGTTAAATTTCAAAGACTCTTAGGCCATAAATATGTTCCTAGTGTGTGCCGCTCCAAATGTTAACGTTATTATATTTAGCCTTTTGCCATTGACTTATGTTTTTAAATATCCACTTTCTTTTGTTTTTTTATTTGTTTTTGTTTTGTTGTTGTTGTTTTCTGTTTAGTTATTAACTTTTGTATTTTGACAACATTTGTAATTACATGTATATGTATAATCTCTTTCCCCATACGAGAGATTTGTATTTTGTTGTTTTTTTGTCAATAAAAAAAATAAAAAATATGTTCAAAAAGTCATACTTGAACCTCTGATGAATAATCCAAAGGAATCAATAATTATGTATAGAAATTTCAAGATTGAGAACTCTTTTTTCCATAAATAAATTCAATAGGTCAAATATGGACTACTGTCTGGCTAATGAAACATCAAAAGGAGAGTATGTATTCAAAGTTAAAGTTCAAAGACCTTTTGACCGGAAAAGAAGTACTAGAGATCATACTTGAGCTACTGATGAAACATTAGAAGAAGTCTTTGAATATTTATAGAAAGTTCAAAATTAAGGATTCTTTGTCAAGAAATGATTTCAATAGGTCAAATATGGACTACTCTCAGTCTAATAAAACTTCAGGAGTATATGAGTATGTACATAAAGTTGAAGTTCAAAGACTCTTAGGCCATAAATATGTTCCAAGTGTGTGCCACTCCAAATGTTAACGTTATTATATTTAGCCTTTTGCCATTGACTTGTGTTTTTAAATAGCCACTTTCTTTTGTTTGCTTTTGTTTTGTTGTTGTTTTCGGTTTAGTTATTAACTTTTTATATTTTGACAACATTGGTAATCACATGTATGTGTATATACTCTTTCCCCATACGAGAGTTTTGTATTTAGCTGTTTTTTTGTCAATAAAAAAAAAAAGAAAATATGTTCAAAAAGTCATACTTGAACCTCTGATGAATAATCAAAAGTAATCAATAAGTATGTATAGAAATTTCAAGATTGAGAACTCTTTGGCCATAAAAAAAGTCCAATATGTCAAACAACGACTACTATCTGGCTAATGATACATCAAAAGGAGAGTATGTTATTCAAAGTTAAAGTTCAAAGACCTTTTGGCTCGAAATAAGTACTAGAGGTCATACTTGAGCTGCTGATGAAACTTAAGAAGTCTTTGAATATTTTTAGAAAGTTCAAAATTAAGTATTCTTTGTCAAGAAATGTGTTCAAAAGGTCAAATATGGACTACTCTCAGTCTAATATAACTTCAGGAGTATATGAGTATGTACATAAAGTTAAATTTCAAAGACTCTTAGGCCATAAATATGTTCCTAGTGTGTGCCGCTCCAAATGTTAACGTTATTATATTTAGCCTTTTGCCATTGACTTATGTTTTTAAATATCCACTTTCTTTTGTTTTTTATTTGTTTTTGTTTTGTTGTTGTTGTTTTCTGTTTAGTTATTAACTTTTGTATTTTGACAACATTTGTAATTACATGTATGTGTATAATCTCTTTCCCCATACGAGAGATTTGTATTTTGTTGTTTTTTTGTCAATAAAAAAAATAAAAAATATGTTCAAAAAGTCATACTTGAACCTCTGATGAATAATCCAAAGGAATCAATAATTATGTATAGAAATTTCAAGATTGAGAACTCTTTTTTCCATAAATAAATTCAATAGGTCAAATATGGACTACTGTCTGGCTAATGAAACCTCAAAAGGAGAGTATGTATTCAAAGTTAAAGTTCAAAGAGCTTTTGGACGGAAAAGAAGTACTAGAGGTCATACTTGAGCTACTGATGAAACATCAGAAGAAGTCTTTGAATATAAATAGAAAGTTCAAAATTAAGAATTCTTTGTCAAGAAATATGTTCAATAGGTCAAATATGGACTACTCTCAGTCTAATAAAACTTAGGAGTAAATGAGTATGGACATAAAGTTAAAGTTCAAAGCCTGTTGGCCATAAATATGTTCAAAATGTCATACTTGAACCACTGATGAATAATCCGAAGGAATCAATGAGAATGTATAGAAATTTCAAGATTGAGAACTCTTTGTCCAGAAACGCATTCAATAGGTCAAATGTGAACTACTGTTGGTCTAATAAAACTTTCAGAATGAGTGTATGAGTATGTACATACATTTAAAGTTCAAAGACTCTTAGGCCATAAATATGTTCCTAGTGTGTGCCGCTCCAAATGTTAACGTTATTATATTTAGCCTTTTGCCATTGACTTGTGTTTTTAAATAGCCACTTTCTTGTGTTTTTTTGTTTGTTTTTGATTTGTTGTTGTTTTTCTGTTTAGTTATTAACTTTTGTATTTTGACAACATTTGTAATTACATATATGTGCATATTCTCTTTCCCCATACGAGAGTTTTGTATTTAGCTGTTTTTTTGTCAATAAAAAAAAATAAAAAAATAAAAAAATATGTTCAAAAAGTCATACTTGAACCTCTGAATAATCCAAAGTAATCAATAAGTATGTATAGAAAATTCAAGATTGAGAACTCTTTGGCCATAAAAAAAGTCCAATATGTCAAACAACGACTACTATCTGGCTAATGATACATCAAAAGGAGAGTATGTATTCAAATTTAAAGTTCAAAGACCTTTTGGCTGTAAATAAGTACTAGATGTCATACTTGAGCTACTGATGAAACTTAAGAAGTCTTTGAATATTTATAGAAAGTTCAAAATGAAGTATTCTTTGTCAAGAAATGTGTTCCAAAGTTCAAATATGGACTACTCTCAGTCTAATATAACTTCAGGAGTATATGAGTATGTACATAAAGTTAAAGTTCAAAGACTCTTAGGCCATAAATATGTTCCTAGTGTGTGCCGCTCCAAATGTTAACGTTATTATATTTAGCCTTTTGCCATTGACTTGCCATCTGTTTAGTTATTAACTTTTGTATTTTGACAACATTTGTAATTACATGTATGTGTATAATCTCTTTCCCCATACGAGAGATTTGTATTTTGTTGTTTTTTTGTCAATACAAAAAAATTAAAATATGATCAAAAAGTTATACTTGAACCTCTGATGAATAATCCAAAGGAATCAATAATTATGTATAGAAATTTCAACATTGAGAACTCTTTGGCCATAAATAAATTCAATAGGTCAAATATGGACTACTGTCTGGTTAATGAAACCTCAAAAGGAGAGTATGGATTCAAAGTTAAAGTTCAAAGAGCTTTTGGACGGAAAAGAAGTACTAGAGGTCATACTTGAGCTACTGATGAAACATCAAAAGAAGTCTTTGAATATTTATAAAAAGTTCAAAATTAAGAATTCTTTGTCAAGAAATGTGTACAATAGGTCAAATGTGGACTACTCTCAGTCTAATAAAACTTTCAGAAGGCTTGTATGAGTTTGTATATAAAGTTGAAGTTTAAAGACCCTTAGGCCATAAACATGTTCAAAATGTCATACTTGAACCACTGATGAATAATCTGAAGGAATCAATAAGTATGTATAGAAATTTCAATATTGAGAACTTTGTCCAGAAATGCATTCAATAGGTCAAATGTGGACAACTGTTAGTCTAATAAAACTTTCAGAAGGCTTGTATGAGTTTGTATATAAAGTTGAAGTTCAAAGACCCTTAGAACTCTTTGAACACATCCAAAGGAGTATGTATAGAAATTTCAATATTGACAACTCTGTGGCCATAAATAAGTTTAATAGGTCAAATACCAACTACTGTCTGGCTAATGCAACCGCAAAAGGAGAGTATGTATTCAAAGTTAAAGTTCAAAGATCTTTTGGCCGGAAAAGAAGTACTACTTGAGCTACTGATGAAACATCAGAAGAAGTCTTTGAATATTTATAGAAAGTTCAAAATTAAGAATTCTTTGTCAAGAAATATGTTCAATAGGTCAAATATGGACTACTCTCAGTGTAATAAACTTAGGAGTAAATGAGTATGGACATAAAGTTAAAGTTCAAAGCCTCTTGGCCATAAATATGTTCAAAATGTCATACTTGAACCACTGATGAATAATCCGAAGGAATCAATGACAATGTATAGACATTTCAAGATTGAGAACTTTGGCAATAAAAAAAGTCCATTAGGTCAAACACGGACTACTATCTGGCTAATGAAACATCAAAAGGAGAGTATGTATTCAAAGTTAAAGTTCAAAGACCTTTTGGCTGGAAATAAGTACTAGAGGTCATACTTGAGCTACTGATGAAACATCAGAAGAAGTCTTTGAATATTTATAGAAAGTTCAAAATTAAGAATTCTTTGTCAAGAAATGTGTTCAATAGGTCAAATATGGACTACTATCATTCTAATAAAACTTTAGTAGTATATGAGTATGTACATAAAGTTAAAGTTCAAAGACTCTTAGCCCATAAATATGTTCAAAATGTCATACTTGAACCACTGATGAATAAATACGAAGGAATCAATGAGTATATATAGAAATTTCAAGATTGAGAACTCTTTGTCCAGAAATGCATTTAATAGGTCAAATGTGGAGTACTGTTAGTCTAATAAAACTTTCAGAAGTAGTGTAGAGTTTGTATATACAGTTGAAGTTCAAAGACCCTAAGGCCATAAATATGTTGAAAAAGTCATATTTGAAATACTGATGAAAAACCAGAAAAAGTATATGAGAATGTATAGAAATTTCGAGATGGAGAACTCTTTGGCCATAAATAAGTCCAGTAGGTCAAACACGGACGACTGTCTGGCTAATGAAACATCAAAAGGAGAGTATGTATTCAAAGTTAAAGTTCAAAGACCTTTTGAACGGAAAAGAAGTACTAGATGTCATGCTTGAGCTACTGATGAAACTTAAGAAGTCTTTGAATATTTATAGAAAGTTCAAAATTAAGGATTGTTTGTCAAGAAATGTGTTCAAAAGTTCAAATATGGACTACTCTCAGTCTTATATAACTTCAGGAGTATATGAGTATGTACATAAAGTCAAAGTTCAAAGACTCTTAGGCCATAAATATGTTCCTAGTGTGTGCCACTCCAAATGTTAACGTTATTATATTTAGCCTTTTGCCATTGACTTGCCATCTGTTTAGTTATTAACTTTTGTATTTTGACAACATTTGTAATTACATGTATGTGTATAATCTCTTTCCCCATACGAGAGATTTGTATTTTGTTGTTTTTTTGTCAATAAAAAAAATAAAAATATGTTCAAAAAGTCATACTTGAATCTCTGATGAATAATCCAAAGGAATCAATAATTATGTAAAGAAATTTCAAAATTGAGAACTCTTTGGCCATAAATAAATTCAATAGGTCAAATATGGACTACTGTCTGGCTAATGAAACCTCAAAAGGAAAGTATGGATTCAAAGTTAAAGTTCAAAGAGCTTTTGGATGGAAAAGAAGTACTAGAGGTCATACTTGAGCGACTGATGAAACATCAGAAGAAGTCTTTGAATATTTATAGAAAGTTCAAAATTATGCACTGAAGAGATAACATTGCACAAACGTGTGCATTGAAGACATAACATTGCTTTTGCATTGCATTGCACACACGATCTAACACTGTGCATTGAAGAATAACATATACGCCATACACTTGTTCATTGCAATGCATAATTAAGTAACTCAGTTCCGATGTGCATTGAAAAGATAACATATAAGCTATGCACTTGTTCATTGCAATGCATGAATAAGTAACTAATTTCCGATGAACATTGAAGTGAAAACATATTTGCTATTGCATGTCATTGCACACACGATCTAACGCTGTGCATTGAAGAAAAACATATACGCTATGCAATGTTTTCATTGCAATATATACGAATTATATCAATCGAATGTGTATTGAAGAGATAACATTGCTGTTGCTTTGCATTGCACAAGCGTTCTAACACTGTGCATTGAAGAATAACATATACGTTATGCACTTGTTCATTGCAATTCATTAATAAGTAACTATTTTCTGATGTGCATTGAAGAGATAACATAAGCTATGCACTTGTTCATTGCAATGCATAAATAATAAGTAACTAATTTCCGATGTGCATTGAAGAGATAACATATTTGCTATTGCATTGCATTGCACACACAATCTAACGCTGTGCATTGAAGAATAACCTATAAGCTATGCACTTGTTGCATTGCAATGCATACGAACTAACTTAATCGGATGTGCATTGAAGACATAACGTTGTTTTTGCATTGGATGGCACGAACGTTTTAAAACTATGCATTGAAGAATAACATATAAATTATGCACTGGTTCATTGCAATGCATAAATAAGTAACTCATTTTCGATGTGCATTGAAGAGAAAACATATTTGCTATTGCATGTCATTGCACACACGATCTAACGTTGTGTACTGAAAAGATAGCATTGCTGTTGCATTGCATTGCACAAGCGTTCTAACACTGTGCATTGAAGAATAACATATATGCTATGCACTTGTTCATTGCAATGCATAAATAACTCATTTCCGATGTGCATTGAAGAGATTGCATATTTGCTATTGCATTGCATTGCTATGCACTTGTTGCATTGCAATGCATACGAACTAACTTAATCGGATGTGCATTGAAGACATAACGTTGCTGTTGCATTGCATTGCACAAGCGTTCTAACACTGTGCATTGAAGAATAACATATATGCTATGCATAATGTTCATTGCAATGCATAAATAACTCATTTCCGATGTGCATTGAAGAGATTGCATATTTGCTATTGCATTGCATTGCACACACAATCTAACTCTGTGCATTGAAGAATAAATATGTTATGCATCATTGCAACGCATGAATAAGTAACTCATTTCCTATGTGCATTTAAGAGATAACATAAGCTATGCACTTGTTGCATTGCAATGCATATACGAACTAACTTAATCGGATGTGCACTGAAGAGATAACATTGCACAAACGTGTGCATTGAAGACATAACATTGCTTTTGCATTGCATTGCACACACGATCTAACACTGTGCATTGAAGAGATAACATAAGCTATGCACTTGTTGCATTGCAATGCATATACGAACTAACTTAATCGGATGTGCACTGAAGAGATAACATTGCACAAACGTGTGCATTGAAGACATAACATTGCTTTTGCATTGCATTGCACACACGATCTAACACTGTGCATTGAAGAATAACATATACGCCATACACTTGTTCATTGCAATGCATAATTAAGTAACTCAGTTCCGATGTGCATTGAAAAGATAACATATAAGCTATGCACTTGTACATTGCAATGCATGAATAAGTAACTAATTTCCGATGAGCATTGAAGAGAAAACATATTTGCTATTGCATTTCATTGCACACGTTCTAACGCTGTGCATTGAAGATACATAGAAGCTATGCACTTTTGTTGCATTGCAATGCATACGAACTAATTTAATCGAAAGTGCATTGAAGACATAACATTGCTTTTGCATTGCACTTGTCAATTGCAATGCATAAATGTAACTAATTTTCGATGTGCATTGAAGAGATAACATTTGCTATTGCATTGCATTGCACACACGTTCTAACGCTGTGCATTGAAGATTAACCTATAAGCTATGCACTTGTTGCATTGCAATGCATACGAAATGCATACGAACTAACTTAATCGGATGTGCATTGAAGACATAACGTTGCTTTTGCATTGGATGGCACGAACGTTTGAAAACTATGCATTGAAGAATAACAATTATGCACTTGTTCATTGCAATGCATTAATAAGTAACTATTTTCTGATGTGCATTGAAGAGATTGCATATTTGCTATTGCATTGCATTGCATTGCACACACAATCTAACTCTGTGCACTGAAGAATAACATAGAAGCTTTGCACTTGTTGCATTGCAATGCAAACGAACTAACTCAATCGGATGTGCACTGAAGACATAACATTGCTGTTGCATAGCATTGCAAAAACATTCTGTGTATTGAAGAGATAACATTGCTGTTGGATCGCATTGCAAAAGCGTTCTAGAAGCGATAACATTGCTGTTGCGTTGCATTGCATAAACGATGTGCATTGAAGAATAACAAAGAAGCTATGCACTTGTTCATTGCAATGCATAAATAAGTAACTAATTTCCGATGTGCATTGAAGACATAACATTGCTTTGCATTGCATTGAACAAACGTTCTGTGCATTGAAGAATAACATAGAAGCTTTGCACTTGTTTCAATGCAATGCATACAAACTAACTCAATCGGATGTGCATTGAAGACAACATTGCTTTGGCATTGGATGACACGAATGTTTGAACACTATGCATTGAGGAATAACATATAAGTTATATACTTGTTCATTGCAATTCATAAGTAACTACAGTTATTCCGTTGTGCTTTGCGTGCATTGAGAAAAAAACATACATGCATTGCATATAAGATCAAACAATCCCTTTTTTGCATTCTTCACGCAGATTTATTTATCGCTTTGGATATCACAACAATGCATGCTTTTGCATTCCATTTTTATACAACATGACCTATTGAATATAAATGTACGTTTATATACACACACAAACATTCCCTTTGATGTGAACATATTTTTGACAAAGAATCCTCAATATTAAACTTTCTCTACATACTCATAGACTCTCTTTAAAGTTTTGATTAGTTCATTTTTGACTTATTGAATATATTTGGACAAAGGTCCACAATATTGAACAACTCGGACTCCTTTTGAGGTTTCATTAGGCATACAGTAGTCCATATTTGACCTATTGAACAGATTTTTGGCCAAAGAGTTCGCAAACGTTAACAAACATGCATTCAAGCATTCCATCAACCAGAAAATTGTCCATAATTGATTACTGAACGTCATTCTGAACATTTCATATTTCACCTGCTTTTCATCAAACACCTGCTGTTTCATCAGCCATGTACTGGTCCATATTTGATTACTGAACATATATCTTAGCCGTAGATCCTATGACCTTTCTATGCATGCTCATTAATGTTTCATTCGTAGTTCAAGTATACATTTTTGAATATATTTCTGGCCAGTCACTGAACTTTACATCCAAGCTCATAGACTCCTTTTGATGTTTCATTAGCCACACAGTAGTCAGAATTTGACTATTAAATACATTTTTGTGACAAAGAGTCCTCACTATTGAACTTTTTATACACACTTTTAGAATTCTTCTGATTTTTCATCAGTAGTATGCCTTTTTAAATACAATGTCTTTGTACTTTAACTTTATTAGTTAGTGGTGCTTGCGAAGCAAGGCATCACTATTGTTATTCTCCATACTCATTATAATTATTCCACACAAAAGTTTGGCGCGTATCTCCTCCCACACCGTTTTTCATAGACCCATTAATGAGGTGTCAAAACATTGTGCTATTTCTTTTCTAATGGTTCGGGGTTACGATGGGGCAAAAAAAGCTATACACTTGTTACGCAAAAAAGTAGCCAAAAAAATCCCATAGACTTAACATTGCGACAATTTTTAACGCGTCATAACTCCGAATGAGGATTTCGTAGAAACTCGTGGGTTACCACATTTGAAGAGGCTGAATTAAGAATTCTTTGTCAAGAAATGTGTTCAATAGGTCAAATATGGACTACTCTCAGTCTAATAAAATTTAGGAGTATATGAGTATGGACATAAAGTTAAAGTTCAAAGAGTATAAGGCCATAAATATGTTCAAAAAGTCATATTTGAATCACTGGTGAAACTTCAGAAGTCTTTGAATATTTATAAAAAGTTCAAAATTAAGTGTTCTTTGTCATGAAATGTGTCAATAGGTAAAATATGGACTACTCTTAAGCCTAATAAAACTTTAGTAGTATATGAGTATGTACATAAAGTTAAAGTTCAAAGAGTATAAGGCCATAAATATGTTCAAAAAGTCATATTTGAATCACTGGTGAAACTTCAGAAGTCTTTGAATATTTATAAAAAGTTCAAAATTAAGTGTTCTTTGTCATGAAATGTGTCAATAGGTAAAATATGGACTACTCTAAGTCTAATAAAACTTTAGTAGTATATGAGTATGTACATAAAGTTAAAGTTCAAAGACTCTTGGCCATAAATATGTTCAAAATGTCATACTTGAACCACTGATGAATAAATACGAAGGAATCAATGAGTATATATAGAAAATTCAAGATTGAGAACTCTTTGTCCAGAAATGCATTCAATAGGTCAAATGTGGAGTACTGTTAGTCTAATAAAACTTTCAGAAGGAGTGTAGAGTTTGTATATAAAGTTGAAGTGCAAAGGCCCTTAGGCCATAAATATGTTGAAAAAGTCATATTTGAACTACTGATGAAAAACCAGAAAAAGTATATGAGAATGTATAGAAATTTCAAGATTAAGAACTCTTTGGCCATAGTTAAGTTTAATAGGTCAAATACCAACTACTGTCTGGCTAATGAAACCTCTAAAGGAGAGTATTTATTCAAAGTTAAAATTCAAAGACCTTTTGGCCGGAAAATAACTACTAGAGGTCTTACTTGAGCTACTGATGAAACATCAAAAGAAGTCTTTGAATATTTATAGAAAGTTAAAAATTCAAGATTCTTTGTCAAGAAATGAGTTCAATAGGTCAATATGGACTACTCTCAGTCTAATAAAACTTCAGGAGTATATGAGTATGTACATGAAGTTGAAGTTCAAAGACTCTTGGCCATATATATGTTCAAAATGTCATACTTGAACCACTGATGAATAATCCGAAGGAATCAATGACAATGTATAGAAATTTCAAGATTGAGAACTTTGGCAATAAAAAAAGTCCAATAGGTCAAACACGGACTACTATCTGGCTAATGAAACATCAAAAAGAGAGTATGTATTCAAAGTTAAAGTTCAAAGACCTTTTGGCTGGAAATAAGTACTAGAGGTCATACTTGAGCTACTGATGAAACATCAAAATAAGTATTTGAATATTTATAGAAAGTTCAAAATTAAGGATTCTTTGTCAAGAAATGATTTCAATAGGTCAAATATGGACTACCCTCAGTCTAATAAAACTTCAGGAGTATATGAGTATGTACATAAAGTTGAAGTTCAAAGACTCTTATGCCATAACTATGGCTAAAAATGTCATACTTGAACCACTTATGAAACATCAGAAGGAATCAATGAGTGTGTATAGAAATTTCAAGATAGAGAACTCTTTGTCCAGAAATGCATTCAATAGGTCAAATGTGGACAACTGTTAGTCTAATAAAACTTTCAGAAGGCTTGTATGAGTTTGTATGTAAAGTTGAAGTTCAAAGACCCTTAGGCCATAAACATGTTCAAAATGTCATACTTGAACCACTGATGAATAATCTGAAGGAATCAATGAGTGTGTATAGAAATTTCAAGATAGAGAACTCTTTGTCCAGAAATGCATTCAATAGGTCAAATGTGGACAACTGTTAGTCTAATAAAACTTTCAGAAGGCTTGTATGAGTTTGTATGTAAAGTTGAAGTTCAAAGACCCTTAGAACTCTTTGAACACATCCGAAGGAGTATGTATAGAAATTTCAATATTGAGAATTCTTTGGCCATAAATAAGTTTAATAGGTCAAATACCGGCTAATACTGGCTAATGAAACCTCAAAAGGAGAGTATGTATTCAAAGATAAAGTTCAAAGACCTTTTGGCCCGAAAAGAAGTACTAGAGGTCATACTTGAGTTACTGATGAAACATCAGAAGTCTTTGAATATTTATAGAAAGTTCAAAATTAAGAATTCTTTGTCAAGAAATGTGTTCAACAGGTCAAATATGGACTACTATCATTCTAATAAAACTTTAGTAGTATATGAGTATGTACATAAAGTTAAAGTTCAAAGACTCTTAGGCCATAAATATGTTCAAAATGTCATACTTGAACCACTGATGAATAATCTGAAGGAATCAATAAATATGTATAGAAATTTCAATATTGAGAACTCTTTGTCCAGAAATGCATTCAATAGGTCAAATGTGGACAACTGTTAGTCTAATAAAACTTTCAGAAGGCTTGTATGAGTTTGTATGTAAAGTTGAAGTTCAAAGACCCTTAGGCCATAAACATGTTCAAAATGTCATACTTGAACCACTGATGAATAATCTGAAGGAATCAATGAGTGTGTATAGAAATTTCAAGATAGAGAACTCTTTGTCCAGAAATGCATTCAATAGGTCAAATGTGGACAACTGTTAGTCTAATAAAACTTTCAGAAGGCTTGTATGAGTTTGTATGTAAAGTTGAAGTTCAAAGACCCTTAGAACTCTTTGAACACATCCGAAGGAGTATGTATAGAAATTTCAATATTGAGAATTCTTTGGCCATAAATAAGTTTAATAGGTCAAATACCGGCTAATACTGGCTAATGAAACCTCAAAAGGAGAGTATGTATTCAAAGATAAAGTTCAAAGACCTTTTGGCCCGAAAAGAAGTACTAGAGGTCATACTTGAGTTACTGATGAAACATCAGAAGTCTTTGAATATTTATAGAAAGTTCAAAATTAAGAATTCTTTGTCAAGAAATGTGTTCAACAGGTCAAATATGGACTACTATCATTCTAATAAAACTTTAGTAGTATATGAGTATGTACATAAAGTTAAAGTTCAAAGACTCTTAGGCCATAAATATGTTCAAAATGTCATACTTGAACCACTGATGAATAATCTGAAGGAATCAATAAATATGTATAGAAATTTCAATATTGAGAACTCTTTGTCCAGAAATGCATTCAATAGGTCAAATGTGGACAACTGTTAGTCTAATAAAACTTTCAGAAGGAGTGTATGAGTTTGTATATAAAGTTGAAGTTCAAAGACCCTTAGGCCATAAATATGTTGAAAAAGTCATATTTGAACTACTGATGAAAAAAAGTATATGAGAATGTATAGAAATTTCGAGATGGAGAACTCTTTGGCCATAAATAAGTCCAGTAGGTCAAACACGGACGACTGTCTGGCTAATGAAACATCAAAAGAAAAGTATGTATTCAAAGTTAAAGTTCAAAGACCTTTTGACCGGAAAAGAAGTACTAGAGGTCATACTTGAGCTACTAATGAAACATCAGAAGAAGTCTTTGAATATTTATAGAAAGTTCAAAATGAAGTATTCTTTGTCAAGAAATGTGTACAATAGGTCAAATGTGGACTACTCTTAGTCTAATAAAACGGCAGGAGTATATGAGTATGTACATAAAGTTAAAGCTCAAAGACTCTTAGGCCATAAATATGTTCAAAATGTCATACTTGAACCACTGATGAAACATCCGAAGGATACAATGAGTATGTATAGAAATTTAAAGAATGAGGACTCTTTGGCCATATATAAGTTTAAATAAGATCAAATACGGCATACTGTTTGGCTAATGAAACATCAAAAGGAAAGTATGTATTCAAAGTTAAAAGACCCTTTGGCCCCTTGTGGACTACTCTCAGTCTAATAAAACTTCAGGAGTACATGAGTATGTACATAAAATGAAAATTTCTTAGATTTGTTATAATATTTAGCATTTTGCCATTGACTTGTGTTTTTAAATAGCCATTTTCTTTTGTTTTTTTGTTTGTTTTTGTTTTGTTGTTGCTTTCTTTTTAGTTAATAACTTTTGTATTTTGACAACATTTGTAATTACATGTATGTGTATATTCTCTTTCCCCATACGATAATTTTGTATTTTGCTGTTTTTTTGTCAATAAATTTTTTTTTTTTTTTTTTCAAAAAGTCATATTTGAACTAGTGATGAAAAACCAAAAAAAGTATATGAGAATGTATAGAAATTTCAAGATTGAGAACTCTTTGGCCATAAAAAAAGTCCAATAGGTCAAACATGGACTACTATCTGGCTAATGAAACATCAAAAGGAGAGTATGTATTCAAAGTTAAAGTTCAAAGAGCTTTTGGACGGAAAAGAAGTACTAGAGGTCATACTTGAGCTACTGATGAAACATCAGAAGAAGTCTTTGAATATTTATAGAAAGTTCAAAATTAAGAATTCTTTGTCAAGAAATATGTTCAATAGGTCAAATATGGACTACTCTCAGTCTAATAAACTTAGGAGTAAATGAGTATGGACATAAAGTTAAAGTTCAAAGCCTCTTGGCCATAAATATGTTCAAAATGTCATACTTGAACCACTGATGAATAATCCGAAGAATCAATGACAATGTATAGAAATTTCAAGATTGAGAACTTTGGCAATAAAAAAAAGTTCAATAGGTCAAACACGGACTACTATCTGGCTAATGAAACATCAAAAGGAGAGTATGTATTCAAAGTTAAAGTTCAAAGACCTTTTGGCTGGAAATAAGTTCTAGAGGTCATACTTGAGCTACTGATGAAACATCAAAATAAGTATTTGAATATTTATAGAAAGTTCAAAATTAAGGATTCTTTGTCAAGAAATGATTTCAATAGGTCAAATATGGACTACTCTCAGTCTAATAAAACTTCAGGAGTATATGAGTATGTACATAAAGTTGAAGTTCAAAGACTCTTATGCCATAACTATGTTTAAAAATGTCATACTTGAACCACTTATGAAACATCAGAAGGAATCAATGAGTGTGTATAGAAATTTCAAGATAGAGAACTCTTTGTCCAGAAATGCATTCAATAGGTGAAATATGGACAACTGTTAGTCTAATAAAACTTTCAGAAGGCTTGTATGAGTTTGTATATAAAGTTGAAGTTTTTAGACCCTTAGGCCATAAACATGTTCAAAATGTCATACTTGAACCACTGATGAATAATCTGAAGGAATCAATGAGTGTGTATAGAAATTTCAAGATAGAGAACTCTTTGTCCAGAAATGCATTCAATAGGTCAAATGTGGAGTACTGTTAGTCTAATAAAACTTTCAGAAGGAGTGTATGAGTTTGTATATAAAGTTGAAGTTCAAAGACCCTTAGGCCATAAATATGTTGAAAAAGTCATATTTGAACTACTGATGAAAAAAAGTATATGAGAATGTATAGAAATTTCGAGATGGAGAATTCTTTGGCCATAAATAAGTCCAGTAGGTCAAACACGGACGACTGTCTGGCTAATGAAACATCAAAAGGAAAGTATGTATTCAAAGTTAAAGTTCAAAGACCTTTTGACCGGAAAAGAAGTACTAGAGGTCATACTTGAGCTACTAATGAAACATCAGAAGAAGTCTTTGAATATTTATAGAAAGTTCAAAATGAAGTATTCTTTGTCAAGAAATGTGTACAATAGGTCAAATGTGGACTACTCTTAGTCTAATAAAACGGCAGGAGTATATGAGTATGTACATAAAGTTAAAGCTCAAAGACTCTTAGGCCATAAATATGTTCAAAATGTCATACTTGAACCACTGATGAAACATCCGAAGGATACAATGAGTATGTATAGAAATTTAAAGAATGAGGACTCTTTGGCCATATATAAGTTTAAATAAGATCAAATACGGCATACTGTTTGGCTAATGAAACATCAAAAGGAAAGTATGTATTCAAAGTTAAAAGACCCTTTGGCCCCTTGTGGACTACTCTCAGTCTAATAAAACTTCAGGAGTACATGAGTATGTACATAAAATGAAAATTTCTTAGATTTGTTATAATATTTAGCATTTTGCCATTGACTTGTGTTTTTAAATAGCCATTTTCTTTTGTTTTTTTGTTTGTTTTTGTTTTGGTGTTGCTTTCTTTTTCGATAATAACTTTTGTATTTTGACAACATTTGTAATTACATGTATGTGTATATTCTCTTTCCCCATACGATAATTTTGTATTTTGCTGTTTTTTTGTCAATAAATTTTTTTTTTTTTTTTTCAAAAAGTCATATTTGAACTAGTGATGAAAAACCAAAAAAAGTATATGAGAATGTATAGAAATTTCAAGATTGAGAACTCTTTGGCCATAAAAAAAGTCCAATAGGTCAAACATGGACTACTATCTGGCTAATGAAACATCAAAAGGAGAGTATGTATTCAAAGTTAAAGTTCAAAGAGCTTTTGGACGGAAAAGAAGTACTAGAGGTCATACTTGAGCTACTGATGAAACATCAGAAGAAGTCTTTGAATATTTATAGAAAGTTCAAAATTAAGAATTCTTTGTCAAGAAATATGTTCAATAGGTCAAATATGGACTACTCTCAGTCTAATAAACTTAGGAGTAAATGAGTATGGACATAAAGTTAAAGTTCAAAGCCTCTTGGCCATAAATATGTTCAAAATGTCATACTTGAACCACTGATGAATAATCCGAAGAATCAATGACAATGTATAGAAATTTCAAGATTGAGAACTTTGGCAATAAAAAAAAGTTCAATAGGTCAAACACGGACTACTATCTGGCTAATGAAACATCAAAAGGAGAGTATGTATTCAAAGTTAAAGTTCAAAGACCTTTTGGCTGGAAATAAGTACTAGAGGTCATACTTGAGCTACTGATGAAACATCAAAATAAGTATTTGAATATTTATAGAAAGTTCAAAATTAAGGATTCTTTGTCAAGAAATGATTTCAATAGGTCAAATATGGACTACTCTCAGTCTAATAAAACTTCAGGAGTATATGAGTATGTACATAAAGTTGAAGTTCAAAGACTCTTATGCCATAACTATGTTTAAAAATGTCATACTTGAACCACTTATGAAACATCAGAAGGAATCAATGAGTGTGTATAGAAATTTCAAGATAGAGAACTCTTTGTCCAGAAATGCATTCAATAGGTCAAATATGGACAACTGTTAGTCTAATAAAACTTTCAGAAGGCTTGTATGAGTTTGTATATAAAGTTGAAGTTTTTAGGCCCTTAGGCCATAAACATGTTCAAAATGTCATACTTGAACCACTGATGAATAATCTGAAGGAATCAATGAGTGTGTATAGAAATTTCAAGATAGAGAACTCTTTGTCCAGAAATGCATTCAATAGGTCAAATGTGGACAACTGTTAGTCTAATAAAACTTTCAGAAGGCCTGTATGAGTTTGTATGTAAAGTTGAAGTTCAAAGACCCTTAGAACTCTTTGAACACATCCGAAGGAGTATGTATAGAAATTTCAATATTGAGAATTCTTTGGCCATAAATAAGTTTAATAGGTCAAATACCGGCTAATACTGGCTAATGAAACCTCAAAAGGAGAGTATGTATTCAAAGATAAAGTTCAAAGACCTTTTGGCCCGAAAAGAAGTACTAGAGGTCATACTTGAGTTACTGATGAAACATCAGAAGTCTTTGAATATTTATAGAAAGTTCAAAATTAAGAATTCTTTGTCAAGAAATGTGTTCAACAGGTCAAATATGGACTACTATCATTCTAATAAAACTTTAGTAGTATATGAGTATGTACATAAAGTTAAAGTTCAAAGACTCTTAGGCCATAAATATGTTCAAAATGTCATACTTGAACCACTGATGAATAATCTGAAGGAATCAATAAATATGTATAGAAATTTCAATATTGAGAACTCTTTGTCCAGAAATGCATTCAATAGGTCAAATGTGGACAACTGTTAGTCTAATAAAACTTTCAGAAGGAGTGTATGAGTTTGTATATAAAGTTGAAGTTCAAAGACCCTTAGGCCATAAATATGTTGAAAAAGTCATATTTGAACTACTGATGAAAAAAAGTATATGAGAATGTATAGAAATTTCGAGATGGAGAACTCTTTGGCCATAAATAAGTCCAGTAGGTCAAACACGGACGACTGTCTGGCTAATGAAACATCAAAAGGAAAGTATGTATTCAAAGTTAAAGTTCAAAGACCTTTTGACCGGAAAAGAAGTACTAGAGGTCATACTTGAGCTACTAATGAAACATCAGAAGAAGTCTTTGAATATTTATAGAAAGTTCAAAATGAAGTATTCTTTGTCAAGAAATGTGTACAATAGGTCAAATGTGGACTACTCTTAGTCTAATAAAACGGCAGGAGTATATGAGTATGTACATAAAGTTAAAGCTCAAAGACTCTTAGGCCATAAATATGTTCAAAATGTCATACTTGAACCACTGATGAAACATCCGAAGGATACAATGAGTATGTATAGAAATTTAAAGAATGAGGACTCTTTGGCCATATATAAGTTTAAATAAGATCAAATACGGCATACTGTTTGGCTAATGAAACATCAAAAGGAAAGTATGTATTCAAAGTTAAAAGACCCTTTGGCCCCTTGTGGACTACTCTCAGTCTAATAAAACTTCAGGAGTACATGAGTATGTACATAAAATGAAAATTTCTTAGATTTGTTATAATATTTAGCATTTTGCCATTGACTTGTGTTTTTAAATAGCCATTTTCTTTTGTTTTTTTGTTTGTTTTTGTTTTGTTGTTGCTTTCTTTTTAGTTAATAACTTTTGTATTTTGACAACATTTGTAATTACATGTATGTGTATATTCTCTTTCCCCATACGATAATTTTGTATTTTGCTGTTTTTTTGTCAATAAAATTTTTTTTTTTTTTTTTTTCAAAAAGTCATATTTGAACTAGTGATGAAAAACCAAAAAAAGTATATGAGAATGTATAGAAATTTCAAGATTGAGAACTCTTTGGCCATAAAAAAAGTCCAATAGGTCAAACATGGACTACTATCTGGCTAATGAAACATCAAAAGGAGAGTATGTATTCAAAGTTAAAGTTCAAAGACCTTTTGGCTGGAAATAAGTACTAGAGGTCATACTTGAGCTACTGATGAAACATCAAAATAAGTATTTGAATATTTATAGAAAGTTCAAAATTAAGGATTCTTTGTCAAGAAATGATTTCAATAGGTCAAATATGGACTACTCTCAGTCTAATAAAACTTCAGGAGTATATGAGTATGTACATAAAGTTGAAGTTCAAAGACTCTTATGCCATAACTATGTTTAAAAATGTCATACTTGAACCACTTATGAAACATCAGAAGGAATCAATGAGTGTGTATAGAAATTTCAAGATAGAGAACTCTTTGTCCAGAAATGCATTCAATAGGTCAAATATGGACAACTGTTAGTCTAATAAAACTTTCAGAAGGCTTGTATGAGTTTGTATATAAAGTTGAAGTTTTTAGGCCCTTAGGCCATAAACATGTTCAAAATGTCATACTTGAACCACTGATGAATAATCTGAAGGAATCAATGAGTGTGTATAGAAATTTCAAGATAGAGAACTCTTTGTCCAGAAATGCATTCAATAGGTCAAATGTGGACAACTGTTAGTCTAATAAAACTTTCAGAAGGCTTGTATGAGTTTGTATGTAAAGTTGAAGTTCAAAGACCCTTAGAACTCTTTGAACACATCCGAAGGAGTATGTATAGAAATTTCAATATTGAGAATTCTTTGGCCATAAATAAGTTTAATAGGTCAAATACCGGCTAATACTGGCTAATGAAACCTCAAAAGGAGAGTATGTATTCAAAGATAAAGTTCAAAGACCTTTTGGCCCGAAAAGAAGTACTAGAGGTCATACTTGAGTTACTGATGAAACATCAGAAGTCTTTGAATATTTATAGAAAGTTCAAAATTAAGAATTCTTTGTCAAGAAATGTGTTCAACAGGTCAAATATGGACTACTATCATTCTAATAAAACTTTAGTAGTATATGAGTATGTACATAAAGTTAAAGTTCAAAGACTCTTAGGCCATAAATATGTTCAAAATGTCATACTTGAACCACTGATGAATAATCTGAAGGAATCAATAAATATGTATAGAAATTTCAATATTGAGAACTCTTTGTCCAGAAATGCATTCAATAGGTCAAATGTGGACAACTGTTAGTCTAATAAAACTTTCAGAAGGAGTGTATGAGTTTGTATATAAAGTTGAAGTTCAAAGACCCTTAGGCCATAAATATGTTGAAAAAGTCATATTTGAACTACTGATGAAAAAAAGTATATGAGAATGTATAGAAATTTCGAGATGGAGAACTCTTTGGCCATAAATAAGTCCAGTAGGTCAAACACGGACGACTGTCTGGCTAATGAAACATCAAAAGGAAAGTATGTATTCAAAGTTAAAGTTCAAAGACCTTTTGACCGGAAAAGAAGTACTAGAGGTCATACTTGAGCTACTAATGAAACATCAGAAGAAGTCTTTGAATATTTATAGAAAGTTCAAAATGAAGTATTCTTTGTCAAGAAATGTGTACAATAGGTCAAATGTGGACTACTCTTAGTCTAATAAAACGGCAGGAGTATATGAGTATGTACATAAAGTTAAAGCTCAAAGACTCTTAGGCCATAAATATGTTCAAAATGTCATACTTGAACCACTGATGAAACATCCGAAGGATACAATGAGTATGTATAGAAATTTAAAGAATGAGGACTCTTTGGCCATATATAAGTTTAAATAAGATCAAATACGGCATACTGTTTGGCTAATGAAACATCAAAAGGAAAGTATGTATTCAAAGTTAAAAGACCCTTTGGCCCCTTGTGGACTACTCTCAGTCTAATAAAACTTCAGGAGTACATGAGTATGTACATAAAATGAAAATTTCTTAGATTTGTTATAATATTTAGCATTTTGCCATTGACTTGTGTTTTTAAATAGCCATTTTCTTTTGTTTTTTTGTTTGTTTTTGTTTTGTTGTTGCTTTCTTTTTAGTTAATAACTTTTGTATTTTGACAACATTTGTAATTACATGTATGTGTATATTCTCTTTCCCCATACGATAATTTTGTATTTTGCTGTTTTTTTGTCAATAAAATTGTTTTTTTTTTTTTTTTTCAAAAAGTCATATTTGAACTAGTGATGAAAAACCAAAAAAAGTATATGAGAATGTATAGAAATTTCAAGATTGAGAACTCTTTGGCCATAAAAAAAGTCCAATAGGTCAAACATGGACTACTATCTGGCTAATGAAACATCAAAAGGAGAGTATGTATTCAAAGTTAAAGTTCAAAGAGCTTTTGGACGGAAAAGAAGTACTAGAGGTCATACTTGAGCTACTGATGAAACATCAGAAGAAGTCTTTGAATATTTATAGAAAGTTCAAAATTAAGAATTCTTTGTCAAGAAATATGTTCAATAGGTCAAATATGGACTACTCTCAGTCTAATAAACTTAGGAGTAAATGAGTATGGACATAAAGTTAAAGTTCAAAGCCTCTTGGCCATAAATATGTTCAAAATGTCATACTTGAACCACTGATGAATAATCCGAAGAATCAATGACAATGTATAGAAATTTCAAGATTGAGAACTTTGGCAATAAAAAAAAGTTCAATAGGTCAAACACGGACTACTATCTGGCTAATGAAACATCAAAAGGAGAGTATGTATTCAAAGTTAAAGTTCAAAGACCTTTTGGCTGGAAATAAGTACTAGAGGTCATACTTGAGCTACTGATGAAACATCAAAATAAGTATTTGAATATTTATAGAAAGTTCAAAATTAAGGATTCTTTGTCAAGAAATGATTTCAATAGGTCAAATATGGACTACTCTCAGTCTAATAAAACTTCAGGAGTATATGAGTATGTACATAAAGTTGAAGTTCAAAGACTCTTATGCCATAACTATGTTTAAAAATGTCATACTTGAACCACTTATGAAACATCAGAAGGAATCAATGAGTGTGTATAGAAATTTCAAGATAGAGAACTCTTTGTCCAGAAATGCATTCAATAGGTCAAATATGGACAACTGTTAGTCTAATAAAACTTTCAGAAGGCTTGTATGAGTTTGTATATAAAGTTGAAGTTTTTAGGCCCTTAGGCCATAAACATGTTCAAAATGTCATACTTGAACCACTGATGAATAATCTGAAGGAATCAATGAGTGTGTATAGAAATTTCAAGATAGAGAACTCTTTGTCCAGAAATGCATTCAATAGGTCAAATGTGGACAACTGTTAGTCTAATAAAACTTTCAGAAGGCCTGTATGAGTTTGTATGTAAAGTTGAAGTTCAAAGACCCTTAGAACTCTTTGAACACATCCGAAGGAGTATGTATAGAAATTTCAATATTGAGAATTCTTTGGCCATAAATAAGTTTAATAGGTCAAATACCGGCTAATACTGGCTAATGAAACCTCAAAAGGAGAGTATGTATTCAAAGATAAAGTTCAAAGACCTTTTGGCCCGAAAAGAAGTACTAGAGGTCATACTTGAGTTACTGATGAAACATCAGAAGTCTTTGAATATTTATAGAAAGTTCAAAATTAAGAATTCTTTGTCAAGAAATGTGTTCAACAGGTCAAATATGGACTACTATCATTCTAATAAAACTTTAGTAGTATATGAGTATGTACATAAAGTTAAAGTTCAAAGACTCTTAGGCCATAAATATGTTCAAAATGTCATACTTGAACCACTGATGAATAATCTGAAGGAATCAATAAATATGTATAGAAATTTCAATATTGAGAACTCTTTGTCCAGAAATGCATTCAATAGGTCAAATGTGGACAACTGTTAGTCTAATAAAACTTTCAGAAGGAGTGTATGAGTTTGTATATAAAGTTGAAGTTCAAAGACCCTTAGGCCATAAATATGTTGAAAAAGTCATATTTGAACTACTGATGAAAAAAAGTATATGAGAATGTATAGAAATTTCGAGATGGAGAACTCTTTGGCCATAAATAAGTCCAGTAGGTCAAACACGGACGACTGTCTGGCTAATGAAACATCAAAAGGAAAGTATGTATTCAAAGTTAAAGTTCAAAGACCTTTTGACCGGAAAAGAAGTACTAGAGGTCATACTTGAGCTACTAATGAAACATCAGAAGAAGTCTTTGAATATTTATAGAAAGTTCAAAATGAAGTATTCTTTGTCAAGAAATGTGTACAATAGGTCAAATGTGGACTACTCTTAGTCTAATAAAACGGCAGGAGTATATGAGTATGTACATAAAGTTAAAGCTCAAAGACTCTTAGGCCATAAATATGTTCAAAATGTCATACTTGAACCACTGATGAAACATCCGAAGGATACAATGAGTATGTATAGAAATTTAAAGAATGAGGACTCTTTGGCCATATATAAGTTTAAATAAGATCAAATACGGCATACTGTTTGGCTAATGAAACATCAAAAGGAAAGTATGTATTCAAAGTTAAAAGACCCTTTGGCCCCTTGTGGACTACTCTCAGTCTAATAAAACTTCAGGAGTACATGAGTATGTACATAAAATGAAAATTTCTTAGATTTGTTATAATATTTAGCATTTTGCCATTGACTTGTGTTTTTAAATAGCCATTTTCTTTTGTTTTTTTGTTTGTTTTTGTTTTGTTGTTGCTTTCTTTTTAGTTAATAACTTTTGTATTTTGACAACATTTGTAATTACATGTATGTGTATATTCTCTTTCCCCATACGATAATTTTGTATTTTGCTGTTTTTTTGTCAATAAAATTTTTTTTTTTTTTTTTTCAAAAAGTCATATTTGAACTAGTGATGAAAAACCAAAAAAAGTATATGAGAATGTATAGAAATTTCAAGATTGAGAACTCTTTGGCCATAAAAAAAGTCCAATAGGTCAAACATGGACTACTATCTGGCTAATGAAACATCAAAAGGAGAGTATGTATTCAAAGTTAAAGTTCAAAGACCTTTTGGCTGGAAATAAGTACTAGAGGTCATACTTGAGCTACTGATGAAACATCAAAATAAGTATTTGAATATTTATAGAAAGTTCAAAATTAAGGATTCTTTGTCAAGAAATGATTTCAATAGGTCAAATATGGACTACTCTCAGTCTAATAAAACTTCAGGAGTATATGAGTATGTACATAAAGTTGAAGTTCAAAGACTCTTATGCCATAACTATGTTTAAAAATGTCATACTTGAACCACTTATGAAACATCAGAAGGAATCAATGAGTGTGTATAGAAATTTCAAGATAGAGAACTCTTTGTCCAGAAATGCATTCAATAGGTCAAATATGGACAACTGTTAGTCTAATAAAACTTTCAGAAGGCTTGTATGAGTTTGTATATAAAGTTGAAGTTTTTAGGCCCTTAGGCCATAAACATGTTCAAAATGTCATACTTGAACCACTGATGAATAATCTGAAGGAATCAATGAGTGTGTATAGAAATTTCAAGATAGAGAACTCTTTGTCCAGAAATGCATTCAATAGGTCAAATGTGGACAACTGTTAGTCTAATAAAACTTTCAGAAGGCTTGTATGAGTTTGTATGTAAAGTTGAAGTTCAAAGACCCTTAGAACTCTTTGAACACATCCGAAGGAGTATGTATAGAAATTTCAATATTGAGAATTCTTTGGCCATAAATAAGTTTAATAGGTCAAATACCGGCTAATACTGGCTAATGAAACCTCAAAAGGAGAGTATGTATTCAAAGATAAAGTTCAAAGACCTTTTGGCCCGAAAAGAAGTACTAGAGGTCATACTTGAGTTACTGATGAAACATCAGAAGTCTTTGAATATTTATAGAAAGTTCAAAATTAAGAATTCTTTGTCAAGAAATGTGTTCAACAGGTCAAATATGGACTACTATCATTCTAATAAAACTTTAGTAGTATATGAGTATGTACATAAAGTTAAAGTTCAAAGACTCTTAGGCCATAAATATGTTCAAAATGTCATACTTGAACCACTGATGAATAATCTGAAGGAATCAATAAATATGTATAGAAATTTCAATATTGAGAACTCTTTGTCCAGAAATGCATTCAATAGGTCAAATGTGGACAACTGTTAGTCTAATAAAACTTTCAGAAGGAGTGTATGAGTTTGTATATAAAGTTGAAGTTCAAAGACCCTTAGGCCATAAATATGTTGAAAAAGTCATATTTGAACTACTGATGAAAAAAAGTATATGAGAATGTATAGAAATTTCGAGATGGAGAACTCTTTGGCCATAAATAAGTCCAGTAGGTCAAACACGGACGACTGTCTGGCTAATGAAACATCAAAAGGAAAGTATGTATTCAAAGTTAAAGTTCAAAGACCTTTTGACCGGAAAAGAAGTACTAGAGGTCATACTTGAGCTACTAATGAAACATCAGAAGAAGTCTTTGAATATTTATAGAAAGTTCAAAATGAAGTATTCTTTGTCAAGAAATGTGTACAATAGGTCAAATGTGGACTACTCTTAGTCTAATAAAACGGCAGGAGTATATGAGTATGTACATAAAGTTAAAGCTCAAAGACTCTTAGGCCATAAATATGTTCAAAATGTCATACTTGAACCACTGATGAAACATCCGAAGGATACAATGAGTATGTATAGAAATTTAAAGAATGAGGACTCTTTGGCCATATATAAGTTTAAATAAGATCAAATACGACATACTGTTTGGCTAATGAAACATCAAAAGGAAAGTATGTATTCAAAGTTAAAAGACCCTTTGGCCCCTTGTGGACTACTCTCAGTCTAATAAAACTTCAGGAGTACATGAGTATGTACATAAAATGAAAATTTCTTAGATTTGTTATAATATTTAGCATTTTGCCATTGACTTGTGTTTTTAAATAGCCATTTTCTTTTGTTTTTTTGTTTGTTTTTGTTTTGTTGTTGCTTTCTTTTTAGTTAATAACTTTTGTATTTTGACAACATTTGTAATTACATGTATGTGTATATTCTCTTTCCCCATACGATAATTTTGTATTTTGCTGTTTTTTTGTCAATAAAATTGTTTTTTTTTTTTTTTTTCAAAAAGTCATATTTGAACTAGTGATGAAAAACCAAAAAAAGTATATGAGAATGTATAGAAATTTCAAGATTGAGAACTCTTTGGCCATAAAAAAAGTCCAATAGGTCAAACATGGACTACTATCTGGCTAATGAAACATCAAAAGGAGAGTATGTATTCAAAGTTAAAGTTCAAAGAGCTTTTGGACGGAAAAGAAGTACTAGAGGTCATACTTGAGCTACTGATGAAACATCAGAAGAAGTCTTTGAATATTTATAGAAAGTTCAAAATTAAGAATTCTTTGTCAAGAAATATGTTCAATAGGTCAAATATGGACTACTCTCAGTCTAATAAACTTAGGAGTAAATGAGTATGGACATAAAGTTAAAGTTCAAAGCCTCTTGGCCATAAATATGTTCAAAATGTCATACTTGAACCACTGATGAATAATCCGAAGAATCAATGACAATGTATAGAAATTTCAAGATTGAGAACTTTGGCAATAAAAAAAAGTTCAATAGGTCAAACACGGACTACTATCTGGCTAATGAAACATCAAAAGGAGAGTATGTATTCAAAGTTAAAGTTCAAAGACCTTTTGGCTGGAAATAAGTACTAGAGGTCATACTTGAGCTACTGATGAAACATCAAAATAAGTATTTGAATATTTATAGAAAGTTCAAAATTAAGGATTCTTTGTCAAGAAATGATTTCAATAGGTCAAATATGGACTACTCTCAGTCTAATAAAACTTCAGGAGTATATGAGTATGTACATAAAGTTGAAGTTCAAAGACTCTTATGCCATAACTATGTTTAAAAATGTCATACTTGAACCACTTATGAAACATCAGAAGGAATCAATGAGTGTGTATAGAAATTTAAAGATAGAGAACTCTTTGTCCAGAAATGCATTCAATAGGTCAAATATGGACAACTGTTAGTCTAATAAAACTTTCAGAAGGCTTGTATGAGTTTGTATATAAAGTTGAAGTTTTTAGACCCTTAGGCCATAAACATGTTCAAAATGTCATACTTGAACCACTGATGAATAATCTGAAGGAATCAATGAGTGTGTATAGAAATTTCAAGATAGAGAACTCTTTGTCCAGAAATGCATTCAATAGGTCAAATGTGGAGTACTGTTAGTCTAATAAAACTTTCAGAAGGAGTGTATGAGTTTGTATATAAAGTTGAAGTTCAAAGACCCTTAGGCCATAAATATGTTGAAAAAGTCATATTTGAACTACTGATGAAAAAAAGTATATGAGAATGTATAGAAATTTCGAGATGGAGAACTCTTTGGCCATAAATAAGTCCAGTAGGTCAAACACGGACGACTGTCTGGCTAATGAAACATCAAAAGGAAAGTATGTATTCAAAGTTAAAGTTCAAAGACCTTTTGACCGGAAAAGAAGTACTAGAGGTCATACTTGAGCTACTAATGAAACATCAGAAGAAGTCTTTGAATATTTATAGAAAGTTCAAAATGAAGTATTCTTTGTCAAGAAATGTGTACAATAGGTCAAATGTGGACTACTCTTAGTCTAATAAAACGGCAGGAGTATATGAGTATGTACATAAAGTTAAAGCTCAAAGACTCTTAGGCCATAAATATGTTCAAAATGTCATACTTGAACCACTGATGAAACATCCGAAGGATACAATGAGTATGTATAGAAATTTAAAGAATGAGGACTCTTTGGCCATATATAAGTTTAAATAAGATCAAATACGGCATACTGTTTGGCTAATGAAACATCAAAAGGAAAGTATGTATTCAAAGTTAAAAGACCCTTTGGCCCCTTGTGGACTACTCTCAGTCTAATAAAACTTCAGGAGTACATGAGTATGTACATAAAATGAAAATTTCTTAGATTTGTTATAATATTTAGCATTTTGCCATTGACTTGTGTTTTTAAATAGCCATTTTCTTTTGTTTTTTTGTTTGTTTTTGTTTTGTTGTTGCTTTCTTTTTAGTTAATAACTTTTGTATTTTGACAACATTTGTAATTACATGTATGTGTATATTCTCTTTCCCCATACGATAATTTTGTATTTTGCTGTTTTTTTGTCAATAAATTTTTTTTTTTTTTTTTTTTCAAAAAGTCATATTTGAACTAGTGATGAAAAACCAAAAAAAGTATATGAGAATGTATAGAAATTTCAAGATTGAGAACTCTTTGGCCATAAAAAAAGTCCAATAGGTCAAACATGGACTACTATCTGGCTAATGAAACATCAAAAGGAGAGTATGTATTCAAAGTTAAAGTTCAAAGAGCTTTTGGACGGAAAAGAAGTACTAGAGGTCATACTTGAGCTACTGATGAAACATCAGAAGAAGTCTTTGAATATTTATAGAAAGTTCAAAATTAAGAATTCTTTGTCAAGAAATATGTTCAATAGGTCAAATATGGACTACTCTCAGTCTTATAAACTTAGGAGTAAATGAGTATGGACATAAAGTTAAAGTTCAAAGCCTCTTGGCCATAAATATGTTCAAAATGTCATACTTGAACCACTGATGAATAATCCGAAGAATCAATGACAATGTATAGAAATTTCAAGATTGAGAACTTTGGCAATAAAAAAAAGTTCAATAGGTCAAACACGGACTACTATCTGGCTAATGAAACATCAAAAGGAGAGTATGTATTCAAAGTTAAAGTTCAAAGACCTTTTGGCTGGAAATAAGTACTAGAGGTCATACTTGAGCTACTGATGAAACATCAAAATAAGTATTTGAATATTTATAGAAAGTTCAAAATTAAGGATTCTTTGTCAAGAAATGATTTCAATAGGTCAAATATGGACTACTCTCAGTCTAATAAAACTTCAGGAGTATATGAGTATGTACATAAAGTTGAAGTTCAAAGACTCTTATGCCATAACTATGTTTAAAAATGTCATACTTGAACCACTTATGAAACATCAGAAGGAATCAATGAGTGTGTATAGAAATTTCAAGATAGAGAACTCTTTGTCCAGAAATGCATTCAATAGGTCAAATATGGACAACTGTTAGTCTAATAAAACTTTCAGAAGGCTTGTATGAGTTTGTATATAAAGTTGAAGTTTTTAGACCCTTAGGCCATAAACATGTTCAAAATGTCATACTTGAACCACTGATGAATAATCTGAAGGAATCAATGAGTGTGTATAGAAATTTCAAGATAGAGAACTCTTTGTCCAGAAATGCATTCAATAGGTCAAATGTGGACAACTGTTAGTCTAATAAAACTTTCAGAAGGCTTGTATGAGTTTGTATGTAAAGTTGAAGTTCAAAGACCCTTAGAACTCTTTGAACACATCCGAAGGAGTATGTATAGAAATTTCAATATTGAGAATTCTTTGGCCATAAATAAGTTTAATAGGTCAAATACCGGCTAATACTGGCTAATGAAACCTCAAAAGGAGAGTATGTATTCAAAGATAAAGTTCAAAGACCTTTTGGCCCGAAAAGAAGTACTAGAGGTCATACTTGAGTTACTGATGAAACATCAGAAGTCTTTGAATATTTATAGAAAGTTCAAAATTAAGAATTCTTTGTCAAGAAATGTGTTCAACAGGTCAAATATGGACTACTATCATTCTAATAAAACTTTAGTAGTATATGAGTATGTACATAAAGTTAAAGTTCAAAGACTCTTAGGCCATAAATATGTTCAAAATGTCATACTTGAACCACTGATGAATAATCTGAAGGAATCAATAAATATGTATAGAAATTTCAATATTGAGAACTCTTTGTCCAGAAATGCATTCAATAGGTCAAATGTGGACAACTGTTAGTCTAATAAAACTTTCAGAAGGAGTGTATGAGTTTGTATATAAAGTTGAAGTTCAAAGACCCTTAGGCCATAAATATGTTGAAAAAGTCATATTTGAACTACTGATGAAAAAAAGTATATGAGAATGTATAGAAATTTCGAGATGGAGAACTCTTTGGCCATAAATAAGTCCAGTAGGTCAAACACGGACGACTGTCTGGCTAATGAAACATCAAAAGGAAAGTATGTATTCAAAGTTAAAGTTCAAAGACCTTTTGACCGGAAAAGAAGTACTAGAGGTCATACTTGAGCTACTAATGAAACATCAGAAGAAGTCTTTGAATATTTATAGAAAGTTCAAAATGAAGTATTCTTTGTCAAGAAATGTGTACAATAGGTCAAATGTGGACTACTCTTAGTCTAATAAAACGGCAGGAGTATATGAGTATGTACATAAAGTTAAAGCTCAAAGACTCTTAGGCCATAAATATGTTCAAAATGTCATACTTGAACCACTGATGAAACATCCGAAGGATACAATGAGTATGTATAGAAATTTAAAGAATGAGGACTCTTTGGCCATATATAAGTTTAAATAAGATCAAATACGGCATACTGTTTGGCTAATGAAACATCAAAAGGAAAGTATGTATTCAAAGTTAAAAGACCCTTTGGCCCCTTGTGGACTACTCTCAGTCTAATAAAACTTCAGGAGTACATGAGTATGTACATAAAATGAAAATTTCTTAGATTTGTTATAATATTTAGCATTTTGCCATTGACTTGTGTTTTTAAATAGCCATTTTCTTTTGTTTTTTTGTTTGTTTTTGTTTTGTTGTTGCTTTCTTTTTAGTTAATAACTTTTGTATTTTGACAACATTTGTAATTACATGTATGTGTATATTCTCTTTCCCCATACGATAATTTTGTATTTTGCTGTTTTTTTGTCAATAAAATTTTTTTTTTTTTTTTTTCAAAAAGTCATATTTGAACTAGTGATGAAAAACCAAAAAAAGTATATGAGAATGTATAGAAATTTCAAGATTGAGAACTCTTTGGCCATAAAAAAAGTCCAATAGGTCAAACATGGACTACTATCTGGCTAATGAAACATCAAAAGGAGAGTATGTATTCAAAGTTAAAGTTCAAAGACCTTTTGGCTGGAAATAAGTACTAGAGGTCATACTTGAGCTACTGATGAAACATCAAAATAAGTATTTGAATATTTATAGAAAGTTCAAAATTAAGGATTCTTTGTCAAGAAATGATTTCAATAGGTCAAATATGGACTACTCTCAGTCTAATAAAACTTCAGGAGTATATGAGTATGTACATAAAGTTGAAGTTCAAAGACTCTTATGCCATAACTATGTTTAAAAATGTCATACTTGAACCACTTATGAAACATCAGAAGGAATCAATGAGTGTGTATAGAAATTTCAAGATAGAGAACTCTTTGTCCAGAAATGCATTCAATAGGTCAAATATGGACAACTGTTAGTCTAATAAAACTTTCAGAAGGCTTGTATGAGTTTGTATATAAAGTTGAAGTTTTTAGGCCCTTAGGCCATAAACATGTTCAAAATGTCATACTTGAACCACTGATGAATAATCTGAAGGAATCAATGAGTGTGTATAGAAATTTCAAGATAGAGAACTCTTTGTCCAGAAATGCATTCAATAGGTCAAATGTGGACAACTGTTAGTCTAATAAAACTTTCAGAAGGCTTGTATGAGTTTGTATGTAAAGTTGAAGTTCAAAGACCCTTAGAACTCTTTGAACACATCCGAAGGAGTATGTATAGAAATTTCAATATTGAGAATTCTTTGGCCATAAATAAGTTTAATAGGTCAAATACCGGCTAATACTGGCTAATGAAACCTCAAAAGGAGAGTATGTATTCAAAGATAAAGTTCAAAGACCTTTTGGCCCGAAAAGAAGTACTAGAGGTCATACTTGAGTTACTGATGAAACATCAGAAGTCTTTGAATATTTATAGAAAGTTCAAAATTAAGAATTCTTTGTCAAGAAATGTGTTCAACAGGTCAAATATGGACTACTATCATTCTAATAAAACTTTAGTAGTATATGAGTATGTACATAAAGTTAAAGTTCAAAGACTCTTAGGCCATAAATATGTTCAAAATGTCATACTTGAACCACTGATGAATAATCTGAAGGAATCAATAAATATGTATAGAAATTTCAATATTGAGAACTCTTTGTCCAGAAATGCATTCAATAGGTCAAATGTGGACAACTGTTAGTCTAATAAAACTTTCAGAAGGAGTGTATGAGTTTGTATATAAAGTTGAAGTTCAAAGACCCTTAGGCCATAAATATGTTGAAAAAGTCATATTTGAACTACTGATGAAAAAAAGTATATGAGAATGTATAGAAATTTCGAGATGGAGAACTCTTTGGCCATAAATAAGTCCAGTAGGTCAAACACGGACGACTGTCTGGCTAATGAAACATCAAAAGGAAAGTATGTATTCAAAGTTAAAGTTCAAAGACCTTTTGACCGGAAAAGAAGTACTAGAGGTCATACTTGAGCTACTAATGAAACATCAGAAGAAGTCTTTGAATATTTATAGAAAGTTCAAAATGAAGTATTCTTTGTCAAGAAATGTGTACAATAGGTCAAATGTGGACTACTCTTAGTCTAATAAAACGGCAGGAGTATATGAGTATGTACATAAAGTTAAAGCTCAAAGACTCTTAGGCCATAAATATGTTCAAAATGTCATACTTGAACCACTGATGAAACATCCGAAGGATACAATGAGTATGTATAGAAATTTAAAGAATGAGGACTCTTTGGCCATATATAAGTTTAAATAAGATCAAATACGGCATACTGTTTGGCTAATGAAACATCAAAAGGAAAGTATGTATTCAAAGTTAAAAGACCCTTTGGCCCCTTGTGGACTACTCTCAGTCTAATAAAACTTCAGGAGTACATGAGTATGTACATAAAATGAAAATTTCTTAGATTTGTTATAATATTTAGCATTTTGCCATTGACTTGTGTTTTTAAATAGCCATTTTCTTTTGTTTTTTTGTTTGTTTTTGTTTTGTTGTTGCTTTCTTTTTAGTTAATAACTTTTGTATTTTGACAACATTTGTAATTACATGTATGTGTATATTCTCTTTCCCCATACGATAATTTTGTATTTTGCTGTTTTTTTGTCAATAAAATTGTTTTTTTTTTTTTTTTTCAAAAAGTCATATTTGAACTAGTGATGAAAAACCAAAAAAAGTATATGAGAATGTATAGAAATTTCAAGATTGAGAACTCTTTGGCCATAAAAAAAGTCCAATAGGTCAAACATGGACTACTATCTGGCTAATGAAACATCAAAAGGAGAGTATGTATTCAAAGTTAAAGTTCAAAGAGCTTTTGGACGGAAAAGAAGTACTAGAGGTCATACTTGAGCTACTGATGAAACATCAGAAGAAGTCTTTGAATATTTATAGAAAGTTCAAAATTAAGAATTCTTTGTCAAGAAATATGTTCAATAGGTCAAATATGGACTACTCTCAGTCTAATAAACTTAGGAGTAAATGAGTATGGACATAAAGTTAAAGTTCAAAGCCTCTTGGCCATAAATATGTTCAAAATGTCATACTTGAACCACTGATGAATAATCCGAAGAATCAATGACAATGTATAGAAATTTCAAGATTGAGAACTTTGGCAATAAAAAAAAGTTCAATAGGTCAAACACGGACTACTATCTGGCTAATGAAACATCAAAAGGAGAGTATGTATTCAAAGTTAAAGTTCAAAGACCTTTTGGCTGGAAATAAGTACTAGAGGTCATACTTGAGCTACTGATGAAACATCAAAATAAGTATTTGAATATTTATAGAAAGTTCAAAATTAAGGATTCTTTGTCAAGAAATGATTTCAATAGGTCAAATATGGACTACTCTCAGTCTAATAAAACTTCAGGAGTATATGAGTATGTACATAAAGTTGAAGTTCAAAGACTCTTATGCCATAACTATGTTTAAAAATGTCATACTTGAACCACTTATGAAACATCAGAAGGAATCAATGAGTGTGTATAGAAATTTCAAGATAGAGAACTCTTTGTCCAGAAATGCATTCAATAGGTCAAATATGGACAACTGTTAGTCTAATAAAACTTTCAGAAGGCTTGTATGAGTTTGTATATAAAGTTGAAGTTTTTAGGCCCTTAGGCCATAAACATGTTCAAAATGTCATACTTGAACCACTGATGAATAATCTGAAGGAATCAATGAGTGTGTATAGAAATTTCAAGATAGAGAACTCTTTGTCCAGAAATGCATTCAATAGGTCAAATGTGGACAACTGTTAGTCTAATAAAACTTTCAGAAGGCCTGTATGAGTTTGTATGTAAAGTTGAAGTTCAAAGACCCTTAGAACTCTTTGAACACATCCGAAGGAGTATGTATAGAAATTTCAATATTGAGAATTCTTTGGCCATAAATAAGTTTAATAGGTCAAATACCGGCTAATACTGGCTAATGAAACCTCAAAAGGAGAGTATGTATTCAAAGATAAAGTTCAAAGACCTTTTGGCCCGAAAAGAAGTACTAGAGGTCATACTTGAGTTACTGATGAAACATCAGAAGTCTTTGAATATTTATAGAAAGTTCAAAATTAAGAATTCTTTGTCAAGAAATGTGTTCAACAGGTCAAATATGGACTACTATCATTCTAATAAAACTTTAGTAGTATATGAGTATGTACATAAAGTTAAAGTTCAAAGACTCTTAGGCCATAAATATGTTCAAAATGTCATACTTGAACCACTGATGAATAATCTGAAGGAATCAATAAATATGTATAGAAATTTCAATATTGAGAACTCTTTGTCCAGAAATGCATTCAATAGGTCAAATGTGGACAACTGTTAGTCTAATAAAACTTTCAGAAGGAGTGTATGAGTTTGTATATAAAGTTGAAGTTCAAAGACCCTTAGGCCATAAATATGTTGAAAAAGTCATATTTGAACTACTGATGAAAAAAAGTATATGAGAATGTATAGAAATTTCGAGATGGAGAACTCTTTGGCCATAAATAAGTCCAGTAGGTCAAACACGGACGACTGTCTGGCTAATGAAACATCAAAAGGAAAGTATGTATTCAAAGTTAAAGTTCAAAGACCTTTTGACCGGAAAAGAAGTACTAGAGGTCATACTTGAGCTACTAATGAAACATCAGAAGAAGTCTTTGAATATTTATAGAAAGTTCAAAATGAAGTATTCTTTGTCAAGAAATGTGTACAATAGGTCAAATGTGGACTACTCTTAGTCTAATAAAACGGCAGGAGTATATGAGTATGTACATAAAGTTAAAGCTCAAAGACTCTTAGGCCATAAATATGTTCAAAATGTCATACTTGAACCACTGATGAAACATCCGAAGGATACAATGAGTATGTATAGAAATTTAAAGAATGAGGACTCTTTGGCCATATATAAGTTTAAATAAGATCAAATACGGCATACTGTTTGGCTAATGAAACATCAAAAGGAAAGTATGTATTCAAAGTTAAAAGACCCTTTGGCCCCTTGTGGACTACTCTCAGTCTAATAAAACTTCAGGAGTACATGAGTATGTACATAAAATGAAAATTTCTTAGATTTGTTATAATATTTAGCATTTTGCCATTGACTTGTGTTTTTAAATAGCCATTTTCTTTTGTTTTTTTGTTTGTTTTTGTTTTGTTGTTGCTTTCTTTTTAGTTAATAACTTTTGTATTTTGACAACATTTGTAATTACATGTATGTGTATATTCTCTTTCCCCATACGATAATTTTGTATTTTGCTGTTTTTTTGTCAATAAAATTTTTTTTTTTTTTTTTTCAAAAAGTCATATTTGAACTAGTGATGAAAAACCAAAAAAAGTATATGAGAATGTATAGAAATTTCAAGATTGAGAACTCTTTGGCCATAAAAAAAGTCCAATAGGTCAAACATGGACTACTATCTGGCTAATGAAACATCAAAAGGAGAGTATGTATTCAAAGTTAAAGTTCAAAGACCTTTTGGCTGGAAATAAGTACTAGAGGTCATACTTGAGCTACTGATGAAACATCAAAATAAGTATTTGAATATTTATAGAAAGTTCAAAATTAAGGATTCTTTGTCAAGAAATGATTTCAATAGGTCAAATATGGACTACTCTCAGTCTAATAAAACTTCAGGAGTATATGAGTATGTACATAAAGTTGAAGTTCAAAGACTCTTATGCCATAACTATGTTTAAAAATGTCATACTTGAACCACTTATGAAACATCAGAAGGAATCAATGAGTGTGTATAGAAATTTCAAGATAGAGAACTCTTTGTCCAGAAATGCATTCAATAGGTCAAATATGGACAACTGTTAGTCTAATAAAACTTTCAGAAGGCTTGTATGAGTTTGTATATAAAGTTGAAGTTTTTAGGCCCTTAGGCCATAAACATGTTCAAAATGTCATACTTGAACCACTGATGAATAATCTGAAGGAATCAATGAGTGTGTATAGAAATTTCAAGATAGAGAACTCTTTGTCCAGAAATGCATTCAATAGGTCAAATGTGGACAACTGTTAGTCTAATAAAACTTTCAGAAGGCTTGTATGAGTTTGTATGTAAAGTTGAAGTTCAAAGACCCTTAGAACTCTTTGAACACATCCGAAGGAGTATGTATAGAAATTTCAATATTGAGAATTCTTTGGCCATAAATAAGTTTAATAGGTCAAATACCGGCTAATACTGGCTAATGAAACCTCAAAAGGAGAGTATGTATTCAAAGATAAAGTTCAAAGACCTTTTGGCCCGAAAAGAAGTACTAGAGGTCATACTTGAGTTACTGATGAAACATCAGAAGTCTTTGAATATTTATAGAAAGTTCAAAATTAAGAATTCTTTGTCAAGAAATGTGTTCAACAGGTCAAATATGGACTACTATCATTCTAATAAAACTTTAGTAGTATATGAGTATGTACATAAAGTTAAAGTTCAAAGACTCTTAGGCCATAAATATGTTCAAAATGTCATACTTGAACCACTGATGAATAATCTGAAGGAATCAATAAATATGTATAGAAATTTCAATATTGAGAACTCTTTGTCCAGAAATGCATTCAATAGGTCAAATGTGGACAACTGTTAGTCTAATAAAACTTTCAGAAGGAGTGTATGAGTTTGTATATAAAGTTGAAGTTCAAAGACCCTTAGGCCATAAATATGTTGAAAAAGTCATATTTGAACTACTGATGAAAAAAAGTATATGAGAATGTATAGAAATTTCGAGATGGAGAACTCTTTGGCCATAAATAAGTCCAGTAGGTCAAACACGGACGACTGTCTGGCTAATGAAACATCAAAAGGAAAGTATGTATTCAAAGTTAAAGTTCAAAGACCTTTTGACCGGAAAAGAAGTACTAGAGGTCATACTTGAGCTACTAATGAAACATCAGAAGAAGTCTTTGAATATTTATAGAAAGTTCAAAATGAAGTATTCTTTGTCAAGAAATGTGTACAATAGGTCAAATGTGGACTACTCTTAGTCTAATAAAACGGCAGGAGTATATGAGTATGTACATAAAGTTAAAGCTCAAAGACTCTTAGGCCATAAATATGTTCAAAATGTCATACTTGAACCACTGATGAAACATCCGAAGGATACAATGAGTATGTATAGAAATTTAAAGAATGAGGACTCTTTGGCCATATATAAGTTTAAATAAGATCAAATACGGCATACTGTTTGGCTAATGAAACATCAAAAGGAAAGTATGTATTCAAAGTTAAAAGACCCTTTGGCCCCTTGTGGACTACTCTCAGTCTAATAAAACTTCAGGAGTACATGAGTATGTACATAAAATGAAAATTTCTTAGATTTGTTATAATATTTAGCATTTTGCCATTGACTTGTGTTTTTAAATAGCCATTTTCTTTTGTTTTTTTGTTTGTTTTTGTTTTGTTGTTGCTTTCTTTTTAGTTAATAACTTTTGTATTTTGACAACATTTGTAATTACATGTATGTGTATATTCTCTTTCCCCATACGATAATTTTGTATTTTGCTGTTTTTTTGTCAATAAAATTGTTTTTTTTTTTTTTTTTCAAAAAGTCATATTTGAACTAGTGATGAAAAACCAAAAAAAGTATATGAGAATGTATAGAAATTTCAAGATTGAGAACTCTTTGGCCATAAAAAAAGTCCAATAGGTCAAACATGGACTACTATCTGGCTAATGAAACATCAAAAGGAGAGTATGTATTCAAAGTTAAAGTTCAAAGAGCTTTTGGACGGAAAAGAAGTACTAGAGGTCATACTTGAGCTACTGATGAAACATCAGAAGAAGTCTTTGAATATTTATAGAAAGTTCAAAATTAAGAATTCTTTGTCAAGAAATATGTTCAATAGGTCAAATATGGACTACTCTCAGTCTAATAAACTTAGGAGTAAATGAGTATGGACATAAAGTTAAAGTTCAAAGCCTCTTGGCCATAAATATGTTCAAAATGTCATACTTGAACCACTGATGAATAATCCGAAGAATCAATGACAATGTATAGAAATTTCAAGATTGAGAACTTTGGCAATAAAAAAAAGTTCAATAGGTCAAACACGGACTACTATCTGGCTAATGAAACATCAAAAGGAGAGTATGTATTCAAAGTTAAAGTTCAAAGACCTTTTGGCTGGAAATAAGTACTAGAGGTCATACTTGAGCTACTGATGAAACATCAAAATAAGTATTTGAATATTTATAGAAAGTTCAAAATTAAGGATTCTTTGTCAAGAAATGATTTCAATAGGTCAAATATGGACTACTCTCAGTCTAATAAAACTTCAGGAGTATATGAGTATGTACATAAAGTTGAAGTTCAAAGACTCTTATGCCATAACTATGTTTAAAAATGTCATACTTGAACCACTTATGAAACATCAGAAGGAATCAATGAGTGTGTATAGAAATTTAAAGATAGAGAACTCTTTGTCCAGAAATGCATTCAATAGGTCAAATATGGACAACTGTTAGTCTAATAAAACTTTCAGAAGGCTTGTATGAGTTTGTATATAAAGTTGAAGTTTTTAGACCCTTAGGCCATAAACATGTTCAAAATGTCATACTTGAACCACTGATGAATAATCTGAAGGAATCAATGAGTGTGTATAGAAATTTCAAGATAGAGAACTCTTTGTCCAGAAATGCATTCAATAGGTCAAATGTGGAGTACTGTTAGTCTAATAAAACTTTCAGAAGGAGTGTATGAGTTTGTATATAAAGTTGAAGTTCAAAGACCCTTAGGCCATAAATATGTTGAAAAAGTCATATTTGAACTACTGATGAAAAAAAGTATATGAGAATGTATAGAAATTTCGAGATGGAGAACTCTTTGGCCATAAATAAGTCCAGTAGGTCAAACACGGACGACTGTCTGGCTAATGAAACATCAAAAGGAAAGTATGTATTCAAAGTTAAAGTTCAAAGACCTTTTGACCGGAAAAGAAGTACTAGAGGTCATACTTGAGCTACTAATGAAACATCAGAAGAAGTCTTTGAATATTTATAGAAAGTTCAAAATGAAGTATTCTTTGTCAAGAAATGTGTACAATAGGTCAAATGTGGACTACTCTTAGTCTAATAAAACGGCAGGAGTATATGAGTATGTACATAAAGTTAAAGCTCAAAGACTCTTAGGCCATAAATATGTTCAAAATGTCATACTTGAACCACTGATGAAACATCCGAAGGATACAATGAGTATGTATAGAAATTTAAAGAATGAGGACTCTTTGGCCATATATAAGTTTAAATAAGATCAAATACGGCATACTGTTTGGCTAATGAAACATCAAAAGGAAAGTATGTATTCAAAGTTAAAAGACCCTTTGGCCCCTTGTGGACTACTCTCAGTCTAATAAAACTTCAGGAGTACATGAGTATGTACATAAAATGAAAATTTCTTAGATTTGTTATAATATTTAGCATTTTGCCATTGACTTGTGTTTTTAAATAGCCATTTTCTTTTGTTTTTTTGTTTGTTTTTGTTTTGTTGTTGCTTTCTTTTTAGTTAATAACTTTTGTATTTTGACAACATTTGTAATTACATGTATGTGTATATTCTCTTTCCCCATACGATAATTTTGTATTTTGCTGTTTTTTTGTCAATAAATTTTTTTTTTTTTTTTTTTTCAAAAAGTCATATTTGAACTAGTGATGAAAAACCAAAAAAAGTATATGAGAATGTATAGAAATTTCAAGATTGAGAACTCTTTGGCCATAAAAAAAGTCCAATAGGTCAAACATGGACTACTATCTGGCTAATGAAACATCAAAAGGAGAGTATGTATTCAAAGTTAAAGTTCAAAGAGCTTTTGGACGGAAAAGAAGTACTAGAGGTCATACTTGAGCTACTGATGAAACATCAGAAGAAGTCTTTGAATATTTATAGAAAGTTCAAAATTAAGAATTCTTTGTCAAGAAATATGTTCAATAGGTCAAATATGGACTACTCTCAGTCTTATAAACTTAGGAGTAAATGAGTATGGACATAAAGTTAAAGTTCAAAGCCTCTTGGCCATAAATATGTTCAAAATGTCATACTTGAACCACTGATGAATAATCCGAAGAATCAATGACAATGTATAGAAATTTCAAGATTGAGAACTTTGGCAATAAAAAAAAGTTCAATAGGTCAAACACGGACTACTATCTGGCTAATGAAACATCAAAAGGAGAGTATGTATTCAAAGTTAAAGTTCAAAGACCTTTTGGCTGGAAATAAGTACTAGAGGTCATACTTGAGCTACTGATGAAACATCAAAATAAGTATTTGAATATTTATAGAAAGTTCAAAATTAAGGATTCTTTGTCAAGAAATGATTTCAATAGGTCAAATATGGACTACTCTCAGTCTAATAAAACTTCAGGAGTATATGAGTATGTACATAAAGTTGAAGTTCAAAGACTCTTATGCCATAACTATGTTTAAAAATGTCATACTTGAACCACTTATGAAACATCAGAAGGAATCAATGAGTGTGTATAGAAATTTCAAGATAGAGAACTCTTTGTCCAGAAATGCATTCAATAGGTCAAATATGGACAACTGTTAGTCTAATAAAACTTTCAGAAGGCTTGTATGAGTTTGTATATAAAGTTGAAGTTTTTAGACCCTTAGGCCATAAACATGTTCAAAATGTCATACTTGAACCACTGATGAATAATCTGAAGGAATCAATGAGTGTGTATAGAAATTTCAAGATAGAGAACTCTTTGTCCAGAAATGCATTCAATAGGTCAAATGTGGACAACTGTTAGTCTAATAAAACTTTCAGAAGGCTTGTATGAGTTTGTATGTAAAGTTGAAGTTCAAAGACCCTTAGAACTCTTTGAACACATCCGAAGGAGTATGTATAGAAATTTCAATATTGAGAATTCTTTGGCCATAAATAAGTTTAATAGGTCAAATACCGGCTAATACTGGCTAATGAAACCTCAAAAGGAGAGTATGTATTCAAAGATAAAGTTCAAAGACCTTTTGGCCCGAAAAGAAGTACTAGAGGTCATACTTGAGTTACTGATGAAACATCAGAAGTCTTTGAATATTTATAGAAAGTTCAAAATTAAGAATTCTTTGTCAAGAAATGTGTTCAACAGGTCAAATATGGACTACTATCATTCTAATAAAACTTTAGTAGTATATGAGTATGTACATAAAGTTAAAGTTCAAAGACTCTTAGGCCATAAATATGTTCAAAATGTCATACTTGAACCACTGATGAATAATCTGAAGGAATCAATAAATATGTATAGAAATTTCAATATTGAGAACTCTTTGTCCAGAAATGCATTCAATAGGTCAAATGTGGACAACTGTTAGTCTAATAAAACTTTCAGAAGGAGTGTATGAGTTTGTATATAAAGTTGAAGTTCAAAGACCCTTAGGCCATAAATATGTTGAAAAAGTCATATTTGAACTACTGATGAAAAAAAGTATATGAGAATGTATAGAAATTTCGAGATGGAGAACTCTTTGGCCATAAATAAGTCCAGTAGGTCAAACACGGACGACTGTCTGGCTAATGAAACATCAAAAGGAAAGTATGTATTCAAAGTTAAAGTTCAAAGACCTTTTGACCGGAAAAGAAGTACTAGAGGTCATACTTGAGCTACTAATGAAACATCAGAAGAAGTCTTTGAATATTTATAGAAAGTTCAAAATGAAGTATTCTTTGTCAAGAAATGTGTACAATAGGTCAAATGTGGACTACTCTTAGTCTAATAAAACGGCAGGAGTATATGAGTATGTACATAAAGTTAAAGCTCAAAGACTCTTAGGCCATAAATATGTTCAAAATGTCATACTTGAACCACTGATGAAACATCCGAAGGATACAATGAGTATCTATAGAAATTTAAAGAATGAGGACTCTTTGGCCATATATAAGTTTAAATAAGATCAAATACGGCATACTGTTTGGCTAATGAAACATCAAAAGGAAAGTATGTATTCAAAGTTAAAAGACCCTTTGGCCCCTTGTGGACTACTCTCAGTCTAATAAAACTTCAGGAGTACATGAGTATGTACATAAAATGAAAATTTCTTAGATTTGTTATAATATTTAGCATTTTGCCATTGACTTGTGTTTTTAAATAGCCATTTTCTTTTGTTTTTTTGTTTGTTTTTGTTTTGTTGTTGCTTTCTTTTTAGTTAATAACTTTTGTATTTTGACAACATTTGTAATTACATGTATGTGTATATTCTCTTTCCCCATACGATAATTTTGTATTTTGCTGTTTTTTTGTCAATACATTTTTTTTTTTTTTTTTCAAAAAGTCATATTTGAACTAGTGATGAAAAACCAAAAAAAGTATATGAGAATGTATAGAAATTTCAAGATTGAGAACTCTTTGGCCATAAAAAAAGTCCAATAGGTCAAACATGGACTACTATCTGGCTAATGAAACATCAAAAGGAGAGTATGTATTCAAAGTTAAAGTTCAAAGAGCTTTTGGACGGAAAAGAAGTACTAGAGGTCATACTTGAGCTACTGATGAAACATCAGAAGAAGTCTTTGAATATTTATAGAAAGTTCAAAATTAAGAATTCTTTGTCAAGATATGTGTTCAATAGGTCAAATATGGACTACTATCATTCTAATAAAACTTTAGTAGTATATGAGTATGTACATAAAGTTAAAGTTCAAAGACTCTTAGCTCATAAATATGTTCAAAATGTCATACTTGAACCACTGATGAATAAATACAAAGGAATCAGTGAGTATATATAGAAATTTCAAGATTGAGAACTCTTTGTCCAGAAATGCATTCAATAGGTCAAATGTGGAGTACTGTTAGTCTAATAAAACTTTCAGAAGGAATGTAGAGTTTGTATATAAAGTTGAAGTTCAAAGACCCTTAGGCCATAAATATGTTGAAAAAGTCATATTTGAACTACTGATGAAAAACCAGAAAATGTATATGAGAATGTATAGAAATTTCGAGATGGAGAACTCTTTGGCCATAAATAAGTCCAGTAGGTCAAACACGGACGACTGTCTGGCTAATGAAACATCAAAAGGAGAGTATGTATTCAAAGTTAAAGTTCAAAGACCTTTTGACCGGAAAAGAAGTACTAGAGATCATACTTGAGCTACTGATGAAACATTAGAAGAAGTCTTTGAATATTTATAGAAAGTTCAAAATTAAGGATTCTTTGTCAAGAAATGATTTCAATAGGTCAAATATGGACTACTCTCAGTCTAATAAAACTTCAGGAGTATATGAGTATGTACATAAAGTTGAAGTTCAAAGACTCTTAGGCCATAAATATGTTCCAAGTGTGTGCCGCTCCAAATGTTAACGTTATTATATTTAGCCTTTTGCCATTGACTTGTGTTTTTAAATAGCCACTTTCTTTTGTTTGTTTTTGTTTTGTTGTTGTTTTCGGTTTAGTTATTAACTTTTTATATTTTGACAACATTTGTAATCACATGTATGTGTATATTCTCTTTCCCCATACGAGAGTTTTGTATTTAGCTGTTTTTTTGTCAATAAAAAAAAAAAGAAAATATGTTCAAAAAGTCATACTTGAACCTCTGATGAATAATCCAAAGTAATCAATAAGTATGTATAGAAATTTCAAGATTGAGAACTCTTTGGCCATAAAAAAAGTCCAATATGTCAAACAACGACTACTATCTGGCTAATGATACATCAAAAGGAGAGTATGTTATTCAAAGTTAAAGTTCAAAGACCTTTTGGCTCGAAATAAGTACTAGAGGTCATACTTGAGCTGCTGATGAAACTTAAGAAGTCTTTGAATATTTTTAGAAAGTTCAAAATTAAGTATTCTTTGTCAAGAAATGTGTTCAAAAGGTCAAATATGGACTACTCTCAGTCTAATATAACTTCAGGAGTATATGAGTATGTACATAAAGTTAAATTTCAAAGACTCTTAGGCCATAAATATGTTCCTAGTGTGTGCCGCTCCAAATGTTAACGTTATTATATTTAGCCTTTTGCCATTGACTTATGTTTTTAAATATCCACTTTCTTTTGTTTTTTTATTTGTTTTTGTTTTGTTGTTGTTGTTTTCTGTTTAGTTATTAACTTTTGTATTTTGACAACATTTGTAATTACATGTATATGTATAATCTCTTTCCCCATACGAGAGATTTGTATTTTGTTGTTTTTTTGTCAATAAAAAAAATAAAAAATATGTTCAAAAAGTCATACTTGAACCTCTGATGAATAATCCAAAGGAATCAATAATTATGTATAGAAATTTCAAGATTGAGAACTCTTTTTTCCATAAATAAATTCAATAGGTCAAATATGGACTACTGTCTGGCTAATGAAACATCAAAAGGAGAGTATGTATTCAAAGTTAAAGTTCAAAGACCTTTTGACCGGAAAAGAAGTACTAGAGATCATACTTGAGCTACTGATGAAACATTAGAAGAAGTCTTTGAATATTTATAGAAAGTTCAAAATTAAGGATTCTTTGTCAAGAAATGATTTCAATAGGTCAAATATGGACTACTCTCAGTCTAATAAAACTTCAGGAGTATATGAGTATGTACATAAAGTTGAAGTTCAAAGACTCTTAGGTCATAAATATGTTCCAAGTGTGTGCCACTCCAAATGTTAACGTTATTATATTTAGCCTTTTGCCATTGACTTGTGTTTTTAAATAGCCACTTTCTTTTGTTTGCTTTTGTTTTGTTGTTGTTTTCGGTTTAGTTATTAACTTTTTATATTTTGACAACATTGGTAATCACATGTATGTGTATATACTCTTTCCCCATACGAGAGTTTTGTATTTAGCTGTTTTTTTGTCAATAAAAAAAAAAAGAAAATATGTTCAAAAAGTCATACTTGAACCTCTGATGAATAATCAAAAGTAATCAATAAGTATGTATAGAAATTTCAAGATTGAGAACTCTTTGGCCATAAAAAAAGTCCAATATGTCAAACAACGACTACTATCTGGCTAATGATACATCAAAAGGAGAGTATGTTATTCAAAGTTAAAGTTCAAAGACCTTTTGGCTCGAAATAAGTACTAGAGGTCATACTTGAGCTGCTGATGAAACTTAAGAAGTCTTTGAATATTTTTAGAAAGTTCAAAATTAAGTATTCTTTGTCAAGAAATGTGTTCAAAAGGTCAAATATGGACTACTCTCAGTCTAATATAACTTCAGGAGTATATGAGTATGTACATAAAGTTAAATTTCAAAGACTCTTAGGCCATAAATATGTTCCTAGTGTGTGCCGCTCCAAATGTTAACGTTATTATATTTAGCCTTTTGCCATTGACTTATGTTTTTAAATATCCACTTTCTTTTGTTTTTTATTTGTTTTTGTTTTGTTGTTGTTGTTTTCTGTTTAGTTATTAACTTTTGTATTTTGACAACATTTGTAATTACATGTATGTGTATAATCTCTTTCCCCATACGAGAGATTTGTATTTTGTTGTTTTTTTGTCAATAAAAAAAATAAAAAATATGTTCAAAAAGTCATACTTGAACCTCTGATGAATAATCCAAAGGAATCAATAATTATGTATAGAAATTTCAAGATTGAGAACTCTTTTTTCCATAAATAAATTCAATAGGTCAAATATGGACTACTGTCTGGCTAATGAAACCTCAAAAGGAGAGTATGTATTCAAAGTTAAAGTTCAAAGAGCTTTTGGACGGAAAAGAAGTACTAGAGGTCATACTTGAGCTACTGATGAAACATCAGAAGAAGTCTTTGAATATAAATAGAAAGTTCAAAATTAAGAATTCTTTGTCAAGAAATATGTTCAATAGGTCAAATATGGACTACTCTCAGTCTAATAAAACTTAGGAGTAAATGAGTATGGACATAAAGTTAAAGTTCAAAGCCTGTTGGCCATAAATATGTTCAAAATGTCATACTTGAACCACTGATGAATAATCCGAAGGAATCAATGAGAATGTATAGAAATTTCAAGATTGAGAACTCTTTGTCCAGAAACGCATTCAATAGGTCAAATGTGAACTACTGTTGGTCTAATAAAACTTTCAGAATGAGTGTATGAGTATGTACATACATTTAAAGTTCAAAGACTCTTAGGCCATAAATATGTTCCTAGTGTGTGCCGCTCCAAATGTTAACGTTATTATATTTAGCCTTTTGCCATTGACTTGTGTTTTTAAATAGCCACTTTCTTGTGTTTTTTTGTTTGTTTTTGATTTGTTGTTGTTTTTCTGTTTAGTTATTAACTTTTGTATTTTGACAACATTTGTAATTACATATATGTGCATATTCTCTTTCCCCATACGAGAGTTTTGTATTTAGCTGTTTTTTTGTCAATAAAAAAAAATAAAAAAATAAAAAAATATGTTCAAAAAGTCATACTTGAACCTCTGAATAATCCAAAGTAATCAATAAGTATGTATAGAAAATTCAAGATTGAGAACTCTTTGGCCATAAAAAAAGTCCAATATGTCAAACAACGACTACTATCTGGCTAATGATACATCAAAAGGAGAGTATGTATTCAAATTTAAAGTTCAAAGACCTTTTGGCTGTAAATAAGTACTAGATGTCATACTTGAGCTACTGATGAAACTTAAGAAGTCTTTGAATATTTATAGAAAGTTCAAAATGAAGTATTCTTTGTCAAGAAATGTGTTCCAAAGTTCAAATATGGACTACTCTCAGTCTAATATAACTTCAGGAGTATATGAGTATGTACATAAAGTTAAAGTTCAAAGACTCTTAGGCCATAAATATGTTCCTAGTGTGTGCCGCTCCAAATGTTAACGTTATTATATTTAGCCTTTTGCCATTGACTTGCCATCTGTTTAGTTATTAACTTTTGTATTTTGACAACATTTGTAATTACATGTATGTGTATAATCTCTTTCCCCATACGAGAGATTTGTATTTTGTTGTTTTTTTGTCAATACAAAAAAATTAAAATATGATCAAAAAGTTATACTTGAACCTCTGATGAATAATCCAAAGGAATCAATAATTATGTATAGAAATTTCAACATTGAGAACTCTTTGGCCATAAATAAATTCAATAGGTCAAATATGGACTACTGTCTGGTTAATGAAACCTCAAAAGGAGAGTATGGATTCAAAGTTAAAGTTCAAAGAGCTTTTGGACGGAAAAGAAGTACTAGAGGTCATACTTGAGCTACTGATGAAACATCAAAAGAAGTCTTTGAATATTTATAAAAAGTTCAAAATTAAGAATTCTTTGTCAAGAAATGTGTACAATAGGTCAAATGTGGACTACTCTCAGTCTAATAAAACTTTCAGAAGGCTTGTATGAGTTTGTATATAAAGTTGAAGTTTAAAGACCCTTAGGCCATAAACATGTTCAAAATGTCATACTTGAACCACTGATGAATAATCTGAAGGAATCAATAAGTATGTATAGAAATTTCAATATTGAGAACTTTGTCCAGAAATGCATTCAATAGGTCAAATGTGGACAACTGTTAGTCTAATAAAACTTTCAGAAGGCTTGTATGAGTTTGTATATAAAGTTGAAGTTCAAAGACCCTTAGAACTCTTTGAACACATCCGAAGGAGTATGTATAGAAATTTCAATATTGACAACTCTGTGGCCATAAATAAGTTTAATAGGTCAAATACCAACTACTGTCTGGCTAATGCAACCGCAAAAGGAGAGTATGTATTCAAAGTTAAAGTTCAAAGATCTTTTGGCCGGAAAAGAAGTACTACTTGAGCTACTGATGAAACATCAGAAGAAGTCTTTGAATATTTATAGAAAGTTCAAAATTAAGAATTCTTTGTCAAGAAATATGTTCAATAGGTCAAATATGGACTACTCTCAGTCTAATAAACTTAGGAGTAAATGAGTATGGACATAAAGTTAAAGTTCAAAGCCTCTTGGCCATAAATATGTTCAAAATGTCATACTTGAACCACTGATGAATAATCCGAAGGAATCAATGACAATGTATAGACATTTCAAGATTGAGAACTTTGGCAATAAAAAAAGTCCATTAGGTCAAACACGGACTACTATCTGGCTAATGAAACATCAAAAGGAGAGTATGTATTCAAAGTTAAAGTTCAAAGACCTTTTGGCTGGAAATAAGTACTAGAGGTCATACTTGAGCTACTGATGAAACATCAGAAGAAGTCTTTGAATATTTATAGAAAGTTCAAAATTAAGAATTCTTTGTCAAGAAATGTGTTCAATAGGTCAAATATGGACTACTATCATTCTAATAAAACTTTAGTAGTATATGAGTATGTACATAAAGTTAAAGTTCAAAGACTCTTAGCCCATAAATATGTTCAAAATGTCATACTTGAACCACTGATGAATAAATACGAAGGAATCAATGAGTATATATAGAAATTTCAAGATTGAGAACTCTTTGTCCAGAAATGCATTTAATAGGTCAAATGTGGAGTACTGTTAGTCTAATAAAACTTTCAGAAGTAGTGTAGAGTTTGTATATACAGTTGAAGTTCAAAGACCCTAAGGCCATAAATATGTTGAAAAAGTCATATTTGAAATACTGATGAAAAACCAGAAAAAGTATATGAGAATGTATAGAAATTTCGAGATGGAGAACTCTTTGGCCATAAATAAGTCCAGTAGGTCAAACACGGACGACTGTCTGGCTAATGAAACATCAAAAGGAGAGTATGTATTCAAAGTTAAAGTTCAAAGACCTTTTGAACGGAAAAGAAGTACTAGATGTCATGCTTGAGCTACTGATGAAACTTAAGAAGTCTTTGAATATTTATAGAAAGTTCAAAATTAAGGATTGTTTGTCAAGAAATGTGTTCAAAAGTTCAAATATGGACTACTCTCAGTCTTATATAACTTCAGGAGTATATGAGTATGTACATAAAGTCAAAGTTCAAAGACTCTTAGGCCATAAATATGTTCCTAGTGTGTGCCACTCCAAATGTTAACGTTATTATATTTAGCCTTTTGCCATTGACTTGCCATCTGTTTAGTTATTAACTTTTGTATTTTGACAACATTTGTAATTACATGTATGTGTATAATCTCTTTCCCCATACGAGAGATTTGTATTTTGTTGTTTTTTTGTCAATAAAAAAAATAAAAATATGTTCAAAAAGTCATACTTGAATCTCTGATGAATAATCCAAAGGAATCAATAATTATGTAAAGAAATTTCAAAATTGAGAACTCTTTGGCCATAAATAAATTCAATAGGTCAAATATGGACTACTGTCTGGCTAATGAAACCTCAAAAGGAAAGTATGGATTCAAAGTTAAAGTTCAAAGAGCTTTTGGATGGAAAAGAAGTACTAGAGGTCATACTTGAGCGACTGATGAAACATCAGAAGAAGTCTTTGAATATTTATAGAAAGTTCAAAATTATGCACTGAAGAGATAACATTGCACAAACGTGTGCATTGAAGACATAACATTGCTTTTGCATTGCATTGCACACACGATCTAACACTGTGCATTGAAGAATAACATATACGCCATACACTTGTTCATTGCAATGCATAATTAAGTAACTCAGTTCCGATGTGCATTGAAAAGATAACATATAAGCTATGCACTTGTTCATTGCAATGCATGAATAAGTAACTAATTTCCGATGAACATTGAAGTGAAAACATATTTGCTATTGCATGTCATTGCACACACGATCTAACGCTGTGCATTGAAGAAAAACATATACGCTATGCAATGTTTTCATTGCAATATATACGAATTATATCAATCGAATGTGTATTGAAGAGATAACATTGCTGTTGCTTTGCATTGCACAAGCGTTCTAACACTGTGCATTGAAGAATAACATATACGTTATGCACTTGTTCATTGCAATTCATTAATAAGTAACTATTTTCTGATGTGCATTGAAGAGATAACATAAGCTATGCACTTGTTCATTGCAATGCATAAATAATAAGTAACTAATTTCCGATGTGCATTGAAGAGATAACATATTTGCTATTGCATTGCATTGCACACACAATCTAACGCTGTGCATTGAAGAATAACCTATAAGCTATGCACTTGTTGCATTGCAATGCATACGAACTAACTTAATCGGATGTGCATTGAAGACATAACGTTGCTTTTGCATTGGATGGCACGAACGTTTTAAAACTATGCATTGAAGAATAACATATAAATTATGCACTGGTTCATTGCAATGCATAAATAAGTAACTCATTTTCGATGTGCATTGAAGAGAAAACATATTTGCTATTGCATGTCATTGCACACACGATCTAACGTTGTGTACTGAAAAGATAGCATTGCTGTTGCATTGCATTGCACAAGCGTTCTAACACTGTGCATTGAAGAATAACATATATGCTATGCACTTGTTCATTGCAATGCATAAATAACTCATTTCCGATGTGCATTGAAGAGATTGCATATTTGCTATTGCATTGCATTGCTATGCACTTGTTGCATTGCAATGCATACGAACTAACTTAATCGGATGTGCATTGAAGACATAACGTTGCTGTTGCATTGCATTGCACAAGCGTTCTAACACTGTGCATTGAAGAATAACATATATGCTATGCATAATGTTCATTGCAATGCATAAATAACTCATTTCCGATGTGCATTGAAGAGATTGCATATTTGCTATTGCATTGCATTGCACACACAATCTAACTCTGTGCATTGAAGAATAAATATGTTATGCATCATTGCAACGCATGAATAAGTAACTCATTTCCTATGTGCATTTAAGAGATAACATAAGCTATGCACTTGTTGCATTGCAATGCATATACGAACTAACTTAATCGGATGTGCACTGAAGAGATAACATTGCACAAACGTGTGCATTGAAGACATAACATTGCTTTTGCATTGCATTGCACACACGATCTAACACTGTGCATTGAAGAGATAACATAAGCTATGCACTTGTTGCATTGCAATGCATATACGAACTAACTTAATCGGATGTGCACTGAAGAGATAACATTGCACAAACGTGTGCATTGAAGACATAACATTGCTTTTGCATTGCATTGCACACACGATCTAACACTGTGCATTGAAGAATAACATATACGCCATACACTTGTTCATTGCAATGCATAATTAAGTAACTCAGTTCCGATGTGCATTGAAAAGATAACATATAAGCTATGCACTTGTACATTGCAATGCATGAATAAGTAACTAATTTCCGATGAGCATTGAAGAGAAAACATATTTGCTATTGCATTTCATTGCACACGTTCTAACGCTGTGCATTGAAGATACATAGAAGCTATGCACTTTTGTTGCATTGCAATGCATACGAACTAATTTAATCGAAAGTGCATTGAAGACATAACATTGCTTTTGCATTGCACTTGTAAATTGCAATGCATAAATGTAACTAATTTTCGATGTGCATTGAAGAGATAACATTTGCTATTGCATTGCATTGCACACACGTTCTAACGCTGTGCATTGAAGATTAACCTATAAGCTATGCACTTGTTGCATTGCAATGCATACGAAATGCATACGAACTAACTTAATCGGATGTGCATTGAAGACATAACGTTGCTTTTGCATTGGATGGCACGAACGTTTGAAAACTATGCATTGAAGAATAACAATTATGCACTTGTTCATTGCAATGCATTAATAAGTAACTATTTTCTGATGTGCATTGAAGAGATTGCATATTTGCTATTGCATTGCATTGCATTGCACACACAATCTAACTCTGTGCACTGAAGAATAACATAGAAGCTTTGCACTTGTTGCATTGCAATGCAAACGAACTAACTCAATCGGATGTGCACTGAAGACATAACATTGCTGTTGCATAGCATTGCAAAAACATTCTGTGTATTGAAGAGATAACATTGCTGTTGGATCGCATTGCAAAAGCGTTCTAGAAGCGATAACATTGCTGTTGCGTTGCATTGCATAAACGATGTGCATTGAAGAATAACAAAGAAGCTATGCACTTGTTCATTGCAATGCATAAATAAGTAACTAATTTCCGATGTGCATTGAAGACATAACATTGCTTTGCATTGCATTGAACAAACGTTCTGTGCATTGAAGAATAACATAGAAGCTTTGCACTTGTTTCAATGCAATGCATACAAACTAACTCAATCGGATGTGCATTGAAGACAACATTGCTTTGGCATTGGATGACACGAATGTTTGAACACTATGCATTGAGGAATAACATATAAGTTATATACTTGTTCATTGCAATTCATAAGTAACTACAGTTATTCCGTTGTGCTTTGCGTGCATTGAGAAAAAAACATACATGCATTGCATATAAGATCAAACAATCCCTTTTTTGCATTCTTCACGCAGATTTATTTATCGCTTTGGATATCACAACAATGCATGCTTTTGCATTCCATTTTTATACAACATGACCTATTGAATATAAATGTACGTTTATATACACACACAAACATTCCCTTTGATGTGAACATATTTTTGACAAAGAATCCTCAATATTAAACTTTCTCTACATACTCATAGACTCTCTTTAAAGTTTTGATTAGTTCATTTTTGACTTATTGAATATATTTGGACAAAGGTCCACAATATTGAACAACTCGGACTCCTTTTGAGGTTTCATTAGGCATACAGTAGTCCATATTTGACCTATTGAACAGATTTTTGGCCAAAGAGTTCGCAAACGTTAACAAACATGCATTCAAGCATTCCATCAACCAGAAAATTGTCCATAATTGATTACTGAACGTCATTCTGAACATTTCATATTTCACCTGCTTTTCATCAAACACCTGCTGTTTCATCAGCCATGTACTGGTCCATATTTGATTACTGAACATATATCTTAGCCGTAGATCCTATGACCTTTCTATGCATGCTCATTAATGTTTCATTCGTAGTTCAAGTATACATTTTTGAATATATTTCTGGCCAGTCACTGAACTTTACATCCAAGCTCATAGACTCCTTTTGATGTTTCATTAGCCACACAGTAGTCAGAATTTGACTATTAAATACATTTTTGTGACAAAGAGTCCTCACTATTGAACTTTTTATACACACTTTTAGAATTCTTCTGATTTTTCATCAGTAGTATGCCTTTTTAAATACAATGTCTTTGTACTTTAACTTTATTAGTTAGTGGTGCTTGCGAAGCAAGGCATCACTATTGTTATTCTCCATACTCATTATAATTATTCCACACAAAAGTTTGGCGCGTATCTCCTCCCACACCGTTTTTCATAGACCCATTAATGAGGTGTCAAAACATTGTGCTATTTCTTTTCTAATGGTTCGGGGTTACGATGGGGCAAAAAAAGCTATACACTTGTTACGCAAAAAAGTAGCCAAAAAAATCCCATAGACTTAACATTGCGACAATTTTTAACGCGTCATAACTCCGAATGAGGATTTCGTAGAAACTCGTGGGTTACCACATTTGAAGAGGCTGAATTAAGAATTCTTTGTCAAGAAATGTGTTCAATAGGTCAAATATGGACTACTCTCAGTCTAATAAAATTTAGGAGTATATGAGTATGGACATAAAGTTAAAGTTCAAAGAGTATAAGGCCATAAATATGTTCAAAAAGTCATATTTGAATCACTGGTGAAACTTCAGAAGTCTTTGAATATTTATAAAAAGTTCAAAATTAAGTGTTCTTTGTCATGAAATGTGTCAATAGGTAAAATATGGACTACTCTTAAGTCTAATAAAACTTTAGTAGTATATGAGTATGTACATAAAGTTAAAGTTCAAAGAGTATAAGGCCATAAATATGTTCAAAAAGTCATATTTGAATCACTGGTGAAACTTCAGAAGTCTTTGAATATTTATAAAAAGTTCAAAATTAAGTGTTCTTTGTCATGAAATGTGTCAATAGGTAAAATATGGACTACTCTAAGTCTAATAAAACTTTAGTAGTATATGAGTATGTACATAAAGTTAAAGTTCAAAGACTCTTGGCCATAAATATGTTCAAAATGTCATACTTGAACCACTGATGAATAAATACGAAGGAATCAATGAGTATATATAGAAAATTCAAGATTGAGAACTCTTTGTCCAGAAATGCATTCAATAGGTCAAATGTGGAGTACTGTTAGTCTAATAAAACTTTCAGAAGGAGTGTAGAGTTTGTATATAAAGTTGAAGTGCAAAGGCCCTTAGGCCATAAATATGTTGAAAAAGTCATATTTGAACTACTGATGAAAAACCAGAAAAAGTATATGAGAATGTATAGAAATTTCAAGATTGAGAACTCTTTGGCCATAGTTAAGTTTAATAGGTCAAATACCAACTACTGTCTGGCTAATGAAACCTCTAAAGGAGAGTATTTATTCAAAGTTAAAATTCAAAGACCTTTTGGCCGGAAAATAACTACTAGAGGTCTTACTTGAGCTACTGATGAAACATCAAAAGAAGTCTTTGAATATTTATAGAAAGTTCAAAATTAAGGATTCTTTGTCAAGAAATGATTTCAATAGGTCAAATATGGACTACTCTCAGTCTAATAAAACTTCAGGAGTATATGAGTATGTACATAAAGTTGAAGTTCAAAGACTCTTATGCCATAACTATGTTTAAAAATGTCATACTTGAACCACTTATGAAACATCAGAAGGAATCAATGAGTGTGTATAGAAATTCCAAGATAGAGAACTCTTTGTCCAGAAATGCATTCAATAGGTCAAATATGGACAACTGTTAGTCTAATAAAACTTTCAGAAGGCTTGTATGAGTTTGTATATAAAGTTGAAGTTTTTAGGCCCTTAGGCCATAAACATGTTCAAAATGTCATACTTGAACCACTGATGAATAATCTGAAGGAATCAATGAGTGTGTATAGAAATTTCAAGATAGAGAACTCTTTGTCCAGAAATGCATTCAATAGGTCAAATGTGGACAACTGTTAGTCTAATAAAACTTTCAGAAGGCTTGTATGAGTTTGTATGTAAAGTTGAAGTTCAAAGACCCTTAGAACTCTTTGAACACATCCGAAGGAGTATGTATAGAAATTTCAATATTGAGAATTCTTTGGCCATAAATAAGTTTAATAGGTCAAATACCGGCTAATACTGGCTAATGAAACCTCAAAAGGAGAGTATGTATTCAAAGATAAAGTTCAAAGACCTTTTGGCCCGAAAAGAAGTACTAGAGGTCATACTTGAGTTACTGATGAAACATCAGAAGTCTTTGAATATTTATAGAAAGTTCAAAATTAAGAATTCTTTGTCAAGAAATGTGTTCAACAGGTCAAATATGGACTACTATCATTCTAATAAAACTTTAGTAGTATATGAGTATGTACATAAAGTTAAAGTTCAAAGACTCTTAGGCCATAAATATGTTCAAAATGTCATACTTGAACCACTGATGAATAATCTGAAGGAATCAATAAATATGTATAGAAATTTCAATATTGAGAACTCTTTGTCCAGAAATGCATTCAATAGGTCAAATGTGGACAACTGTTAGTCTAATAAAACTTTCAGAAGGAGTGTATGAGTTTGTATATAAAGTTGAAGTTCAAAGACCCTTAGGCCATAAATATGTTGAAAAAGTCATATTTGAACTACTGATGAAAAAAAGTATATGAGAATGTATAGAAATTTCGAGATGGAGAACTCTTTGGCCATAAATAAGTCCAGTAGGTCAAACACGGACGACTGTCTGGCTAATGAAACATCAAAAGGAAAGTATGTATTCAAAGTTAAAGTTCAAAGACCTTTTGACCGGAAAAGAAGTACTAGAGGTCATACTTGAGCTACTAATGAAACATCAGAAGAAGTCTTTGAATATTTATAGAAAGTTCAAAATGAAGTACTCTTTGTCAAGAAATGTGTACAATAGGTCAAATGTGGACTACTCTTAGTCTAATAAAACGGCAGGAGTATATGAGTATGTACATAAAGTTAAAGCTCAAAGACTCTTAGGCCATAAATATGTTCAAAATGTCATACTTGAACCACTGATGAAACATCCGAAGGATACAATGAGTATGTATAGAAATTTAAAGAATGAGGACTCTTTGGCCATATATAAGTTTAAATAAGATCAAATACGGCATACTGTTTGGCTAATGAAACATCAAAAGGAAAGTATGTATTCAAAGTTAAAAGACCCTTTGGCCCCTTGTGGACTACTCTCAGTCTAATAAAACTTCAGGAGTACATGAGTATGTACATAAAATGAAAATTTCTTAGATTTGTTATAATATTTAGCATTTTGCCATTGACTTGTGTTTTTAAATAGCCATTTTCTTTTGTTTTTTTGTTTGTTTTTGTTTTGTTGTTGCTTTCTTTTTAGTTAATAACTTTTGTATTTTGACAACATTTGTAATTACATGTATGTGTATATTCTCTTTCCCCATACGATAATTTTGTATTTTGCTGTTTTTTTGTCAATACAATTTTTTTTTTTTTTTTTTTTTCAAAAAGTCATATTTGAACTAGTGATGAAAAACCAAAAAAAGTATATGAGAATGTATAGAAATTTCAAGATTGAGAACTCTTTGGCCATAAAAAAAGTCCAATAGGTCAAACATGGACTACTATCTGGCTAATGAAACATCAAAAGGAGAGTATGTATTCAAAGTTAAAGTTCAAAGAGCTTTTGGACGGAAAAGAAGTACTAGAGGTCATACTTGAGCTACTGATGAAACATCAGAAGAAGTCTTTGAATATTTATAGAAAGTTCAAAATTAAGAATTCTTTGTCAAGAAATATGTTCAATAGGTCAAATATGGACTACTCTCAGTCTAATAAACTTAGGAGTAAATGAGTATGGACATAAAGTTAAAGTTCAAAGCCTCTTGGCCATAAATATGTTCAAAATGTCATACTTGAACCACTGATGAATAATCCGAAGAATCAATGACAATGTATAGAAATTTCAAGATTGAGAACTTTGGCAATAAAAAAAAGTTCAATAGGTCAAACACGGACTACTATCTGGCTAATGAAACATCAAAAGGAGAGTATGTATTCAAAGTTAAAGTTCAAAGACCTTTTGGCTGGAAATAAGTACTAGAGGTCATACTTGAGCTACTGATGAAACATCAAAATAAGTATTTGAATATTTATAGAAAGTTCAAAATTAAGGATTCTTTGTCAAGAAATGATTTCAATAGGTCAAATATGGACTACTCTCAGTCTAATAAAACTTCAGGAGTATATGAGTATGTACATAAAGTTGAAGTTCAAAGACTCTTATGCCATAACTATGTTTAAAAATGTCATACTTGAACCACTTATGAAACATCAGAAGGAATCAATGAGTGTGTATAGAAATTTCAAGATAGAGAACTCTTTGTCCAGAAATGCATTCAATAGGTCAAATATGGACAACTGTTAGTCTAATAAAACTTTCAGAAGGCTTGTATGAGTTTGTATATAAAGTTGAAGTTTTTAGACCCTTAGGCCATAAACATGTTCAAAATGTCATACTTGAACCACTGATGAATAATCTGAAGGAATCAATGAGTGTGTATAGAAATTTCAAGATAGAGAACTCTTTGTCCAGAAATGCATTCAATAGGTCAAATGTGGAGTACTGTTAGTCTAATAAAACTTTCAGAAGGAGTGTATGAGTTTGTATATAAAGTTGAAGTTCAAAGACCCTTAGGCCATAAATATGTTGAAAAAGTCATATTTGAACTACTGATGAAAAAAAGTATATGAGAATGTATAGAAATTTCGAGATGGAGAACTCTTTGGCCATAAATAAGTCCAGTAGGTCAAACACGGACGACTGTCTGGCTAATGAAACATCAAAAGGAAAGTATGTATTCAAAGTTAAAGTTCAAAGACCTTTTGACCGGAAAAGAAGTACTAGAGGTCATACTTGAGCTACTAATGAAACATCAGAAGAAGTCTTTGAATATTTATAGAAAGTTCAAAATGAAGTATTCTTTGTCAAGAAATGTGTACAATAGGTCAAATGTGGACTACTCTTAGTCTAATAAAACGGCAGGAGTATATGAGTATGTACATAAAGTTAAAGCTCAAAGACTCTTAGGCCATAAATATGTTCAAAATGTCATACTTGAACCACTGATGAAACATCCGAAGGATACAATGAGTATGTATAGAAATTTAAAGAATGAGGACTCTTTGGCCATATATAAGTTTAAATAAGATCAAATACGGCAGACTGTTTGGCTAATGAAACATCAAAAGGAAAGTATGTATTCAAAGTTAAAAGACCCTTTGGCCCCTTGTGGACTACTCTCAGTCTAATAAATCTTCAGGAGTACATGAGTATGTACATAAAATGAAAATTTCTTAGATTTGTTATAATATTTAGCATTTTGCCATTGACTTGTGTTTTTAAATAGCCATTTTCTTTTGTTTTTTTGTTTGTTTTTGTTTTGTTGTTGCTTTCTTTTTAGTTAATAACTTTTGTATTTTGACAACATTTGTAATTACATGTATGTGTATATTCTCTTTCCCCATACGATAATTTTGTATTTTGCTGTTTTTTTGTCAATAAAATTTTTTTTTTTTTTTTTCAAAAAGTCATATTTGAACTAGTGATGAAAAACCAAAAAAAGTATATGAGAATGTATAGAAATTTCAAGATTGAGAACTCTTTGGCCATAAAAAAAGTCCAATAGGTCAAACATGGACTACTATCTGGCTAATGAAACATCAAAAGGAGAGTATGTATTCAAAGTTAAAGTTCAAAGAGCTTTTGGACGGAAAAGAAGTACTAGAGGTCATACTTGAGCTACTGATGAAACATCAGAAGAAGTCTTTGAATATTTATAGAAAGTTCAAAATTAAGAATTCTTTGTCAAGAAATATGTTCAATAGGTCAAATATGGACTACTCTCAGTCTAATAAACTTAGGAGTAAATGAGTATGGACATAAAGTTAAAGTTCAAAGCCTCTTGGCCATAAATATGTTCAAAATGTCATACTTGAACCACTGATGAATAATCCGAAGAATCAATGACAATGTATAGAAATTTCAAGATTGAGAACTTTGGCAATAAAAAAAAGTTCAATAGGTCAAACACGGACTACTATCTGGCTAATGAAACATCAAAAGGAGAGTATGTATTCAAAGTTAAAGTTCAAAGACCTTTTGGCTGGAAATAAGTACTAGAGGTCATACTTGAGCTACTGATGAAACATCAAAATAAGTATTTGAATATTTATAGAAAGTTCAAAATTAAGGATTCTTTGTCAAGAAATGATTTCAATAGGTCAAATATGGACTACTCTCAGTCTAATAAAACTTCAGGAGTATATGAGTATGTACATAAAGTTGAAGTTCAAAGACTCTTATGCCATAACTATGTTTAAAAATGTCATACTTGAACCACTTATGAAACATCAGAAGGAATCAATGAGTGTGTATAGAAATTTCAAGATAGAGAACTCTTTGTCCAGAAATGCATTCAATAGGTCAAATATGGACAACTGTTAGTCTAATAAAACTTTCAGAAGGCTTGTATGAGTTTGTATATAAAGTTAAAGTTCAAAGACTCTTAGGCCATAAATATGTTCAAAATGTCATACTTGAACCACTGATGAATAATCTGAAGGAATCAATAAATATGTATAGAAATTTCAATATTGAGAACTCTTTGTCCAGAAATGCATTCAATAGGTCAAATGTGGACAACTGTTAGTCTAATAAAACTTTCAGAAGGAGTGTATGAGTTTGTATATAAAGTTGAAGTTCAAAGACCCTTAGGCCATAAATATGTTGAAAAAGTCATATTTGAACTACTGATGAAAAAAAGTATATGAGAATGTATAGAAATTTCGAGATGGAGAACTCTTTGGCCATAAATAAGTCCAGTAGGTCAAACACGGACGACTGTCTGGCTAATGAAACATCAAAAGGAAAGTATGTATTCAAAGTTAAAGTTCAAAGACCCTTTGACCGGAAAAGAAGTACTAGAGGTCATACTTGAGCTACTAATGAAACATCAGAAGAAGTCTTTGAATATTTATAGAAAGTTCAAAATGAAGTATTCTTTGTCAAGAAATGTGTACAATAGGTCAAATGTGGACTACTCTTAGTCTAATAAAACGGCAGGAGTATATGAGTATGTACATAAAGTTAAAGCTCAAAGACTCTTAGGCCATAAATATGTTCAAAATGTCATACTTGAACCACTGATGAAACATCCGAAGGATACAATGAGTATGTATAGAAATTTAAAGAATGAGGACTCTTTGGCCATATATAAGTTTAAATAAGATCAAATACGGCATACTGTTTGGCTAATGAAACATCAAAAGGAAAGTATGTATTCAAAGTTAAAAGACCCTTTGGCCCCTTGTGGACTACTCTCAGTCTAATAAAACTTCAGGAGTACATGAGTATGTACATAAAATGAAAATTTCTTAGATTTGTTATAATATTTAACATTTTGCCATTGACTTGTGTTTTTAAATAGCCATTTTCTTTTGTTTTTTTGTTTGTTTTTGTTTTGTTGTTGCTTTCTTTTTAGTTAATAACTTTTGTATTTTGACAACATTTGTAATTACATGTATGTGTATATTCTCTTTCCCCATACGATAATTTTGTATTTTGCTGTTTTTTTGTCAATAAATTCTTTTTTTTTTTTTTTTTTCAAAAAGTCATATTTGAACTAGTGATGAAAAACAAAAAAAAGTATATGAGAATGTATAGAAATTTCAAGATTGAGAACTCTTTGGCCATAAAAAAAAGTCCAATAGGTCAAACATGGACTACTATCTGGCTAATGAAACATCAAAAGGAGAGTATGTATTCAAAGTTAAAGTTCAAAGAGCTTTTGGACGGAAAAGAAGTACTAGAGGTCATACTTGAGCTACTGATGAAACATCAGAAGAAGTCTTTGAATATTTATAGAAAGTTCAAAATTAAGAATTCTTTGTCAAGAAATGTGTACAATAGGTCAAATGTGGACTACTCTTAGTCTAATAAAACGGCAGGAGTATATGAGTATGTACATAAAGTTAAAGCTCAAAGACTCTTAGGCCATAAATATGTTCAAAATGTCATACTTGAACCACTGATGAAACATCCGAAGGATACAATGAGTATGTATAGAAATTTAAAGAATGAGGACTCTTTGGCCATATATAAGTTTAAATAAGATCAAATACGGCATACTGTTTGGCTAATGAAACATCAAAAGGAAAGTATGTATTCAAAGTTAAAAGACCCTTTGGCCCCTTGTGGACTACTCTCAGTCTAATAAATCTTCAGGAGTACATGAGTATGTACATAAAATGAAAATTTCTTAGATTTGTTATAATATTTAGCATTTTGCCATTGACTTGTGTTTTTAAATAGCCATTTTCTTTTGTTTTTTTGTTTGTTTTTGTTTTGTTGTTGCTTTCTTTTTAGTTAATAACTTTTGTATTTTGACAACATTTGTAATTACATGTATGTGTATATTCTCTTTCCCCATACGATAATTTTGTATTTTGCTGTTTTTTTGTCAATAAAATTTTTTTTTTTTTTTTTCAAAAAGTCATATTTGAACTAGTGATGAAAAACCAAAAAAAGTATATGAGAATGTATAGAAATTTCAAGATTGAGAACTCTTTGGCCATAAAAAAAGTCCAATAGGTCAAACATGGACTACTATCTGGCTAATGAAACATCAAAAGGAGAGTATGTATTCAAAGTTAAAGTTCAAAGAGCTTTTGGACGGAAAAGAAGTACTAGAGGTCATACTTGAGCTACTGATGAAACATCAGAAGAAGTCTTTGAATATTTATAGAAAGTTCAAAATTAAGAATTCTTTGTCAAGAAATATGTTCAATAGGTCAAATATGGACTACTCTCAGTCTAATAAACTTAGGAGTAAATGAGTATGGACATAAAGTTAAAGTTCAAAGCCTCTTGGCCATAAATATGTTCAAAATGTCATACTTGAACCACTGATGAATAATCCGAAGAATCAATGACAATGTATAGAAATTTCAAGATTGAGAACTTTGGCAATAAAAAAAAGTTCAATAGGTCAAACACGGACTACTATCTGGCTAATGAAACATCAAAAGGAGAGTATGTATTCAAAGTTAAAGTTCAAAGACCTTTTGGCTGGAAATAAGTACTAGAGGTCATACTTGAGCTACTGATGAAACATCAAAATAAGTATTTGAATATTTATAGAAAGTTCAAAATTAAGGATTCTTTGTCAAGAAATGATTTCAATAGGTCAAATATGGACTACTCTCAGTCTAATAAAACTTTCAGAAGGCTTGTATGAGTTTGTATATAAAGTTGAAGTTTTTAGGCCCTTAGGCCATAAACATGTTCAAAATGTCATACTTGAACCACTGATGAATAATCTGAAGGAATCAATGAGTGTGTATAGAAATTTCAAGATAGAGAACTCTTTGTCCAGAAATGCATTCAATAGGTCAAATGTGGACAACTGTTAGTCTAATAAAACTTTCAGAAGGCTTGTATGAGTTTGTATGTAAAGTTGAAGTTCAAAGACCCTTAGAACTCTTTGAACACATCCGAAGGAGTATGTATAGAAATTTCAATATTGAGAATTTTTTGGCCATAAATAAGTTTAATAGGTCAAATACCGGCTAATACTGGCTAATGAAACCTCAAAAGGAGAGTATGTATTCAAAGATAAAGTTCAAAGACCTTTTGGCCCGAAAAGAAGTACTAGAGGTCATACTTGAGTTACTGATGAAACATCAGAAGTCTTTGAATATTTATAGAAAGTTCAAAATTAAGAATTCTTTGTCAAGAAATGTGTTCAACAGGTCAAATATGGACTACTATCATTCTAATAAAACTTTAGTAGTATATGAGTATGTACATAAAGTTAAAGTTCAAAGACTCTTAGGCCATAAATATGTTCAAAATGTCATACTTGAACCACTGATGAATAATCTGAAGGAATCAATAAATATGTATAGAAATTTCAATATTGAGAACTCTTTGTCCAGAAATGCATTCAATAGGTCAAATGTGGACAACTGTTAGTCTAATAAAACTTTCAGAAGGAGTGTATGAGTTTGTATATAAAGTTGAAGTTCAAAGACCCTTAGGCCATAAATATGTTGAAAAAGTCATATTTGAACTACTGATGAAAAAAAGTATATGAGAATGTATAGAAATTTCGAGATGGAGAACTCTTTGGCCATAAATAAGTCCAGTAGGTCAAACACGGACGACTGTCTGGCTAATGAAACATCAAAAGGAAAGTATGTATTCAAAGTTAAAGTTCAAAGACCCTTTGACCGGAAAAGAAGTACTAGAGGTCATACTTGAGCTACTAATGAAACATCAGAAGAAGTCTTTGAATATTTATAGAAAGTTCAAAATGAAGTATTCTTTGTCAAGAAATGTGTACAATAGGTCAAATGTGGACTACTCTTAGTCTAATAAAACGGCAGGAGTATATGAGTATGTACATAAAGTTAAAGCTCAAAGACTCTTAGGCCATAAATATGTTCAAAATGTCATACTTGAACCACTGATGAAACATCCGAAGGATACAATGAGTATGTATAGAAATTTAAAGAATGAGGACTCTTTGGCCATATATAAGTTTAAATAAGATCAAATACGGCATACTGTTTGGCTAATGAAACATCAAAAGGAAAGTATGTATTCAAAGTTAAAAGACCCTTTGGCCCCTTGTGGACTACTCTCAGTCTAATAAAACTTCAGGAGTACATGAGTATGTACATAAAATGAAAATTTCTTAGATTTGTTATAATATTTAACATTTTGCCATTGACTTGTGTTTTTAAATAGCCATTTTCTTTTGTTTTTTTGTTTGTTTTTGTTTTGTTGTTGCTTTCTTTTTAGTTAATAACTTTTGTATTTTGACAACATTTGTAATTACATGTATGTGTATATTCTCTTTCCCCATACGATAATTTTGTATTTTGCTGTTTTTTTGTCAATAAATTCTTTTTTTTTTTTTTTTTTCAAAAAGTCATATTTGAACTAGTGATGAAAAACCAAAAAAAGTATATGAGAATGTATAGAAATTTCAAGATTGAGAACTCTTTGGCCATAAAAAAAGTCCAATAGGTCAAACATGGACTACTATCTGGCTAATGAAACATCAAAAGGAGAGTATGTATTCAAAGTTAAAGTTCAAAGAGCTTTTGGACGGAAAAGAAGTACTAGAGGTCATACTTGAGCTACTGATGAAACATCAGAAGAAGTCTTTGAATATTTATAGAAAGTTCAAAATTAAGAATTCTTTGTCAAGAAATATGTTCAATAGGTCAAATATGGACTACTCTCAGTCTAATAAACTTAGGAGTAAATGAGTATGGACATAAAGTTAAAGTTCAAAGCCTCTTGGCCATAAATATGTTCAAAATGTCATACTTGAACCACTGATGAATAATCCGAAGAATCAATGACAATGTATAGAAATTTCAAGATTGAGAACTTTGGCAATAAAAAAAAGTTCAATAGGTCAAACACGGACTACTATCTGGCTAATGAAACATCAAAAGGAGAGTATGTATTCAAAGTTAAAGTTCAAAGACCTTTTGGCTGGAAATAAGTACTAGAGGTCATACTTGAGCTACTGATGAAACATCAAAATAAGTATTTGAATATTTATAGAAAGTTCAAAATTAAGGATTCTTTGTCAAGAAATGATTTCAATAGGTCAAATATGGACTACTCTCAGTCTAATAAAACTTTCAGAAGGCTTGTATGAGTTTGTATATAAAGTTGAAGTTTTTAGGCCCTTAGGCCATAAACATGTTCAAAATGTCATACTTGAACCACTGATGAATAATCTGAAGGAATCAATGAGTGTGTATAGAAATTTCAAGATAGAGAACTCTTTGTCCAGAAATGCATTCAATAGGTCAAATGTGGACAACTGTTAGTCTAATAAAACTTTCAGAAGGCTTGTATGAGTTTGTATGTAAAGTTGAAGTTCAAAGACCCTTAGAACTCTTTGAACACATCCGAAGGAGTATGTATAGAAATTTCAATATTGAGAATTTTTTGGCCATAAATAAGTTTAATAGGTCAAATACCGGCTAATACTGGCTAATGAAACCTCAAAAGGAGAGTATGTATTCAAAGATAAAGTTCAAAGACCTTTTGGCCCGAAAAGAAGTACTAGAGGTCATACTTGAGTTACTGATGAAACATCAGAAGTCTTTGAATATTTATAGAAAGTTCAAAATTAAGAATTCTTTGTCAAGAAATGTGTTCAACAGGTCAAATATGGACTACTATCATTCTAATAAAACTTTAGTAGTATATGAGTATGTACATAAAGTTAAAGTTCAAAGACTCTTAGGCCATAAATATGTTCAAAATGTCATACTTGAACCACTGATGAATAATCTGAAGGAATCAATAAATATGTATAGAAATTTCAATATTGAGAACTCTTTGTCCAGAAATGCATTCAATAGGTCAAATGTGGACAACTGTTAGTCTAATAAAACTTTCAGAAGGAGTGTATGAGTTTGTATATAAAGTTGAAGTTCAAAGACCCTTAGGCCATAAATATGTTGAAAAAGTCATATTTGAACTACTGATGAAAAAAAGTATATGAGAATGTATAGAAATTTCGAGATGGAGAACTCTTTGGCCATAAATAAGTCCAGTAGGTCAAACACGGACGACTGTCTGGCTAATGAAACATCAAAAGGAAAGTATGTATTCAAAGTTAAAGTTCAAAGACCTTTTGACCGGAAAAGAAGTACTAGAGGTCATACTTGAGCTACTAATGAAACATCAGAAGAAGTCTTTGAATATTTATAGAAAGTTCAAAATGAAGTATTCTTTGTCAAGAAATGTGTACAATAGGTCAAATGTGGACTACTCTTAGTCTAATAAAACGGCAGGAGTATATGAGTATGTACATAAAGTTAAAGCTCAAAGACTCTTAGGCCATAAATATGTTCAAAATGTCATACTTGAACCACTGATGAAACATCCGAAGGATACAATGAGTATGTATAGAAATTTAAAGAATGAGGACTCTTTGGCCATATATAAGTTTAAATAAGATCAAATACGGCATACTGTTTGGCTAATGAAACATCAAAAGGAAAGTATGTATTCAAAGTTAAAAGACCCTTTGGCCCCTTGTGGACTACTCTCAGTCTAATAAAACTTCAGGAGTACATGAGTATGTACATAAAATGAAAATTTCTTAGATTTGTTATAATATTTAGCATTTTGCCATTGACTTGTGTTTTTAAATAGCCATTTTCTTTTGTTTTTTTGTTTGTTTTTGTTTTGTTGTTGCTTTCTTTTTAGTTAATAACTTTTGTATTTTGACAACATTTGTAATTACATGTATGTGTATATTCTCTTTCCCCATACGATAATTTTGTATTTTGCTGTTTTTTTGTCAATAAAATTGTTTTTTTTTTTTTTTTTTCAAAAAGTCATATTTGAACTAGTGATGAAAAACCAAAAAAAGTATATGAGAATGTATAGAAATTTCAAGATTGAGAACTCTTTGGCCATAAAAAAAGTCCAATAGGTCAAACATGGACTACTATCTGGCTAATGAAACATCAAAAGGAGAGTATGTATTCAAAGTTAAAGTTCAAAGAGCTTTTGGACGGAAAAGAAGTACTAGAGGTCATACTTGAGCTACTGATGAAACATCAGAAGAAGTCTTTGAATATTTATAGAAAGTTCAAAATTAAGAATTCTTTGTCAAGAAATATGTTCAATAGGTCAAATATGGACTACTCTCAGTCTAATAAACTTAGGAGTAAATGAGTATGGACATAAAGTTAAAGTTCAAAGCCTCTTGGCCATAAATATGTTCAAAATGTCATACTTGAACCACTGATGAATAATCCGAAGAATCAATGACAATGTATAGAAATTTCAAGATTGAGAACTTTGGCAATAAAAAAAAGTTCAATAGGTCAAACACGGACTACTATCTGGCTAATGAAACATCAAAAGGAGAGTATGTATTCAAAGTTAAAGTTCAAAGACCTTTTGGCTGGAAATAAGTACTAGAGGTCATACTTGAGCTACTGATGAAACATCAAAATAAATATTTGAATATTTATAGAAAGTTCAAAATTAAGGATTCTTTGTCAAGAAATGATTTCAATAGGTCAAATATGGACTACTCTCAGTCTAATAAAACTTCAGGAGTATATGAGTATGTACATAAAGTTGAAGTTCAAAGACTCTTATGCCATAACTATGTTTAAAAATGTCATACTTGAACCACTTATGAAACATCAGAAGGAATCAATGAGTGTGTATAGAAATTCCAAGATAGAGAACTCTTTGTCCAGAAATGCATTCAATAGGTCAAATATGGACAACTGTTAGTCTAATAAAACTTTCAGAAGGCTTGTATGAGTTTGTATATAAAGTTGAAGTTTTTAGGCCCTTAGGCCATAAACATGTTCAAAATGTCATACTTGAACCACTGATGAATAATCTGAAGGAATCAATGAGTGTGTATAGAAATTTCAAGATAGAGTACTCTTTGTCCAGAAATGCATTCAATAGGTCAAATGTGGACAACTGTTAGTCTAATAAAACTTTCAGAAGGCTTGTATGAGTTTGTATGTAAAGTTGAAGTTCAAAGACCCTTAGAACTCTTTGAACACATCCGAAGGAGTATGTATAGAAATTTCAATATTGAGAATTCTTTGGCCATAAATAAGTTTAATAGGTCAAATACCGGCTAATACTGGCTAATGAAACCTCAAAAGGAGAGTATGTATTCAAAGATAAAGTTCAAAGACCTTTTGGCCCGAAAAGAAGTACTAGAGGTCATACTTGAGTTACTGATGAAACATCAGAAGTCTTTGAATATTTATAGAAAGTTCAAAATTAAGAATTCTTTGTCAAGAAATGTGTTCAACAGGTCAAATATGGACTACTATCATTCTAATAAAACTTTAGTAGTATATGAGTATGTACATAAAGTTAAAGTTCAAAGACTCTTAGGCCATAAATATGTTCAAAATGTCATACTTGAACCACTGATGAATAATCTGAAGGAATCAATAAATATGTATAGAAATTTCAATATTGAGAACTCTTTGTCCAGAAATGCATTCAATAGGTCAAATGTGGACAACTGTTAGTCTAATAAAACTTTCAGAAGGAGTGTATGAGTTTGTATATAAAGTTGAAGTTCAAAGACCCTTAGGCCATAAATATGTTGAAAAAGTCATATTTGAACTACTGATGAAAAAAAGTATATGAGAATGTATAGAAATTTCGAGATGGAGAACTCTTTGGCCATAAATAAGTCCAGTAGGTCAAACACGGACGACTGTCTGGCTAATGAAACATCAAAAGGAAAGTATGTATTCAAAGTTAAAGTTCAAAGACCTTTTGACCGGAAAAGAAGTACTAGAGGTCATACTTGAGCTACTAATGAAACATCAGAAGAAGTCTTTGAATATTTATAGAAAGTTCAAAATGAAGTACTCTTTGTCAAGAAATGTGTACAATAGGTCAAATGTGGACTACTCTTAGTCTAATAAAACGGCAGGAGTATATGAGTATGTACATAAAGTTAAAGCTCAAAGACTCTTAGGCCATAAATATGTTCAAAATGTCATACTTGAACCACTGATGAAACATCCGAAGGATACAATGAGTATGTATAGAAATTTAAAGAATGAGGACTCTTTGGCCATATATAAGTTTAAATAAGATCAAATACGGCATACTGTTTGGCTAATGAAACATCAAAAGGAAAGTATGTATTCAAAGTTAAAAGACCCTTTGGCCCCTTGTGGACTACTCTCAGTCTAATAAAACTTCAGGAGTACATGAGTATGTACATAAAATGAAAATTTCTTAGATTTGTTATAATATTTAGCATTTTGCCATTGACTTGTGTTTTTAAATAGCCATTTTCTTTTGTTTTTTTGTTTGTTTTTGTTTTGTTGTTGCTTTCTTTTTAGTTAATAACTTTTGTATTTTGACAACATTTGTAATTACATGTATGTGTATATTCTCTTTCCCCATACGATAATTTTGTATTTTGCTGTTTTTTTGTCAATAAAATTTTTTTTTTTTTTTTTCAAAAAGTCATATTTGAACTAGTGATGAAAAACCAAAAAAAGTATATGAGAATGTATAGAAATTTCAAGATTGAGAACTCTTTGGCCATAAAAAAAAGTCCAATAGGTCAAACATGGACTACTATCTGGCTAATGAAACATCAAAAGGAGAGTATGTATTCAAAGTTAAAGTTCAAAGAGCTTTTGGACGGAAAAGAAGTACTAGAGGTCATACTTGAGCTACTGATGAAACATCAGAAGAAGTCTTTGAATATTTATAGAAAGTTCAAAATTAAGAATTCTTTGTCAAGAAATATGTTCAATAGGTCAAATATGGACTACTCTCAGTCTAATAAACTTAGGAGTAAATGAGTATGGACATAAAGTTAAAGTTCAAAGCCTCTTGGCCATAAATATGTTCAAAATGTCATACTTGAACCACTGATGAATAATCCGAAGAATCAATGACAATGTATAGAAATTTCAAGATTGAGAACTTTGGCAATAAAAAAAAGTTCAATAGGTCAAACACGGACTACTATCTGGCTAATGAAACATCAAAAGGAGAGTATGTATTCAAAGTTAAAGTTCAAAGACCTTTTGGCTGGAAATAAGTACTAGAGGTCATACTTGAGCTACTGATGAAACATCAAAATAAGTATTTGAATATTTATAGAAAGTTCAAAATTAAGGATTCTTTGTCAAGAAATGATTTCAATAGGTCAAATATGGACTACTCTCAGTCTAATAAAACTTCAGGAGTATATGAGTATGTACATAAAGTTGAAGTTCAAAGACTCTTATGCCATAACTATGTTTAAAAATGTCATACTTGAACCACTTATGAAACATCAGAAGGAATCAATGAGTGTGTATAGAAATTTCAAGATAGAGAACTCTTTGTCCAGAAATGCATTCAATAGGTCAAATATGGACAACTGTTAGTCTAATAAAACTTTCAGAAGGCTTGTATGAGTTTGTATATAAAGTTGAAGTTTTTAGACCCTTAGGCCATAAACATGTTCAAAATGTCATACTTGAACCACTGATGAATAATCTGAAGGAATCAATGAGTGTGTATAGAAATTTCAAGATAGAGAACTCTTTGTCCAGAAATGCATTCAATAGGTCAAATGTGGACAACTGTTAGTCTAATAAAACTTTCAGAAGGCTTGTATGAGTTTGTATGTAAAGTTGAAGTTCAAAGACCCTTAGAACTCTTTGAACACATCCGAAGGAGTATGTATAGAAATTTCAATATTGAGAATTCTTTGGCCATAAATAAGTTTAATAGGTCAAATACCGGCTAATACTGGCTAATGAAACCTCAAAAGGAGAGTATGTATTCAAAGATAAAGTTCAAAGACCTTTTGGCCCGAAAAGAAGTACTAGAGGTCATACTTGAGTTACTGATGAAACATCAGAAGTCTTTGAATATTTATAGAAAGTTCAAAATGAAGAATTCTTTGTCAAGAAATGTGTTCAACAGGTCAAATATGGACTACTATCATTCTAATAAAACTTTAGTAGTATATGAGTATGTACATAAAGTTAAAGTTCAAAGACTCTTAGGCCATAAATATGTTCAAAATGTCATACTTGAACCACTGATGAATAATCTGAAGGAATCAATAAATATGTATAGAAATTTCAATATTGAGAACTCTTTGTCCAGAAATGCATTCAATAGGTCAAATGTGGACAACTGTTAGTCTAATAAAACTTTCAGAAGGAGTGTATGAGTTTGTATATAAAGTTGAAGTTCAAAGACCCTTAGGCCATAAATATGTTGAAAAAGTCATATTTGAACTACTGATGAAAAAAAGTATATGAGAATGTATAGAAATTTCGAGATGGAGAACTCTTTGGCCATAAATAAGTCCAGTAGGTCAAACACGGACGACTGTCTGGCTAATGAAACATCAAAAGGAAAGTATGTATTCAAAGTTAAAGTTCAAAGAGCTTTTGGACGGAAAAGAAGTACTAGAGGTCATACTTGAGCTACTGATGAAACATCAGAAGAAGTCTTTGAATATTTATAGAAAGTTCAAAATTAAGAATTCTTTGTCAAGAAATATGTTCAATAGGTCAAATATGGACTACTCTCAGTCTAATAAACTTAGGAGTAAATGAGTATGGACATAAAGTTAAAGTTCAAAGCCTCTTGGCCATAAATATGTTCAAAATGTCATACTTGAACCACTGATGAATAATCCGAAGAATCAATGACAATGTATAGAAATTTCAAGATTGAGAACTTTGGCAATAAAAAAAAGGTCAATAGGTCAAACACGGACTACTATCTGGCTAATGAAACATCAAAAGGAGAGTATGTATTCAAAGTTAAAGTTCAAAGATCTTTTGGCCGGAAAAGAAGTACTACTTGAGCTACTAATGAAACATCAGAAGAAGTCTTTGAATATGTATAGAAAGTTCAATATTAAGAATTCTTTGTCAAGAAATATGTTCAATAGGTCAAATATGGACTACTCTCAGTCTAATAAACTTAGGAGTAAATGAGTATGGACATAAAGTTAAAGTTCAAAGCCTCTTGGCCATAAATATGTTCAAAATGTCATACTTGAACCACTGATGAATAATCCGAAGGAATCAATGACAATGTATAGAAATTTCAAGATTGAGAACTCTTTGTCCAGAAATGCATTCAATAGGTCAAATGTGGAGTACTGTTAGTCTAATAAAACTTTCAGAAGTAGTGTAGAGTTTGTATATACAGTTGAAGTTCAAAGACCCTTAGGCCATAAATATGTTGAAAAAGTCATATTTGAAATACTGATGAAAAACCAGAAAAAGTATATGAGAATGTATAGAAATTTCGAGATGGAGAACTCTTTGGCCATAAATAAGTCCAGTAGGTCAAACACGGACGACTGTCTGGCTAATGAAACATCAAAAGGAGAGTATGTATTCAAAGTTAAAGTTCAAAGACCTTTTGACCGGAAAAGAAGTACTAGAGATCATACTTGAGCTACTGATGAAACATCAGAAGAAGTCTTTGAATATTTATAGAAAGTTCAAAATGAAGTATTCTTTGTCAAGAAATGTGTTCAAAAGTTCAAATATGGACTACTCTCAGTCTAATATAACTTCAGGAGTATATGAGTATGTACATAAAGTCAAAGTTCAAAGACTCTTAGGCCATAAATATGTTCCTAGTGTGTGCCGCTCCAAATGTTAACGTTATTATATTTAGCCTTTTGCCATTGACTTATGTTTTTTAATAGCCACTTTCTTTTGTTTTTTTGTTTGTTTTTGTTTTCTTGTTGTTGTGTTCGGTTTAGTAATTAACTTTTTATATTTTGACAACATTTGTAATCACATGTATGTGTATATTCTCTCTCCCCATAAGAGAGTTTTGTATTTAGCTGTTTTTTTGTCAAAAAATAAAAAATAAAAAATAAAAAAATATGTTCAAAAAGTCATGCTTGAACCTCTGATGAATAATCCAAAGTAATCAATAAGTATGTATAGAAATGTCAAGATTGAGAACTCTTTGGCCATAAAAAAAGTCCAATATGTCAAACAACGACTACTATCTGGCTAATGATACATCAAAAGGAGACTATGTATTCAAATTTAAAGTTCAAAGACCTTTTGGCTGTAAATAAGTACTAGATGTCATTCTTGAGCTACTGATGAAACTTAAGAAGTCTTTGAATATTTATAGAAAGTTCAAAATGAAGTATTCTTTGTCAAGAAATGTGTTCAAAAGTTCAAATATGGACTACTCTCAGTCTAATATAACTTCAGGAGTATATGAGTATGTACATAAAGTCAAAGTTCAAAGACTCTTAGGCCATAAATATGTTCCTAGTGTGTGCCGCTCCAAATGTTAACGTTATTATATTTAGCCTTTTGCCATTGACTTATGTTTTTTAATAGCCACTTTCTTTTGTTTTTTTGTTTGTTTTTGTTTTCTTGTTGTTGTGTTCGGTTTAGTAATTAACTTTTTATATTTTGACAACATTTGTAATCACATGTATGTGTATATTCTCTCTCCCCATAAGAGAGTTTTGTATTTAGCTGTTTTTTTGTCAAAAAATAAAAAATAAAAAATAAAAAAATATGTTCAAAAAGTCATGCTTGAACCTCTGATGAATAATCCAAAGTAATCAATAAGTATGTATAGAAATGTCAAGATTGAGAACTCTTTGGCCATAAAAAAAGTCCAATATGTCAAACAACGACTACTATCTGGCTAATGATACATCAAAAGGAGACTATGTATTCAAATTTAAAGTTCAAAGACCTTTTGGCTGTAAATAAGTACTAGATGTCATTCTTGAGCTACTGATGAAACTTAAGAAGTCTTTGAATATTTATAGAAAGTTCAAAATTAAGTATTGTTTGTCAAGAAATGTATTCAAAAGTTCAAATATGGACTACTCTCAGTCTAATATAACTTCAGGAGTATATGAGTATGTACATAAAGTCAAAGTTCAAAGACTCTTAGGCCATAAATATGTTCCTAGTGTGTGCCACTCCAAATGTTAACGTTATTATATTTAGCCTTTTGCCATTGACTTGCCATCTGTTTAGTTACTAACTTTTGTATTTTGACAACATTTGTAATTACATGTATGTGTATAATCTCTTTCCCCATACGAGAGATTTGTATTTTGTTGTTTTTTTTGTCAATAAAAAAATAAAAATATGTTCAAAAAGTCATACTTGAACCTCTGATGAATAATCCAAAGGAATCAATAATTATGTAAAGAAATTTCAACATTGAGAACTCTTTGGCCATAAATAAATTCAATAGGTCAAATATGGACTACTGGCTGGCTAATGAAACCTCAAAAGGAGAGTATGTATTCAAAGTTAAAGTTCAAAGAGCTTTTGGATGGAAAAGAAGTACTAGAGGTCATACTTGAGCGACTGATGAAACATCAGAAGAAGTCTTTGAATATTTATAGAAAGTTCAAAATTAAGAATTCTTTGTCAAGAAATATGTTCAATAGGTCAAATATGGGCTACTCTCAGTCTAATAAAACTTAGGAGTAAATGAGTATGGACATAAAGTTAAAGTTCAAAGCCTCTTGGCCATAAATATGTTCAAATACAACATTACAACATAATTCCATACATACATTAAAACATAATTACAACAAAATCTGGAGTCAAGGATCATGTAAAGAAAATTCTAGTCTTTAGATTCTACGGTGAGAAATAAGTTCTGTTGTCAAATATGGACAATTGTTTGGCTGATGTAATTTCTGAAAGAGTCATTGAGATGGTACATTTAGTGTATTGGAGAATAACATATAAGCTATTCACTTGTTTCATTGCAATGCATGCGAAATAACTCAATCGGTTGTCACGATTGAAGACACAACATTGCTTTTACATTGCATTGCACAAACGTTATAAAAGCGATAACATTGAGGAAGCGATGCCACTGCTGTTCCATTGCATTGCACAAGCTTTCTAATACTGTGCATTGAAGAATAACATATATGTTTTGCACTTGTTCATTGCAAGTAACTCATTTTCGATGTGCATTGATGCGCAACAATATTTGCTATTGCATGTCATTGCACACACGATCTAACGCTGTGCATTGAAGAAAAACATATACGCTATGCAATGTTTTCATTGCAATATAATACGAATTATATCAATCGACTGTGTATTGAAGAGATAACATTGATGTTGCTTTGCATTGCACAAGCGTTCTAACACTGTGCATTGAAGAATAACATATACGTTATGACTTGTTCATTGCAATTCATTAATAAGTAACTATTTTCTGATGTGCATTGAAGAGATAACATATTTGCTATTGCATTGCATTGCACACACAATCTAACGCTGTGCATTGAAGAATCACCTATAAGCTATGCACTTGTTGCATTGCAATGCATACGAACTAACTTAATCGGATGTGCATTGAAGACATAACGTTGCTTTTGCATTGGATGGCACGAACGTTTTAAAACTATGCATTGAAGAATAACATATAAGTTATGCACTGGTTCATTGCAATGCATAAATAAGTAACTCATTTTCGATGTGCATTGAAGAGAAAACATATTTGCTATTGCATGTCATTGCACACACGATCTAACGTTGTGTACTGAAAAGATAACATTGCTGTTGCATTGCATTGCACAAGCGTTCTAACACTGTGCATTGAAGAATAACATATGCTATGCACTTGTTCATTGCAATGCATAAATAACTCATTTCCGATGTGCATTGAAGAGATTGCATATTTGCTATTGCATTGCATTGCACACACAATCTAACTCTGTGCATTGAAGAATAAATATGTTATGCACTTCTTCATTGCAACGCATGAATAAGTAACTCATTTCCTATGTGCATTTAAGAGATAACATATTTGCTATGGCATTTCTTTGCACACACGATCTAACGCTGTGCATTGAAGAGATAACATAAGCTATGCACTTGTTGCATTGCAATGCATATACGAACTAACTTAATCGGATGTGCACTGAAGAGATAACATTGCACAAACGTGTGCATTGAATACATAACATTGCTTTTGCATTGCATTGCACACACGATCTAACACTGTGCATTGAAGAACAACATATACGCCATACACTTGTTCATTGCAATGCATAATTAAGTAACTCAGTTCCGATGTGCATTGAAAAGATAACATATAAGCTATGCACTTGTTCATTGCAATGCATGAATAAGTAACTAATTTCCGATGAGCATTGAAGAGGAAACATATTTGCTATTGCATTTCATTGCACACGTTCTAACGCTGTGCATTGAAGATACATAGAAGCTATGCACTTTTGTTGCATTGCAATGCATACGAACTAATTTAATCGAAAGTGCATTGAAGACATAACATTGCTTTTGCATTGCACTTGTCCATTGCAATGCATAAATGTAACTAATTTTCGATGTGCATTGAAGAGATAACATATAAGCTATGCACTTGTTCATTGCAATGCATAAATAAGTAACTAATTTCCGATGTGCATTGAAGAGATAACATTTGCTATTGCATTGCATTGCACACACGTTCTAACGCTGTGCATTGAAGAATAACCTATAAGCTATGCACTTGTTGCATTGCAATGCATACGAACTAACTTAATCGGATGTGCATTGAAGACATAACGTTGCTTTTGCATTGGATGGCACGAACGTTTGAAAACTATGCATTGAAGAATAACATAAATTATGCACTTGTTCATTGCAATGCATTAATAAGTAACTATTTTCTGATGTGCATTGAAGAGATTGCATATTTGCTATTGCATTGCATTGCACACACAATCTAACTCTGTGCACTGAAGAATAACATAGAAGCTTTGCACTTGTTGCATTGCAATGCAAACGAACTAACTCAATCGGATGTGCACTGAAGACATAACATTGCTGTTGCATAGCATTGCAAAAACATTCTGTGTATTGAAGAGATAACATTGCTGTTGGATCGCATTGCAAAAGCGTTCTAGAAGCGATAACATTGCTGTTGCGTTGCATTGTTGCATTGCATTACACGAACGTTTGAAAAATATGCATTGAAGAATAACATAAGCTATGCACTTGTTCATTGCAATGCATAAATAAGTAACTAATTTCCGATGTGCATTGAAGAGATAACTTATTTGCTATTGCATTGCATTGCACACACAATCTAACGCTGTGCATTGAAGAATAAAATAGAAGCTATGCACTTATAATTGCAATGCATAAATGGTAACTAATTTTTGACGAGCATTGAAGAGTAAACATATTTGCTATTGCATGTCATTGCACACACGTTCTAACGCTGTGCATTGAAGATTACATAGAAGATATGCACTTGTTGCATTGCAATGCATCCGAACTAACTCAACATTGCTTTGTAACATTGCTTTGTATTGCATAGCACAAACGTTCTAACACTATAAGCGTTGCACTTGTCCATTGCAATGCATAAATGTAACTAATTTTCGATGTGCATTGAAGATACCAAATTTTGCTTATTCCATTGCATTGCACACACAATCTAACGCTGTGCATTGAAGAATAACCTATAAGCTATGCACTTGTATACGAACTAACTTAATCGGATGTGCATTGAAGACATAACGTTGCTTTTGCATTGGATGGCACGAACGTTTTAAAACTATGCATTGAAGAATAACATATAAGTTATGCACTGGTTCATTGCAGTGCATAAATAATTAACTCATTTTCGATGTGCATTGAAGAGAAAACATATTTGCTATTGCATGTCATTGCACACACGATCTAACGTTGTGTATTGAAGAGATATTATTGCTGTTGCATTGCATTGTACAAGCGTTCTAACACTGTGCATTGAAGAATAACATATATGCTATGCACTTGTTCATTGCAATGCATAAATAACTCATTTCCGATGTGCATTGAAGAGATTGCATATTTGCTATTGCATTGCATTGCACACACAATCTAACTCTGTGCATTGAAGAATAACATATTAGCTATGCACTTGTTGCATTGCAATACATACGAACTAACTCAATCGGATGTGCACTAAAGAGATAATATTGCTGTTGCATTGAATGGCACGAATGTTAGAACACTATGCATTGAAGAATAAATATGTTATGCACTTCTTCATTGCAATGCATTTATCATTTATCAACTCATTTCCTATGTGCATTTAAGAGATAACATATTTGCTATGGCATTTCTTTGCACACACGATCTAACGCTGTGCATTGAAGAGATAACATAAGCTATGCACTTGTTGCATTGCAATGAATACAAATGATGTTTTATAAACAAAGTTCGGGAGGAGCACGTTCAGATAATTGACACAGGTGGAGAGCAATCAGCTAATCATCAATAAGAGGTATATATACACGCAGCAGTCTTGCCTCTGTTCATTGACAGTTTTCCAGCAACCCTCCACCACCCCTTTTTCACCACTTTTATTCATCAACCACTTACATACACGGGGGGTACTTTGGGTTCGGGCCATATTCCGAGCTCGAAGCCCTCCCCCCGGACAGCACGCCAAATACGCATTTAAATTACTCTCCATAAATTATATGTAAGTGTGAACTCGTGAAACTAACTTAATCGGATGTGCACTGAAGAGATAACATTGCACAACACTGTGTATTGAAGACATAACATTGCTTTGAATTGCATTGAACAAACGTTTTGTGCATTGAAGAGTAACGTTTTGTGCATTGAAGAGTAACTTGTTGCATTGCAATGCATACGAACTAACTCAGTTCCGATGTGCATTGAAGAGATAACATATAAGCTATGCACTTGTTCATTGCAATGCATTATAAGTAACTGTTTTCTGATGTGCATTGAAGAGGAAACATATTTGCTATTGCATGTAATTGCACACACACGATCTAACGCTGTGCATTGAAGATAACATAGAAGCTATGCACTTGTTGCATTGCAATGCATCCGAACTAACTCAATCGGATGTGCACTGAAGACATAACGTTGCTTTTGCATTGGATGGCACGAACGTTTTAAAACTATGCATTGAAGAATAACATATAAGTTATGCACTGGTTCATTGCAGTGCATAAATAATTAACTCATTTTCGATGTGCATTGAAGAGAAAACATATTTGCTATTGCATGTCATTGCACACACGATCTAACGTTGTGTATTGAAGAGATATTATTGCTGTTGCATTGCATTGTACAAGCGTTCTAACACTGTGCATTGAAGAATAACATATATGCTATGCACTTGTTCATTGCAATGCATAAATAACTCATTTCCGATGTGCATTGAAGAGATTGCATATTTGCTATTGCATTGCATTGCACACACAATCTAACTCTGTGCATTGAAGAATAACATATTAGCTATGCACTTGTTGCATTGCAATACATACGAACTAACTCAATCGGATGTGCACTAAAGAGATAATATTGCTGTTGCATTGAATGGCACGAATGTTAGAACACTATGCATTGAAGAATAAATATGTTATGCACTTCTTCATTGCAATGCATTTATCATTTATCAACTCATTTCCTATGTGCATTTAAGAGATAACATATTTGCTATGGCATTTCTTTGCACACACGATCTAACGCTGTGCATTGAAGAGATAACATAAGCTATGCACTTGTTGCATTGCAATGAATACAAATGATGTTTTATAAACAAAGTTCGGGAGGAGCACGTTCAGATAATTGACACAGGTGGAGAGCAATCAGCTAATCATCAATAAGAGGTATATATACACGCAGCAGTCTTGCCTCTGTTCATTGACAGTTTTCCAGCAACCCTCCACCACCCCTTTTTCACCACTTTTATTCATCAACCACTTACATACACGGGGGGTACTTTGGGTTCGGGCCATATTCCGAGCTCGAAGCCCTCCCCCCGGACAGCACGCCAAATACGCATTTAAATTACTCTCCATAAATTATATGTAAGTGTGAACTCGTGAAACTAACTTAATCGGATGTGCACTGAAGAGATAACATTGCACAAACGTGTGCATTGAAGACAGAATATTGCTTTTGCATTGCATTGCACACACGATCTAACACTGTGCATTGAAGAATAACATAGAAGCTTTGCACTTATCATTGCAATGCATAAATAAGTAACTCATTTGCGATGTGCATGAAGAGATTGCATATTTGCTATTGCATTGCATGCACACATAATCTAACGATGTGCATTGAAGAATAACAAAGAAGCTATGCTCTTATCATTGCAATGCCTAAACGTAACTAATTTTCGATGTACATAAAGAGATAACAAATTTTGCTTATTGCATTGCACACACAATCTAACTCTGTGCATTGAAGAATAACATATAAACTATGCACTTGTTGCATTGCAACGCATACGAACTAACTCAATCGGATGTGCAGTGAAGACATAACATTGCTTTGCATTGCATTGAACAAACGTTTTGTGCATTGAAGAGTAACATAGAAGCTTTGCACTTGTTGCATTGCAATGCATACGAACTAACTAATTTCCGATGTGCATTGAAGAGATAACATATTTGCTATTACTACATTGCATTGCACACACAATCTTACGCTGTGCATTGAAGAATAAAATAGAAGCTATGCACTTATAATTGCAATGCATAAATAGTAACTAATTTTTGACGAGCATCGAAGAGTAAACATATTTGCTATTGCATGTCATTGCACACACGTTCTAACGCTTGTGCATTGAAGATTACATAGAAGCTATGCACTAACTCAATCGGATGTGCACTAAAGAGATAATATTGCTGTTGCATTGAATGGCACGAATGTTAGAACACTATGCATTGAAGAATAAATATGTTATGCACTTCTTCATTGCAATGCATGAATAAGTAACTCATTTCCTATGTGCATTTAAGAGATAACATATTTGCTATGGCATTTCTTTGCACACACGATCTAACGCTGTGCATTGAAGAGATAACATAAGCTATGCACTTGTTGCATTGCAATGAATACAAACTAACTTAATCGGATGTGCACTGAAGAGATAACATTGCACAACACTGTGTATTGAAGACATAACATTGCTTTGAATTGCATTGAACAAACGTTTTGTGCATTGAAGAGTAACGTTTTGTGCATTGAAGAGTAACTTGTTGCATTGCAATGCATACGAACTAACTCAGTTCCGATGTGCATTGAAGAGATAACATATAAGCTATGCACTTGTTCATTGCAATGCATTATAAGTAACTGTTTTCTGATGTGCATTGAAGAGGAAACATATTTGCTATTGCATGTAATTGCACACACACGATCTAACGCTGTGCATTGAAGATAACATAGAAGCTATGCACTTGTTGCATTGCAATGCATCCGAACTAACTCAATCGGATGTGCACTGAAGAGATAACATTGCACAAACGTGTGCATTGAAGACAGAATATTGCTTTTGCATTGCATTGCACACACGATCTAACACTGTGCATTGAAGAATAACATAGAAGCTTTGCACTTATCATTGCAATGCATAAATAAGTAACTCATTTGCGATGTGCATGAAGAGATTGCATATTTGCTATTGCATTGCATGCACACATAATCTAACGATGTGCATTGAAGAATAACAAAGAAGCTATGCTCTTATCATTGCAATGCCTAAACGTAACTAATTTTCGATGTACATAAAGAGATAACAAATTTTGCTTATTGCATTGCACACACAATCTAACTCTGTGCATTGAAGAATAACATATAAACTATGCACTTGTTGCATTGCAACGCATACGAACTAACTCAATCGGATGTGCAGTGAAGACATAACATTGCTTTGCATTGCATTGAACAAACGTTTTGTGCATTGAAGAGTAACATAGAAGCTTTGCACTTGTTGCATTGCAATGCATACGAACTAACTAATTTCCGATGTGCATTGAAGAGATAACATATTTGCTATTACATTGCATTGCACACACAATCTTACGCTGTGCATTGAAGAATAAAATAGAAGCTATGCACTTATAATTGCAATGCATAAATAGTAACTAATTTTTGACGAGCATCGAAGAGTAAACATATTTGCTATTGCATGTCATTGCACACACGTTCTAACGCTTGTGCATTGAAGATTACATAGAAGCTATGCACTAACTCAATCGGATGTGCACTAAAGAGATAATATTGCTGTTGCATTGAATGGCACGAATGTTAGAACACTATGCATTGAAGAATAAATATGTTATGCACTTCTTCATTGCAATGCATGAATAAGTAACTCATTTCCTATGTGCATTTAAGAGATAACATATTTGCTATGGCATTTCTTTGCACACACGATCTAACGCTGTGCATTGAAGAGATAACATAAGCTATGCACTTGTTGCATTGCAATGCATACAAACTAACTTAATCGGATGTTCTTTGCATTGCATTGAACAAACGTTTTGTGCATTGAAGAGTAACGTTTTGTGCATTGAAGAGTAACTTGTTGCATTGCAATGCATACGAACTAACTTAATCACGATGACAAGAATGTTAGAACACTATGCATTGAAGAATAAATATGTTATGCACTTCTTCATTGCAATGCATAAATAAGTAACTCATTTCCTATGTGTAGTTACAAGATAACATATTTGCTATGGCATTTCTTGGCACACAGGATCTAACGCTGTGCATTGAAGAGATAACATAAGCTATGCACTTGTTGCATTGCAATGCATACAAACTAACTTAATCGGATGTGCACTGAAGAGATAACATTGCACAAACGTGTGCGTTGAAGTATAACATTGCTTTTGCATTGCTTTGCACACACGATCTAACACTGTAAATTGAAGAATAACATAGAAGCTTTGCACTTGTTGCATTGCAATGCAAACGAACTAACTCAATCGGATGTGTATTTGATATAACATTGCTTTGCATTGCATTGCAAAAACATTCTGTGTATTGAAGAGATAACATTGCTGTTGGATTGCATTGCAAAAGCGTTCTAGAAGCGATAACATTGCTGTTGCGTTGCAATGCACAAACGATGTGCATTGAAGAATAACAAAGAAGCTATGCACTTGTTGCAGTGAAATGCATACGAACTAACAAAATCGGATGTGCACTGATATGTCTATATTTCTGGACTCGTCGTTCTTGAATTTTCTATACTACTCTTTGACTCCTAATCAGCAAAAACATTTTTCATATTTCACCTGCTTTTCATCAAACACCTGCTGTTTCATCAGCCATGTACTGGTCCATATTTGATTACTGAACATATATCTTAGCCGTAGACCTTTCTATGCATGCTCATTAATGTTTCATCAGTAGTTCAAGTATACATTTTTGAATATATTTCTGGCCAGTCACTGAACTTTACATCCAAGCTCATAGACTCTTTTTGATGTTTCATTAGCCACACAGTAGTCAGAATTTGACTATTAAATACATTTTTGTGACAAAGAGGCCTCACTATTGATCTTTTTATACACACTTTTAGAATTCTTCTGATTTTTCATCAGTAGTATGCCTTTTTAAATACAATGTCTTTGTACTTTAACTTTATTAGTTAGTGGTGCTTGCGAAGCAAGGCATCACTATTGTTATTCTCCATACCCATTATTATTATTCCACGCAAAAGTTTGGCGCGTATCTCCTCCCACACCGTTTTTCATAGACCCATTAATGAGGTGTCAAAACATTGTGCTATTTCTTTTCTAAGGGTTCGGGGTTACAACGGGGTTACAACTCCCCAGGGGCAAAAAAGTAGCCAAAAAAATCCCATAGACTTAACATTGCGACAATTTTTAATGAGTCATAACTCCAAACGAGGATTTCGTAGAAACTCGTGGGTTACCACATTTGAAGAGGCTGACAAGGCCCTGTAAGAAGATACATCGCAATGGGGTATAATTTGTATAAAAAAACTCCAGTAACCATCTGTGTGACAAATGCAAACTGCCTAGCAACCCCATAGCAACACCCAGAATACCTTAGCAACCGCATTTAGCACCCACTCACATTTTCTTCAGGAAATGTACATTCTAGAGCTTGACCTATTGAACAGATTTGTTGCCAAAGTGTCCTCAATCTTAAACTTTCTGTATATACTCATAGACTCCTTCTGCTGTTTCATGTAGTTCATGCTTCAGGAGGATATATGGGGCGGCAGTGGCTTAGTGGTTCATGTAGGTTGGCTACAAAGACTCTTAGGCCAGAAATATACTGTCAGGCTAATAAAACTTCAGAGGGAGTGTATGAGTTTGTATATAAAGTTGAAGTTCAAAGACCCTTAGGCCATAAATATGTTGAAAAATTCATATTTGAACTAGTGATGAAAAACCAAAAAAAGTATATGAGAATGTATAGAAATTTCAAGATTGAGAACTTTTTGGCCATAAATAAGTTAAATCGGTCAAATATGGAGTACTGTCTGGCTAATGAAACTTCAAAAGGAGAGTATGTATTCAAAGTTAAAATTCAAAGACCTTTTGGACGGAAAAGAAGTACTAGAGGTCATGCTTTTGTTTGTCAAGAATTCTTTGTCAAGAAATGAGTTCAATAGGTCAAATATGGACTACTCTCAGTCTAATAAAACTTAGGAGTATATGAGTATGTACATAAAGTTAAAGTTCAAAGACTCTTATGCCATAAATATGTTCCTAGTGTGTGCCGCTCCAAATGTTAACGTTATTATATATAGCCTTTTGCCATTGACTTTGTGTTTGTAAATAGCCACTTTCTTTTGTTTTTTGTTTGTTTTTGTTTTGTTGTTGTTGTTTTCTGTTTAGTTATTTACTTTTGTATTTTGACAACATTTGTAATTACATGTATGTGTATATCCTCTTTCCCCATACAAGAGTTTTGTATTTAGCTGTTTCTTGTCAAAAAATTTTTTTTTTAATATGTTTAAAAAGTCATACTTGAACCTCTTATGAATTATCCAAAGGAATCAATAAGTATGTATAGAAATTTCAAGATTGAGAACTCTTTGGCCATAAATAAGTTCAAAAGGTCAAATGTGGACTACTGTCTGGCTAATGAAACTTCAGGAGTATATGAGTATGTACATAAAGTTAAAGTTCAAAGACTATTAGGCCATATATGTTCAAAAAGTCATATTTGAACTACTGATGAAACTTCAGAAGCCTTTGAATATTTATAGAAAGTTCAAAATTAAGTATTCTTTTTCAAGAAATGTGTTCAATAGGTCAAATATGGACTACTCTAAGTCTAATAAAACTTCAGGAGTATACGAGTATGTACATAAAGTTAAAGTTCAAAGACTCTTTAGGCCATAAATATGTTCCTAGTGTGTGCCGCTCCAAATGTTAACGTTATTATATTTAGCCTTTTGCCATTGACTTGTGTTTTTAAATAGCCACTTTCTTTTTTTGTTGTTTTTTTTTGTTTTGTTGTTGTTGTTTTCTGTTTAATGATTAATTTTTGTATTTTGACAACATTTGTAATTACATGTATGTGTATATTCTCGTTCCCCATACGAGAGTTTTGTATTTTGCTGTTTTTGTCAATAAAAAAAATAAAAATATGTTTAAAAAGTCATAATTGAACCTCTGATGAATAATCCAAAGGAATCAATGAGAATGTATAGAAATTTCAAGATTGAGAACTCTTTGTCCAGAAATGCTTTCAATAGGTCAAATGTGGACTACTGTTTACTGTTTATTGTGACCGGGGACTTTAACAAAGCCAACTTCAAACGCATTGCACCCAAATACCACCAACATGTTAGCTTCAACACGCGAGGGAACCGCGTCTTAGATCACTGCTACTCCCCCTTCAAGGATGGTTACAAGTCCCTCCCACGCCCACCATTCGGCAAATCAGATCACGCGTCCATTCTCCTCATGCCCGCTTATAGGCAGAGGCTGAAACAGGAAGCACCCGCCCTCAGAACCATCCAGTGCTGGTCAGACCAATCAGACTCTATGCTACAAGACTGTTTTGATCACGCGGACTGGGAGATGTTCCGGTCGGCCTCTGATGACGACATCGAGGTCTACGCTGATAGCGTAACGTGATTCATCAGGAAGTGCGTAGAAGACGTTGTTCCGACCAAAACAATTCGGCTGTACCCAAACCAGAAGCCGTGGCTAAATGGGGATGTTCGCGCGGCACTCAATGCGCGGACCTTCACTTTTAGTTCCGGTAATGCGGAGTAGCATAAACAAGCAAGTTATGCCCTCCGGAAAACCATCAGAGCTGCAAAACGCCAGTACAGGGACAAGATTGAAGGACAGTTCAACACCACCGACTCCAGAAGCATGTGGCGGGGAATTAACACCATCACGTACTACAAAGGGAACACAAACTCCACCGTGAACACCACTGCCTCTCTCCCGGAGGAGCTCAACACCTTCTATGCTCGCTTTGAGGGAACTAACACCGCCCTCGCGGAGAGAGAGCTCGTGGCTGAAGATGCAGAGGTTAGTTCACTCTCCGTATCTTTAGCGGATGTAACCCGATCCTTCCGGTGGGTGAACGTCCGTAAAAGCCGCGGGTCCAGACGGCATCCCGGGCCGCGTGATCAGAGCGTACGCGCACCAACTGGCTGGAGTTTTCACGGACATTTTTAACCTGTCCCTCTCCCTGTCTGTGGTCCCCACATGCTTCAAAACATCCACCATTGTTCCTGTACCTAAGCAGTCAAAAACCACCTGCTTAAATGACTGGCGTCCTGTTGCTCTGACCCCCATCATCAGTAAATGCTTTGTGAGACTAGTCAGAAAGCACATCTGCTCTGTTCTCCCCCCCCTCACTGGACCCACTGCAGTTTGCATACCGCACAAACCGCTCCACTGATGATGCCATTTCATCAACAATTCACACTGCTCTCTCCCACCTGGAAAAGAGGAACACGTATGTGAGAATGCTGTTTGTAGACTACAGCTCAGCATTCAACACCATTGTGCCCTCCATACTTGACATGAAACTCCGGGCTCTAGGCTTAAACAGCTTGTTATGCAGCTGGATCCTGGACTTCCTGTCAAACAGACGCCAGGTGGTCAGAATGGGCAGTAACATCTCCTCATCACTGACTCTCAACACTGGAGCCCCTCAGGGCTGTGTTCTCAGCCCACTCCTGTACTCCTTGTACACACATGACTGTGTGGCAACCCACAGCTCCAATACCATCATCAAGTTTGCTGACGATACGACAGTGGTAGGTCTCATCACTGACAATGATGAAACGGCCTACAGAGAGGAGGTGCACACTCTGACACGGTGGTGTCAGGAGCACAACCTCTCCCTCAATGTCAGCAAGACCAAGGAGCTGGTGGTCGACTTCAGGAGGAATGAGAGAGAACACCGCCCCATCACCATCGATGGAGCACCGGTGGAGAGAGTCAGCAGCTTCAAGTTCCTCGGTGTCCACATCACAGAGGAACTCTCATGGTCCGTCCACTCTGAGGCCGTTGTGAAGAAGGCTCATCAGCGCCTTTTCTTCCTGCGACGGCTGAGGAGGTTTGGAATGAACCGCCACATCCTCACACGCTTCTACACCTGCACCATAGAGAGCCTGCTGACTGGCTGCATCACCACCTGGTACGGCAACAGTACCGCCCGCAACCGCAAGGCCCTGCAAAGGGTAGTGCGCACGGCCAGCTGCATCATCGGAGGCGAGCTTCCCTCCCTCCAGGACATTTACGCCAGGCGGTGTGTGAAGAGAGCTCAGAGGATCATCAGAGACTCTAGCCACCCGAACCATGGGCTGCTCTCACTGTTGCCATCAGGCAGACGGTACCGCAGCATCAGAACACGCACCAGCCGACTCCAGAACAGCTTCTTCCCACAAGAAATTAGACTACTTAACTCTTGATCCATCAGGATCATAACACACACTGGACAGAATATCACTCAGCACAAACCACTGGAGATACACACACATTATATACACATTTATTTATCATACAGCATCTATTGCACTTTGGATTTCACTTTGTGAACATATTGTATACTGTACATTGTATATTATTACTATAGCTTAATGTATACTGTTATTGTTTAATGTATGTTTAGTGTATATTGTTTAAAGTATATGTATATTGTAAGTATGTGTATATTGTTTAAAGCTGTGAGAACTACACTCACATTGTGTAAATTATTTATTGTTTATTGTAGTGTATACTGTGCTGTGAGTAATTGTGTGCCCATCAGATGTGTAATCTGATGTTGCTTAAATGTTGTACATGTCATGTCATGACTACTATGTTTGCTCGGACTGCACCTAAGAATTTCACCTACTGTTGCACTTGTGCATATGGTAGAGTGACAATAAAGTGATTTGATTTGTTAGTCTAATAAAACTTTCAGAAGGAGTGTATGAGTTTGTATATAAAGTTGATGTTCAAAGACCCTTAGGCCATAAATATGTTGAAAAAGTCATACTTGAACCGCTGATGAAACATCCGAAAGAATCAATGAGTATGTATAGAAATTTCAAGAATGAGGACTCTTTGGCCATAAATAAGTTTAAATAAGATCAAACACGGCATACTGTCTGGCTAATGAAACATCAAAAGGAAAGTATGTATTCAATGTTCAAAGACCCTTTGGCCACTTGTGGACTACTCTCAGTCTAATAAAACTTCAGGAGTACATGAGTATGTACATAAAATTCAAAGACTCTTTGTCCATAAATATGTTTTTAAAAAAAACTTTAAATACTGATTAAACTTCAGAAGGAATATATGAGTGTGTATAGAAATTTCAAGACCAAGAACTTTTTGACCGTAAATTAGTCAAATACGGCCTAGTGTCTGGCTAATGAAACATCAAAATGAAGGTATGTATTCAAAGTTCAAAGACCATTTGGCCAGAAATAATTATTGGAGGTCATACTTGAGCTACTGATGAAACATCAGAAGTCTTTGAATATTTATAGAAAGTTCAATAATAAGGATTCTTTGTTGAGAAATGTGTACAGTAGATCAAATGTGGACTACACTCAATCTAATTAAACTTCAGGAGTATATAAGTATGTACATACATTTAAAGTTAAAAGACTCTTGTGCTTTTAAATAGCCACTTTCTTTTTGTTGTTGTTGTTGTTATTTTCTGTTTAGTTATTAACTTTTGTATTTTGACAACATTTGTAATTACATGTTTGTGTATATTCTCTTGCCCCATATGAGAGTTTTGTATTTTGCTGTTTTTTTGTCAATAATTTTTTTTTACAAATATGTTCAAAAAGTCATACTTGAACCTCTGATGAATAATCCAAAGGACATTTACAATGAGCATTAAAAAGAAAACATATTTGCTATTGCATCATTGCACACGATCTAACGCTGTGCATTGAAGAATAACATATTCGCTATGCACTTGTTGCATTGCAATATATACGAATTAACTCAATCGAATGTGTATTGAAGAGATAGCATTGCTGTTTCATTGTATTGCACAAGCGTTCTAGACGCGATAACATTGCTGTTGCACTGCATTGTACAAGCGTTCTAGAAGCGATAACATTGCTGTTGCATTGCATTGCCCAAGCGTTCTAACACTGTGCATTGAAGAATAACATATAAGCTATGCACTTGTTCATTGCAATGCATAAATAAGTAACTAACTTCCCATGTGCATTTAAGAGATAACATTTGCTATTGCATTTCATGGCACAAACGATCTAACGCTATGCATTGAAGAATAACATATAAGCTATGCACTTGTTGCAGAATAATATATACGCCACCTGGGAGCCCCAGCTCAGGAACACAAACTCAATGAACCCAATAAATAGGCTACACAGATTTTTCCCGGAATAGGACAAGAGACGTGGATACAAAAATTTTTTTTTATTTTTTTTATCAATATTTAATAAATAAATTCAAAGACAATAACGCAATATTCAATGTTTTAAAAGTTAATGCTGGACAGTGTGAAATTCACATATATTAACAACACAACAGAAATACAAAGTTACTTGTACTTCAAGGGCAGTACACACACAAAATGATTAACAAAATAGGAATGAGGTTTAACAGTCGAGGGAGACTTGAAACACCGGCAACACTCAATTAGAAAAACAAACAAATACAGTATAAACCAAATCAATATATCACCACACACACACACACACACACACACACACACACACACACACACACACACACACACACACACACACACACACACACACACACACACACACACACACACACACACACACACACACACACACACACACACACACACACACACACACACAAAAGATATAATAAATATGTTCTTGCTCTTCTCACTTTTGCAAAACTCTGATAATGATGATTTGACTGAATATTGGGTTGTTGAAATAACTATAGGTGTTAAAATGTTGAAAACCCTAGAAGTTGATGTTTTGGTTTCAAAAGATAAGCTTGTGCTGAGCTGAAATAAACAATTTGTAATCTCAATCCGGCCACCACGTGGCCTAACTTGAGTAACAGGCTCAATTTGTTGTGGAAATAATTCTATTCGAAAAATGAGGAGGAAGGAATACAAATTCAAACCTTTGAAAAGTCAAAGTATCAAACATGATTTTATTTCTTGCAAGAAATTGGCAGTTCACATACAGAGAATGTCTGTCATGAGAAGGGCAAAGTTAGCTCTCCTCGACATCATTATATACCTCTCACACATCCTGGGTCGGTTACACCCAATCTTTGTTTGCCTTAAAAGGAAACATCTTTATTCAAGACCCCTTGTCTGTTGTAAATTCTAACGTGTCAGCACAATATCCACTTCTGCAGAAGTTCCTGTTTTTAAGCTACATCATTTTCACACATTCTGCCTATCGCTAATTTGATCGAACCTACGCACATACTTTTCACACTTAAAGTACAATAGGTCACTGCTGACCTTTTGCACTACACAGTTTCCTTGCTACTGAGTTTTCTATCACCCAGAACATTTTGTTCCTGCAAGCTTGCTTGCAAGCTTGCTCTAACTTATACATTTCTAAAAGCTTGGTTACATATCTTTAATAATGATTATATGATTATATTTCTAAGTAAAATGAACACTTCTAATAGTAAAAAACACATCTAAGAGTCAAAAACATATCGAAATGTAAAATTTCCTTCACAATTCCTAATTTATTGATGAAAGACTCGGACAAAACCGCTTTTCTGGATGCTCCCATGTCGCCTTCAGGATTATTCGGTTCCTCTGTGGTTGGGTTCACAGAACGCTTCACCGAGGCTCAAAAGGCCTCACAGGCAATGTAAAGGACCTCAATGTACACGATATAAATTTAAATGTTTTTATTTTGACACTTCCTGTTTAGCGGAAACTGGCTTTTATTTTGAAATAACGAGAGGCGCGGGGGATCTAAATAAAAAAAAAAGGAAAAGGGACAAGGGACAAGGAAAGAATCTCTAGAAATAAAGAGAAGGTGAAACGGCAATAAAGGTTAAAGAGATTAAGAAGATAGCCTCAGTCCAAAGTGGCAACAAGGTATGCTATGTCTTATGGTGTAGAGCAGGGGTTTTCAAACTTTTTGTGTGTGTGGACCACTAGTTGTAATCAAAAAATTTCACGGACCACCTCATAATACACATAATAAAATATATGTCTACACACAGACCTACCTGAATTAATCCGCACCTCTAAATAGGCTTACTAGCACTAAAACTATAACTGGACATCACATCAGTACAACAGGCTTGTTAAAAGAAAGTTTACTGTATACAACGGCTGCCACATATTTATTTTGTTTATTTACTCAAGTGCATAATCAGGTTCATTTAAACAACGGGCTTATTTTGCAATGGAGTATGAAATCTATACAGTAATAAGAACACTTGGATATAGTCAACATTTCAAAACCTTTGGCAAATTTAGGGGATTATTAGAGTTATTATTTAAAGTTTACAAGCCCTCAAAAAGTGAGGCACTGAACTTGAACGTCACGGCCGAGCGCCACTAGCCTATTTTAGTAATCACACGATAACTTGACAATTTAATTTAAATTTTATATCAATATAGGCCTACATATTCTTTTTACTTTTTATGGGAATTTCCTGGTAAAATGAAGGTAAAAAAAAATATTTTATTTTGCCTTTCCACGGACCACCTGCAGTACCCTCACGGACCACTAGTGGTCCGCGGACCACAGTTTGGGAATGGCTGGTGTAGAGGATGTTTTGTTAAGCTTTGGTATACTGAAAAAATGTCAATGAAAATGGCTAATGTTAGAGTGAGAGTGACACGTTGTTTTGTTTATTTTGTGTTCAGCTCTTACGTTGGTTTTATGACCTGCAAAGAAACTCATTAAAAGGTCACTAAATCATCAGTGTTGGCTGACTTCTTTCGACTGGACACTACAGTAAGAGCTTGACCGTTCGCCGCCATGCAATGCGACAAATAGCCAGCTGGTGGCAGAAGTTGGTCGGGAAATTGAAAGGTACATAAAGTCTGCAAATGGAAGACTCACAGATTCCATCTGTAATTTCAAGTGACATTAATGAACACATTCTTGATATACAAAAGGAAATTGAAGAATGTAAACACCTACTTCAAAACGAAAGAGAGAAAGAACCAAAACACCAACAGAAAGGATGCTTGAATATCAAAGAGAAGAAGCAAGTAAAAAGGAAAGAAGACTTGTGAATTTGTATGAACAGTGGAAAGCACAAGCATGTGCGACAAGAGAAAGATTAAAGTCAGACTTAACTGAAACACCGCTGTCATCACTGGCAGATGATCTGAAGAAAGGAAGGGATGATGTCATGAGACTTTACACTGAGATGAGAAGCTATGTAGCACCATCAACTGATTTCCAGAGAAGAATTGATGCATGCGAATCAGTAACTTGTGACATTGTGAAAATAATCTAACTTTAATTAACTGGCATTGATGGAGATTCTGATGCAGAACGCGAAAGAGGCCGTCTACGTGAGCTTTTAGATCGTGAATATGCACTCTCCATATACGGTTCCACTGCTGCAAACTCAAGTATCTCCCACCGCTCCTCATCATCATACCTTGCATCAAAACGGGTTGATGCAGCTGCAGAACAAGCGGCAAGAGTTGCTGAATATAAGATAGCCCAAGAAGAAAGGAGGCAAAAAGAAAGGATAAAGGATCTGAGGAACAACATAAGAAAGAATAGAAATACAGAAAACTGAGCTAGAACGTCTGCGAGCTGAAAGGGATGTAAAGGCAGCCCGAGCCAAGCTGGAAGCGACAGAGAAATAAAACAAATGGATGATGCTCAGCCAATCAAGAGAGAACAGGTGAACCCAAATGGCACACCACAAACCTCTGCATCACCACTGTTTAACTCATCCATGTTGTCAGAGCCTCCCAGTGTCACTCAGCTTGCAAGGGCCGTTCAGGAAAGTATAATGATGAATAGACTTCCTACCCCAGAACCAGTAGTATTCAACGGTGAACCAATTCATTTTATTGAATGGAAATCCACCTTTATGTCACTAATTGACCAAAAGGGCATCTCTGTTGCAGATAAACTGTTCTACTTAAAAAGATATGTGAGCGGTCCGGCGCGTAAATGCCTTGAGGGAACTTTTTATAGAAATGATGAAGAAGCTTACCAAGATGCTTGGGAAAGGCTCAACCAACGATATGGTCAGACATTTGTTATCCAGAAAGCCTATAGAGAGAAACTGTCCTGCTGGCCAAAAATATACTCAAAGGATGCTGAAGGATTGAGAAACTTCGCAGATTTTGTAAATGCATGCGTGTAAAAGGATTGGAAATCCTAAATGACTGCGATGAAAATCAAAAATTGTTACAAAAACTACCCGAATGGACAGCCGCCAGGTGGAATCGTCAGGTTACAAAGACACTAATGGAGGGCAAAGACTTTCCCAGCTTCAGTGATTCCGCCACATTCCTGTCCCTAGAAGCAGAAGTTGCCTGCAACCCAGCAACTTCCATCCATGCGATTCGCTCTCTTGAATCAACCAACGATAAAAGAATCTAAAGGACATTAAAAGGAATAAGGCAAGTGCATTTAACATGAAGACTACTGTGCAAACTGACAAACAACCAGCAACCAAAACATACATGAGACCTCCATGCATATTCTGCGAAGGCACACACCAGCTTCACAAATGTCCAAACTTCATGAAAATGTCCCTGGAAGATAGAAAGACATTTGTTAAACACAATAAATTGTGTTACGGATGTTTGAGACCAGTTCATAGTGCAAAGGACTGTAGACACCGTCTCACCTGTGACATTTGCATTTCTTTGACACCTGTCAGATTGTTAATCATGTCTGGACCAGCCAGGAGATGTTCGTTGAGACTGGTCCCTTTATGTTTGGCCGAGCAGTCAAAAACCACACGCAACTTTTCAGGTTTCTTTGTGTGATAGATGCCATGGTGTGGTATATACCATGTCTCACCAGGGAGTCCTTGACTTCTTCTGCTTCACCCTTTGCAATGATTTCGTTCATGTACTTAATATAATCCTCCTTGTATTTTTCGTCTCGGGTGAATTTCCTTTTGAGGTGATTGAGCACGCGTCTCTCCCACAAAGGTCACCACAATCCCAAGATTAGAACTCACAGCAGCAACCGTCTCAGTCACAGTGAGTAACATGCTCAGGGAGGAGCTACTGTACAGCGATGTGGAAGAGTTTTTTTGGACAGACTCCAAAGTCACTATAGGATACATAAGTAATGAAGCAAGACGTTTCCACACATTTGTTGCAAACAGGGTGCAAAAGATCCGAAACAACACAACCCCTCAACAGTGGTTTTATGTTTCAACCTATGAAAACCCCGCAGACAAGGCATCTAGGGGAACAATGGTAGATGGACTGCTCTCATCCGAATGGTTCACAGGCCCTACATTTCTGTGGGAAAAGGAAATAAAACTTCCAGCAAATGAGAACACAGAGCTTCCAGTCGGAGATCCTGAGGTGAGAAAGGTGCAAACATTTCACACACAAACTGCAGAATATATGAGCCTTACTGACCGTCTGGTAAAGTTCTCATCCTGGTCTGATGCAGTTAGTGCCGTAGCACGTCTTAGTCTCGTCTTAGCTTCGTCTACTGAATGACAAATCAAATGCACACTCTACTTTTAATGAACGACAAAATGCCGAACTCGTGGTCGTCAAAGATCTGCAAAGACAAGTATATCAAGAGGAAATAAAAATACTGAGCAAAGGTAGACCATTACCAAGGAACAACCAACTTTACCATCTTGATGCTTTTTTAGACAGTGATGGCCTTCTCAAGGTGGGAGGACGACTACACAGTTCATCTCTTCCTAACTCATTCAAATATCCAACAGTCATTCCAAGAGAACATCATGTCACAAAACTGATAATTGCATACCATCATGAAAGGGTTCATCATCAGGGCAAAGGCTTTACCATGAATCAGATTTGATCCAGTGGCTATTGGATCCCCAGGCTGAGCCAAACAGTTGCATCCTATATTCGCCAGTGTGTGTTTTGTCGGAGACTAAGGCGATCTGTGGAAGAACAGAAAATGAGTGATCTCCCCACAGAAAGAGTAGAACCCTTTTCACCTTTCACCTATTGTGGCATGGATGTCTTTGAGCCGTTTATCATTAAACAAGGACGCAAAGAAAACAAAAGATATGGCCTGCTCTTTACATGCTTTTGTTCTCGTGCAATTCATGTAGAAATGTTGGATGACCTATCAACTGATGTCTTTATCAACGGACTGCGATGCTTCATTGCACTAGGTGGCTCAGTCAAGCAAATTAAGTGTGACCAAGGAACCAATTTCGTAGGGGCCAAAAATGAACTCGCTACAGCTCTACAGGAAGTTGATGCGGAGAGACTGAGAACCTTTCTTGCAGAAAAACAATGTGATTTCGTCTTAAATGCACCTCACGCAAGTCATGCAGGCGGAGTGTGGGAAAGACAAATAAGGACTGTGAGGAATGTTCTCAACGCTACACTCACACTCTCATCTGCTCGACTCAATGATGCTTCCCTTTTTGTAAGAGGCAGCAGCGATTGTGAATAGTCGCCCTCTTACAACAGAGAACCTGAACGATCCAAACAGTTTGGAACCACTTACTCCTAATCACCTCATCACCATGAAGTCTACTACTGCTCTACCTCCTCCTGGGAGGTTCGTTAGAGAGTATTTGTATGGAAAGAAGAGATGGCGTCAAGTACAGTTCCTAGCAGAGCAATTTTGGAACCGCTGGAGGAAGGAGTATCTCCATAACATAATGGTCAGACAACGGTGGCACAGGCCTAAGAGAAACATTCAAGTAGGTGATATAGTGATGGACACTGACGAAACACAACCAAGATGTGTGGAGGCTTGGAAGAGTCTCGGAGACAGTAATTCTCTCAAATGCACATCGGATTGAGTTAGTTTTTGTATGCATGCAATGCAACAAGTCTTAGTGCAATGCAATGCAACAGCAATGTTATCTCTTCAATGCACATTGGAATGAGTTAGTTATTGTATTGCAATGCAACAAGTACTTAGTGCAATGAAATAGCACAAATGTTATCTCTTCAATGCATATCGGAATGAGTTAGTTATTGTATTGCAATGCAGCAAGTATTTAGTGCAATGCAATGCAACAACAATGTTAACTCTTCAATGCACATCGGAATGAGTTAGTTATTGTATACATTGCAATGCAACAAGTACTTAGTGCAATGAAATAGCACAAATGTTATCTCTTCAATGCATATTGGAAAGAGTTAGTTATTGCATTGCATTGCAGCAAGTACTTAGTGCAGTGCAATGCAATGCAACAGCAAAGTTATCTCTTCAATGTACATCGGAATGTCTGGCAGCTGTGGTTGCCAGCAATGTCCCAGCCAGCACAGTCATGTGGGGCCCATATGGGCGTCACCTGGGCTGTCTAACTGGGGCCCAGCCTGTTTTGTCCTCAGTTTCCATGGAGGCCCCACATGGGCTAGCCCAGATGAACTGAACACTACTCAGTGTGCACACTACAGGCTGTTAAATGTAACTGAATCAGTGTTGGAGTTAATGAGATAATTAAGTGATTAATAGAGTAATGACTGAATATTACTGAAGACTCCTGATGATAACAAGCAGAATCACTGAAGGACAGAGAAACACAAAAGACTTCAGACACAACTTCACAAAAGCATTATCAGCTTCCCTTTTTACCTATTAGATTGACTTTCTGTCATCTTAGTTTTTATTGATAATTCCCACTGAGCAAAGGTGTACGTTGAAAATACGTCCACTGAGGAGCCAGAATGAAAGTTTTTATGACGTCTGTTTTTGACGTGTTCTGCACGTCCGATATAGACGTTCAGGGAACCTCAAGGTTAAAAACTAGTTCAAATGTGCTCATTGTGGACATATTTTCCATTTGTAATTGCAAAGCAACTCACAGACAGTGTGTGTTTGTCCTGAAATCATGAAAATAAAAGAAACTTAGCTCACACCTTTAGACACTTTAGACAACTTAGCATCTGTAATTCACACATCTTTGGATCGTGAGAGAATCGTGGGATTCAATCCAGGATCTTCTTGCTGTGAGGAGACAGTGTTTCCCACTGAGACACTGGTGCTGCCCTTAATCACAGACATAAGACACACTTTGACTATTTCTGTCAGACGTCTACAGAAGCTCTTACTGAGAATTAACAGAGCTTTAGATGTTGATGTTTGTTTCATTTGAAGTCACCATTGTGGTGGGAAGTGTTTGCTTTAGTTGGGCTCTTGGTCCCTGTACTTGAGTTAGCTTTTCTTTGGCAGTTGTAACTGTGTGTGTGAAACACAATACTTATGGCTGAGAAAGCAAAGCTAAAGCCACTTCAGGTGTTGTCAGCTCCATGTTGATGACTAAATCATCAGATGTCTAGAATCTGATGTTGTGCTTTTGAGTTTTATGTTCTTGTTCGGCAAATAATAATTTGTTTATATACTATAACCTTGTGAATCTGCTGTATTGACACCAATAGCAATAAACAAATCACTTATCCTGAAAGATGAAAAAAACAGCAGGTGCACATTGTTTTGAGAAAATATTTCTCATAGTCACACACAGACATCAAGATTTTGCATATGATTCACAACAACGGTGACAATCAAGCATGAGTTTTGTACTTTGAAGCTACCCATCATGCATTGCAGCATGAAGCTTTTTTTTGTTATAATTGTCACTGTTGTTGTGAATCATATGCAAAATCTTTATGTCTGTGTGTGACTATGTGAAATATTTTCTCAAAACAATGTGCACATGCTGTTTTATCATCTTTCAGGATAAGTGATTATTTTATTGCTATTAGTCCCGATACAGTGTATTCACAAGGTTATAGTATATAAACAAATTATTATTTGCCAAAAAAGAACACAAAACTCAAAAGCACAACATCAGATTCTAGACTTCTGATGATTTAGTCATCAACAAGTAGCTGACAACACCTGAAGTGGCTTTATCTTTGCTTTCTCAGCCATAAGTATTGTGTTTCACACACACAGTTACAGCTGCCAAAGAAAAGCTAACTCAAATACAGGGACCAAGAGCCCAACTAAAGCAAACGCTTCCCACCACAATGGTGACTTCAAATTAACCATAAATATCAACATCTAAAGCTCTGTTAATTGTCAGTAAGAGCTTCTGTAGACGTCTGACATAAATAGTCAAAGTGTGTCTTATATCTGTGATTAAGGGCAGCACCAGTGTCTCAGTGGGAAACACTGTCTCCTCACAGCAAGAAGATCCTGGATTGAATCCCACGATTCTCTCACAATCCAAAGATGTGTGAATTACAGATGCTAAGTTGTCTAAAGTGTCTAAAGGTGTGAGCTAAGTTTCTTTTATTTTCATGATTTCAGGACAAACACACACTGTCTGTGAGTTGCTTTGCAATTACAAATGGAAAATATGTCCACAATGAGCACATTTGAACTAGTTTTTAACCTTGAGGTTCCCTGAACGTCTATATCGGACGTGCAGAACACGTCAAAAACAGACGTCATAAAAACTTTCATTCTGGCTCCTCAGTGGACGTATTTTCAACGTACACCTTTGCTCAGTGGGAATTATCAATAAAAACTAAGATGACAGAAAGTCAATCTAATAGGTAAAAAGGGAAGCTGATAATGCTTTTGTGAAGTTGTGTCTGAAGTCTTTTGTGTTTCTCTGTCCTTCAGTGATTCTGCTTGTTATCATCAGGAGTCTTCAGTAATATTCAGTCATTACTCTATTAATCACTTAATTATCTCATTAACTCCAACACTGATTCAGTTACATTTCACAGCCTGTAGTGTGCACACTGAGTAGTGTTCAGTTCATCTGGGCTAGCCCATGTGGGGCCTCCATGGAAACTGAGGACAAAACAGGCTGGGCCCCAGTTAGACAGCCCAGGTGACGCCCATATGGGCCCCACATGACTGTGCTGGCTGGGGTACTGTTAATTTACAGCCCTCTACTGTTTATTTACAGCTCTCCTTTTTTACGGTATGTTACCATAATAATACCATGGAAAGGTAACCCTTTTCATTTGAAAAACTGATTGCTCCAAACAGTTCTCATTTTAAAACTAGTATTCATACGATGTTTGTACTATAAACATTTTATTTGAAAAGGAACATTTAATATAAACTGCAAATGCGTAATGTGTAGTAGTGAAATAATTAAAAACATGACTAACTTCAATTTTTGCAGTTCATCGTTAGCAATAGCACACGTGATAAATTACTCAACAAAAAGCTCATAACTGCATCAGCAAACACAGTCACTGACTTCAAATAAAGCACCATGGCAGCATTTTATCAGTGTTTTTCTGCTCATTCTGGATTGAAGCACAGGCTCTACTCTCCAGCACAATGGTGACCCACAAAACTAATTAATTAAACTAAAAGATCTCTTCTATATCATCTTGTGCAACAACACATAAAAACAGTTCATTTTAATATTTACTCTCCTTATCAGTTACTGACTTTGCACAACTTTTTTCTATTAACTTTCACTACTATTTCAGTGATCTTGATTCATCTGGTAAATCTGACTGTTACATTTTACAGTATATTACTGTTTTTTCTTTGATTTTACAGTAATCTACTGGCAGCTCTGGTTGCCAGTAAATTGCTGTTTTTTTAGAGTACTTTTCCGTAAATTTACGTTTCACTTTGTTTTTCTTTTTCATATAATCCCTTTAACCCTAAACCCCACAGCAAAATCTTCAGTTTTAAATTAACACTTATATGTGTCCACACCTCCATGAACTGCCACCTTAACGTGGTGGAGAGGTTTGAGTACCCGAATGACCCTAGGAGCTACGTTGTCTGGGGCTATATGCCCCTGGTAGGGTCTCCTAAGGCAAACAGGTCCTAGGTGATGGGTCAGACTAAGAGCAGTTCAAAAAAACCCTTATGATGACCAAAAAAAGGAGGACCGTGACGTCGCCCAGTACGGAGCAGCAGGGGCCCCACCCTGGAGCCAGGCCTGGGGTTGGGGCTCGTATGCGAGCGCCTGGTGGCCGGGCCTTCCCCCACGGGGTTCGGCCAGGCTCAGCCCAAAGGAGCGACGTGGGGACACCTTCCCGTGGGCCCACCACTCACGAGAGGGACCTAAGGGGCCGGTGCAAAGTGAATCGGGCAGCATTCGAAGGCGGGGGCCTAGACGACCCGATCCCTGGACACGGAAACTGGCTCTTGGGACATGGAATGTCACCTCGCTGGCGGGGAAAGAGCCTGAGATTGTGCGTGAGGTTGAGAGGTTCCGACTAGAGATAGTCGGAATCACCTCCACGCACGGCTTGGGCTCTGGAACCACACTCCTCGATAGAGGATGGACTCTTCACCACTCTGGAGTTGCCCATGGTGAGAGGCGGCGGGCTGGTGTGGGTTTGCTTATAGCCCCCCAGCTCTGCCACCATGTGTTGGAGTTTACCCCGGTGAACGAGAGGGTCGTTTCCCTGCACCTTCGGCTCGGGGATAGGTCTCTCACTGTTGTGTGTGCCTACGGGCCGAACAGCAGTGCAGAGTACCCGACCTTCTTGGTGTCCCTGGGAGGGGTGCTGGAAAGTGCGCCGACTGGGGACTCCGTAGTTCTACTGGGGGACTTCAACACCCACGTGGGCAATGACAGTGAAACCTGGAGGGGCGTGATTGGGAGGAACGGCCCCCCTGATCTGAACCCGAGTGGTGTTCATGGAATAACATTAGTCGCAATGCAAAGTTTGGTATTTACGCTTAAACTATTAGCAACTTTATGAAGTCTATGTTTTTCCCTTTATGGTCCCTGATGTGAGCGACCATACATTGCTGAACATACTTCCCAGAGCATGATTAATGACATAGTTTTAATGAGGGACAGCACTGAACCCCTGCCACGCCGTAGCTAAACACGCCACAAATGAGTGACTCTCTGGGACTTAAGTTATTGGACTTCTGTGCTAGTTACAGTTTGTCCATAACGACACCATGTTCAAGCATAAGGGTGTCCATCAGTGCACATGGCACCAGGACACCCTAGGTCGTAGGTCAATGATCGACTTTGTGGTCGTTTCATCTGACCTGCGGCCATACGTCTTGGACACTCGGGTGAAGAGAGGGGCGGAGCTGTCAACTGATCACCACCTGGTGGTGAGTTGGATCCGATGGCGGGGGAGGAAGCTGGATAGACTCGGTAGACACAAACGTACTGTGAGGGTCTGCTGGGAACGTTTGGCCGAGTCTCCTGTCAGAGAGATCTTCAACTCCTGCCTCCGGCAGAGCTTCGACCGGATCCCGAGGGAGGCTGGAGATATTGAGTCCGAGTGGACCATGTTCTCCACCTCCATTGTCAAAGCGGCCGCTCGGAGCTGTGGACGCAAGGTCTCCGGTGCCTGTCGAGGCGGCAATCCCTGAACCCGGTGGTGGACACCGGAAGTAAGGGATGCCGTCAAGCTGAAGAAGGAGTCCTATCGGGCCTGGCTGGCTTGTGGGACTCCCGAGGCAGCTGACAGATACCGGCAGGCTAAACGGACTGCAGCCCGGGTGGTTGTGGAGGCAAAAACTCGGGCCTGGGAGGAGTTCGGTGAGGCCATGGAAAAGGACTACCGGCTGGCCTCGAAGAGATTCTGGCAAATCGTCTGGCGCCTCAGGAGGGGGAAGCCATGCCCTACCAACGCTGTTTACAGTGGCGGATGTTGTCGGACAGTGGAAGGAATACTTCGAGGATCTCCTCAATCCCGCCGTCACGTCTTCCATTGAGGAAGCAGAGGCTGGGGGCTCAGAGGAGGACTCGTCCATCACCCAAGCTGAAGTCACCGAGGTGGTCAAGAAACTCCTCGGTGGCAAGGCACCGGGGGTGGATGAGATCCGCCCTGAGTACCTCAAGTCTCTGGATGTTGTGGGGCTGTCTTGGCTGACATGCCTCTGCAGAATCGCGTGGCGGTCGGGGACAGTGCCTCTGGGATGGCAGTGGTGGTGGTCCCTCTTTTTAAGAAGGGGGACCGGAGGGTGTGTTCCAACTATAGGGGGATCACACTTCTCAGCCTCCCCGGGAAAGTCTATGCCAGGGTACTGGAGAGGAGAATTCGGCCGATAGTGGAACCTCGGATTCAGGAGGAACAGTGTGGTTTTCGTCCCGGTCGTGGAACACTGGACCAGCTCTATACCCTCTATGGGGTGCTGGAGGGTTCATGGGAGTTTGCCCAACCAGTCCACATTTGTTTTGTGGATTTGGAGAAGGCATTCGACTGTGTCTCTCGCGGCGTCCTGTGGAGGGTGCTCTGGGAATATGGGGTCCCGGGGTCCTTTGCTGAGGGCTGTCCGGTCCCTGTATGACCGAAGCAGGAGTTTGGTCCGCATTGCCGGCAATAAGTCAGACTTGTTCCCGGTGCATGTTGGACTCCGGCAGGGCTGCCCTTTGTCGCCGGTTCTGTTCATAATTTTTATGGACAGAATTTCTAGGCGCAGCCAAGGGCCGGAGGTTTTCAGGTTTGGGGACCACACGGTTTCGTCTCTGCTCTTTGCGGATGACGTTGGTGTGTTGGCCGAGTGTGCAGCCGAGTGTGAAGCGGCTGGGATGGGGATCAGCACCTCCAAATCCGAGGCCATGGTCCTCAGTCGGAAAAGGGTGGCTTGCCCACTTCAGGTTGGTGGAGAGTTCCTGCCTCAAGTGGAGGAGTTTAAGTATCTAAAGGTCTTGTTCACGAGTGAGGGGAGGATGGAACGGGAGATTGACAGACGGATCGGTGCAGCTTCTGCAGTAATGCGGTCGATGTACCGGTCTGTCGTGGTGAAGAAAGAGCTAAGCCGTAAGGCGAAGCTCTCGATTTACCGGTCAATCTATGTTCCTACTCTCACCTATGGTCATGAGCTTTGGGTCATGACCGAAAGGACAAGATCCCGGATACAGGCGGCCGAAATGAGCTTTCTCCGCAGGGTGGCTGGGCGCTCCCTTAGAGATAGGGTGAGAAGCTCAGTCACTCGGGAGGAACTCAGAGTAGAGCCGCTGCTCCTCCACATCGAGAGGGGACAGCTGTGTTCCTGTTATGCACAATAGGAATAGGAATAGGATGACCGTAGGGTGAGGAAAAAGGGACGTCCCTAGTTTAAATATCACAGAGAATATGGGGTCTGTAAATAGCAAAAAAACCCCTGATGATCAGAAAAGTCCAATTTAAAAATAAATTAAAATAAGATATGGGGATAGAGTTTTGGCAGAAATTTCAGATTGGATTGAAAATTAGGACTATTGTTTCAGCCAAATGGGCTGAAAATTATGGCACATGAAATAATGTAACAGTTTCGTTTGGGATTTCTCAGCAGGCAAAAAATTACTTTTAAGTGAATATGCCTGTCTGTTAAACCTGCCTGTTGAGAAATTTTAATCCTTAGGGTGTTTTTGGTCCTCTTCACGATCAAATTAATTTCTAATGATTTAAGAGAAATATTGAGAAGTCCTTGCAAGGCAGCAAAACATAAACTGATAGATCGGTAAATCAATCTGGACAGGATGGATGGAACAACAGAATCGTAAATCAGCAGATTATTGTAGACACTTTGAGTTCACTTTGATCCAGTGAAGTTTTGAAACAAATGTTTCTGTCTCTGCTGTGTTAAATTGAGGGTGCCGTTAATCTTAAAAGCACTGTATTTCAAATCCATGGTGAATCATGAGTCAGATACCAACTAAGATATGTGCAACTGTATTTAGATAATTTGGCTGAATAGATTTAGCTGAGATTTGATATATGTCATGGCTCTTAAAAACTATGCCTTAAATGAAACGCGGGAAATTCAAGAGTTAAATCTATACAAAGTACAATTTGAAGTGAATACCACCAAGATTGTTTGATATTCCCAGGCACCTGTTCCTTACCATTTTAAACCATTTAACTATACACCATACATACTCTATATTAATTGGAGTAGGTTACTGCTGTTTCCTGCATTTAGGAAAGAAGATCTGCTTACTTTTTCCTGCAAAGAAGAACTAAGCTTAATAATAAAATGAGTAACTGTTGTTGTGTTAACCAGAAGAGACTTCTGAAAATAAGAGACATCGAGAGTGATGTTAAAAAAAAAGGTTCAACCCTCAAGCCATCCTCGCATAACAGCCCTTAATCCCTTCTTCGTGGACACATTTGGGCACGAAGGTCACAAGTGTGATTCCATTTTTTTATTTTATAAATGTAATATCACAATCTTTGATAAAATAAATTCTATCAATTAATGCCTTTTTGTGATTTTTGGGATATTCATTTATTTATTTACCTCTAAAAGTACCATATTTTTATGTAAAATATGCTTATTTTTATGTTATATTTCATATTTCTTTAACTTCAGTTTAAAAAAAAAAAACCATATCAGCAAGTCCAGAGCCAAAACCTAAAAATGTGGTGACTTTGGTGTCATCTGGTGACCTATGATGGTATTAATTTCTTTTTAAAGCTACAATATCAATAGCCACTAGATGGCAATAGAACGACTCGGTTATTAACATAACCTCGGTTCCCTGAGAGAAGGGAACGAGTATTGCGTAGCATACGCAGGGGGAACTCTTGTTTCAGAGACAGAGCAGGAAGGACCAATGAGGCGGCAGTAATGTTCCCGTCTTGAAAGTCCACCTGAATTAGCATAGCGAGACTATAAAAGACCCTGTCACGCCATAGGTACTCAGTTTACAGATCGACTGAAGCGACACGCTGAGCGAGCACAAGCACGGCCAGCTACGCAATACTTGTTCCCTTCTCTCAGGGAACCGAGGTTATGTTAATAACCGAGTCACAAACCCCCACCTAGCCAACCGAGAGAATCGCTCGTATTGAGTAGCATACGCAGGGGGACCCATGTAAAACGCTGTGCGTGCTGGATCTTGACACATTAGGCATGTAGGCACTACAGCCCCATATAGCGAGAATGAAAAAAAACCCTTGAAACCGTCCTTAGAGGGACCTAATATGAATGTATAATAAAACCAGACAGAGTCGGGCTTATGGAAATTGTAATGTTTTGTGAGTACATGGGTGTGTTTCACAGTATGTTATATGGAGAGAATTCCTGATTGCAAAGCAGGAACCTCCAGATTATCAGAATCTGATAAAAGTGGATGGAGAGGCCCAGCCTGCCGCCGCACAGATATCATCCAGTGATATGCCACTAGACGAGTTCCATGAAAAGGCCATGCCTCTCGTGGAGTGAGCTCTGATGCCTATAGGGAAGATGAGGCCCTTAAACTGATAAGCCAACAAGATAGCGTCTACTGTCCATCTCGATAATCTCTGCTTTGTGACCAAACTACCTTTAGTGCGGCCACCAAAACAAAGAGTGCCTGAAGGCTGCAGAACACTCTATGTATAATCTGAGCACTCTTACTGGGCAGGTAGTGCTGACAGCGTAATGACCTGTGCTTTGAATGGAGTGGAAAGCACTTTAGGCACATAACCGTGTCTCGGTTTGAGGATGACCATCATTAGGCCCAAACTCTAGACAGGACGCACTTATTGAAAGTGCGTGAAGGTCACCTACTCTCTTTACGGACGCTAAAGCCAGTAAAAAAGCAACTTTAAATGAAAGGTTTGAATGGTGCTTCTTTCATAGCCTGTAAGACTGTGGAAAGATCCCATATCAGAACTGAAGGGGGGCGAGGCGGGTTGAGCCTTCTAGCCCCTTAAAGGAAACGTGTAATGAGCTCACATTTCCCCAGGGACTGACCTGTCACCTGGATGTGATGCACCGCTATTGCAGCCACATATACTTTGAGCGTGGAGGGGGAACGACCCGCGTCCAAGAGCTCTTGTAAGAAGAGAAGCACTTCTGCAACCTCACATGATTGTGGGTTCGTGTTCCGTGCCCTGCACCAGTCCGAGAAGACTGACAATTTTAAAGCATAGAGCCGCCTGGTTGTGGGGGCTCTAGCCTATTATATGGTATTTAACACTTTTTCTGGGAGGTTCCCGGGTAGCCATTGATGGGCCAGACGTGAAGGGCCCATAGATCGGGTCTGGAATGCCAGATCCTCCCCTTCGCTTGCGTGAGGAGATCCTTCCTCAGCGGTATAGGCCATGGGGCTGTTTCCACCATCTGAGTCAGCTCTGGCTACCAAGTCTGACTTCGCCACAGCGGGGCTACCAGCAGTATAGCGCATTTCTCCTCCCTGATTCTCTTGATCCCTTGCGGTATCAAAGAGACTGGGGAAACGCATACTGGGGATGTCTGGGCCAGTCGTGGGCCAGTGCATCCCTGTGTTTGGAGAAGTATATTGGGCAATGAGTATTGTCTTCTGAGGCGAACAGGTCTATTTTTGCCACACCGAAGATACTCCATATTAGCTAAATCGTTTGAGGGTGAAGGAATACCCTGGGGGAATGTTGTCCCTGGATAACATATCCGGCCCCTGATTCAGGATACCTGGCACATGAGCTGCTCTTAGCGAGCTCAGGTTTCGCCTTGCCCATAAGAGAAGGTTTTCTGCCATGGAATGTAGACTGTATGATCTCAGGCCACCCTGGTGGTTTATGTAAGACACCACTGCCATGTTGTCCGTACGGACCAGAACATGGTGTCCCTTTAAGCACAGGAGGAAGTTTCTCAGCGCTAAAATGACCGCTTTCATCTCTAGACAGTTTGTGTGCAGCCTTTTCTTCGCAAGTGCCCAACGGCCGGAGAGTGGCTCGCCCTGGTGCAGGGCGCCCCGACCTAGGTTGGATGCATCTTTCAATACTACTTTCCACCTTGTGATAGAGCCTGTGTTCACACCCAACTGGTACCAGTCCGTCGCTAACCAAGGAGCCAGAGGTTTGATGCAGCTGTGGTTCACTTTGATGCGTAACCGGCCCGAGCGCCACGCCCAGGCTGGGACACGTCACTTTAACCAATGTTGGAGGGGGCGCATGTTTAATAGGTGAAGGAATTGAATATAATCAAAGATATTTGATATTTGAAATCCAACAAAGTGATTTGCTTTACTGTTGTCACCCCCATTTGCTTATCAGAAGGTCCATCTGGAAGACAATAGAGAGGCCTGCAGGCCACATGGAGTTCCACCTTTTATAGTGGGGGAAGTTTGGTTTGAATGTCATGTTTGAGTTTGGTCTGATTGGTCAGTTTAAATATCTCACATTTGGTTTCAGTAACATGGTCAGAGAAAGGAATAAAAGGTGATTGGAATTATTGCTCTTGGTCTTTTTTCCTCTGGGTCTCTTACTCTCTGGCTCTTGAGGTCATTGGGGCTTCTATTCTTTGCTCTCTTCTTCTCTCTCTCCCCCACTCTCTCTCCCTCTCTCTTTCTCTCTCTCTCTCTATATACCTCAGGTAACATTTTATTCATGCTGTGTACGATTAATGGTATAAGTTTATCATCTCATACATCCATTTTGAAACTATTTTAAGTGTAACCATAACCAGATTTTGTAATTAAATCATTTCTATTACGAATACTGTGCTAACTAGTTTTGATTTGGTATTGACTTTGAAGTGCTCCCTATTGCAATTCAATATAGTCACATTATAGCAACGCTCTCCCACATATTTTGCTATTGTAACTGCACTTATTTCCGTCGTTGGTATAAGTTGCAGTGGGTGGAAATAGACGAGAAATGTACAGTTTTCTTCCATCTTTCTGATAACATTTCTTTAGTCTTCTGGCAACCCTGCAGATTGAACCATCTGCAGGAGTCCACTCTTACATAGGCCCAGCTCGAGCACTGCAGATGCTGAGGCCATCTGGCCTAACATCCTCTAAAATTTTTGAGAGGAGTGTTAGAGCCCGCTTTGAACAACGCCGCTAGACTCTGAATGGCGTGTGCGCGCTTTCTAACGTCAGCCATGCTTTCATCTGTATTGAGTCTATATGTACTCCGAGAAAACACGTACTCTGGGAAGGAGACAGTGCACTCATTTCCATATTGATCCTGAGACCCAAACATTCTAGATGGTTGAGAAGCCAGGATCTGTGAGTCATCAACTGAGTCTCCGATTGGGCTATGATAAGCCAATCGTCGAGATAGTTGAGAATGTGCATTCCCTTCAGTCTCAGGGGAGATAGTGTTGCGTTCATGCATTTCGTGAAAATTCAGGGCGCCAGAGACAGACCGAATGGCAGGACTGTGTACTGATAAGCCTGCCCCTCGAAGGCAAATCTCAAGAATGGCCTGTGATGGGGCGCTATCTGAATGTGGAAATATGCATCTTTCAGATCCACTGTGAAAAACCAATCCCCCGGGCGAATATGTGCGAGGATTCGTTTCATGGTCAGCATTCTGAACGTTCGCTTCATTAGTGCTCTGTTCAGCTGTCTGAGATCCAATATGGGTCTGAGTCCGCCATCCTTTTTTGGGATAAGGAAGTAGCGGCTGTAGAAACCTGATTCGCTTTGCGGCGAATGCACAGATTCTATCGCTCGCTTCTCCAGCAGCCTCATAACCTCAGCGCGAAGCACCTGACTCACGCTGCTTCTCACCGATGTCTCTACCACAGCGCGGGGGTCTACAAGTGAACTGAAACGAGTAGCCTCGTTTTATGACGTTTAACACCCATACTGATATGCCCTGGATGGCCTGCCATGCCTGTAGGCTCGCAGCTAGGGGTTGAATTATGTTCAGGGACGGGCCGCTTTGTAAAAGGGGGCCTGAGACCTGATTGTGTTGTGTCTGTAACCCACTGGTGGTATTGAAAATGCTTTGTGGCGTACACTGTGTGGTGGGCACGCACATTACATTCATAGCGCTCGAAGCGCGGGACACACTGGGGACAGAGGTAATGTTTTGCTGCGCACACTGTGTGGTGGGCGCGTGCATGACATTCATAGCGCTCGTAGCGCGGGACAGCGGGGGCTGTGTGTGTAGGAGTGCATACTGTGTAGTTGGCACATTGCCTACATAGAAAACGCTCTTTTCATGCTTTATTTGGGTCACCGTGAGAATGGCGTTTGTGTGCAGGCGAGCGCGTTTTGAAACGGGCGCGTTGGCTGTGTATAGTTCGACTCCAGTCACCTGGTCTCGGGGAACTGAGAGACTGATGTAGGGAGAGAGCGGTGCCGGTCCGGCCGCAGTGGGACTTAGCCACCCTCTCTTTCTCATGGCTGTTAGGACGGCTTTTGTGGTTCGGAGGTCGGCACAGTCTTGGGCTGAGGACCCTGTTGTCCTGGCCGTCTGTTGCGGCTGGCTGAGTGAGAGCGCTGACTGTTCCTGGAGGCTGAGCGGGGCTGGAGAGCTACTGTCCTGCAGGTTTCAGTTCCAATCCTTCTCCAGCACACCTGTCAGTAATTATCAAGCACCCTGGACAACATGATTAGCTGGTTCAGGTGTATTTGATTGAGGTTGAAGCTAAAATCTTCAGGGTGGTAGCTCTCCAGGACCAGGGTTGGACGCCCCTGCTGTAAACCAATGTTTTAACTTTTTATTTTATTTAAAATTGCCCTGTTATTGGCTCATTTAATTCATTTGTTTGTGTATGTGTGAATAAAAAATAAACCTCATTGTTATAGGCTCATTCAATGGCTTTCAATGCAATGCTTTTGTGGATGTGTGTGTGTGTATATTGTCACGGGGTGAGGAATCACACGACAAGGCAGGTTGAGTGAAAAGGCCCCGGAGGGTGGATTTTAATTACAGTGAGTGAAAAAGGTGAAAACAGTTCGTGAGCCGGTGCGTGGTGGCTGGTGAATCCTCGTCCCGTGGTGGTGCTCAATCCTAGTGAAAGTGGGTGTCCAAACGTGCTCCAGTGAAGTGGGCTGTCGGTCACTCGCTGCTTTCTGGGGGAGAACAACAAAGAGAGGTTAGTCCAGCAGTGCATTCAGAGATCATTCAGAGATTCAGAGACCAGAGTCTGTCTGTCTGCTCATCCGTAGCTGCTTTTGTAGCTCTGAGCTGATGGGGTGCAGCTGTGACCGATCAGCCCATGGTGATGATGTGCAGGTGTGTTGTTGCCAGGGCGACGCTGATTCCTCTGGGTGGACTCGTCACAATATGTGTGTGTGCGCGTGCGCGCGCGCGTGTGTGAGTGTGAGTGTTTGCCACATTGAGAATGTTGTATAGGCTCACTCCTTAATTTGTGTGTATATGTGATCTGCATTGTGTTGGATTTATTGATTTTTATTGGACAAATAAAATCCATTCATTCCTATGGGTGCCCATTTTTGTCCACGAAGGCGGGATTAAGGACTTTTTTTTTCAAGCTCATAACATTGTAGAATCGAGTACATTTTTGTTCAGGCGGCAAATGTTGTGGAAAATTTCGAAGTCACAAGTGTCCCCTCAGTTCAGTCAGTGAAGAAGAAAATCTCTCAGAAGCGAAGTTCCCGGTCTCAGAAGGTAAACTTTATTGTCAGAACAACAAAGTGAGATGCCAGCTGATCATCTGAATCTCTTCACTTGTAGCTCACACTTTTATACAGTTTGACCAGTGATCTCATCTGCAGGTGCTGTTCTCCCTCTCATTTCTTAGCGTCTACCAAGTACTCCAACATTTTCATCAAAGTCAAACCATTCATAAGCTATCTCTTTGTAATGGTGGCCAACTGCCAACATTTTTGGATTGTCCCAAACAGTGATTTTTTGCCTCATTATTTTTATCAAGAAGAACACATCAAAGGCCATGTGAACCAAAAGAGCAACTTATTTTCAGTGCAGATGGCAGCTGCAAGCAACTTCAGATAAAATCCTATCCTTTCCCACAAGACTTTTCTGAGTCATGAAGGCCATGAGGCCTCTAATCACTTGTAAGCCAATTTACTCTACAATTGTTTTTCATAGGATAAATAAAATACTTCAACAAATGTTTTCATACATTGAACACATCAGACCACTCATTAGACCTAATTTTTAAATGAACTGTGCTCTTTACTAAAAGGACAAAAAAAGACATATATTGACCTTTGAAAATCTCCAACACATCCCCCCTTTGGGACTTAAAAAGTCCCACATCTATGCCCTCATGGTAAAGTATTCTCCCATAAGTCCAGGCCCTTCCAGCCTATCCTTCTGTTATGGCCAATGTAGCCACACATCTCTTATCCAAACACCAGTTCTCATGTGAGCATACTTTAACTGGAGTGTGAGGCCAAACATCTCCCCCCTTTCTTAGCTAGGGAGGAGTAAAAGACCTCACCTCCCTTTCCTAAGAGAATTTCTAAGGGGATGAAAATCAGCCAGCATTTCAGTGTAATACACTCATCAAAGTAAATTAGTATGTTGTTATAGCATTACTTCAGTAGATTATCATTTCAGTGAACTATACTTCAGTGGCTAGTACTATCAGTGATTTGATTATATGTCCCACGATGCCAGAGGTACTCTCAGGCGCTTCCGGTGGCCTGGAGCGCTATCTGGGTTGCTCCACTGTTGCCAGGTGTACTCTAGACTTGCCATGAGTGCTACCTGGTGTTCGGGCTGACAGCGGGTTTTTAAACCACCAGTAGAGTCAACCCAGTTGCTAAGCACTGATATGCTCGTCGATCCTCTTCCTCTTTGGCTTTCATAGAACTTCACATCATATTTCAAAATTCCAATATAAACTTTCATATATGCTTTTTCCCCTCATTCATGTGATATAGAAAATATATAACCTTTCAAATCATTCCCTTTAAATCTTGTTGCATTATCTCGTAACACGGATAATGACCTGCTTCTGACCCTCAAATGTCCCCTTTAATTACATTTGAAAATATTATGAGAATAATAATAAGAAATTAAAATAATAAATAAAAATAATAAAACATTGTGTGGGAAGGGGCTCTTTTTATGAAAACAACAAACAAAACACCCTCCTATTCTTTCTGCCTACACTACCCATATTTCTAAGATGCTTTCTATTTTACCCAAAATTAAATACACAGTGGGGCTAACTCCCTTTCTTTTCCAAAAACATTTGCTCAAACAACAGAAATGAAATGAAAAATAACATAGCACCCCTTCCCTTACTCTTGCTTAGATCCTTTTACAGAAAGTCATATGCAGCTCATCCACTCCCAGACCTATTGGGTACACTCCAGAATTGGCACCAATATTCACTCCCGATGTTTTCACAGATATATTGATCATCTGTTTGGCAGCAGCATTGGCCAGCATCAATCTAAGAAAGAGCATAACACAACAGAACAACAAAACAAAAATACCTACTGCCACTGCTATTTTATTCCCACTTTAGTAAGCCATTTACCCCATAATTTAAATATTTTGTCAAACTAGTTCCCAATATGCTTATCTCCTTTATTATTCAGTTTCTTCATCGCCTCGCTGAGTGATCCACCAGGAGCTGTTTTACTTGGAACATAATACAACAGTTAGCTTCAAATATTATACAAATACCCCCTTCTCCTGCAAGTGACCAATTTAACGTTTGTCTGTTTTGCCATGTAATTTTGCTTATAGGTCCCCAACTGTTCTCCCAAGGCTATCTATGCTTCTTCAGCATGGTTGATGAGCTTCTGTTGATCACATTCAATGTAATTCATAATTTTTATCACAAAATTATCCACATAAATATACTCTCAACCTGATTTGACTTAATTTCTAACTTAAATTAATTTGGTATTTCTCTTGGGTGACCACTCAAATCTATGTACACATTTTCTGACATTGTTTTGGATACAAATGTTACATTCGGCAAAAATAAATAAATAAATAAATAAATAAAATAATCGATTTTGGTTTTATTCTTCTAACCACTTTCCCCCCTTTGCGTAATGGTTAACCATGCGCATCTAAAATTAAGAAAAAAGTGTTGCTGATGTCCTCAGGTGCCTTATATCTCATTTGTCTATCAATCAAAAGTTGAAGTGGTCTGTTTATGCCTTCTAATTGATTTATCAATATGGCCTAATTTTTATGTTCAATTGTCCATACACAACTCTGATGACAAAAGCTACTGAACGTATGCAATGTGTCATTCCCCTTGCGACAGTGCCTACATTTTTGGAATAATACTGCTGGCTAATATCAGTTGCAATGTGGTTGTGTTAAAAACAGTTGATGTAACCACCAAATTTTTCAGTTTCTAATAGAACAAATGATCTGGTTGCTCTGGACATATCGCAATTTAGAATTTTCTCAAATCTAATTTGCCATTAATTTGTTCATTTAATTAATTCATTATTTTTACTTATGAGATGTCTTTTTTTATGACTGTAGATCTCAACCTTATCTCAAATTCATGACCAATAATATTAACTTCACGTAATCCCTGGTAATGACAGTATTTGTGACATCATGAGTTTGAAATTTGATTACTATTTTAGATCTAGACCTAAAAATTAACTAATGACCAAGATGGAGTGACCACTCCATAGCTCAATAATCTACATTTTTGTTTTTGAACACATTATGTCCCTCTTTTTTTCTCTGATTGAGTGCTCAGTATTATACTTAATATTTATCATATCAAGCTTATCAGTTCTGTCTTGAAAGCAGATCCTAAAATCTCTCTCTTTATTGGACATCATCAATGATCTAATGATGCGTTTACTTCTAATTGGTTAATACAATAGTCCCTTACTGCATGTACTAAGTCAGGTCCCAGTTTTAAGCAGATAGAGAGTGTTAGCTTAACAGAATACAGAGAACTGCTGTTGGACCAGTGAATAATCAAATCCTACTATTGCTAATCAGTAAAATCTGAAGTGGTCTCTGTAGTGATCATTGAAAAGGTATCACCTGTGCTCAGGATGAAGTCCTTCTGCTTGGATCAGCGATCAGTTTGAACTGGTTGGGCTGCTGTTTGAGTGTTTCCCTCTTCATCTGATGCATTTGGTCTGATGGCTTTCACAGGCCTGGTGTGACAGTGGTTTGACTCTGGATGCTGTTGTCCTTTTGCCTCTCCTCAGTCTGACTTTTGATCAAGCCATGGAGGATGCAGTTTGCATAAAGACAGCATGTTTTCTTCCTCATTTCTGCATTGACTCAGTGCTTGTCCATACCAGCCCCTCAGAAGTGTCAACTTTCTTTTTCAGCGAGGATGAAGGCCTATCAATGCCTCCTCTTCTCTCTGCAGCCATGTCCTTCACTTGTTGCACAGTGCAGTTGTTTTCATTTAGTATGTCAAGGCAGCTGCCCAGAAGTCATCTGGTGTCATCCTGAAACTGAACACTCAGAGATCCGCATTAATCATATATATATTTTTTTAAATTCTACAACCATCTATTTTAATCGTCTCTTAATCTCAGGTATCATCTGGTTGATAACAACAGTTTTCCCATGCTATTTTAATAAAGCAAGTTCTTCTTTGCAGAATGCAGGAAATAGCAGCTTTTCAGTCTGTCTGGGTTGCCTTATATTCAGTCTTATATGTACTGTAATTAGATTAGATTAGATTAGATTAGATTCAACTTTATTGTCATTACACAAGTACAAGTACAAGGCAACGAAATGCAGTTTAGGTCTAACCAGAAGTGCAATAGCAGCAAGTGCAGGATATATACAATGGTTGCGTAAGTGCAGGGTGTCACAATTCACCAGTGTGAGTGCCCATGAGAACCACCTGAGGGCACTCCACTTCAGACTGTCACTCCACCCCGGACTTGTCACTTCATCATAAACTACATTACCCATAATCCTTTGCCCGGACTCATCTTCACTCATTGTTTGCACCTGTGTCACATTACCCCATTACCCCAGCCTATATAAACCATGTTCACTCTGTCTATCATTGCTAAGTCTTGTTTCGTGTTTCTACTGCAATTCTGAGCGTTTCCCTGGTTTCATGTCTGTCGGTTTTTGGATTTCTTGCCTGTCTCCCGGATTACCCTTTTGCCTGTCTCTCCTGCCTTGTTTGCCTGTTTGGACTGCTTTCCTGTGTATGACCTTTTTGCCTGTACTTTTGACTACGATTGTGGATTACCCTTTTATTAAAAACTGCGTTTGGATCCTCAACCTTCTGACTCAGAGCAGTACGTAACAGAAGACTTAGCCATCATGGATCCAGCACTTCAAATAATCCGTCTACGTCAAGGTAACCAGTCACTCGAGAAACACATTCAGGACTTTTTAGCTATTGCTAATTTCTCTGATCTCCCGGACTGTGCACTCATTGATTTCTTTTGTTATGGTCTTAATGAACAATATCAATCTAAGTTGATCCGTGATGGTCCTCGTGGATCACTCAGTCAGTTTCTGGACTATGCACTGTCGTTAAGTGGTTCCTCCTACACTGTTGGAGAAATAGAGGAGGACATTTCCCCTAAACGGTTTTTGGGAGGGGGTACCATGTATCAAGCTCCAGCGAGGCGCTGTGAACAAAACCCAACACCATGTTCGCCATGTCCGGTGCTGAGGATCGCTAGTCCTAGGTTTTCTGTGCCTCCTTGTCCTGTATTCACCATACCAAAACCCTCTGCCAAGATGGCCGCCGCCATGCCAGAGTCCTCTGCCAAGATGGCCACCGCCACGCCAGAGATGGCTCCCTCCACAGACCTGCGTCCAGAGATGGCTCCCGCCACAGACCTGCGTCCAGAGATGGCTCCAGCCACTGACCAGCGTCCAGAGATGGCTCCAGCCACTGACCAGCGTCCAGAGATGGCTCCAGCCACTGACCAGCGTCCAGAGATGGCTCCAGCCACTGACCAGCGTCCAGAGAGGGCTCCGGCCCGTGTCCCGAGTCCAGAGAGGGCTCCGGCCCGTGTCCCGAGTCCAGAGAGGGCTCCGGCCCGTGTCCCGAGTCCAGAGAGGGCTCCGGCCCGTGTCCCGAGTCCAGAGAGTGCTCCCGCCCGTGTCCCGAGTCCAGAGAGGGCTCCGGCCCGTGTCCCGAGTCCAGAGAGGGCTCCGCCTCCAGTCACGAGTCCAGAGAGGGCTCCGCCGCCAGTCACGAGTCCAGAGAGGGCTCCGCCTCCAGTCACGAGTCCAGAGAGGGCACCGCCTCCAGTCACGAGTCCAGAGAGGACTCTAACCGGGCCACCTGCTCAGCCTGCACCGTCGTGGGGGTCTCCAAGACCGTCTGCGCTGCTATGGTGGTCGTCTGCTCCGCCGTGGGGGTCTTCAACCTCACCTGCGCTGCTGTGGTGGTCGTCTGCTCCGCCGTGGGGGTCTCCAAGACCGTCTGCGCTGCTGTGGTGGTCGTCTGCTCCGCCGTGGGGGTCTCCAAGACCGTCTGCGCTGCTGTGGTGGTCGTCTGCTCTGCCGTGGGGGTCTTCAACCTCACCTGCACTGCTGTGGTGGTCGTCTGCTCCGCCGTGGGGGTCTCCAAGACCGTCTGCACTGCTGTGGTGGTCGTCTGCTCCGCCGTGGGGGTCTCCAAGACCGCCCGTGCTGCTGTGGTGGTCGTCTGCTCCACCGTGGGGGTCTTCAACCTCGTCTGCACTGCTGTGGTGGTCGTCTGCTCCACCATGGGGGTCTTCAACCTCGTCTGCACTGCTGTGGTGGTCGTCTGCCAAGCCGTGGGGGTCTTCAACCTCGTTTGCGCTGTGGTGGTCGTCTGCTCCGCCCTGGCTGCCTGCGCCACCCTGGTCATCAGTCCAGCCTGCTCCTTCCTGGCGTTCTACGGTGACTGAGTCTCCAGGCCCTTTTCCGCTACACGGGCCTGGCCCTCCATCCCGCCCCCGGGTCCGCCTCCGCTCCACCTCCCTCCTTGACAATTTTAGGAGCGTCTGGAAGCCGCTCCTTTGAGGGGGGGCTATGTCACAATTCACCAGTGTGAGTGCCCATGAGAACCACCTGAGGGCACTCCACTTCAGACTGTCACTCCACCCCGGACTTGTCACTTCATCATAAACTACATTACCCATAATCCTTTGCCCGGACTCATCTTCACTCATTGTTTGCACCTGTGTCACATTACCCCATTACCCCAGCCTATATAAACCATGTTCACTCTGTCTATCATTGCTAAGTCTTGTTTCGTGTTTCTACTGCAATTCTGAGCGTTTCCCTGGTTTCATGTCTGTCGGTTTTTGGATTTCTTGCCTGTCTCCCGGATTACCCTTTTGCCTGTCTCTCCTGCCTTGTTTGCCTGTTTGGACTGCTTTCCTGTGTATGACCTTTTTACCTGTACTTTTGACTACGATTGTGGATTACCCTTTTATTAAAAACTGCGTTTGGATCCTCAACCTTCTGACTCAGTAGTACGTAACACAGGGCATAAAAATGTACTGAATATATATAAATATGTAATAATTAAATATGTATAAGTAGAGAGATGGATATTACTATAAACAGAACTGAATTTACAGATGAATATATACAGTGAATAAATATAAATATACAGATGGCTATTACTATAAACAGAATGTAAACAGAATGTACAGGTGAATATGTACTATGAATATAATATACAGATGGCTATTACTTTGAACAGAATTTTACAGATAGAGGTATACAATAATATGTTAGGCTAATATGAGGAATATAGCAGTGGATTAAGTTAGTGCAATAAATTATGGACCGAGCTATCCGAAAGAAAGTGTAAAAGTGCAGTGGAAAGTGGTTGCATATTACAGTTAGAAGTACGGTGCAAAATGCAAATGTAAACATTGTTACTGTAAATACAGTTGGCAGTGCAAATGAGCATATTCCAGTTAAGATATGGTGGTGCAAAATGCATAAGTAAACAGTTGTTACTGTAATAAACAGTCAGTAGTGCAAATAACAAAGTGAATGTAGGTGTGAGGTAGGAGAGTTTGCAGTTTATGAGGGAAGTGGATCAACGGTGGTTTGAGTTCAGTAAAGAGACAGCTCTGGGGAAAAAACTGTTCTTAAGTCTGCTGGTCCTGGTCCGGAGGATCCTGAAACGCCTGCCGGAGGGCAGGAGAGAAAACAGTCTGTGGGCCGGGTGAGAGGAGTCCTTGAGGATGCTGCGAGCTCGATGCAGGCAGCGTTTCCTCTGGATGTGCTCGATGGCAGGTAGTGGAGTCCCTGTGATGCGCTGGGCAGTTTTCACCAGCCGCTGCAGTGCCTTGCGCTCCGCAACAGAGCAGCTCCCATACCATACTGCGACACAGTTGGTCAGGATGCTTTCTATTGCGCAGCGATAGAAGTTCACCAGGATAGCCGAGGAGAGCTGATTCTTCCTCAGTGTCCTCAGGAAGAAGAGGCGCTGGTGAGCCTTCTTGACCAGGCTGGAGGTGTTGGTCGTCCACGATATGTCTGCCGAGATGTGGATCCCCAGGAACTTGAAACTGGAGACACGCTCAACAGCCATTCCATTGATGTGGATGGTGTCGTGTGTGCCTCTTGACTCCTTCCTGAAGTCCACGATGAGCTCCTTCGTTTTGGTGGTGTTGAGGAGCAGGTTATTATCAGTGCACCATGTGGCCAGGTGCTGGATCTCCTCCCTGTAGGCAGTCTCATCGTTGTTGCTGATGAGACCAATCACCGTAGTGTCGTCCGCAAACTTGACGATGGAATTAGTTCCATACACAGGCTTGCAGTCGGAGGTGAAGAGGGAGTAGAGAAACGGACTTAGCACACAGCCCTGTGGTACACCAGTGTTGAGTGTGATGGACGTGGAGCAGGTGGATCCTGATCGAACATTCTGTGGTCTGTCAGTTAGGAAGTCCAAAATCCAGTTACACATTGAAGTGTTGACGCCCAGGTCTCCAAATTTGGCAATTAACTTGGATGGGATGACAGTGTTGAATGCTGAGCTGAAGTCAACAAACAGCATGCGTGCATAGGTGTTTTTACTGTCCAGATGGGTGAGCACAGAGTGCAGTGCCATGGAAACTGCATCCTCTGTGCTCCTATTGCTGCGATAGGCAAACTGGTGTGAGTCCAATGTGGATGGTATAGAGTCTTTTAGGTGTTCCAGGACCAGCCGCTCAAAGCACTTCATAATGATGGGTGTGAGTGCTACAGGGCGGTAGTCATTAGGGCACCTCGGGCTTGAGTGTTTCGGCACTGGCACAATGGAAGTGCATTTAAAGCATGATGGTACAGCTGCTTGGGCGAGAGACAGGTTGAAAATGTCTGTAAAAACCCCAGCGAGCTGTTCCGCACATGCCCTGAGAACACGACCAGGGATGTTGTCTGGTCCAGCAGCCTTGTGCGCGCTGATCCGGCTCAGTGCCTTGCAGACATCTGTGGAGGAGAGTGTGATTGGTGGGTGGTCAGCTGAGGGTTTGAGCTTGGTGGCAGTTTCTCTGTTGTCTCTTTCAAAACGAGCATAAAAGTAATTTAGCTCGTTCAGGAAGTTGACATCAATGGCTGCGGGGGTGGAGTGGGTGGGTTTATAATCACTGATGGCCTGAATGCCCTGCCACATGCGTCGAGGGTCAGAGTTGGAAAAGTGTCCCTCTATCTTTAGCTTGTAGCAGTGCTTGGCCTTTTTGATGCCCCTCTTCAGGTTTGCTCTGGATGCGCTGTAGGCTTGTGCATCTCCTGATCTGAAGGCAGTATTGCGTGACTTCAGCAGGAGTCGTACTTCCCTGTTCATCCAAGGCTTCTGATTTGGGTATGTGGTGATCTGTTTCTGGGTTGTAACACTGTCAATGGTGGTATTGATATGATCCAATACTGAGGAGGTGTAGGAGTCAATGTCCGTGTGAGCGCCACTGGTGGCTTGAGAAGCAAACATACTCCAGTCTGTGTTTAGAAACCTTTCCTGGAGTGTGGAGTCTGCCCCCGCAGGCCACACCTTGATTGTCTTCACTGATGGCTTCACACGGTTGATGAGGGGTGCATATTTGGGGCTGAGGAACAAAGAGATGTGGTCTGACTGTCCCAGGTGGGGGAGGGGTGTTGCAACGTAAGCTCCGGCCATGTTTGTGTAAACATGGTCTAAGGTTTTGTTTCCTCTGGTGTGGCAGGAAACATGCTGGTGAAACTTGGGTAGCACTGACTTTAAGTTTAAATGATTAAAGTCACCTGCAACAATAAACGCAGCTTCCGGGTGATCAGTCTGTTGTTTACTGATGGCTGCGTGAAGTTCTTTCATAGCAAGCTTGGCATCAGCATCAGGTGGAATATAAGCAGCAGTGATAATGGTGGAAGTGAACTCCCGCGGGAGATAAAACGGTCTACATTTAACCATGAGAAACTCCAGGTTAGCTGAACAATGACTCCCAACAATAGCAGAGTTTGTGCACCAAGCTTTGTTAATATAAATGCACAATCCACCACCTCTGCTCTTCCCGGAGCCATCTAATGTTCTATCTGCCCGGAGTGTGTGGCGTCCCGCTAGCTCAATAGCGGTGTCCGGTATTCCGCTGTTTAACCAGGTTTCCGTAAATATTAGGACGTTACAGTTCAAAAGTTTCTTACTGTGTGTGATGCTGAGTCGAATCTCCTCCATTTTGTTCACTAGCGACCGTACATTGGCAAGGAAAATGCTGGGTAAAGAGAGTCGGTGCGGTGATAGAATTAGCTTAGCACGCGTTCTTCCATGCTTCCCCCGCCTTTGTTTACGATCTCTCCTCCGCCTTCTTGCACTTCCGCCCGGCCGTGTAGAGTGCAGAGTCACGGGTGTCCTAGCGATCTCAGGAATGAGTTGTAGATTGTCCATAAAACTGTCGGAAATTCGCAAACCAATATCCAAAAGCTCAATAGCGGTGTCCGGTATTCCGCTGTTTAACCAGGTTTCCGTGAACATTAGGACGTTACAGTTCAAAAGTTTCTTACTGTGTGTGATGCTGAGTCGAATCTCCTCCATTTTGTTCACTAGCGACCGTACATTGGCAAGGAAAATGCTGGGTAAAGAGAGTCGGTGCGGTGATAGCATTAGCTTAGCACGCGTTCCTCCACGCTTCCCCCGCCTTTGTTTACGATCTCTCCTCCGCCTTCTTGCACTTCCGCCCGGCCGTGTAGAGTGCAGAGTCACGGGTGTCCTAGCGATCTCAGGAAGGAGTTGTAGATTGTCCATAAAACTGTCGGAAATTCGCAAACCAATATCCAAAAGCTCAGCGCGGGTGTACGTTGTAAAGGCACAACTGTTCTGTACGAACAGACCCGAGAAGAACAGGAAAAATACAGCAAAATTGCAGAATCTGGAGAGACGCTGAGCCTCGCGATCTACTCGCGCCGCCATCTTGGTCATCTATATCTATAAAACGATAAATGTTTTATCTCTCGTTATATTGATTCCTATACTCTCTCAAACCCTGTTAGGATTAAATCAATGACTCTCATTATTGTAAAATGTGTATATTATGTCTGTTAAAAATGTCTGTTTAGCTTGGTCACCCAATCTTGCTCATCCAACACAATGCAAAAGTTATTTGAATTAACATCATCCAAAAATCTCTGAATATCTGCAATGGATAATTTTTTTTAATTTCTCCCAGGGATAACGAGATAAAAATTTCAGACTTTCAAAATTGTATTTTCATATAACAGGTCAATGTATAATACAGTCATAGTACTTACATCTAGCTTGTCTCTCTCTCCATATATTTTTATCTCTGTATATCAGATATTTCTATAATCCTTTTTGTTAATTATTTGGATTTCTTCAGGGAACTGCACAAACCACTTATACTAAGGAGAAAACTCCAGTGTTTTTGGTGGCCACCAGTTTGTGCAATCCTCCGGATCAATCCCTGTTTGCAGGCCTGCTTATTAATTGAATTATCTTATAGACCGGTCAACTAACATTCATGCTATTTTATAATTTTCATTCAGGTTAATTTCTCATCAATTCTTGGCAATTGTTTAATTGGCATATTTTTAATTCTAACTAGTTTAGCATTTATTTATTTTTTAAATCCTACATCTATACTTCTTTTTCCATTTCTCGAAGTACTTCGGCTGTTTTTGAATACAATTTTTGAGAGGTTTGTCTATGGACTCCAATTTACTTTTTTCCTGCTTTTTTTTTTTTATCACTGGTCCTAAATATTTTAAGTGGCATCCTCTACCTACATACTAAGTGACATGTGGAATTAAATTTGGAATTGTTATTATTTTTCAATTAAATGCCCTTTTACAACTTACATTGCTGCCCCTGTGGGCTTATTTTTACATATTATTCAATGAACAGGACTTCCTGCCCCTTTTGTGTCCTTTAGAAATATCTGTGGAAACTGACAGCCACACACTGGCTCAACAACTGACCTTCAAACAACCATCCTCATGTAAAAAGATGCATTGCACCAATCACACACATGCATTTTCTCTCTCACACACTTTAGATCAAATGCTCCTCTGCTCAACACACTTCACATGCATTCTGCCCGGGCATTTCATTCATACTTCTCTTATTTCTTTATTTTTGATGACTTTTGGGAGAGATGAGATCTTTAATTTAGCTTTTTCACAATCAAGGGCTGTGTCTCTCTGTCCGGATCACACTGCTTACAGTTTGGGGAATGTCCAAACAAACGACACAGCAATTTTCTTGGAGTATTCTTAGTCTCAATTGAAACTTTTACAAGGCTTATTTTGTTTTGTATATTTTGTGCCTTATTACTCATTTATAATTTTTAATTTACCCAGTACCCAGCAGTTACATAATGCTAATGTTCATATGGCAGCTTAGTTAAAGTTAAACTGAGTTTCCCCTTTTCTCTATTTAAACACAGTCTCCAATGTGGAGCACTGAAAGCCAATATAACTGTTTGTCCGTTATTTAAAGGTGATCTTCTGCTTGTCGTTGCAATTATTGACAATATAGCTGGATCTGTCAATAATACTTGTTCAATTTGTTTTCCTTTTTCCTGCCCAAAAGTCTCAAACAATATTGTATTCCCACAGGAGCAAACAGATACCTCTTATTCCATACCGTATCTGCTGCTCCTAACCCTTGTTCTTCTGCTGTAATTGGAATAACTCTTGTCCACGGTATACAAACTCCTTCTGTCATCTATTTAATCTATCTCTGTACAGATTATTATTAATCAACTATCCTACTTTATACAGTGCTTTCTACAATCTTACAAGGCCTTTCTAATGTTTCACGTGTTTTCTTTTGTTTCTCAGCCAGACACAGCTTTCTGTCTGCCTTTCTCCACAGCTCCTCCTCCCACACACACTCACACACACTCTATAAATATAGTGCCCCTTCTCTGGGCCGTATGCACTTCTCGCATACACCGCGCCTCTTGCGCGAGCGCCTTCTTGCGCTAGGCCACTTCCTCGGCCGTATGCACTTACTCGCATACACGTATGCACTTCCTCGCATACACTGCGCCTCTTGCGCTATGCCACTCTCTGGGCAGGCCCCTTCCTCGGCCGTATGCACTTACTCGCATACACTGGTTAAATATGTATAAATGCGTGCACTTTTTTCTGAGACCTAGAAATTACAGTTATTTATCATAAAAATAACTTACATTTAATCTTACCCCAATTTATTCGTTTGGCAAGGCTTTTTAAGGCAGACTTCCCTAGGCAGCAGCTCACAAAACAAAATGTAAGCAAATTTGCTTACCTTGTTTATATGGCACGCCTTTTGTTTTGTGAGGCCTCCTGCCAATCCACCCACCACAGGATCCACCCAGCCTTTCCCGGATCCTGCCGACAACGCCAATTATGTTGTGGAAAATTTCGAAGTCACAAGTGTCCCCTCAGTTCAGTCAGTGAAGAAGAAAATCTCTCAGAAGCGAAGTTCCCGGTCTCAGAAGGTAAACTTTATTGTCAGAACAACAAAGTGAGATGCCAGCTGATCATCTGAATCTCTTCACTTGTAGCTCACACTTTTATACAGTTTGACCAATGATCTCATCTGCAGGTGCTGTTCTCCCTCTCATTTCTTAGCGTCTACCAAGTACTCCAACATTTTCATCAAAGTCAAACCATTCATAAGCTATCTCTTTGTAATGGTGGCCAACTGCCGACATTTTTGGATTGTCCCAAACAGTGATTTTTTGCCTCATTATTTTTATCAAGAAGAACACATCAAAGGCCACGTGAACCAAAAGAGCAACTTATTATCAGTGCAGATGGCAGCTGCAAGCAACTTCAGATAAAATCCTATCCTTTCCCATAAGACTTTTCTGAGTCATGAAGGCCATGAGGCCTCTAATCACTTGTAAGCCAATTTACTCTACAATTGTTTTTCATAGGATAAATAAAATACTTCAACAAATGTTTTCATACATTGAACACATCAGACCACTCATTAGACCTAATTTTTAAATTAACTGTGCTCTTTACTAAAAGGACAAAAAAGACATATATTGACCTTTGAAAATCTCCAACACATACTAAAATTAGCCAAGTCTGTCACAAGGAGTCTCGGAGCCAAATGCAAGTTCACAATGTTTATTTAGAAGGAATCAAGAAAGGGTCAGATGAATGCACTAAAGTCACAGTCCACGGAACAGAGACTACACGCGGCGTCCAGCGAAGTAATCCACTCTGGTCGGTGACCGGGAAGAAATCCTCACACGACAGATGACTGACGATAACATCCAAACACTGGATAGAAGGCAAAACAGTTCACCGGAACCTGGATGAGACTGGATCTCGCCTAAAAACAAAGCGCACCAGTAACACCAGAAAAACTGAGCAAAGTTCACTCGAGGCCAAGTTCACGTTCATCCACAGGCGAGTGAACTCTGGGCAAAGACAAGCCTCTAGATGCCAGCGACCGAACCTGAAGAGGAACAGAACAAAGAGCTACCGACTGGACTAGGACAGCGTGACTGAGACCAACCAAAACAATGAGCGCACGACGAGAGACAGGACAGCGTGCTCTAAAAAGAAAACAGCTAATGAGACACAACAGGTGAACAATTACCGAAACAAGTGGGAGGAGCTTGTGAACCTGTGAGGAACCACCACCAACAGGTAAGAAACAAACACACACACTAAATCGCCCAGGAGTCCTGACAGGAACCGAGGAGCCAGCTTACTAGAAGGCGCACAGAGAGGCAGATCCTTGGTGGAAAGCCATACCTTTTGTCCACACACATAACGGGGTGGAGGTCGCCGGTGATGGTCAGCCGCAGCTTTGGTTCGTCTGACGTTTTGTAATAAAAGTGTCTTAGCTCTCCTTCAAGTGTGTTTGCACCTGCGCACAAAAGCTAAATTAGACTAAACCGCTGCGTCGGGCTCCTGTGATGGGAAAAGGGGAGGTTGATAACCACTAGATAATTCAAATGGAGACAAATTAGTAGATGCGACGGGAAGAGGATTATGAGAATACTCGACCCAAGGAAGCTGTTGGCACCAAGAATTCGGATATTTAGACGACAGACAGCGAAGCGTTCGACCGAGATCCTGATTAGCCCGTTCACATTGCCCGTTGGACTGTGGATGATAACCAGAAGACAGGCTGGCAGTAGCACCGATCTGTCTACAAAACTCCTGCCAAAACTGAGAGATGAACTGAGGACCCCTATCTAAAACTACATCAGTCGGAATACCGTGTAACTGAAAGACGTGATTAATCAAAACCTGAGCCATCTCCTTGGCAGAAGGAAGTTCAGGCAGGGGAATAAAATGAACCGCTTTAGAAAAATGATCCACCACAGTCAATATGACAGTGTTACCATTAGACGCCGGTAAGCGGTGACAAAATCAAGGGCTATATGAGACCAGGGGCGGGAGGGCACGGGCAAAGAGTTAAGCAGTCCAGCGGGAGGTTGATTAGAAGCTTTATTACAAGCGCAGACTGAACAGGCTAATACAAACTGTCTGACGTCCGAAACCATGGAAGACCACCAAAAACGTTGATGGATGGCAGCCAACGTTCTCCGAATTCCCGGATGGCCGACAAACTTGGATTCGTGACCCCACCGGATGACATCGGAACGTAAACGCTCAGGAACCCATAGACGACCCGCCGGAACTCCCGAGAGATCAACATCCGGAACCTGAAAAGTAGAACACAAAACAGGAGAAGTGATTATTATTTTATTTAAAATAAAATAAAAAATAAAATAAAAAAGATTTTGTCCTCATTTGTCCAAAAGATGGCTTTAGGGTTAAGTAGTTTAATTTGAATTATGCAATTATGTTCTCTTGAGTCTTCACATTTTAGGCCAGGCAACTTCTGGAACAGCTGCCTTGACAAAAGGATAGAGTGAAGACTTTTCAACGAGAGACAACTGCAGAGAGGAGAAGAAGTGGCTGATGGGCCTTCAGCTCCCCTCCTGAAAGAGGAAGTTGACACTTCTGGAGGGGATCAGCATGGAGATTCAGTGAAGGAAAAGGTGAAACTTTCACATGAGACTTTTCTAAGGACTATTTTGCTATGCAGATTGTAGCAAAATCGATCGAATGCCAAACTGTCTGAGAAGCAGAGAAACAACTGAGCCCATACAGCACAACACTTTGAGTGCCACCACAGGCTGACGATCCAACGCAACAGCCCAACTGCTTCAACTGCCTGACGATCCGCACAGTACACAGAATGACTTCCATTCCCTCCCTTGCTGCATTTTCAATGATCACTGCAGAGACCACTTCAAATTTTGTTAATTGTTATATTAACTTGATTCCTTTTGATTATTCACTGGTCTCACAGCAATTCTTTGTATTCTGTTAAACAAACATTCTGAATCTGCTTTACAGTCCAGCCCTACTGTACATCTTAAAGGCTTTAAACGGCACATCATTCCACATTCCACGATTTCCGATTTCTCTTATTTCATGCTGAGTTCCCTGATTTTTCTCTCCTTTAATCACCTCATTTATTTCCCACCTTAATACTGTTAAGGGCTTCCAAGTCGGGTCCATCAAAGGTTACCTAAGCACCATTCAGTTTTTCCACAAATGTGTAATGTACCAAGATACATTACATTACGCTCCCTCCACCAAGATAAACAATTCACAAACCTCCCTACTGATCAAAGGGATTCAAAGGTCCCAGCCCACCCGTCCCGACACCAGATAACCCATAATGCTAGTCATTCTCAGCAAATGCATTTACGCCCTCCGCACACAGGCTACCAGCCCCTTAATATGCCCACACATTCTACGCCATGTTTATCCTAGCCTTTTTTAGTTTTTTTTAGATGCTCGGAACTCACTATCACTTCCAAATTTGGCCCAAAAGTCCACCCCACCATGTCAGACTTATCAGTACTACATAGTGAAACAAACTCATATTTGATTAAGCAAAGTAAGACTAACCAAACCAAAAAATCTCACATACCAGTGCGTTCTGGCATATCTTCAATGGAGAAGCTCTCAGGCTAAATCTCCGCTGGAACCCCTGTTCAAAGATGATTCCAATAAACCCGTGACACGCTTTTGGTCTTCCAGAAGAGCACTTATGTTTTCTCTTCCGTTCAGCGAGCATTTGGTTTCACACAGCAGATGTCACAAGAAATCTCCCGGTCGAGTACTCATGTTTTTCTCTTTTCTGTGTTTCCTCTTTTCCATCCAACAAGTATTGATCTCCCAGCAGACACAGCAAGAATTCTCCCGGCCAGGCTTCTAAAATGTGTTACTCCGCCATTCGAGCTACATGGGCCCTCTCGGTCTGCCGTTCCGGGATCTCACCGTTCCTTGCCCATCAGTCGGCAGAGCTCACCCATATGATGCTGCGAACTGCTCCCATCAAGAAACGGTGCGAGCCCTCCCGACTGGTCGTTCCAAATAACAGCTGCTACCCGTTCGCATTGCTACCCGTTGATAAGTTTTAGCATCATTAACCCATCCTGAGTTGAAGTAGCTCTAGGCTTCAGTGCTTTTAAATGCCTTGAGAGCTTTGCCGGTGTATGGAGAGGGATTGTGGATGAGGTAGATATAAATATACGTCAAATTTGCCAAGATTTTACTAGACTTCAGTGGAGTCAGCAGTTTGTTTGGCAGTAAAAAAGGATCTAATCCTAAAGTATCTATTTTGTTACTGTTGCTTTTCGTCGGTGGTGAGGTGCGCTATTTTGGTGTGTGACATCTTTCCGATCACCAAGCAGAGGGCTACGCAAAGGTCCTAAAGATGGTGGCTGCCACAAAAAAGGCACGTGACTGAAACCCATGAATTGAACATATTTTTGGCCAAAGAGTCTTGGAACTTCAACTTTCTATACATACTCCTTCTCCTTCTGATGTTTCATCAGCCAGACAGTTATCCATATTTTAACCTATTGAACATATTTATGGCCAAAGAGTCCTCGAATGTTAACTTTCTATACATATTCATAAACTCCTGATGTTATGTCAGTCAATTTTGAACACATATTTGATCATGTGTTGAACATATTTCAGGCCAATGAGAACTGGAACTTTAACATAATACACATGCTCATATACTCCTTTTAATGCTCACAGACGCAAAAACTGTGTCTGATTCGTGCACAAACTGATTGTTTTTAATCACCCCTTTCAATCGGTTTGCAAATCACATCAAACAATTCATTTGTGAATTGGACTGATCGGATTGCAGCTGTTCTCGAGTCAACAACTCACTGATTCAATGATCCGTTCAGAGCAAGTCTCCAGTGAACTGAATTTACAAGTCTGAACATTAGGACTTTCAGTTAGGTCACAAATGTCAGTTGTTTATGTCAGTCTGTTTAAGCCAACTGAAATGCTTAATGCGGACACATGTCCACACCACAGTTTAGGTTAAAAAAATGTGTGTGTGTGTATATATATATATATATATATATATATATATATAGTTACGTCCTCCCCACATCTAGGGGTTTAGGGAGGGAGTAACAAAAGAAAAATTATAATTACGCAGATGAATAAATAAACGTTGAGGAATCTCCTCGTCCACTATCCCAGCTCTTTTCACTCTTATTACACTAGATCACAAACAATAGATCAGAACAAGAATGTAGTTAACCAGTGTTTTATTAAAGGGGTTAACATAAATTCAGGATTAACATAAGGAACAGAAAACAGAAAACAAAGTCAGGAGAGGGCAAGGCCAAAATAACAAACAAAACAGTCTCTTACTAAAGGGTATTAATGTAACTTCCCTAACAAAGAAAGTTAAACAGAAAGACAATAACTCTTACCTCTCTCCCTAACTGAAAAACATAAACAGGAGAAAACTTAGGAGTGGGTAAACCCAAATAAATTGGCGCCCACCTCCCTACACGGTTACAGGACTCACACCGAGTCCAAGTGGCAGAGTCAATGTGAATGCACCACAAATTCACAATACACAATACACAATACACAGTTTGCTCAATTGCAACTAAAGCCACCCAGCCAGCACAGTCATGTGGGGCCCATATGGGCGTCACCTGGGCTGTCTAACTGGGGCCCAGCCTGTTTTGTCCTCAGTTTCCATGGAGGCCCCACATGGGCTAGCCCAGATGAACTGAACACTACTCAGTGTGCACACTACAGGCTGTTAAATGTAACTGAATCAGTGTTGGAGTTAATGAGATAATTAAGTGATTAATAGAGTAATGACTGAATATTACTGAAGACTCCTGATGATAACAAGCAGAATCACTGAAGGACAGAGAAACACAAAAGACTTCAGACACAACTTCACAAAAGCATGATCAGCTTCCCTTTTTACCTATTAGATTGACTTTCTGTCATCTTAGTTTTTATTGATAATTCCCACTGAGCAAAGGTGTACGTTGAAAATACGTCCACTGAGGAGCCAGAATGAAAGTTTTTATGACGTCTGTTTTTGACGTGTTCTGCACGTCCGATATAGACGTTCAGGGAACCTCAAGGTTAAAAACTAGTTCAAATGTGCTCATTGTGGACATATTTTCCATTTGTAATTGCAAAGCAACTCACAAACAGTGTGTGTTTGTCCAGAAATCATGAAAATAAAAGAAACTTAGCTCACACCTTTAGACACTTTAGACAACTTAGCATCTGTAATTCACACATCTTTGGATCGTGAGAGAATCGTGGGATTCAATCCAGGATCTTCTTGCTGTGAGGAGACAGTGTTTCCCACTGAGACACTGGTGCTGCCCTTAATCACAGACATAAGACACACTTTGACTATTTCTGTCAGACGTCTACAGAAGCTCTTACTGACAATTAACAGAGCTTTAGATGTTGATATTTATGGTTAATTTGAAGTCACCATTGTGGTGGGAAGCGTTTGCTTTAGTTGGGCTCTTGGTCCCTGTATTTGAGTTAGCTTTTCTTTGGCAGCTGTAACTGTGTGTGTGAAACAATACTTATGGCTGAGAAAGCAAAGATAAAGCCACTTCAGGTGTTGTCAGCTCCTTGTTGATGACTAAATCATCAGAAGTCTAGAATCTGATGTTGTGCTTTTGAGTTTTGTGTTCTTTTTTGGCAAATAATAATTTGTTTATATACTATAACCTTGTGAATACACTGTATCGGGACTAATAGCAATAAAATAATCACTTATCCTGAAAGATGATAAAACAGCATGTGCACATTGTTTTGAGAAAATATTTCACATAGTCACACACAGACATCAAGATTTTGCATATGATTCACAACAACGGTGACAATCATAACAAAAAAAAGCTTCATGCTGCAATGCATGATGGGTAGCTTCAAAGTACAAAACTCATGCTTGATTGTCACCGTTGTTGTGAATCATATGCAAAATCTTGATGTCTGTGTGTGACTATGAGAAATATTTTCTCAAAACAATGTGCACCTGCTGTTTTTTTCATCTTTCAGGATAAGTGATTTGTTTTTTGCTATTGGTGTCAATACAGCAGATTCACAAGGTTATAGTATATAAACAAATTATTATTTGCCGAACAAGAACATAAAACTCAAAAGCACAACATCAGATTCTAGACATCTGATGATTTAGTCATCAACAAGGAGCTGACAACACCTGAAGTGGCTTTAGCTTTGCTTTCTCAGCCATAAGTATTGTGTTTCACACACACAGTTACAACTGCCAAAGAAAAGCTAACTCAAGTACAGGGACCAAGAGCCCAACTAAAGCAAACACTTCCCACCACAATGGTGACTTCAAATGAAACATAAACATCAACATCTAAAGCTCTGTTAATTCTCAGTAAGAGCTTCTGTAGACGTCTGACAGAAATAGTCAAAGTGTGTCTTATGTCTGTGATTAAGGGCAGCACCAGTGTCTCAGTGGGAAACACTGTCTCCTCACAGCAAGAAGATCCTGGATTGAATCCCACGATTCTCTCACGATCCAAAGATGTGTGAATTACAGATGCTAAGTTGTCTAAAGTGTCTAAAGGTGTGAGCTAAGTTTCTTTTATTTTCATGATTTCAGGACAAACACACACTGTCTGTGAGTTGCTTTGCAATTACAAATGGAAAATATGTCCACAATGAGCACATTTGAACTAGTTTTTAACCTTGAGGTTCCCTGAACGTCTATATCGGACGTGCAGAACACGTCAAAAACAGACGTCATAAAAACTTTCATTCTGGCTCCTCAGTGGACGTATTTTCAACGTACACCTTTGCTCAGTGGGAATTATCAATAAAAAAGATGACAGAAAGTCAATCTAATAGGTAAAAAGGGAAGCTGATAATGCTTTTGTGAAGTTGTGTCTGAAGTCTTTTGTGTTTCTCTGTCCTTCAGTGATTCTGCTTGTTATCATCAGGAGTCTTCAGTAATATTCAGTCATTACTCTATTAATCACTTAATTATCTCATTAACTCCAACACTGATTCAGTTACATTTAACAGCCTGTAGTGTGCACACTGAGTAGTGTTCAGTTCATCTGGGCTAGCCCATGTGGGGCCTCCATGGAAACTGAGGACAAAACAGGCTGGGCCCCAGTTAGACAGCCCAGGTGACGCCCATATGGGCCCCACATGACTGTGCTGGCTGGGCACACAGTGTCTGGGTTAGTGGAAAAGGGACTCCTCTCGAGCCTCGTCTCACTGCTCTTTTAGATCCACCACGCTCCCACTAATTGATTCTGCATTCTGCAACAATCAGTTGCGGGTCGTTTGGAGCGCTGCATGAAGAGAGAGAGAGGTAGCGAGAGAGAACAAGAGGGAGGGAAGAAAACACGTCACTGTTCAACAACAATTACGTCACGGGACGTAACAATATATATATATATATATATTTTTTTTTTTATTTATTTATTTTTTTTTTATTTAACATTCACTTACAATGAAGCCATAAACCAGAAAACATAGCCAGAGGTTCAGGGACGGACAAACATTACATCACATTTGAGTTCGGAGAAAAATAAATAAATAAAAATGAAGATAAATAAACAGATGAGGAAGCATCAATTAAACACAAGCCTTCCCACAAAATATTAAATAATAATAATGAAGAAAAAAAAACAAAAACAAAAAAACAAAAAAAAAACAAAGAAACAACAACATTATATTAATTACTTTATACAATACATTAATTAAACAAAAACGCCAAACTTTGAGCATACATTGAGAGTTTTAGTAGCCTTTTTGTTAAAAGAGGTAGATATGGATTTAATATAGATCTTAACATCTTCTTGAAAGTGAGAAAAGTTGGGGGTAACTTTAATAGTTTTACATTTGTGGATAAAATATTTAGCAAGAAAAATTATTAGGTTGCAAAGAAAAAAAATATTTTCATATTGCTTCTCATAAATGAAAAACCCAAACAAAACATCCCTGAAATAAAGCTCAAAATCTTTATATATATTGTTTACAATGAACTGGCAAGTATCTTGCCAAAGTTTTCTTGTATGGCCACAATGCCAAAAAAGATGCAAGATAGTTTCTGGTTGTGAATCACAAAAAGTACAATTTGCATCTATACTTAATTTAAACTTTGACACCATGAAAGTTTTGACTGGGTAATATCGATGAATAAGTTTAAAGGAAATCTCTTTTACCTTATTTACCAAAAGGTACTTGTTAGAGAGAGTCCAAACCTTCTTCCATGAGATATTTTCCACTAATGTATTCCATTTTGTAACAACATGAGGAGTGGAAACACAGTCATTGAGAAAAAGAAAACGAATATCTCTATTATTTTTTAATGTAGATTTAAAACATATCCTGCCTACATACGTGTCAGCCGGGTCTGGGAGAGGCATTTCAGAACTAGTCAAAAGACTATTATGGCCTTTAAATAGCATAACGACACCATTAGGGATGGCACCCAATACAGTGGCAAACTGTTTAGGAGCAACAGGAATATTAAAGTGAGAGAGAAATTCTTCATAAGTAAATAAGTAACCATCCTGATTAAATAATTGGCTAACCCGATTGATCCCATTCTTAAACCAGTTTTCAAAAAACAAAGACTTATGTTTATAACAAATATTCCTATTATTCCAAATAAAGTAATTGGTCGGAGAAAAATTGTGTTTGAAAATCAAAGACCACGCTAATAATGCTTGTTTATGGAAATTAGAGAGAGCAACAGGGATCTTCTCAATGCTGAAATTACACATCAACAGAAAATTCAAACCTCCCAACTGAGAAAAAACATACTCTGGTATAATGTTCCAAATACTGAATGGATTTTTTAAGTAATTCCTCAACCAGTTGATTTTAAAAGTATTATTTAACGTTGCAAAATCAACAAAATTGAGACCACCGTTACTGAAGCTGTTGGATAAAACAGATTTTTTGATATAATGGGTCTTATTTTTCCATACAAAATTACACAGTAATTGATCAATCTTTTTACAACAATATATATATATATATAGTAGGCTTGTTTGAGATGAGCAAAATCTGCGCAGAACCGATCACCGGTGATCAGCGCGAGATGCATGCCGGTTAGAAAAGTGTCCGAGGGCGGTCCGCCTTGCTCTGATGTCATGCCGACGTATGTCAAAAAACTCTCGCGAGCGAAAGGCGGATGTGTCGGATTCTGCAGTTGAGCGCAGCTGCTCTCCACCGACTGCGCGGAGCAAAAGCATGATGGGAAACGACTTGCTGACGACACAGCTTAATGCTTATTGGTTTAAACAACTGTGATGTATGGTTCTTTTTTAAAATGTTTGATTTTAAAACTCTGATATCATATGGGGTTATTCCCAAACTCTCTAACAAAGGCGATCTCTCTGTGGGTTATGTGATTGTTGTCATATTTATAAAAAAAAAAAAAAAATATATATATAAATATATATATATATATATATATATATATATATATATATATATATATATATATATATATATATATATATATATATACATAAACGTGTATGTAGGCCTAATTAAAGTAAAAATGATTGATAAACACGTCTTTCGAATGGAAATAAATAACAAAAACTTTGGGTGTCTTGTTAATAATATTTATTTTCATATAAAAGTAACATAAGTTAAATTACATCCAGTTTATCAGCAACAAAGCGCACGAGTGTGAATCCCGCGATATCCGCCTTTGATCTCGCAGGTGTCTGATCCACTACGAGAAGAGAGAACTGTCCGGCTTGCCTGCACTTTTTTCACTCCTCCCCTCACTGCAGCCGCCTAGTCTCGGCTGAACTGCAGGCGAGGCGAGGCGCATCTCAAACAAGCCTATATATATATATATATATATATATATATATATATATATATATATATATATATATATATATATATATATATATATATATATATATATATATATATATATATATATATATATATATATATATCACTGGGTTTTTTTTCTGCTCAGACACAGGAAATCCATGTCCATTTAGAAATAAGATCGCATATATATATATATATATATATATATATATATATATATATATATATATATATATATATATATATATATATATATATATATATATATATATATATATATATATATATATATACTAAACACCCATGCGATCTTATTTCTAAATGGACATGGATTTCCTGTGTCTGAGCAGAAAAAAAAAACCAAGTGACCCACAATATTGTTATTTCCATGTTACGAATATCCAAATTATCAGAGAAGTATTGAGATAAAAGTTTATAGTTTTGGACACGGACATGTACGTTAGCGAGCAAATCACCTTTTAAAACTAACTTGGCGCTTCAAATGCGGTTGTATCGATTACATCATTACGCCACTAGATGGCGACAAGTGACTGTTAAAAAATATATTTGACCTTGAATCATAATGAAAAAAGTGAAGTAGTTATGAGTGAGTCACTGAATCCTTCATTCAAATCCATTTAAAAAAAATAATTAAATTAAATTAAATTAATATTTAAATTGCTGCAAGCCACTTCCTAATCAGAAGGCTCTGGAGGACTTCAAACAAGTTTGTCATTGAGACTTGACATTTGACTGATCTGGGAAGGCAATTTTAGGTGTTTATTTCATATTCGTTTTGGTATTATCAAATTTTTGTTAAACGTGACAGCACAGAAACACTTATTTTCATGTTTTGCAGTGTCAGAAATATCCAAAAATGGGTGTAAACATTCACAGCCACTGTTCCACAAAACAACCCAGAATGGCATGTATCTAAAAGGTTGACTATAGGCTATCCACACTGCTAAGAGATTGTATTATTTGACATACCTTTGGCATTGTAAGATTGCAAGAGTGTTTCATTTTTTTTATAAGATTTTGATGTCTTTCTACAGGGAAAATATGTTTTCATAGTAGATCTACATATCCCTCCAGCATGGCTCCAGATTTTATGCTGTAAGATTTTCAAACATTTATTGTTGGTGTCAAACCCATTGCCTGGGCTGTACTCTCTGTAGGTTATGAAGGCACAAAAGAGAGACATTTTCTTCCTTGACTCCCTATATTCTTTGGACATGAGCCTCACCACATTCCCCTTGTCAACATTAAGCTCTTGTTATTAAGCGGTCATGTTCCCCTGACTTGCGCTGTTCATCAGACCTGCAGAGTTGTTTGGCAGTAATTTTCACTGACTTTCAATACAGATTTTTGTAAGCAAAGTGTCTATCAATACATACATATCAATATATGTTTTTTCCCCCCCTTCAATTCTAAAACAGAATTACCTTTGCTTAAAGATTAGGCTTAATGTTTAGCTACTTATACAGTGTAGCCTACTCTTGATTAGGGCCAACTGTTTCATTTGTCCATGTTTTTTGTTAATACTTTAGAACAAAGCTCTAAAGTATAGCTTAATGTCAATTTATATAAGCTTAGTTTAAGAAATATAAGTTTTTGCTTCAGACCAGTTTGTATTTTATAGTCAACAGACTGAATAGCACTTAATACAGGCAATACAGGTTTTTGCAAAGCAGTTTTACAGCGATAAGAGCAGCTCTAAAGAGGCAATGGTGTCAAAGTGTTATTGGTCAGTTCAGTGTTAATTCAGTTAAGTTCATTACCTGTAAAGTTAAATTAAATAGGATTCGATTTGATTTTGTGTAATTACACGAGTAAAAAGGCAATTAGAGCTTATACCATTGTAAGCAGGTATGATGTTGTATAAAATAGGACTCTTGTCCTTATTATAATTTTGTTCTTGTCCTCTGGCACTGTTTTATTTTTTAATTTTTTAAATTACTTTGTATTTTTGCTTTGAATATGAATATGAATATGTCTCATTGTGTTGTTCTGGTTCTGGCATTTCTGCTTGAAGATCGGGATACATACGCGTAACCTCAGCATAAGACATCGCTAGGTGGCGAAAGAGAGAAGAAAAAAAAGCGAGGAAATGGAAGTAGAAGAAAGGGGGTACTAGTGACGACATCAGCGATTCCCTAATTGGTTGTTTCGTTGGAGGGGGAGTAACTTGTAGGGGCGTGGTTTGTAGTACGGCGGGACCCTGTCAGACACGCTTGCGCGTGGAGGCAGTTCATTGGCTCATTCGTTGATGGCCCGGAGAACTCTCCTATTACATAAAGACACAATATTACCGAAGGGCTGACGCGGAAATCTGAATCAAATACCTAAGCTGGTGTGGCGGTATGGAAATTTGTAAAAGTGACATTCTACACATCTTTATAATTAACGTGTCATAATTTCAGGCACTAGATGTTGATTCAGGCTAGCTTAACTAGCTGGACACAAACCCAGAAAAAACGGTGTTTTATTACCGGAGAGTATTTGAGCTAGACAATACCCTTGATGAAAGCATGTTACTCTCATATAGTATTTTTTACTTGATGTTTGCTATTTTGTTTCTTTCACTTGGATCTATCTATTCGAAAGACTTTAATACATTATGCTCAACATGCAGACAATTAGTGGACAATTTTGACAAGGTATGATCTATCTATCTATCTATCTATCTATCTATCTATCTATCTATCTATCTATCTATCTATCTATCTATCTATCTATCTATCTATCTATCTATCTATCTATCTATCTATCTATCTATCTATCTATCTATCTATCTATCTATCTATCTATCTATCTATCTATCTATCTATCTATCTATCTATCTATCTATCTATCTATCTATCTATCTATCTATCTATCTATCTATCTATCTATCTATCTATCTATCTATCTATCTAATCTATCTATCTAATCACAAACATTGACACATTTAATAAAATAAAGTTTATTAGTTTTAATAAACTTAATATGGTGTATTAGTTCTTAAAAAGTGTCTTGTATCAGATATGCTACAATCATTGTAATGGCAAGTGTTAACCTATGCATTTTTCGCAGGGTCTTGAAAAAACAGCTAATCAAAATTTTGGTGGTGGAAACACAGCATGGGAAGAGCGAAAACTCTCCAAATACGAGTCGAGGTGAGAAGAATCAAATTTGACAAAACATCTTGAAACAACATTTACTTGGATGTACTAATGAAAATGCACTACTATAACTTCTCTTTGCTCAGACTGTCAAGATAGACCCACTTACAGTCATTTCACTAAAATGTGTGATTTCTTCAGTGAGATTAGGCTGATGGAGATACTGGAGGGCGTGTGTTACAGCAGCAGTTTTGAGTGCAACCACATGTTGGAAGAAAATGAGGAACACTTTGAGACATGGTGGTTCAAGAGGTCAGGAACTCAGGTGGAGAATTTGTGCCATAATAACTGAAGACTTCATTCTCAAGGCTGAGGTATACTGTGTGCCGTTACGTCTTTTGCACTGCTGAGTAGGCAAGCCTTTTTCAAGCATTCTTCATTTGACAGCATGCGAGATGGACCTGTTTGCACTACAGCTGTTGTGTCCAGTATAGGTATACTTCTCTGAAAGACAAAGAAGCAGCATCGTATACTTTGGTAGGGTGACCAATTGTCTTGCATTTTATGGGACAGACCCAAAATTAGGAACCTGCATTTAAATTAAGCCTGTATTAATATTTTATTTCCTGAAGTAAACCTAAAACAAATCAACTGTTATTGACACACAAAAATCCATTTGTGCAGCCGTCATGTTTTGTACCAGCCCTTCTGAGGTTACTAGGTTAGACTCCTCCTCCACATTGAATGAGATGGTCTAGTAAGGGTGCATGGCTATGCCATAAAGGTTTCTTCCTCTGCAGTCACGGTACAAATATTATTACAATACTATTAAAATGAACTTTGGAAAAAATATTTTATGAGAATTCTTTTTTTATTTTTATTTTTTTAATAGTAACTGACTTTCTATTATTAGAATACAGTGAATTACAACTGTCTGTGGTCCCCTTGTGGTTTACATTACGGACAATTTAACATTTCTCAAAACGTCTCTTGATGACATTGTAGCCTAGATATAGTGCCTAACTAGGATGCAGCCTTCTGATTAAGAAGCATAAATTTAAACATACAATAAGCAGCAGGTCTTTATGAAATAAAAAGTATGTTATCATGATTAGCAGATCAGGTAAAGAAAACTGTCACCATCTTTTTGCAAAACTTAGTGGTCTGTAATTTACATGCACCCTGTTCGATACAGTAAGGCACGCCGACAATGGATGTACACTTTAGACTTCGGTCTTGTTATTGAAAGCATCTATTTAATTGAATTAAGAAATTTAAGTCTAAGACTTGTTTGCATTTCTGTTGCAGGAAAACAAAACACCCAGATCTGTTTAAATGGTTTTGTATAGAGACCATTCTAGTGTGCTGCCCTAAAGGCTCCTTTGGTCCTGACTGCAACAGTAAGTGAATTAAGTCTTACTGTGTTGGTACAAATTTTTTCATAAGTATGCAAATGCAAATACTTGGCCAACACATTGCAAATGCACAGTAATTTGTACATACTTAAAGGGTTAGTTAAAAATTTAAAATTATCCCATAATTTACTCCCTCTCAAGCAGTCCTAGGTGTATATGATTTTGTTCTTTCAGCCGAACACAATTGGAGTTATAATAAAATATCCTGAATTTTCCAAGCTTTACAATGGCAGTGAATAGAGCCTGAGTTTTTGAAGCTCCATAAAGTGCATCCATCCATTCAAGTCACCTTTATTTATATAGCGCTTTTTACAATGCAGATTGTTTCAAAGCAGCTTCAGTGTTCGACAGGAAAATAAATGCAACAGAATTTGATTCGGCTGTACAGCTGCTCTGGAGAAAACTGACGTTATCCAGCTCATTTCAATTATCATAAAGTGACAATGCAGGCAGATCAGTAATTTAGTTGAAAATTTAGTGTCCCCAACTGCCAAGCTAAGTCCGTAAAGTAATCAGTATGGCTGCAGGATGTTAATAAAGGCGTTCTGAGGTGAAGTGATGAGTTTCTGTAAGAAAAATATCCATATTTCTAAACCATAGTCACTGGCTTACGGTAACAGCCATACATAAGTCAAGTTATGGCGGACGAGTGACCTCTGACCCGACGCATGAAGTATTGATGAACACTGAAGTGCAGAGGATTGAGCAAAACAAAACACTGGTCATGAATTGGAAGTATATAATTAGAATTTTTAAAAATAAATGTTGGAGGAGCTTGATTTTGTTGCCAAACCCTATTTGTTTGAACTGCGAGAGGCGTCTCTGTCTACTCTCACCTAAGCTTACACTACTCATACGTCATGCGCCACACGTCGAAACTCAACACTCTCATGGACGGACGTTACCAGAAGCCAGTGATTTATAGTTTATGAAGTTATACATATGGGTATTTTTCTTATAAAAACGCATTGCTTTGCTTCAGAAGGCATTTATTGACCTGGAGCCGTATGGATTACTTCTATGATGGATGGATGGATGCACTTTTTGGAGCTTAAACTCAGGCTCTATTCACCGGCATTATAAAGCTTGGAAGAGCCTGGATATTTTTTAATATAACTGATTTTTTTTTTTTGCCTGAAAGAAGAAAGTAATACAGCTAGGATGGCTTGAGGGTGAGTAAATTATGGGATAATTTTCATTTTTGGGTGAACTAACCATTTAACATGTTTTGCACTGTAATCTCAGCACTGAAGAGAGATACAGAGTAACCTTCAAATTTGTGATCCATTAAGCTTGATTCAGGTAGCTAGCTATAAGCTGATTGAAATGGGAGAAAAAAAACCTAAGCCTATTTTTGCCTGCAAAAGTTCTTGGAACACATGCAATTGAGTTTGTGTACTTATTTTGTTGGAGACTTTAATGCCCCCATCTTGATTTATGAAAATGTAACTTATCTTGTAAAATCTTTTTTTGCATTATTTTAAGCTTGCGTTGGAGGAGCTGACAGACCATGCCATGGTAACGGCAAATGTGATGGAGAAGGAACAAGGGCTGGAAATGGGAAATGCAGTTGTGATAAGGGATATGAAGGGGAATTTTGTCTGGACTGCAGTGATGGATATTTTAGTGCTCTGAGGAATGATACATTCTCCTTCTGCAAAGGTACATAAAATTAATAACTTGATTACCCTCTTTTTTTACCCCAGTGGCAAAAAAGTATACATACCCCTATTAAAACAGCTTGTTTTGTGTTTAATAAAAACAAAGCTAAATCATATTAGATCTTTTATACCTTTTAAATGTGATTAAATTACAACCTATGCATTGCCACTGAAAACCAAAGTGATGCATTTATGAGGGGAAAAATGTGAAATAAGTGTGCACACCTCTGCACACTAATACTTTTATTACAGCACTCTGTCTGTTTGGATGTAGGACTCTATTATTTTTATTATTAACTCTTCTTTGCAAAAACATTCAAAATCTGTTGAATTGCAAGGGAATTTCCTACGCACAGTTCAATTCTCCCTACAGATTTTCTATGGGATTCAGGTCTGTGCTCTGGTTGGTCTATCCCAAAACATTAAGTGACTTCCTGTGACAAGTCATTACTCCTAATTTTGAACTTCTATACTTGACATCTTCCCTGACTAGTTTTCTCTTTATCGTCACATTAATTTAGGTGGGATGCCCTTTTCTTGATATATCTAATACCTTGGCATTTTTTTTAAATATTTTTTTTTATAGCCCTCACCTTTCAACAATGATATCCCATTGATGCTTTGTAAACTTGTTTTTGCCCATGGCTCTTATAGTAGCATGCAACCAAGATTTGGAGTATACCCATCTTCATCTGGAGTGACCATTTTCACATGAGCTTGATGATTGTTGTTGAAGTTCTGATATGACTTGCCTGGTTTTTGTGAGATAATTTAACGGGACAGTGTAGATTTTTAAATTCCATATATAGTTATAATATTGAACTGGGTTTATCCATATACTGTGGGGTCCAGATGTCTGAGACCACCTTGAAAATGTGGATTTTAAATCTGGATAAGGTTTTAGAATTTTGAAAAATCAGATGCAAAGCATGAGTGCATGCTGTATTTAATGCATACCTAAGCTCTTTTGATGTAAATTTTTCAATGCAAGTTAAGTTATACTGATGCCATGTTTTGAGATATTTGACATGCATGTAAAACATTTTTTTACAGTTAAATATTTATTTATTTTTATTTGAGAGTGTCATGAGTCTTGTGTTACCTGCACTGGAGGAACCAATCAGGATTGTAAAGAATGTAGGAATGGTTGGGAGGAAAACCAAGAAGGAGCATGCATCGGTAAGGAAAGAAAATGTATACCCTTTTTTATTTTATTATTATTTTTTAATGCTGGGAAAACCCATGGAAAACTTAACTTAAAATTTATGGAGTCATTTACTTAAAGGGATAGCTCTCCCAAAAATGAAAATTCTGTCATTAATTACTCAACCTCATGTCATTCCAAACCCGTAAGACCTTCGTTTCTCTTAGGAAAATTAAGATATTATATGAAGTCTGAGAGCTCTTAGGCCCCTCCATAGACAGCTATTTAATTAACACTTTCAAGGTCCAGAAAGGTTGTTAAAATAGTCCATGTGACTCCAGTGGTTCAACCTGAAATTAATGTTGGAACCTTGTAAGAAGCCCAGTTTATTAAAGACTTTGTACATTTTTGGATGTGTAATTCTAAGTCTCATATATATTTGTCTCTATCTGTATTGGTTCTACATATTCCTCATTTTTCTAATTTTCTCCATTGCAGACCGCAATGAGTGCACCAAAGATCCAGCTCCATGCAAAGATAACCAATACTGCCTAAACACAGATGGTTCTTTCACCTGTAAAGGTTTGTTATAATGCATGTTAATCATGTACCCTGTATTATTTTAGTAACACTTTATTTTAAAGGCCAATTTACACTGCACTGGCAGACGCTGACCAATGCAGGCAATTATAAAAAATAAAAGACATATCACTCTAACCAGTAGTTGGTGGCAGCGGAGCACTTATTAGCCATTTCTAATATCCCTTCCTAATATGTCACAGTCTCATGAAAACAAACTTTTCTACACGTTGTAACTGAACTACACAGAAAACAAGTAAAGAACACTCCTTTTATTTTAACTGAAGCTGTCGGTCAGTTCAGTGTGATACTATACAAGAACAATGGTACATGTATTAAGAGTAGAATATTTGAATTTTCCACTGTTGTTAATACGTTATCTGCATATCAATTCAAGCTCAGTGCTTCACTGTTAAATTTCCATTAAACAAACATGTAACATTATTAGTAACTGCATTTATTAACAAAATGCGAAACAACAGGAATATTTTTTAAATTAACTGTATGATAAATTTTCCTCCAGCTCCACCATCTGTAGAACTTAGTGGTGCTGGTGCCACTGCTCTCAAATGTTAGTCTGGAGCCCTGAAAATGTCTGTTCCCATTGGTCCGTGTCTGTTGGTTCAATGTGACTGGGCATTTATAGTGTAATTACACAAATTACGAAGTAATGACGAATATCAATCAACGTGTACTTGCAGTAGGTTGCTTGTAATTATGCATAACTTACTGTTATTACTATAGTAAGTACATGTAACATGTAACAAGGACACTGTAAAATAAAGTGTTACTGTTATTTTATATCCCAGAATGCAATACCGGATGCTCTGGTTGCAAAGGACCTGGTGCCAATAACTGCCTCACTTGTGCTGATGGCTATAAGGAGGAAGAAGGCACCTGCACAGGTATCACTAATATTAATGCTGATATGTTAATATTAGTTGTGCTGTTGTGTTTAGGAGTACCTTACCTGTGTTTGCTTATTTCTCTCATGGTAGAACTTTTAATGGCAATGATTGAAGTTAGACCGTAGACTCTTTATGTCCTTGTATAGTGACAATTTATTTATAAGCAGACCAGAATCAACTCGGTACGAATGTGCACAAGAGTTTATTTAACTAAACTTTATAAATAACATAAACGCACAACACCGAATCATACAGACATGGGTTAGAATGGAAAGTGGATCAGAACAGAGGAATGAAGCAATGAAAAGAGTCTAAAACCTGGGAGGACCATCAGTTAAGACAACAAGCACCTTTGCTTGAATAAAGGGGTTTACAGCTTTAACTAACTACACAGTGATTTTTGTACATTGTGCGTTACTTGCATTTGCCCTGAAAGGCGTCTAGATCGCAGGAGAAAGTCTTGATAGTTCGGTCTGATGGTGTTGCAATAGATTCCTTCCGTGTTGAGCAAAGGAACGACAGTGAACTTGCAGAGACTCTGGTTGAAGAAGGTCCACATGGCTTGATGCTGTATGAGGTCTCACGCGTTTGGGAATGGAATGCCTGCGTGTACTACGACTAACAACACTGAGGGAAAAGTTCCAGAGGCCACACCTTTTGAGTTTTTGCTTGACCAATGAGGAAGGTGCACTTCTCAGCGGGAGAGTTCCTTTGTTTTGAACAAATGGCTGACTCATTCGCATTGAAAATGTGTGTGTTCATTAAATTAGGAATATTTTTATAGGAGACACCAGCTAGATGGGCTAACATTAACTAGTAGTTATATCATCAAGCATGCATAACACTATACCATATAAAAAGACAATATACAAATAGTAATGATACACAAAAGGTACTGGGGACATGCATGCTCCTTCATTAAACAGATTGTCAATGAATTGGTGGATAGAATTCTATTTCTATAGGGGATTTGGTGTCTGTTGGTTGTACTGTTCTCTCATTTTAAAAAACTCAGCCCAAGTGTCTTTGAAATGCATGAATTAGCATCAGGGTGGTAATACACAGTGGGGCAACTAGACATCACAGAGCCTGTCTGGGACCTTAATAAGATTAAATTGTACAGATTGTGTGTTTCATCGGTCCAGTTGCTACAAAGCATTGTGCTACTGGTTTTAGAGCAAATCCATAGTGAATGTATATTCTTGGTGTGAATATGTACTTGCATTGTTTACACAGTTCACCCATAAATTTAAAGTTCTGTTATTTACTTGCCCTCAAGTTGTTTCTGCAGAATACCAAGCGTGATCATTTAGTGGTTGTCCTTTTGGATAAATTCAATACAATGGCAGTAGATTGTGACTTAATTTAACACTTTAATAAAGTACGCATAAGCCTCAGCATAAAGGTATGTGATATCGCTGATCATTTTCCAAGTGCTTTGATATCAGTCTTGGAAAACTATACGTAAGCTGAATGTACTTTTTTTTGCTGACTATCTTGGGTGCTTTAAGTGTTTAAGTGAATGCACTGTCATTGAATTTACCTAAATAAATATGAAGGGATGTTTGTTTTGCAGATGAAAGAAATCAAACTACATGAGGGTGCATAAATGATAACAGGCTAAATTTGAAATACCGTACCATGCTATCTTTATCTTAAATGATATGGTAGAAATGGTCATAAGTAATTGCTCATTTAAAAATGAATACAATCATGCTGAGCATTTTGGTTGTACCACCACCTTTTTTTTTCTTCCTTTTTTTTTCAAAAGAAAAATCAACATTTCTACAGTGATGTTCAGTCTTTTTTAATATCTGGGAACCACACAGATATGACAAGAATGCATGGAATGATACCAGTTAGGGTGTAAATCTGTCTCTTACTCTATGAATAAATTCTCAAGTTGTTTTGCATATAAATTCATACTTCTATCATTTTGTTCTCTTTTTTTTATTATTTTTTTTTATTTAGAAGAGAACAAGGATGTGCCTGCATATAATTCTGAAGGTGTCCAAACTGGTGACTCACCTGAAACACATGAGGACCTCTGATGTCACATGGCTTGGATACAGAAAATGACCACCAAGACACAAAATTAGCCTATGGACCACTGGTATCTGCACCAGTAGATAATGTTAGCTCTTAATCTGCAATAATCAAGACTGAAAGGCACTTAAACTTACTACTTAATGAGCAAGGTTTAATTAAGATGTGTTTACAAATGCATCTGGTTTTTTAAACTTGTATGCTGATTTGGATATTTTTTGGATGTTGTTTTTTTTTGTCTTGAAAGTGAAATAAAGTCTAACTAAATCCTCAATTTTCTTTCATTTTCAAAAGAGGTTGTTTACAAACTAAGCACAGACATGCAAAAACTATACGTTTATTACCTTATAGAAGGATTTTTCTTGAATTCCTCCTAAACAACACATGGTGATGTAGGGGTTGTTTTTTATATATATATATATAAAAAGAAAAAATTATATAAAGGCATTCTGACCCCAAGACTCAACTAATCTCTGCAATTCTTCATCTGTGATCCTTGGATAGTCTTTGGCCACTCAAACTCTCCTCCTCACAGCGCATTAGGATGTTACAAACATATGTCCTCTTCTAGTCAGATTCGTAACCTCTTTAGTTGATTGGAACTTCTTAATTATTGCCCTGATGGTGGAAATGTGGATTTTCAATGCTTTAGCTATTTTCCTACAGCCACTTTCTATTTTGTGAGGCTCAACAATCTTTTGCTGCACATCCAAACTATATTCTTTGGTTTTACTCATTCTGATGGATGATTAAGGGAATTTGGCCTTTGTGTCTCATATTTATGCTCCTGTGAAACAAGACGTCATAGCTAGACAATTTCATGTTCCTAGTCACCCTAGTCTAGGAGTGCCAATAATTATGGCCAATGTGTTTTGAAGAGAATTTTATTTCATAATGTGATTTCCCCCTGACTTTCCATTCTTTTACTTCAATGAAAGGTTAGATTTGTGTTTTTTTTAAATGAGATCAAAAGGATAATGCAGTTTTTTTTTTTACAGCCAAATTTGATCATTTACCAGGTGTGCCAATAATTCTGACCACAACTGTATAATGCAACAAAGATTGCTAAAGTCAACATTTTAGTTATAGACCTACCAATCACTCTGTAAAAATAAAAATAAAAATGATTCTGCCAACTTTCTGAAGTCATCTTTCCCGCACAATCTGGTGCCAGGGAGGATCATGGGGAATGTAGTCTGTGACAATGTCTATTTAAATGTTTTAACCCTTTACGATATGATGCACGAATGAGTGTAAACTCTATACACGGGTTTCCTGTTTACAAACTGTTTACGAGGTCTCTTCTTTCTGCCTCTCGGTTGCGTGCGCAAGCAGTGATGACGTCGCCGAGAAATCCATGTATAAATGAAATGAGCATGTTTGTCATCAAGTAGCCGTTGCTCAGAAATATGAGAAATATCAACTTATTAATCATACACATTTTCTACTTCTTGATATGTCTACTGCTGACACCATCTTCCATGCTCTCTAATCTGATATTTTATAGGCTATAGAATCCTCTTATTTGGATAATTGTACGGACATAATTCACAAACTTCCTCTTGAAAATAAAACATGTATATACAAGGTATATTTGTTAAATGAAACCTATGAAGGGAACAGAATTAAAATGGCTTCTCGTGTAATTTTATCCAAATACACATTCATACACTGTGCAGAATTATTAGGCACGTTGATTTTCTTATCATATTTTTTTTCCAGGCACATTTGACCAATTCCAAACCACAGTAATCCTACTATTAATTTAGTATTTAATAATGTATAAGTGATATATAATTGTAATATATGCTGGTCCTTCAAGAGTCACTCTCAACTTATCTGTCCATAAAGCCATACATGTTTTTATTTTACAACACTTCAGCTTGTGATTCTTATTTAGTGGGGGTATTTTTTTATTAGGATTCTTTACCTAATTTAAGTCTCTGAGATCCTGACACCTTACACTTCTGGAGACTCCAGGTAGGTTGCAGCTCTGGAAAATGGTGGCGCTGGAGACTAAAGGGTTCCTGATGGTTTCACACTTAATTCTTCACTTTAATTCGTATTTATTTTGCAGTTAACAGGTGTCTTTTCTCCGCCACATGTTTTTGTCTGACCCTGCTGACCCAACGAACATTTCACTGTCCAATGGTCATGCATTAACTGCAATGTCTAGTATTGCATTAGTATTAAATCCTTCTCATGGGCATTTAATCATTTTTGACTTTTCAGCCTGAGTTAAATCTCTTTTTTGGCTCAATTTATCTGTAAAAGAAAACATGCCTAATAATTCTGCAAACCTGAATATAAGGTGTTTTTCATTTCCAGCCTTCATGAACAATTATATATCACTTATACATTATTAAATACTAAATTAATAATAGTTATTAGGATTACTGTGGTTTGGAATTTGTCAAATGTGCCTGGAAAACAAATATGATCAGAAAATCAACGTGCCTAATAATTCTGCACACAGTGTATACAAATAATTTTGAGATTGTAACAGATATTGGCTCCACTGCACATAGTGTAAACCCCCTGAGCACAGTACAATCAAGCATAAATGGCCCACTTTACCTGAATTAATTATTTTTTTTATTTCCTTATTAGCTTATTTATTTATAAGCTTATTAGTTTGTGTCAATCACTGGTTCTGGGGTGTTTTAAGGTAGGTTACCAGTACCAGCACCAGATAGAAAATGTTATTGATGAAAATGACAATTTGAATTGTCTCGAAATTTGATGAGGCAAAACAAATTGAATATGCAGCACTTTTAACTTTAATATACAAATAAAAATATGTTACGACTTCAGAAAACTTTATTTTCTTAAAGAGATGGGCTCCTGTGATGCATTTAATACTGATCATGAGCTATACTATATCCATCTCTATGTTTATCTCTGCCTTTCTCCATTATTTTTATTTTTGTTTATTTTATGTATTATTATTTTTCATTTTAAGCATGACAAACTAAATTAATATCTATTGTATTAATATACCATTGACCATCTATGGTGTCCTGGCGCTTGGATATGCTCCAGCATCCCGCTAGTCTCAGCCTCAGACATCACACCCACGGACCTTCTGCTGTCAGTCTAAAGGCTGGCTATACGAGACTAGCATCCCCCTGATCCAATGGTTTGGAGAATGGTTTAATGGTTAAACGCACAGTTTATTCACATTTTCATTACACCCCATGACACTTTATGGCTTGGAAAAATATCCAGTGAGCAGTTCTGTAGTTGAAAATGCCTTGTTAAAGGGATAGTTCACCCAAAAAGGAAAATTAGCCCATGAATTACTCACCCTTAAAGTCATCCTAGGTGTAATACCCCTTCTTTCAGACGAATACAATCCGAGTTATATTAAAAATGTCCTGGCTCTTCCAAACTTTATAATGGCAGTGAATGCTGTTTCTGTTTTACAAGCTGCAATTTCCAAAACAAAATGAGAGATTTTCACCAAAATTGACACACACATGTATGGGCTCACTCCGAGGACACATAAAGAAATGGTGGATTTGATATCCATATAATAGATATAATAGAACAAAACATTAAATTCCCATTGACTAGAATGCATTTTTCAACCTTTTTGCCTAAAATAATCTTAAAATGTGTTTAATTGCTCATTGCTGCAGTTGATCTGACACTCCCAGCCATTTTGGCATGTCTTGTCTTTGCGCCGATAATGGCTGCTTCCAGCTATATTTTTTTTGTTTGTTTTCACACTATTATGAACAGTTTCTAATTTCCTTAATTCTCCTCCCTCCTTTTAATATTACACATATATCACCAATGTTTTTAGGTAATTAAGACACAATATTATGTAGTTTCATTGATGTTTTAACATTTTTACACAATACATTTTCTTTAAAAATTAACAAAAAACGTCACCTGATTGTGTAAAATACTGACATAGTTTTGACAAAGGTTTAGCTGAGGGCCTGAGGCCAAATATACAGTAAATATAAATAGAATCATGAAACAGCATTAGAAGAATTCTCCATATGCAAAAAACGTATAAAATCACATTATACAGACTTTTTAAGAGTACTTGTCAATTAGCAGACATAAACCCTGACGCAGTTGAAGTCTGACAGAGATGACAAAATTATTATTTTTTCCACCTTAAAGGTCCCGTTCTTTGTTTTTTTTTGGAAGCTTTGATTGTGTTTACAGTGTGCAATATAACGTGTTCATGTTTCGCGTGTAAAAAAACACAGTATTTAACTGTATACCGCTGTTTTCCCTCTCCTAAAAATGGCTGATGACTTCCTTGTTCTATGAAGTCCCTCCTTCAGAAACACATAACGAGTTCTGATTGTGCCAGCGGTTCCGTGTTGTGATTTGTCAGCAGCTTAGCGCACATGGCACGGTTCCCGTGTTGTGATTTGACAGCAGCTTTACATTTTAAAAAATACCTGCATGTAATTACATCTGTAATTAATTTCTGTAGTTCCATTTGTAATTACACAGTTGACCCTTCCCTTACACCTAACCCTACCCTTAAACTTACCCATACCACCACACCTGTCCCTAACCCATACATGCCAACCCTCCCGATTTTTCCGGGAGACTCCCGAATTTCAAAGCCCCTCCCGAAAATCTCCCGGGCCGACCTTTCTCCCGAATTTCTCCCGATTTCCACCCGGACAACAATATTGCTACACCATCCGTCACTGGGCGCCGTTTCTATGGAGAGAGATCTGTGTCTTTATTACATGCGATAAAATAAATGATCCGAGAGAAAAAAAAAAGTTTGAGAGAAAAAGTTATCACAATGATAGCAAAAAAGCATTTCATGAGAGAAAAAAAAATATTTGAGAGAAAAGGTTTTCATACCAATAGCAAAAAAATAATAATATTTGAGACTAAAAAAGTTTTGAGAGAAAGTATTTTCTCATAGAACATAAAAAAATATACATTTGAAATTTTTACAATTATTTCTGAGAAAAAAAATCTCTCTCAAAATACTTTGAAAAAAACTCTCAAATATATATTTTTTTGCTATCAGTGTGAAAACATTTTCTCAACAAAAAAAAAGTGTTTCTCTCGAAACGCTTTTCTTTGCTCTCGATGCAATTTCTTGCTCTCTTGCTTTCACTGTGAGAATTGTGTCATGGGCGGGGCCACGTTCCTATTGGCCAGTCGGGTGAGCATCGTCTTGTCTTAGGAGTCGAACTGAATCATTACACCATTGTTCGGTTCACCTGCATGATACCGCCTCTGCCTTATGGCTAGTTTAGTTGAGCACGGACTCTCCAATGTTTGGGTCAGATGACACACAGCTGGCTTAGCAAGTTCAGCATCACTGAAGATTAAACGTTAAGAAATAGCACTCATATTCATGAATGAGTGTGTATTATATTATTTGCGTGCTAATCGCTAGGTAAACTTGCAAACTCACCTGGTTTATATACTATTTTTAAATCAAATGCCAAATGAATGTTTTGATTTAGATAGTTTTACGCCTTATTTAGTGAGTAGTGAGCTAGTTTCTACCTTTGCACTTGCTAGCCTCAAAGCACCTGAAGAGTAACTGTTTGTTCAACATATAGTACAACCTCCTGTACAACTATCAACTAACGTTAGTATGCATGGAAGGTGCAACCCTATAACTATCTAAGTAGAGCCAATCAGACAAATGAAACAGCTGTGTGGGTATTCGAAATGATGAGACTACATGAACAATAAACCCATGAATTGAAGTCATGTAAAGATCTTTTGTTTGCCATTAACGTTGGTTATAATTATAATGTTACTATGTAAGCAGTGTTTCCCTCAGAACTTTTAGAGACGATGGACCTCAGTTCAGGGGAACGCAGGGTCCTGGGGCTGGGGTATGCACCCCGGCCGGGAAATGTGTACGTTCAAATGCATCATTCTGGTGCACTCTGAGAGCAACATTAAGAGGTTAAATTTATGCTGCTATATTTATAGCATATATTTTACATATGCATAGCCTTCATGTCACTTATCTGTATTTCCTCCATTTAAATTGCATAGTCTAAGGCAGAGATTTTAGAGCGTAAGTTATATTGCTCTATAGCCTACCCAGTGAGAGATACAGATGCTAAACACATTAATAATAATAATTTTAGGTTATAGGTCAGTTATAGGTTCAAACAGAAAATGTATCATATTGACCTTAAAAACAAAATAGTGAGTCCATGGAGTAAAACTGTACAGGAGGTTGTATGAACTAGGGCTGGGCGATATATTGGAGGACATTGTTGTTTTCATCTCGTCAGTAAAGCCGGTTCCTTGATTAGTAGTAAATCGCCATCACCTGCTTTCAGATGGAGCGGCATTTACTACCATAAGTTCACTTGACAAGCTGAGCCATATCGCATTAATTATCGCAGGCGATACGTCTGTGATAATGAAGGGGACAGTGCCCCGGTTGTCAGTGAACTAACGTTACGAAACTAGTGAAAACTTCACTTACAGTGAAACTATCTAAATCAAAACATTCATTTGGCATTTGATTTAAAAATAGTATATAAACCAGGTGAGTTTGCAAGTTTACCTAGCGATTAGCACGCAAATAATATAATACACACTCATTCCTGAATATGAGTGCTATTTCTTAACGTTTAATCTTCAGTGATGCTGAACTTGCTAAGCCAGCTGTGTGTCATCATCTGACCCAAACATTGGAGAGTCCGTGCTCAACTAAACTAGCCATATCATGCAGGTGAACCGAACAATGGTGTAATGATTCAGTTCGACTCCCAAGACAAGACGATGCTCACCCGACTGGCCAATAGGAACGTGGCCCCGCCCATGACACAATTCTCACAGTGAAAGCAAGAGAGCAAGAAATTGCATCGAGAGCAAAGAAAAGCGTTTCGAGAGAAACACTTTTTTTTGTTGAGAAAATGTTTTCACACTGATAGCAAAAAAATATATATTTGAGAGTTTTTTTCAAAGTATTTTGAGAGAGATTTTTTTTCTCAGAAATAATTGTAAAAATTTCAAATGTATATTTTTTTATGTTCTATGAGAAAATACTTTCTCTCAAAACTTTTTTAGTCTCAAATATTATTATTTTTTGCTATTGGTATGAAAACCTTTTCTCTCAAATATTTTTTTTTCTCTCATGAAATGCTTTTTTGCTATCATTGTGATAACTTTTTCTCTCAAACTTTTTTTTTTCTCTCGGATCATTTATTTTATCGCATGTAATAAAGACAGATCTCTCTCCATACGTTTCAGGCTCTCCACGGCTCTGCTTTCGTCGGCGAAAAAGTTAAGAAACTCAACGCTAAGCCCTCAGTACCGAGCCGAGCAGTTCCCTCAGGGAGTGCTTGCTGTATTTTGCCTTGTTTTTAATGCACTTTAATGTACTGTATGGAAAATAATGCCTTAAATGAACTTGAGAGAAAATGAGATGCGCGGGTCAGCGCGTCTTAGGCTGCCTTCACGTGCTCTAATATACGATTATCGTAATATACGAGTTTCCTATAAACATTGCACATGAACGCCCTCACATTTTGAAACTTGAATGCAATGCGCTCGTAATCACGACTTCAGAAGTCGGAATCATCAAATTTCCGATAGCACGTGAAGGCAGCATTATCCACATCATGTTTGGATAATGTCTGTCATTAATGTTCAAAGAACAACGGGAACAGAAGATTGTAGCTTTAATGATGATTCATCTATGTTTCACTTATTATTTATGCTGTTAAGAAAAGTGTTGATAACTTTATTCAATTTCTGTGTAGACTATGTCTAACAGGGAAGGCCACAAGTAAATATAACATTTATTATAATGGGTTTATGTAAAGATTGTTTTAAGTTCAATTAAATTAAAAGTTATTTTTTAAAGCCTAATAAATGTTGAAATTGGGAGCTTTCAGTTATACTGTAATGTAACGTCATCAATGTTTCATATAGACATTAATATCAGTGATACTGGCCTTCATTCATAAAAAGATGCCATTACAACACATATTTAAAATATGCTGTCTTTAAATTGTTTCTAAATTAATTTGGAGAGTAACTGAAATTATTACAATATAAAAATATTAAAAACTAATAATGATTAATTACAGAAAAAATGTGCTTAATTAGTTTTTTTATTTTTATTAATTCACAGCACTAATATCTAGTTGTGACTCGAAGTGCTTAGAGTGCAGTGTTATGTTGCAGTATTTGTCCTGAAAAGTAAATGTGATGTTTGTTACCTCAATAAATTTAAGGTCATTCCTATTTTATGTTTTATGTTCTATTATATTAACATTAAAAACAGTCTTTTTACGACTAAAATAACAGTTAAGGGTAAAAAAAACTGAATTCCCAAAAATTAAAACAGAAAAAACGGAATTTGGGAAAAAATAAAACGGATTTTATAGGGCCCTAGGAGTGTTGTTGTTATTGTACATAATATGTATGTATAAATTATGTACAAATAAATGAATTATATTCTTCTTTACGTTTGTGTGTGATTATATATGAGTGCTCATATATAATCCCTCCCCCTAAATATCTCCCTAATTCTGAGGTCCTAAGGTTGGCAAGTATGCCCTAACCCTACCCGTATCCCACCTCAATATCAGCAAAGGTGTTTTGCAATACAATTTGAACACAGTAAGTACATTGCACTTATTTTTTTTATGTAAGTACATAGTAGTTAAGGCCACCTAATATAAAGTGGGGCCGCAATTTTTTGGAAATTTGAAATTTGAAAAATGGAAATATAATTCAATATTTACTTTTTGTATTGTTTATCTTAAAGATCTCCGCATTTTAATGTAACTGTGTATTTTTTTAATTTGTTGCATTTTTAAACACTTTGGCATTTTTACATTGTGACCTTATGCTGAGGACAGGCTAAATTTCATGTGTTTCCAAGTATAGAGGGTGCTTTTAAAATAATACTAAAACTATTATTATATACTATTATTTTAAAGAATAAGCAACGCATGTTCTAAGTAAACAAATTTCCAAACTTTTTAAGTATTTTCATTGTTGACATTGTTAGGCTACTTTTTAACATGAATAGGGCTTTTGTGTTTGGTACATGTTATATATATATATACACACACACACACACACACACACACACACACACACACACACACACACACACAAAATGACGCGCGCGAGGCCGCGAGCGATTACTGTAGTCCCACGCAAACTGTCATTTTATTAAGCCGCTCAGAAAACAGCTCCATGGGATCACATGACCTCTAATCTTTGGACTGTTTCCGCTTTGGTTCAGACACTGAATGGAGTATTCGTGAAGAGAACACAATTCATTCAACGTGTCGCAGGGCTGTGGATCGTGCTGGCGGGGAACCATCGGGCAGAAGGAGACGCACGAACACACGGCGCTCCGCAGACATGCTCACGCGCGTCAAATCCGCAGTGGCCAGCTTCATGGGTGGAATCATGGCCGTATCATCTATTAATAATAATGAACGTTCTGGTGGCTCGGACCAGCCGCTCAAATACCCCTACATGAGACCGAAGTTTCTAGGACTGTCGCCGGATGAGATCGAATGCTCGGCGGATCACATCGCTAGACCTATCCTGATCCTGAAAGAGACGCGCAGGTTGCCGTGGGCGACGGGATACGCCGAGTAAGAGCAACTCGTGCATGCCTTACAAAATAACACAATGAAATGAACGGTAATGCATCAGTGTGACATGCTTAACATGCAGTGATGTATAATAGGCCTACTACTACTACTAATAATAATGATAACAATTAAGTAATAGCCTATAGCCTATTCATTGAACAATATTTTGCTTTAGGTATAATGTCAAATATAGGAATGCTTATGGACTATAGGATGGGGAAGATTTCCCCCTTAAGAACAATGTAGATTTACTTTTCAATTGCAACACATTTAGATACAAGTTTAGCATGTGCAGGATGATGATGCATCAGCCAATGTGTTATAGGAAATAAACAGCTCATTTGTCAATTTAGTTGTTGTAGCACAAAATGTAAAATATTAAAAGAAGGGTAAGATGGCCCCTACTGTGATAAGTTGCCCCCCTATAAGGAACCCCCCGATAAACTTTTACAGAATCAGAATGTATAATTTACTTTTGATATAGTTCTTATTAATACTATATTAATATAACATATTTAAAGTGTCATTAATGTAAAATGCTAAATAAACAATTGTATTAAAACATATAGGCTATTTTGACAATTTATTTGATAATAATAGAATAACAAGTCAAGTCAAGCCAAGTCAACTTTATTTATATAGCGCTTTTTACAATGCAGATTGTTTCAAAGCAGCTTCACAGTGTTAAACAGGAAAATAATGCAACAGAATTTTATTCGGCCGTACAGCCACTCCGGTGAAAACGGTGATGTCATCTAGCTCATTTAAATGATCATACAGTAACAATGTGGGCATTAGATTAGGACTTAGATCAGTAATTTAGTTTATATAGTTCATTTAGTTTACTAATTAGATTTATTTGAATATTTAGTTGAAAAATTTGTGTACCCAACTGAGCAAGCCAAGCCAAAGGCGACAGTGGCAAGGAAACCAAAACCCCATCAGGTGACCTAATGGGGAAAAATAAACCTTGGGAGAAACCAGGCTCAGTCGGGGTGCCAGTACTCCTCTGGCCAATTAACAAACAACGTATGATTATTATTCTGGCAACTTTACAGGTCAGAGGTCATAATAGATCGGAATATTCAAAAGATCGGATGCAACACGCCGGAGACAGGTTTATTGAGAATGATGTGTCGATTAAACAATTATTAAATTGCAATATTCGAAAGATCGGAGGCAACACGCCGGAGTCGGGTTTATTGAGGATGACGTATTGATTAAAAAATTATTAAATTGCAGTATTCGAAGGATCGGAGCTGTCAGGCGGAGACGGGTTTATTGAGGATGATGTATCGATTTAACAATTATTAAATAGGAATATTCGAACGATTGGAGTCATCACGCCGGAGACGGGTTTATTGAGGATGCCATGTCAATGAGGTAATTTCAGGGGGAGTCTAATTGACACGGTCTCTGCAGACACTTCAGGGTCATGCGTTGGTCATGTCTGGGCGCAGGTCCACCATCTGATCTGGATACGGCCTGGATCCGGCTGACTGCAGTAAACCTCTGGCTAAAACAGAGAGACTAACATTAGCGTAGATGCCATCCTTTTTTATGATGTAACGAGTACATCAGGGGTTATGGGAAGTGTTCCTGGTTCCGGCTGACCTAGTTAATGCAGCCTAACAATCATTTAATTGAAAAAGTGTTTTATGTGTATGCCATAGTAAAGAGATGTGTTTTTAGTCTAGATTTAAACTGAGAGTGTGTCTGCTTCCCGAACAATGCTAGGAAGTCTGTTCCAGAGTTTAGGTGCTAAATAGGAAAAGGATCGACCGCCTGCAGTTGATTTCAATATTCTCTGTATTATCAACTGGCCAGAATTTTGAGACCGCAGTAGATGTGATGGAGTATAATGTGTTAAAAGCTTGCTCAAGTACTGGGGAGCTAAACCATTTAGTGCTTTGTAAGTAATAAGCAAGATTTAAAAATGTATGCAATGTTTAATAGGGAGCCAGTGCAGCGTCGACAGAACTGGGCTAATATGGTCATACTTCCTGGTTCTAGTAAGAACTTGAGCTGCTGCGTTTTGGACAAGGGCGTAATTTTGTCACTTTGCAAACTCCATGCAAAAATAACAAAAAAATATATATAATTATAATAAAAATAATAATAATCTCAAATTGAGCCGGAGGTGGTAAAAATTCCTAATAATGTACGCATATTTTTAGGTAGTTTAATAAGATCGATACCTAAAATAAGTTGCGTTTTTTTAATAAGTAGTTTAATAATAGCCAACTTAAAAGTTTTCGGTACATATCCTAATGACAAAGATAATAAGAAGACCTATGACCTCTGGTAGCATCTCTTTTAATAGCCTAGTCGGTATAGCATATATGTTGTTGATTTTGATGATTTAAGGGGTTTAGAAAATTCTTCTTCTCCTATAGCATTGAATGAGTGTAATTTTTCCTCAGTGACACTACAATGCTCTGTCTGATGTGATACTGTAGTAGACGGCTGCATGGATATAATTTTCTTCCTAATATTATCAATCAGTGTTAATTTTGAAAGCATATATTGATTTAGTTTTTGTCATAGTCTTTTGACTAAAATGCCATTTAGTTTTAGTCATATTTTAGTCACCTGAATTGTTTTTAGTTTTAGTCTAGTTTTAGTCGACTAAATATCATAAGATTTTAAATCTACAGTAGATTTAGTCTCCTAAAATCTAATGAGTTTAGTTAAATTGTAATACATTAAGCATTTAAGCATTACATAACCGACTGTCACTTGAACTGACATTTTGACACCATTTTGTTTTTGACATTAAAAATACACGAAAGAGCTCAATTAACTTTTTTGTTTGTTTTTAAAAACAACTATATCGTTTTTATAACTTTGTATTTCTGTTTTAGTTAGTATATCATGTTAAGCTAAAGCTTCAAATAAGTTTGTTTATTCATTGTTTTAATTTCAGTTAACATTTATTTAATTTCAAGTAACAAAGATTTTTTTAATGGTTTTAGTTAACTATTATAACCCTGATACTTTATTTAATATGTGTCAAATACTGGTCTTTCCTCCTGACTATGAATTAAATGGGAATGAAATTAAATACAATTTATTGTGTAAGCAAAAACGTATATATAATGCCTGACTTTTAATTATAAACCAGCTGGAAATACACGGGGACTCTTATTTTGAAATGTCTGTGCCTTACTATTGCAGTTGCAGGAGCTCATTCAAGTTCAGATGAGGAGATAAAATATGCGTTGTTACAACCGTCTAAAATAGGGCTGAACGATTTTGGAAAAAAATCTAATTGCGATTTTTTTTAACCAATATTGCGATTGCGATTTAATATGCGATTTTTTTTTAAACTCTTTATCTTCTGTATTATTCAATAATACATCATTGTATAGTAATGGTGGAAATCTTTAATTGGTACCTCACGATCCGATTCCAAAACAATTCTTGAACTATTTCCTCATTAATTATTAATATTATGAATTTATTCAAAACGTTTTTTTTTTTTTATTATGATATGTAATAAGCTTTTTTTAAATAACTACACATTATAACATTTTAATTAAAACAATTGAATGTTAATAATTTTAAATATATAAACTAATATAGCTGCAAAACATAAGCTAGTAAATCATAAAGAGGAACAAAGAAACATATTACAAGCAATAAACAAAGAGTGCTTTCAGTATTTAAGAGTGCCTGAACTGTGAGTGATTTCTCTTTCTCAGCTTTACTGTTGTTTGATTATTAATGATGACATCATCATAGACAGCGGGAGACCTGCATTCACACTAATGCACAGATCTCTTTTGAAATTTAAGATGTTTTTGCCCTGTCTGTTTAATTCATTAAGACATTACTGATGGTGTTTACATTAATGTTGCGTCATAAAAGCATTTTGAGACGCACACAGACGCGTGCTCGCGAGCACTCTTCACAAAGCGCCGCGTGAGCATTTGAAATGGAAAGCCTTCTGTCAGTGAGTTTTATTATTTTTAATATACAAGCACACTGCATTCCTAACGACATGAATGAAGCCTTCGTTGAGCATTTGTAAGGAAAATACCGGCGGGCGAGAACACACACTGTAAGCGTGACATCAAGCAAAGTTTCTCACGGCGCATATCCTGTGCAAAGAAGCCTGCGAATGTCAGTGCAATTCGCGCCGTCAACCTTTCGGAACGTTATGAAATATTATTTTATGGTTCGTGTGTGATTGTGTGTGTGTGTGTGTGTGTGAGAGAGAGAGAGAGAGAGAGAGAGAATGGAAGCAATCAGAATACAGGTGTTTCTAAAACACACGCAGCGCCACCGCGCACCTGCAGTTAAAATCTAAGCTCAGAAACGATCCAGAATCATTGGAGATGATAGTAGCCTATAGTATGAACAACACAATATTAGATAGATCAAAGACAAACAGTTTTTTTCCTTTTAGGCCAGGCATATGATATGTGTAACGTGCCAAGTTGCTTCTTCTTCTGCAGACTTTACTCTCGCGTGTCACGTGACCAGACTGTAATCGCAGCCTTTGCGGTTAGGAAATCGTGTTTTATCATATCGCGATATTATCGCAAATGCAATTAATCGTTCAGCCCTAGTCTAAAACACAATACTATATAAACATCATAAAGTAAACATTGTCATTATTCATCAGCATTAGTTCATAAACAATTGCCTGGCATAAATGTGTTATTCATTGATTGTGAGCCGCTCTGGAGCGCTATTTGGGGATGCGTGAGCCTGTAGAGCAACAGCGCCGTGTTCTCCAGCGGTTAGATCAGCACGTCCAAATCAAATGTGCGCATCTGTTACACAGGACATCAGTTCTAATTGGATCTCTTCCCTAATCGTCCTTCCCTAACATTTTCGTCTCGTTTTTATTTGTTGACGAAAATGACAGTTGATTTTCGTTATAGTTTTTGTTAATCAACACTAGTTTTTATTTAGTTATCGTCTCGTTTTCGTCAGTGAAAAAAGGTTGTTGACGAAAATTAACACTGTTATCAATCTTACATGTAAAGAAGTTCATAAAGTCATTATTGCTGTGTTGTTTACAAACATCAGAAGCTGAAGCTTTATTTTTGGTTAATTTAGCTACTGTATCGCATAAATACCTAGGGTTGTGTTTGTTTTCTTCTAAGAGAGTTGAGAAATAAGCAGATCTAGCAGTTTTTACGGCCTTTCTGTATACGATCATGCTCTCTTTCCACTAATTACGAAATACCTCTAGTTTTGTTTTCTTCCAGCTGCGCTCCATTTTTCTGGCTGCTGTTTTAAGGGCCCGAGTGTGCTAGTTGTACCACGGTGTTGGACTATTTTCTTTAATCTTCTTTAAGCGCAGGGGAGCAACTGTGTCTAAAGTGCTGGAAAAGAGAGAGTCAATAGTTTCTGTTGCAACATCGAGATCTTCTAAGTTATCTGGGATGCTGAGGAGATGAAACTGATGAGGAAGATTATTTAAAAAGCAATCTTTAGTGCTGGCAGTGATATTCCTGCCATATTTGAAGCGAGGGGACAGCTTTGCAGCTTTAGCTAAATTGTGTACATGATACTAGGTAATGATCTGAGATGTCATCGCTCTGCTGCAGAATTTCAACGGTATCAACATTTATTCCATGTCACAATATTCGGTCTAAAGTATGATTATGGCGATGAGTGGGTCCTGACACGTGTTGCCTAACTCCAATAGAGTTTAGAATGTCTTTAAATGCTAATCCCAATGTGTCTTTTTCATTGTCTACATGGATATTAAAATCCCCAACAATTAGTGCTTTATCTGCAGCCAGAACTAACTCTGATAGAAAATCAGCAAACTCTTTGGTAAAGTCTGTATTGTGCCCTGGTGGTCTGTATACAGTAGCCAACACAAATGTTAAACGGGATTTATAATTTACACTAAATAGCATTACATAAAGCACCAAGAGTTAAAAGAAATTATATTTTAAACTAGACTTCTGAGTAATACTGAAGATATTATTATAAATTACAGCAACCCCTCCCCCTTTACCTTTCAGATGCGGCTCGTGTTTATAACAATAATCTTGGGGGGTGGACTCATTTAAAGTAATGTAGTCGTCAGGTTTTAGCCAGGTTTCTGCCAAACAGCACATCTAGATTATTATCAGTAATCATATCATAACAATAAGCGCTTTTGGGGAGAGGGATCGAATATTCAGCAACCCGAACTTTATCATTTGTTCATCTGTATTATATCTATTGTTTATTTGTTGGACATCAATAAAATGTTTACTGTTGAATGGTTTTGATGGGTTTTTTTATTTGTTAATTCGGGGAACAGACACAGGCTCTATGTGATAATTTCTAGGTGAAAGAGTCTCTATGTGCTGGGATTTATCTGACTCCGGTGACGTGAGACAGCTAGCAGACTGTCGGTTTAGCCAGTTTGTCTGCTTCCTGACCTGGGCCCTAGACTGTCAAGGTTTAGTTCTTTTATATTATATTTGAAACTAGACTTCTGAGTAATACTGAAGATATTATTATAAATTACAGCAGCCCATCCCCCTTTGCCTTTCAGACGTGGCTTGTGTTTATAACAATGATCTTGGGGAGTGGACTCATTTAAAGTAATGTAGTCGTCAGGTTTTAGCCAGGTTTCTGCCAACAGCACATCTAGATTATTATCAGTAATCATATCATAACAATAAGCGCTTTTGGGGAGAGGGATCGAATATTCAGCAACCCGAACTTTATCATTTGTTCATCTGTATTATATCTATTGTTTATTTGTTGGACATCAATAAAATAATTACTGTTGAATGGTTTTGATGGTTTTTTTTATTTGTTAATTCGGGGAACAGACACAGTATCGCATCTATGTGACGTGAGACAGCTAGCAGGCGATCGGTTTAGCCAGTTTGTCTGCTTCCTGACCTGGGCCCTAGTTAGTCAAGGTTTAGCTCTAAGACTATGTGCCAAATTACTAGAGAGAAGAGCAGCACCACCCCAAGAAGGATGGATGCCATCCTTCTTCAACAGGTCAGGTCTGCCCCAAAAGCTTTTCCAATTGTCTATGAACCCTATGTTATTTTGCAGACACCATTTAGACAACCAGCCATTGAGTGATGATAGTCTGCTAAGTATCTCATCACTCCGCCTAAAAGGGAGAGGTCCAGAGCAAAAAACTGCATTTGACATCGTACTTGCGAGTTCACACACCTCTTTAATGTTAATTTTGGTGATCTCCGACTTGCGAAGAACGTTTTTTCGATCCGCGAATATGCTGTCTCACAGTGACCCAGTTGCCCTGCTGCGCTGGCCCTGCAGCTGGAACTCAGAGTTCACTAAGCTATTCGCATCCAAATCAGTGTCTAAAGCTGTTAAATTCTTACTACTCTCAGATAAAGTCTGGATGCGTGTCTCTAATTCTGAAATCTTCTCCATCAGCCTAACTATCTCCTTACAATTATCACATGTGAATCCCTGTTCGCCAACGGAGAAGGATATACTGAACATATTACATGTAGTGCAAGTGACAATGATGGGAGAAGATGACATGGCTTACCGTGTTTGTTGATTAATCCAACTTACCACAGTTGTTTGCTGGACACTATTTACTAATCCAACTCACCACGGTTGTTTAATGAACTCAGAAAACAGGAAACCCGGGTGCAGAGATGACAAGCTAACAGGCTAGCGAAATGCTAACGTGTGATAGTGATTTAGATTAAAAGCTAGCGATGTCAAATTTAACGTGATAGGCAATATTTAAACAATATATGGTGATGAGTAAGTTATATTTAGCGGTAAAACAAAGAAAACATTCTCTATCACTAATACTACAAGGAAATACATTATTGTATTGTTATGAATATAATCTTTTCTTTATTCTTTTGTATGATAGACGTTTTAGGGGGGTTTCTTATAATTAAAGCAGTAAAATTAACATTATCACTTGAGCTACTGACGCTTGACTGGCCATCCAGCAGCCTGTTGAGCTATGAGTATAACGTGTTCTCTATCACCAGTGTTGGAAGTAATAGGCTACAAATAACCAGAGACATATTGACTTTAGTAAAAGTAGAAGTAGCCTACCACAATGACAACCCTACTTAAGTAAAAGAGTACCTGATTTGAAATGTACTTTATGAGAATTAATAAGTACTTTCATGACATTTTATTCTATTAATGTCTATTCTAATAATTTAAAAAAGCTTAATTAAGTTAGTTTTGGGTTAATGTAATTGTGCTTACCATCTGTGGCCCAGTTTGCGTTGAAAGAGCGGTCATTTTCCTCCAGAGTGGAGAGTGACTTTCTGAAGATTTATTTCATTTCTGAAGCTCTTTCTGCTCGCAGCACCCTCAACCCAGAAAGCCCTTTGTGACATGTGCTGGTTCGAATATGGGCTATCTGAAATAAGTAGCTAGGACTGCCCCCAACTAAAAAAAAAAATTCTAGTAGCCTATTCATTCATTTAAGCCGTTGTTCACACAGGGCTGGCGCCTCCATGTCATTGTTGGCTTACTCTGCTATATTTGCTTATTGTTTATTAAATCCAGGCAAATGGTTGATAAAACATTGATTAAAATTAAGATACAATTTATTTAAAACGAAATTCACTTAAAAAAAGGCTTTCAACAAAACAAAACTTAGTGTTGTCAAAATCAGTTCTGTCCCCCATGTCTTTTGACACATTGCGCATCTTATCCTGTTCACTTTCATAATCAACGTAGATTAAATAAATAAAAAAAATTATAATATTTGAACATATTAAATTAAATACGTGTTTAAATACCTGTTCTCGTTGTGCTTCGTCGAGTTTTGACGTGTTTTATAGATGCGATAATGTTTCTTATTCATATGTGGTTACATTCCACCACTGGCTGTGAAAAAATATTTCTTTGGAGAGAGGCACTAACCAACTATTTGGGGTCATGATCATTTGACCAATTTCTGATTAACCTCTCTAAAATTTTGGTTGTGTAAATTGATATATTTAATAATATATTCATGATTGTAAACAAATATATTTCCTTGCACAAACCTTAGAGATGCGCCGTTGGCAGTTATAGCCGCAGATCGGGCGGATGACATGACGATAATATTTTAATATTTTAAATTCGGGTGGGTGGTTCAACCATTCAAATTAATAATAATAATAATAAAAAAGATATAGGCCTACATTGTTAAATATTGTTGCAGCGCCTGGTAGGCCACTAAGCAAACCTGCAAGCTAGGAGCCCAGCTGTCAGTATGGAGGCCTAAACATCTTGTGGCTGAGTTTGATATTAGTTATATCTTAAAAACAGCCAGTCATTGTAGTCACTCTGGGAATAGGCATTTAAAAGAGAGAACGCAAGAGCTAAACTTCTACAAATTCAATAACATCCACAGCAGAAAATAAAAAAATAGTCGGAAAACTTTGCCCATTAATTAGACGTGCAAGGCAAGCAGGCAAGTTTTGGAGTTGTTATGGACAATTCAAAATGTGAACATGCGTTGCACAGTTGTGCAGTGGACTTTCAGCGAATTTCAGTGAATGAATAGTCTGTTTTTCTTTAATATCGAGGCTCCATAGTTTGTTTCTTGTATGATTGTTAGGCCAAGACTTCCCATGCAGTCAAAATAATGGTTTTATTTCTCCAGGCTCGTCCTAGTCATCACCCTGACATGACAGTGCGTTAATTAGCCTATAATGTGAATGACTTGTTATTTTATTCTTTTTGCAATAGGCATTAATTAGTAGTAGGATAAATAGCAGCATGTTGAAATTGTGCCAAATTGCGTTTTTTATTACAATGATAAAATTATACAGTAGCCTATTCAGGTAAGTCAGGTTTGCTGATGTGCGTTTTATTTATGGTGTTTATTTATTTTTGTCCCTGTGCGCCGATCGGTTTCCTGCTGATATTCTGGGGTACAATATAGGCTATTCATTGTCTGCTATATTTGCTTATTATTTATTAAATCCTCGAAATTGGTTGACAAAACATTGATTTAAATTCCCTAAATTCACTTTAAAAAAGGCTTTCAACAAAACAAAACAAAACTTAACAAAACTTAAAGTGGTCGAAATCATTTCTGACCCCCATGTATTCTTACATATATCTTAATCATATTTCATAATCAACGTAGTCTAAATGAAAAAAATAACATTATAATATTTAAACATATGAAACTAAACAAGTAAAGTAGGCTACAGAGAAATGTCATGTTGGAGTGGGATTTGAGCTCACGTCGTTTTACCGGTGCATTTCATGAGCTCCTTCAGTCACATGCTCTAGTAGGCTATGGTAGGCAGGGTTTTTTGCGTTCATTTTTTATTTCCTGTCGCTGTGCAGGCTCTTTTATTGTATATGACAGTGTAAACAGATCAATAACTATTTTAGTTAAAGGTTTAATGTAGGCCACAGTCCATTGCGTTACTATTGCTCGCGTCAGCAGCGCCTTGCATCGCCTAACAAGGCTTTACAATCAGCGGACTGCGGGCAGGAGCGGCTTTGAACATTGGTCAAAAAACGTTGGTGCGGACGGATTTTGTGATGCGGTTGCGGATTAAATAAAACCCCATCCGTGCATCTCTGGGCCTATAGTGAATGCGTTGCGCTCACAACCAAGCGTCAGTAAGCACCCAGTCGTGATAATGTTAATTTTACTGCTTTAATTATAAGAAACCCCCCTAAAACGTCTATCACAGTGGCTGGCTGAACTGCAGCATGAGTCGCATTGGAGTGATGTAAACTTCCGTCTTCAGTTGATTGGCTTGAGGATGAGCTGTCAATCTAGAACTAGTGGACCAATGGTGATGCAAAGACCCACCATAATTTACATGAAACGTGAACTGCAACATTTGAAACTGCAAGCACAGAATGTGGAAACAAGAGCAAAAGAGAAAGGAGCACGGACATGCAAAAAATGAAAATAAGAGCAGAAAACATGATTTTGTGAGCGATTCAGATAATTCTGAATTCATGATTCAGTTTTGAGCAATATAATTTTAAACTTGTTTAAATATTTGATTTACGCTTATTATTTTTATTTCCGTGACTGCGTTGTTTGTGATTCTGGTTAACTTTGCATTGATTTTTCAGTTTTGTGCGTTCATTTTCACATGTGTTTTTAAAATTTTGATTCACGCTTATTTTTTTTAAATGCGTGACTGCATTAAATTTGGCAGGAATCTGATCCCATAAAGGAACTACAAAAGTCTTTTGAGTGAGTATAGTTGCTGGTGTCAGAATGAATGGAGCATCTGGATCTGTTGACACTAGACATGTGCCGGTAAATGGTAATACAATATATGGTAATAATGAACATGCACAATATTGTTATCGAGGGCACTTCAAAATACAGTGAATAATTATTTATTACAAATTATTCAGATTTTTTGAATGCATTTTAAGAATACTTTAGCCATCAACCGTTTAAAATGAACAATATGTTAAAGAGGAACACGCACTGATGTAAACAGACTGTGCATGAGCCGAGCACTGTCACGGTTCATGAATCTGCTGTCTCTCTCTCGTCTCGTGTTGTGTCTGTGGGTGTTGTCACTGATCATTGCTGATCAGCAGCGCCAGCTGGTTCCAATTGTTTGTGTCTTTATATGTGCAGTAACTGGTGTCTCATGTTGTCAGATCGTTGTGGTTTCCCCGGTGTGTGTTCTTGCTCTGGTTTTCCCTCGCTGTCGTCTGGTTCCTGGATTTTCCCCCGTTCTTCATCGTGTTCTGTCTTCTGGAAATCTCCACTCAGCACTGGGATCACGGGCACCTTCACAAGGACTCACCACACCTGGATCGAGCACCATCACCGTCTGTCCACCGAGGTCCCTGCGTCACCCACCATCGAGCTTGTGATCTGTCTGACCCACCTGTGTTGTGCCAGAGGACTTACCGGTTTCAACCGTGCTTCTTGTGTTTAAATAAAGCGTTTTGCACTTGCATCCTGAGCCTGTCTTTGTTACAGAACGATCTGACCAACGATGGATGCAGCAGGCGCAACGAGCTGGGATGATTTCGCGTCACGCAGCATAACGAGAATGAATCAACAAGCGGAGGGTCTCGCCAACACAGGTCTGGCGGTCCAAGCTTTTGTGGCGCAGGTGTCCAAGCTCACCCGTCAACTACAGCTACTAAGGACTCCCACTGCGTCACCCACACCGCCCGTGCAGCCCATTTCCACAGAGGGGAGTTCCCAACGAGAGCCGCGATTGCCCACCCCAGAGGGATACACAGGTGAGCCTGAGTACTGTAGGGCATTCCTGACCCGATGTTCTATGTACTTCTCCCTGCAGCCGCAGATGTTTCTTCAGGGACAGACCAAGGTGACCTTCGTTCTCACCCTACTGGCAGGTAGAGCGGCTCTCTGGGGAACGGCGGTGTGGGAAAGTCAAGACCCATGCTGCGCCTCGTTCCAGGCACTCTCCGAGGAGATGAAGAGGGTGTTCGATCGTGCGGTGGCGGGTAGAGAGGCGGCCAGACTACTCGCCGATCTCCGCCAGGGGGAGTGCTCGGTGTTGGAATATTCCATTCAGTTCAGCACCCTGGGCGCAGAGTGTCGTTGGAACGAGGAGGCGCAGTGGGACAGATTCCTGCATGGGTTGGCTGACCGTGTCCAGAGAGAGATTTATATGTTGGTCCTTCCCCCTAGCTTGAATGGACTCATCGAACTGGCATTGAGAGTCGACGCTCGGTTGAGCAGAATGGGCCGGTTCCAGCAGAATCATCAGTTTCGTGGCGTGGATGAATCACGCACTGGCAGGGGGGACACGGTCAGCCCCGTCACCGATCACGAGCCCATGCAGGTGGGGAGAGCTCGGCTTTCCCGGGAGGAGAGAAGCGGAGATACCAAGGACTTTGCCTATACTGTGGCATGGCGGGCCATTTCATCCACTCATGCCTGGTAAAAGATCAAGCCCGGTAGTAACTTTGAGGCTACTATCGGGTGGGATCTCCGCAGAGAATACCTCATCATCTACACTCCTCCCGGTAAGACTAAGGTGGGCAGCTCACATGCACGACACCAAGGCTTTACTGGACTCTGGAGCGGAAGGTAATGGACTTTTGGACTGGCTCAGAGGCTTCAGATTCCCTTCGCTCCACTCACTCACTGCATCTCCGTCAACGCCCTCAATGGTCAACCACTACCCAACATTTCTCACATTACTGATTCCATCACTCTCATCATATCCGGCAATCATACAGAGACTATAACATTCTTCCTCATGAACTCACCACTAGCACCCGTTGTACTTGGACATCCGTGGCTCACCCAGCATAATCCCAGAGTCAATTGGGGCCACAACACTGTGTCTGAGTGGAGTAATTCGTGTCATGAGTCTTGTTTAGTGTCTGCTTGTTCGTCTGTTCCTGTCTCTGTGTTCCAAGAGGAGACAGTGGATTTGTCTAACGTGCCCGTGGAGTACCAGGACCTGAGGAGAGTGTTCAGCAAGTCTCGTGCTGCTTCTCTTCCTCCACATCGTCCCTATGACTGTGCTATAGACTTAGTACCGGGTGAGTCTCCGCCTAAGGGCAAATTATATTCACTTTCTGTTCCAGAGAGGGAGGCTATGGAGAAATATATTTCTGATTCGCTAGCATCCAAGTTCATTCGCCCTTCCTCCTCTCCAGCGGGGGCGGGGGTTCTTTTTTGAGGGGAAGAAGGATGGCTCTCTGCGACCGTGTATTGATTACCGGGGGCTGAACAACATCACGGTAAAGAATACTTATCCTTTTGATGTCTTCAGCTTTCAAAGAGATTACAGGGAGCATCCGTCTTCACAAAATTGGATTTACGTAACGCTTATCATTTGGTTCGCATAAGGAAGGGTGATGAATGGAAGACCGCATTTAACACCCCTTGGGGGCACTTTGATTACTTGGTCATGCCGTTCGGGCTGTCCAACTCCCCATCAGTCTTCCAGGCACCCGTCAATGACGTGCTGAGAGATATGGTCGACCAGTTCATATATGTCTACCTGGATGACATATTGATTTTTTCGTCTTCTCTCCAGGATCACGTTCAGCATGTCAGACGAGTGCTTCAGAGGTTGTTAGCGAATGGGCTTTTTGTCAAGGCTGAGAAATGCGTTTTTCATGCACAGTCTATTCCTTTTCTAGGGTACATCGTCTCGTCTGAGGGAGTGCTTATGGATCCTGACAAGGTTAAGGCTGTGATAAATTGGCCAAGTCCAGATTCCCGTAAGGCCCTACAGAGGTTTCTGGGATTTGCCAATTTCTATCTGCGTTTCATTCGCAACTACAGCCAACTAGCCGCGCCTCTGACTGCCTTGACCTCCCCCCGAACGACGTTCAGGTGGTCCGATACAGCTGAGGCTGTATTCGCTAAACTTAAAAGCCGCTTCGTTTCGGCTCCCATCCTCGTTGCACCTGATCCATCACGTCAGTTCGTGGTGGAGGTCGACGCATCAGAGGTGGGGGTAGGAGCAGTTCTCTCCCAACGTTCTTCCACAGACGACAAGATGCATCCCTGCGCGTTTTTGTCTCATCGTTTATCACCTGCCGAACGTAACTATGACATTGGTAACAGAGAGTTTTTGGCTGTCAAGTTAGCGCTGGAGGAGTGGCGTCACTGGTTGGAAGGGTCAGGGGTACCTTTTATAGTATGGACCGATCACAAGAATTTAGAATATATCAGAACCGCCAAAAGACTCAACTCTAGGCAGGCTCGGTGGGCACTTTTTTTTCGGACGTATTAGATTAGATTAGATTCAACTTTATTGTCATTACACAAGAACGGGTACAAGGCAACGAAATTCAGTTTAGGTCTAACCAGAAGTGCAAAAGCATCAAGTGCAGGATATACAACGGTTGCATAAGTGCATGATATACAATGGATGAACAAGTGCAGGACATGGATATGTACTGAATATCAATATATATACAGGGTTTTTCCTACATTGAAAATTTTTTGGCGGCCGCCAAAGCAAATTTTTGTCCCGCCAAAGCTTTATTTGAGGAGTTATTGTGATTTATGAATGATGTAGAATAGATGCTGCGCTTGTAACTGAGTGACAGAGAGACGATCAGAGCTCCTCCCTCGCTCGCACTCTCTCTGTCTTCAAAATAAGCATTCTTAGCTTTCTAATATTTCACATATTACGTTAATCAAAAGGTCGGAAGACCGAATCCATGTTGCACGTGGCGCTATCAGACGATGTTTTCCTTTCATTACCGCTGGGTGTGAAATGCGCTCAAAAAACATTGACTGATTCTCTGACCAGCTGACATAAACCATACTTTCAATAAACGGGAAACAAATCGTGTCCAGTTATGAAGTGTTTTCTGTGTGTTGATAAATCTTTCGCGATGTTCTAACAGACGGGATTCACACATAACGCGTCTGCTAATGTCCGATTCGCAACCTAATGACTCCTTTGAACCGAATCATTTTAACGACTGGTTAGAACAACTGATCAGTCCAACACTGAACTCACGAATCAGTTTAAATTTACTCAGAACACCTGAAATGAGAACACAAGTGTGCTTACACAATTTAGCAAGAGTGGGTGTAAGAGTTAGTTTTAATTATCCACAGTCTTTCAGCTTATTTATGTTCATAATGTGTAGTAAAATAAATAGCCTATAAATCACTTAGTTTAGACTGGAGTGAGGTGAACCCAGAACAAAGTTGTTGTTAGCTAGCTGATAATTTTATGAAATTGTATATGGCAGAAAATTAGGCTATTTGTTCATTTTTTAAATACTACTTTTTAATATTGATATGATTATATACCAAAACAATTATCAGTAAATAGTGTAAAAATGAGGAACAAAAACAAACATCAAGGTATCCCACATGAAAAAATACAATAGTATATTATAGTATATTATAGTAAAATTACTATAGTGTTTTTGAACCATACTATAGTAAAGATACAACAGTAAATTGTAGTATATTGTAGTATATTATAGTATTTACTACACTTTGTTTATTTACTGTAGTATATTTACTATAGTACAGTTCAAAAACACTATAGTATTTACTAGAGTAATTTTACTATAATTTACTATAGTATTTTTTCATGTGGGATCAAAATAAGATAAGCAAAAGTTACAAACTTTCTTTGAATTTATTTAAAATGTATTGTCAGTATTGCGCTTGCAGATCACGTGGGTAGGGTACTTTTTTACTGTGCGTGCGTGTGTGTGTATGGGTGACCATGTCTGTCAGCCACCACCGAAGACCATTTTTGACCCAGGAAAAACCCTGATATATATATATATATATATATATATAGATGGTTGTTACTATAAACAGGATTTACAGGTGGATATGTACAGTGAATACATTTACAGATGGCTATTACTATAAACAGAATTTACAGGTGAATATGTACTATGAATATAATATACAGATGGCTATTACTATAAACAGAATTTTACATATATAGGTATACAATGATATGTTAGGCTGAGATGAGGAATAGCAGTGGATTAAGGTAGTGCAATGAAGTATGGACAGAAGCTATCCGAAAAAAAGTGTAAAAGTGCATTGGAAAGTGGTTGCATATTACAGTTAGAAGTACGGTGCAAATGTAAACAGTTGGTACTATAAATACAGTCGGCAGTGCAAATGAGCATAATCCAATTAAGATATGGCAGTGCAAGATGCATATGTAAACAGTTGTTACTGTAATAAACAGTTTGTAGTGCAAATTAACATTCCAGTAGTACAAATAAGGCAGATGTGAGGTAGGAGAGGAGAGTTAGCAGTATATGAGGGAGTAGATCAACAGGGGTTCGAGTTCAATTAAGAGACAGCTCTGGGGAAAAAACTGTTCTTAAGTCTGCTGGTCCTGGTCCGGAGGATCCTGAAACGCCTGCCGGAGGGCAGGAGAGAAAACAGTCTGTGGGCTGGGTGAGAGGAGTCCTTAAGGATGCGGCAAGCTCGATGCAGACAGCGTTTCCTCTGGATGTGCTCGATGGCAGGTAGTGGAGTCCCTGTGATGCGCTGGGCAGTTTTCACCACCCGCTGCAGTGCCTTGCACTCCGCAACAGAGCAGCTCCCATACCATACTGCGACACAGTTGGTCAGGATGCTTTCTATTGCACAGCGATAGAAGTTCACCAGGATAGCCGAGGAGAGCTGATTCTTCCTCAGTGTCCTCAGGAAGAAGAGGCGCTGGTGAGCCTTCTTGACCAGGCTGGAGGTGTTGGTTGTCCACAACATGTCCGCCGAGATGTGGATCCCCAGGAACTTGAAACTGGAGACACGCTCAACAGCCATTCCATTGATGTGGATGGTGTCGTGTGTGCCTCTTGACTCTTTCCTGAAGTCCACGATGAGCTCCTTCGTTTTGGTGGTGTTGAGGAGCAGGTTATTATCAGTGCACCATGTGGCCAGGTGCTGGATCTCCTCCCTGTAGGCAGTCTCATCGTTGTTGCTGATGAGCCCAATCACCGTAGTGTCGTCCGCAAACTTGACGATGGAATTAGATCCATACACAGGCTTGCAGTCGGAGGTGAAGAGGGAATAGAGAAACAGGCTTAGCACACAGCCCTGTGGTACACCAGTGTTAAGTGTGATGGACGTGGAGCAGGTGAATCCTGATCGAACATTCTGCGGTCTGTCAGTTAGGAAGTCCAAAATCCAGTTACACATTGAGGTGTTGATGCCCAGGTCTCCAAGTTTGGCTATTAACTTGGTTGGGATGACAGTGTTGAATGCTGAGCTGAAGTCAACAAACAGCATGCGTGCATAAGTGTTCTTATTGTCCAGATGAGTGAGCACAGAGTGCAGTGCTATGGAAACTGCATCCTCTGTGCTCCTATTGCTGCGGTAGGCAAACTGGTGTGAGTCCAATGTGGATGGTAGAGAGTCTTTTAGGTGTTCCAGGACCAGCCGCTCAAAGCACTTCATAACGATGGGTGTGAGTGCTACAGGGCGGTAGTCATTAGGGCACCTCGGGCTAGAGTGTTTCGGCACTGGCACAATGGAAGTGCGTTTAAAGCATGTTGGTACAGCTGCTTGGGCAAGAGACAGGTTGAAAATGTCTGTAAAAACCCCAGCGAGCTGCTCCGCACATGCCCTGAGAACATGTCCAGGGATGTTGTCTGGTCCAGCAGCCTTGTGCGCGCTGATCTGGCTCAGTGCCTTGCAGACATCTGTGGAGGAGAGTGTGATTGGTGGGTGGTCAGCTGAGGGTTTGAGCTTGGTGGCAGTTTCTCTGTTGTCTCTTTCAAAGCGAGCATAAAAGTAATTTAGCTCATTTAGGAAGTTGACATCAGTGGCTGCGGGGGTGGAGTGGGTGGGTTTGTAGCCACTGATGGCCTGAATGCCCTGCCACATGCGTCGAGGGTCAGAGTTGGAAAAGTGTCCCTCTATCTTTAGCTTGTAGCAGTGCTTGGCCTTTTTGATGCCCCTCTTCAGGTTTGCTCTGGATGTGCTGTAGGCTTGTGCATCTCCTGATCTGAAGGCAGTGTTGCGTGACTTCAACAGGAGTCGCACTTCCTTGTTCATCCAAGGCTTCTGATTTGGGTATGTGGTGATCTGTTTCTGGGTTGTAACACTGTCAATGGTGGTATTGATATGATCCAATACAGAGGAGGTGAAGGAGTCAATGTCTGTATGAGCGCCACTGGTGGCCTGAGAAGCAAACATACTCCAGTCTGTGTTTAGAAACCTTTCCTGGAGTGTGGAATCTGCCCCCGCAGGCCACACCTTGATGGTCTTCACTGATGGCTTCACACGGTTGATGAGGGGTGCATATTTGGGGGTGAGGAACAAAGAAAGGTGATCTGGGGTGGGGGAAGGTGGTTGCAACGTAAGCTCCATCCATGTTTGTGTAAACATGATCTAAGGTTTTGTTTCCTCTGGTGTGACAGGAAACATGCTGGTGAAACTTGGGTAGCACTGACTTTAAGTTTGAGTGATTAAAGTCACCTGCAACAATAAACGCAGCTTCCGGGTGATCAGTCTGTTGTTTACTGATGGCTGCGTGAAGTTCTTTCATAGCAAGCTTGGCATCAGCATCCGGGGGAATATAGGCTGCAGTGATAATGGTGGAAGTGAACTCCCGCGGTAGATAAAACGGTCTACATTTAACCATGAGAAACTCAAGGTTAGCTTAATGACTCCCAACAATAGCAGAGTTTGTGTACCAAGCTTTGTTAATGTAAATGCACAATCCACCACCTCTGGTCTTACCGGAGCCATCTAATGTTCTATCCGCCCGGAGTGTGTGGCGTCCCGCAGGCTCAATAGCAGTGTTCGGTATTCCGCTGTTTAACCAGGTTTCCGTGAAGATTAGGACGTTACAGTTCGAAAGTTTCTTGCTGTGTGTGATGCTGAGTCGAATCTCCTCCATTTTGTTCACTAGCGACCGTACATTGGCAAGGAAAATGCTGGGTAAAGAGAGCCGATGTGGTTTTAGCCTTAGCTTAGCTTTTAGTCCTCCATGCTTCCCCCGCCTTTGTTTACGATCTCGACGCCGCCTGCTTCACTGGACATCGAACAGTGAAAAATTGTTGGAGCGCATTTAAAAAGCTGGAGCTATTCATCGACTCGATGACTTCAATATGTATGGCCTTAGTACATTGATTACTTACCCTCATGTTGTTCCAAACCTGTGAGATCTTCAGAACACAAATGAAGATATTTTTAATGAAATCTTGATGACAGCTTTCTGCTCCTCCATTGACAGCCTAACTACCACTTTCAAAAGGTTGTATAGATATCATAAAAGTTAGTCATGTGACTCCAGTGGTTTAACCTAAATATTATGAAGTCCTTTGTTTGCACAAAAAACCCATCTCCTCCGCTTTAATACCAGTTACAATGTGAAATAAACATGAATGAACATCTGAAGGTATGTTGAAAGGTACAGTACATCTTAACGAAATCCACATCATGTCACATGTAATCACTTAAACATAACGTCACATTTACCTCAGAAAAACCATTCAGTGACAATAAACTCGTTAGTTACCTAGAAAAATTAACTCTATAGAGGAGCATTTTGCCAAATATATGCCCCATATTACATATTCAATATATTTTTAAATGTCCTTCAATAGGCCTATATAATGCATGTTTAAATAAATCCATCAAGTTGACAACCACAATTTAAATCTTTATATTTCAAAAAAACTTAATTGGAGTAGATATATAATAATGTAATTGTAAAGTTAGTATTATAACTTTTACTATTATTTTCCATGTACTGTACCTGATATATATATATATATATATTGCAAGTTATCCCACTTAGAAATCATGGAGGGGTCTGAAATTGTCATCGTAGGTGCATGTCCACTGTGAGAGACATAATCTAAAGAAAAAATATCCAGAAATCACAATGTATGATTTTTTAACTATTTATTTGTATGATACAGCTGCAAATAAGTATTTGAACACCTGAGAAAATCAATGTTAATATTTGGTACAGTAGTCTTTGTTTGCAATTACAGAGGTCAAACGTTTCCTGTAGTTTTTCACCAGGTTTGCACACAGTGCAGGAGGGATTTTGGCCCACTCCTCCACACAGATCTTCTCTAGATCAGTCAGGTTTCTGGCCTGTCACTGAGAAAAACGTTTGAGTTTGAGCTCCCTCCAAAGATTCTCTATTGGGTTTAGGTCTGGAGACTGGCTAGGCCACGCCAGAACCTTGATGTGCTTCTTACAGAGCCACTCCTTGGTTATCCTGGCTGTGTGCTTCGGGTCATTGTCGTGTTGGAAGACCCAGCCTCGACCCATCTTCAATACTCTAACTGAGGGAAGGAGGCTGTTCCCCAAAATCTCGCAATACATGGCCCCGGTCATCCTCTCCTTAATACAGCACAGTCGCCCTGTCCCATGTGCAGAAAAACACCCCCAAAGCATGATGCTACCACCCCCATGCTTCACAGTAGGGATGGTGTTCTTGGGATGGTACTCATCATTCTTCTTCCTCCAAACACGTTTAGTGGAATTATGACCAAAAAGTTCTATTTTGATCTCATCTGACCACATGACTTTCTCCCATGACTCTTCTGGATCATCCAAATGGTCATTGGCAAACTTAAGACGGGCATTAACATGTGCTGGTTTAAGCAGGGGAACCTTCCGTGCCATGCATGATTTCAAACCATGACGTCTTAGTGTATTACCAACAGTAACCTTGGAAACAGTGGTCCCAGCTCTTTTCAGGTCATTGACCAGCTCCTCCTGTGTAGTTCTGGGCTGATTTCTCACCTTTCTTAGGATCATTGAGACCCCACGAGGTGAGATCTTGCATGGAGCCCCAGTCCGAGGGAGATTGACAGTCATGTTTAGCTTCTTCCATTTTCTAATGATTGCTTCAACAGTGGACCTTTTTTCACCAAGCTGCTTGGCAATTTCCCCGTAGCCCTTTCCAGCCTTGTGGAGGTGTACAATTTTGTCTTTAGTGTCTTTGGACAGCTCTTTGGTCTTGGCCATGTTAGTAGTTGGATTATACTGATTGTATGGGGTGGACAGGTGTCTTTATGCAGCTAACAACCTCAAACAGGTGCATCTAATTTAGGATAATAAATGGAGTGGAGGTGGACATTTTACAGGCAGACTAACAGGTCTTTGAGGGTCAGAATTCTAGCTGATAGACAGGTGTTCAAATACTTATTTGCAGCTGTATCATACAAATAAATTGTTAAAAAATCATATATTGTGATTTCTGGATTTTTTTTTTAGATTATGTCTCTCACAGTGGACATGCACCTACGATGACAATTTCAGACCCCTCCATGATTTCCAAGTGGGAGAACTTGCAAAATAGCAGGGTGTTCAAATACTTATTTTCCTCACTGTATATATATATATATATATATATATATATATATATATATATATATATATATATATATATATATATATATATATATAAATATATAAATATATAAATATATATATATATATAAATATCGAATCGAATTGAATTGAATTGAATCGAATCGGAATTAAATTAAATTGCAAGCTTGTGAATCGAAATCCAATCAAATCATGACATTTGTGTCAATACCCAGCCCTAAAAATTGACTTTATTTACAAAATATTTATCTCCAATGCATGTTCTCTAGAGCACCATGACACGTGTGTTGTGTTGCGAGAGCAGGTGGTGTTGTGTGAATGCACGTTGGAGATTCATATTTTGTAAATAAAGTGGTAAATTATGTTGTTGTTGTTTTTTTTTGCACAAACAAAGAACTTGCGTCACTTCATAAAATTGACGTTAAACCACTGGAGTCATGGATTGCTTTAATGATGTCTTTACAACCTTTCTGGGGCTTGAAAGCGGTGGTTGCGTCAATAGAGGACAGTAAGCTCTCAGATTTCATTAAAAAAAAACATTTGTGTTCCAAAGATTAACTAATTTCTTACGTGTTTGGAACGACATGAGGGTGAGTAATAAATGACAGAATTATAATTTTTTTGGGTGAACTAACCCTTTAAGTGTCAGTGTAACAGTCGTAGGCCAGCAAGAGCTGTGTGTGTAAACCGTTTTCCTGGCAACCGCCAAATCCAGACTCTACTATTGATTATTGACTCTGCAGAAAGTTGGCGAATGCGCTGACCCTGCTCTGTGATTTTACCACTAACAGTCGACCATGGAATATTTAGTAGTGAGGAAATTTCACGAATGGACTTATTGCACAGTGGCAACCTATCACGGTATCACGGTACCATGCTTGAACCCATTCATTCACAAATGTTTGTAGAAGCAGTCTGCATGCCTAGGTGGGCCCCACTTTATATTAGGTGGCCTTAACTACTATGTACTTACATCAAAAAATAAGTACAATGTACTTACTGTGTTCAAATTGTATTGCAAAACACCTTTTCTGATATTGAGGTGGGATACGGGTAGGGTTAGGGACAGGTGTGGTGGTATGGGTAAGTTTAAGGGTAGTGTTAGGTGCAAGGGAAGTGTCAACAGTGTAATTACAAATGTAACTACAGAAATTAATTACAGATGTAATTACATGCTGGTAGTTTTTTAAATGTAAGTACAATGTAAAAACATGTATGTACACAATAAGTGCATTGTATCAAATGATTAATTAAAATGTTAGTACATAGTAGTTAAGGCCACCTAATATAAAGTGGGTCCCCTAGGTGCTTGATTTTATACACTTGTGGCCATGGAAGTGATTGGAACAACTGAATTCAATGATTTGGAGGGGTGTCCCAATACACAATCCGTATTTGGAATTTTTTTTTAAATTTTTTAACAATGGGACTGCAGCTTTCTTAAATATTATACATTGTTATTACAATGTAAAGAATTGAAAGTACAGTTAAGCTTGTGACTGTATCAAATTTTCATATCACAGTAATTGCTGAAGGGTGACATGGTGCCTCGCAGGCTTGTGTACAATTCAGAATTGAATTGAGAATGACTCCTGAATTCCAATTCAATTCTTGGATTTGAATTGAATGTGAATTTATGTCAAAAACAGGATCTAGAATTACAATTCGAATTTGAATTAAAGGAAGCTGAATTGAAATTAAATATATACTTGTTTTAATATACATATATTTTAAGTGAAGTGTTTAATAATGAAGTTTTACAGTATATGCATCTCTAGAGATATGATTGCATTAGATATTCTATAAATTATATTAGTTTGAACTACAGATTACAGTACAGATTACATTGACAGGAAATGTTTCCCCAATCAGGGTATCTTCCGTCCATTCCAAATCCGTTTTCAATTAAAAAACAGAAAACAAAAAAACATTGTTTTTCGTTTTTTCATTTTTTTCAGACAAACGAGATTTCGGCTTGATTTTTTGTTTTTCATTCAGAGGGAGAAAAATGAATAAACAGTTTGAATATTCGATTTCTACACGTGGGCGGGAATTATACGCCCCTTTCTGCTGATTGGTCAGCCAAAGATCAAACTATTCCGTCATCGGTTCTTCCTCAGTTCCACACAGCAGAATAAAAGTCCTGCGCTTCTACAGCTGTACGGATTCTTAACGCGTTTATTGCAACTACCTTTCATATTTTCATATCAAACAACCAGACTAACGAATGGCTCGGCAAAACCCGTACCGGGGCTGAGCCCAGACAGGGCTCTCTTCTGTGTAGATATAAATTCACCTCTTTGCATCAGCTGGCAGGATATATGACAGCTGTCATAGCCTACCTTGGTTAATAAATTAAAAATATATATAAATATTTTAAACACTAATACAAAAAGGCAAGAATAATGCGTTGCAACCAGACAACCGGAGAACTATTCAAATACATACTCTTTTATTTTATGATTTTTTTTTTTTTTGCGAGCAGGACATTTTTTGTGTGTCTAGTGTGTTTCGAAAAAAAGAAGGTAATAAGCATTACAACATTTGCTAGTAACCCTGGTTCACACAGTTCCAATAAATTGCGATGGGTTAAATAAACGTAATAAACTGCAGATAAACGCACCAGTCAGGCATGGACATGTTCAGTAAATACGCAGCAGTTATTACTTTGAGTTTATTTCATATTGAGTAAATAAATGTCCAATGACCCCCATATAATTAGGCTATAACAGTGATTAAGCCCAAAGTTAATGTGGGCGGTAATAATTAACACAATGTATAGCCTATAATGCATCCAATGCATTTTGTAATAATAAAGCACATTTTATAATTGACTGTAGGCCTTTGCCAGAAAAGTCGCACAGAGTGTAATTCACATGACACCGGATCATGTTGTGAGAGAAACACGCGAACGTTGCATTGTAGTCAAATCTGCATTTTATTATTAGCCTACATTCAGAAGTAGTGTAAAACGCAGCTAAATAAAATACAACATTAACATATAGGCCTAATAAACACTATTAATATGTAGGCTATGTGTATTTTACTTCCCTTTACTGTATGACAATCCTTAAATTAATGGTATTAAGAAAATAACAAGAATGAAAAATATAAGTAGCCATATAATAAAAAATATACATAGAAGTCTATATAAAATAGTCTATATATTGTGCCATTTATTAAAAACAACATTTAATTTAAACACCAAGCCTAAATGAAATTATTTTAATAGAAACTGTATCGACATTAGGCTTGTCATTCGTGCATCGTTCATTCGGTCCAAAGTTTCCATATTTGCAATGTAACATGTGGATGCTACTATACTATTTATGTAAAGAAGGTTTCATACTTCAGTCGAATCCCATACGCGTATAGGCTACATCAGCATCTTCACATGCAGAGATATGAGTTTGGAATAACAGCAATTTGTGTTATTTGTGTACATTTAAAATTACTACAAAATGTCATGCCTTTGAAAAATAAAGAAAACAGGATGCGCCTTTTTATCGTGTCTCTGTCTCAACATCTTTCTGACGCAGAAACATGAACTAAAATACAGCGAATACTGGAAGCGTCCACTGATTATTGCGTCATTTTGTTCTCGGAGCCCTGGTTTGGGAGTTTTCGCAGCTCGTTCTCGACACATCGTCTGAGCAGAACTTTTTTCTTGTGGGTGTCCGAGAACTATTGGGTGATTGGTCCGAATTTTAAAGTGACCACAGTTAATGCAGAGAAACAGAGATGTTCGGCCCCTGCTTTTCTCGTGAAATATGGAATGTCCTGGCCAGAACAAATTTTGTTCTTGTTCTTGCCACCTCGAGAAAACTAACACATTTATTTGTTCTTGCAGAGTATGTTACAAGCTTTACAGAAACACAGGGCTTAAATACATATTGGAAACATAATGAGAGACAGGTGGCAATGATGAGTAATTATATTAGAAGCTACGGCGATTTATGTTTTGTTTTGCAAATGAGGGCACCATTTACCTGATGAATACCATTGAATCATAACTCTCTCATGTGTTATGATAGGCCTGTGTTACCTGCCATTGTTGATCACCAGTCAAGCAGTAAAATATTTCCTTTTATATTTAGTATGGCACATTTGTTGGTGTGGCACATTTGTTGATTTTTTTTTAATGAGTGTATGATAGTCTATTTTTTTTTAAAGCAGCACTAGGTAACTTTTGCTCTCGGGGTCCCCCTACAGTTGGGAAACAGTATTGTCCTCTACTACTGTCGTAAACTGTCATCCTACATCAGGGGATGCATAGCATGTGCATTTGTTGACATGACAACTATGATAGCCCTGAACACTGCAGGAGGAGTTCACATGCAGGTGTTTTGCTTGCGTCCTGTGTGAAATGTCTTCATCCCAGGTACAGTGGCATATGTTTCAGCATGTCATATTAATATAATTTCATGGGTTTAATTTTTTTTTTCAAACGCCAAATGATCGCGATGCTCACGTTTACAAGCCAGCGTCATTATAGTAGTCTAGTCTATTGGTTACCGTTTTACAGAATCTATATGATACTTCAATTCAATGTTTGAGTGGTAGGTAATAACCATATATCGTCAATATAATATCAAGCTACCATAGATGAATCTTCAAATTTGAAAAGTCGATTTGCATTATAGCTTGAGGCAAGACAAATAAACAAATATCACAGACATGTTAGGTATTGTAACGAGTAGGAAAATAGTGTGGCCCCTTTAAGAGCGTTCGCCCCGTTTGGAGCGCGTGCGTTCTGTGTGTGTGTGTGTGTGTGTGTGTGTGTGAACACTGCGCCTCGAGCTCCCATGTGTGCGGATTATTTTCTGTCTTCTGTTGCTAACATTCATTTATTTTTGTTTTGTTGGGTAATGCTGTGGACGGAAGTGGAGTTTGTGCCGGACTGTTGTGGGGGTTCCGCGGGGAATAAAGTGCGGGCTGTTTGATGTCAATCGCCTCCGTGTTTGCATCGACTCCAGTTGCGTTGAGTGAGCTATCCGTATTTTTCACCCGGACACACGCGTTACAGTATCCTAAAATATGATTTTGTACGTCTTATGTATTTACTTGCGAGAATGTAGCCCCTACCAAACGTGTACACGCCGTTTAGACATAGGCTTACATAGGCTAACCCAAACCCTCGCACGTCCGAATTTAAGGAAGTGACGTATATGCCGTAAAGCAGTCGAATTTTGTAGTTCTTTTTTTCTCGGGTTACTACCCGAAACCCGATGTTTAAAAGTACGATTAAAAACGATACAGACCCGGTCAGGCTATGGCAGACGTGTCATTCAACCTATTGTAAGTCGATGTATCACCACAAGAGTTTTGAAAATATATTATGAAGGTTGAAAAGTTACCTAGTGCTGCTTTAGCACGCGGAGGAGCATAAACAAGCAAGTTATGCCCTCCGGAAAACCATCAGAGCAGCAAAACGGCAGTACAGGGACAAGATTGAAGGACAGTTCAACACCACCGACTCTAGAAGCATGTGGAGGGGAATTAACACCATCACGGACTATAAAGGGAACACAAACTCCACCGTGAACACCGCTGCCTCTCTCCCGGACGAGCTAAACACCTTCTATGCTCGTTTTGAGGGAACTAACACCGCCCTCGCGGAGAGAGAGCTCGCGGCTGAAGATACAGAGGTTAGTGCACTCTCCGTATCCGTAGCGGATGTAACCCGATCCTTCCGGCGGGTGAACGTCCGTAAAGCTGCGGGTCCAGACGGGATTCCCGGCCGTGTGATCAGAGCGTGCGCGCACCAACTGGCTGGAGTCTTCACGGACATTTTTAACCTGTCCCTCTCCCTATCTGTGGTCCCCACATGCTTCAAAACGTCCACCATTGTGCCTGTACCTAAGCAGTCAAAAACCACCTGCTTAAACGACTGGCGTCCTGTTGCTCTGACCCCCATCATCAGCAAATGCTTTGAGAGACTAGTCAGAAACCACATTTGCTCTGTTCTCCCCCCCTCACTGGACCCACTGCAGTTTGCATACCGCACAAACCGCTCCACTGACGATGCCATTTCATCCACTATACACACTGCTCTCTCCCACCTGGAAAAGAGGAACACGTATGTGAGAATGCTGTTTGTGGACTACAGCTCAGCATTCAACACCATTGTGCCCTCCATACTTGACGGGAAACTCCGGGCTCTAGGCTTAAACAGCCTGTTATGCAGCTGGATCCTGGACTTCCTGTCAAACAGACGCCAGGTGGTCAGAATGGGCAGTAACATCTTCTCATCACTGACTCTCAACACTGGAGCCCCTCAGGGCTGCGTTCTCAGCCCACTCCTGTACTCTTTGTACACACATGACTGTGTGGCAACCCACAGCTCCAACACCATCATCAAGTTTGCTGACGATACGACGGTGGTAGGTCTTATCACCGACAATGATGAAACGGCCTACAGAGAGGAGGTGCACACTCTGACACGGTGGTGTCAGGAGCACAACCTCTCCCTCAACGTCAGCAAGACCAAGGAGCTGGTGGTCGACTTCAGGAGGAATGAGAGAGAACACCGCCCCATCACCATCGATGGAGCACCGGTGGAGAGAGTCAGCAGCTTCAAGTTCCTCGGTGTCCACATCACAGAGGAACTCTCATGGTCCGTCCACTCCGAGGCCGTTGTGAAGAAGGCTCATCAGCGCCTTTTCTTCCTGCGACGGCTGAGGAGGTTTGGAATGAACCGCCACATCCTCACACGCTTCTACACCTGCACCATCGAGAGCCTGCTGACTGGCTGCATCACCACCTGGTACGGCAACAGTACCGCCCGCAGCCGCAAGGCCCTGCAAAGGGTAGTGCGCACGGCCAGCTGCATCATCGGAGGTGAGCTTCCCTCCCTCCAGGACATTTACGCCAGGCGGTGTGTGAAGAGAGCTCAGAGGATCATCAGAGACTCTAGCCACCCGAACCATGGGCTGCTCTCACTGCTGCCATCAGGCAGACGGTACCGCAGCATTAGAACACGCACCAGCCGACTCCAGAACAGCTTCTTCCCACAAGCAATCAGACTACTTAACTCTTGATCCATCAGGATCATAACACACACTGGACAGAATATCACTCAGCACAACCCACTGTAGATACACACACATTATATACACATTTATTTATCATACAGCATCAATTTTTCAATCTGTGAATAATATTTTATACTATACATTGTATATTATTATTATTATTATTATTATTATTATTATAGCGTAATGTATATTGTTTAGTGTATGTTTAGTGTATATTGTTTAAAGTATATGTATATTGTAAGTATGTGTATATTGTTTAAAGCTGTGAGAACTATACTCACATTGTGCAAATTATTTATTGTTTATTGTAGAGTTTACTGTGCTGTGAGTAATTGTGTGCGCATCAGATGTGTAATCTGATGCTGCTTAAATGTTGTACATGTCATGTCATGACTACTATGTTGCTCAGAACTGCACCTAAGAATTTCACCTACTGTTGCACTTGTGCATATGTAGAGTGACAAATAAAGTGATTTGATTTGATTTGATTTGATTTAAAACAAAAATGCTTTAGTGTCATGCTATCTGTTTTGTGTTTGTGTTTCAGGGTAATAAATGCAGGTAAAAGTACTCTGAATGAGGACCAGGCATGCTGTGAGGTTCTACTGGTTAAGAAGAAACCTATAGGACCCTTGACACCCAGAAAGTCATCTACATGTAGAAGGAGGTCATCCCTTCCCAATAGTGTTGGCACGGGAATGTGGGACAATGATGTAAGTGATTGTTTACTGTATACCAGGTAAACTGAATATCTATTGAACAATAATGCTTTTTCAAAAGAGCCTATTTTAATAGGGTATTATTATTGGGTTGGGGGGAAAAAACACATCTGCAATTTATATTAGCTTTAAACACGTAAAAAATAATAGATGCATAAAATTGAAGCTATGCTAATGTCTTTTCCTCACATGTCTAGAGTTATTGTCTTAATCATATTGTCTAGAGTTATTGTCTTTATCATATTGTATATGATCACACTATCTGTGTGCCATTCACCATCTTCGCAAAGCAAGAGAGAGTGGCTGACCAAGGATGGTCTGCATGTGCCTCGTTGGGTCACTAAAGGATGAAAGTAGTCTAAATTATTAACAAATGCTTGTCTAATTATCCATACATTTGATAAATGTTGCAAATGTATCTTACCAAATGCCTTTTAACTTTTCAGAATTAAATATATTTACAGCGTAGTGTAATTTACAATACAATACTAAAAATGCCCTAAAATGCATCAATTCATGCTCAGATTTGGGCAAGTTGCTTCCAAAATGTAATGCATTATACATGACTAGTTACTATTATTTGAAAGTAACTAGTTATATTACAATATTACTGTCTCTGAATTGTAATGTATCACACTACTTTTGCATTACTAAATTACCACAAAAGTATGACTAGGCATTCTAAAATGAATAATGTAAAATATAAAATATAATGTATTGCTGCTTATTATACATCCAGTGGAGGGTGATGTGGTGTAGCATAATGACTATGTAGGAAGGCTCATGGCGCAATACAATCACTGCCAAAATCACAAAAGTACACAAACAATCAAAGTCTGGCAAATTATGATAGAGATAGAAATGGAGCCCACTATAATGCAACCTATAGCCTAAAAGTTTTTACTTTTAATTAAAGTTTACAGCACAAACCTGGTATGCATTGGGTGGACACAAGTCTCTTCCCTTTTCAGGGGCTGCAGCAGATGTCTCTTCATGTTACTCGTGCTTATTCTCGATGTATAGAGTTCTCTCTGTGTCTCACATAGATTGTACTTGACTATTATGTTCTTGTCCTTTTCTCTAACACACTGAAAATAATGGGAGTATGTCCATCTCACAAATGCAGAATTTATCTCTGCAGTTATATCAACCATTGACTTCCAGCAATAGGAAATAGACAAATTACTGCAGATTTTTTCTCTGGTGTTGGAATGTCTTGCGGTGTTGGTAAATTATGAAAAAAACAAACTAACACTACTTAATTTTGGGTTCCCTTTCGAGAGTACTCTCATATTGCGTAAATTTAGCTTACGCTATGGGAAAACTCCTTTACTCGAGAATATGAAGCCAAAAATTATCATTATAATTTTATATATGTAAAACTGATTGGCTGTGCTGCGGCAACTGCACAAACCTATGGCGAGGCGGCTGAGGCGTGTGAACCAATCGGGTCGCTTCGCGCCCAAAGCACGTCAACTACCGCCTAAATTTGCATGGATAAGCTATAAAAGCCCATACTATGTCATAGGATTCAGATTTAATCTCCTTCAGCGGACTCGCCCTTCGCTGACCTCCGAATTGTGAAGTCACCGCTGTTGTCAAGCCTTCAGCGGAACTAGCTCCTGCCCTGCAGCTCTGAGGACGCCAGATTCCTTCTTCTGGACTTGCTGTTCCAGCTGCGCTATCCGGCATGTTCGATATCCTTTTATATCTTTTACAAGCTGTGTGTGTTTGCCGCTGTAACACACACACTCACAAAAGATCCAAGGCTTTGTTTCAAATGCCTCGTATATCCTATGCCTCGTGCAGAGGCCCTCTCTAAGGGCTGCTGCCCGGAGTGTGACGGAATGACGCTGTCGACCCTGCAGGCTCGACTCGTCAGCTTCAATGAGGACGGCGTTCCCTCCACTCTCCCTCTTCTCTCGCTTGGACGGCACAGAAGAAGTACTGCGGACAGAGAATACCAGAGCAGACGAGCAAGCCCATGCCGGAGCTCTCCCAGCGTCTCACTCTCAGAATCCTCTTTGCCGTTTTCAGCTCACTGACTCCCTTCTACTCAAGCCGGCAGTGGTGTCAACGCTGTCTCCCAGCAAAAATATTTCTTTCTGGGAACAGTCATAGACTCGGTGCGGATGAGAGCGAGGCTTATGTCACAGCGCACGCTCACTGTCCAGCGCCTAGCGTCGTCGTAAAATTGCGGCCATGTTCTGACTGCAGGCACTGTGCCCGCTATACAGTATGCACCCCTGCACATAAGCACTTATCACAGCGCTGAGTGCTTCACCGAAGCTCAGAGGGCGTCACAAGCCTTGCGCCATTTTCACTCTCTTTACACTTCTCCCAGTCCCTTCTATTCAGGTGGCTGGAGATGTCGACAGCGCGGCTTACATCACAGCATGCTCTCACCACCCAGCGTCTAGCGTCGTTGTAAAATGGCGGCCATGTTATGACTGCAGGCACTGTGACCACTGTACAGTATGCACTAGGGCTGGGCAATTTTATCGATTCTGCGATATAAATCGGTATTTTTTCTCCCAAGAAAGTATCGTTTTTTTAAGCCGCGAGTATCGATACGATACATAAGTCACATTCAAATCCCCGTGTTTACCTCCATTTGCGTTGCAGGAAGAGCGATTTGGTCAGCCAGCCGCTAGTATCGCTGTAGAGCAAGTTACCCGTACTACTAACTTCACACAGACCGACGCCGACGTCTACCTCTTCTTGTTTACGGAGTCAGAGCGAGGAGATTCAAAAAAATGGCGGCGAATATAAATCCAGCGCCTTCATGTTTAAAAGCAGATGTGTGGGAGCACTTTGGGTTTAAAAAGAAGAAGGAAAGCGACGACTTAGACTCAGGGGTCAACAACATGAGTCGCCCGCAAGAACCACATGAGTTGCCCGCGGGTCTGTTCTAAAAATAGCTCACCATAGCAGCTGCGTTCAGTCGCTTTGTTCATTTAAGCGCAGGGCTCCAGACTGAAGCCGAATATATACTAGTGTCTGTAAATAATAAACTGCAATATTACTCCTGCATGTTCTGCGTCTGTGTGGATGACGAGCGCCGCGCGCGCACTCGCTCTTATAGTCTCTGCCGACACGAACGCATTAACCTTCACTTCATGAGAATTTACCGTTTCATTTGAGAAAACTGGGTGCGTCTCATTCTGCTCCTGGTTCAGTAGTCAGGGCACTGATCAGGACATGAGTCAATGGGCTGATCCCTGATCAGTGGCCTGACTGAACTAGGGAGCTGAATGACTGAGACGCGCACCCACTGTCATATCATGAACACAGACACTGGTAATCACGGCAACCCGTCAAAATAAAAGTTCGGTTTAACGTGAAGAAATTGACTACAGATTGTAGCCTACAGTAAATTTAGCTACGTATCTATGTAATAATAATACGTCTCTACTAATAATAATAATTATGAAATAAATAATACTAATTATATAATTATTAATGGTTGCTTATTTTTCACTTGATCTTTCATTTATAAACAATGTTTACTTTTAAACAGCATACAGCCTTTACATGTTTATGTATTATTTACTTATGATTATCATCATATATAATAAAACATTTATTTAAAAAAAAAAATAGTGGTATTGTACCGACTACTGGAACTACTACTATACTCTTTCAAGTGTAAAACAGTTTGGATAGTTGTTAATATGAGAATTATGATGCATTATTTAAGAGTTTTAAGTATTATATAACATGAGTAGCTCTCTTTGACTTTCTTTTTTAAAAAGTAGCTCTCAAATGAAAAAAGGTTGGAGACCCTTGACTTAGACAAAGCATCGCGGTTTGCAAGCTGTGTGACACAAACGTGAAATACTCTGGAAATACCAACAAGTGTCAGTGTCAAGCTAAAAAAGCTGTCAAAGAAACTGTTCAGAACAGGCCACTTGCTGCTACTTTTAAAACTCCATTGTTAATTGCAATACTGCACTTTATTACTTTTCAAAGGCTTGTAAGCTACAGTTTGCACTGTTTCAATAAATGGAACTAATTTTCTCAACACATCTTTGATTCATTTTGTCCAGCATTTGCAAGCTGTAGACTCTCTGTCCCCTCAGAGACATATATTGTGTAATTGATGATTTTAGTTTTCAGTTCAGTTAAAGGTATACTATGTAACTTTTTTCGCCACTAGAGGGCGTACATTCAAAACAACAACAATGTCTTAGCTTGATGACGATGTGAATGAATGTCGTCTTCAACTCCACCGCTGATGGTAATCAATCACACGGGAATCAGAAATCATGCTCATGGATGAGGTAAAGTAATAGTTTTATAAATGTTGCGTTTGATGACATGATTTTCTTTCACTATAATGAATTAGCCGCAAATAAAGTAAGGTTTAATACGAATTGGTTGTCATAGATGTTACTGTATTTCTCGAATTCAATTCAAAACTAACTTTTTGGTAAAACAAAAATAACAAAAAAAACCCTAAAGCTACAGTATAAACAACAAATTTACATTGACCAGTTCTTAACATGCCTTGAAGTATTCACAGTGAACATGACCTCACCATGTTTCACATCATATGCATAGACAATAAGACATTCAAACAATAAGACTAGCACTGTTGTTTGATATAAACAAATCACACGTTTTCTGTCAGTAAAGGAATTAAACTAATTACTCACCTGTCTATTAAACACATGCAAGATCGGCGTCTCTGTCTAGTTTTTCGCGAAGTTCTCTCCATTTTGAAAATGCCACACCGATGTTGATCCTGGTTTTATTTCTCTTCTTGTCCCAAAATCGTCTTGGGTCATTTGGTTGACCTATACATTGACATTTACGTTGATGGGACTTGTCTTTGTCGACAGAATCAGCTGCAAACGGCAAAGAATAATTGGGTTCCATAACGACTGCGCGAAACAAACTACCGGTAGTTGCTTGATAGACGCTACACCGTCCGCATTTGTCCACGAGACTATATGCTGCCATGGTTTCTACGGCAACCGAGCGGAAACCGAGGGTAATGCGGAAATGACGCCATTGACTGGCGACTCCTTCACTCCTATTCACACGTCCCGGTACCTCGGTTAAAATCGCAATTTTCTCACAATTTACAAATAGTTGGAAACATTTGAGATATTGTAAGTACTCAACTGAACAAAATATATAACACTGGTCTAGTGGTTTATGGATATTTTACTACTAAAATCCTACATAGTGGACCTTTAATTCAATCCAAGTAAATGAAACACTCACAAGATGTCACCAAAATCACTCTGTCCCCTTTAAATCTTTCAGAAAATGATGTAAGTGTATCGAATTATATCGAATCGTATCGAATCGTATCGTTGGCTGAATATCGTGATATATATATCGTATCGTGAGCTGAATATCGTGTATCGTATCGTATCGTGAGATTAGTGTATCGCTTCAGCCCTAGTATGCACCCCTGCACATAAGCACTGTTCGCACAGATTATCCCCTGTTGACTTGCTCACCAGCTCGCTCTGAATGTACTATAAAGCGCACGCCACTACACATATGCGCTGTCCCCACAGTGTCACAAGCACAAACCTGCCGGGTGAATGGGTCCCTATTACAGAATGTAAACTTAATTTAACCACTTGCTATCTGGGCTGAGGCCTTGGAGGCCATCTCCAGTATATCAGAATTGGTGTTGAACATAATAATAAACACTGTTACTCCCTACAGTTTGCTCACAGACCCCCGTGCTTTCGCGCTGTGGTCAAGACATCGGTGAATAGTGACGTGAGTCACATGCTTCGCATCGAAGTGTCAAAACTCTTAGTAAAAGGAGCTATGGAAACTGTCCCCTTAGCAATAAACGAGTCAGGCTTTTACAGTCGCTACCTCCTCATTACGAAGAAACCCCTTGAACATTTACGAAGTGCATGGTGCAATCAGTGTCTAGTGGCGTTGTTTTAAAGCTGGCACTTACACTCCTCTCGAACATTCAGAGGATGTTAAGCCTCATGGCCTCAGCATCAGCAGTACTCAAACTAGGCCTACTGTATATGCACCCCATCCAGCACTGGTTAAAACCCCGCGCACCGGTGGCGGTCAGGCCACTTATGCATCAAAGTGAACTATGGTTCTCCGAGTTGACTCAGGTGCTAGAAACAGCCCAATGGGCAATACCGCTGAGGAGAGACCTCCTCACGCAGGCGAAGGGGATGATCTGGCATCCCCGTCCCGACTTGTGGGCCCTTCATGTATGGCCCATCAAAGAATGCCCGGGAACCTCCCAAAAGAGTTGCTGAATACTATTCTGAAGCTAGAGCACCCTCAACCAGGCGGCTTTACGCTCTAAAATGGTCAGTGTTCTCAAACTGGTGTACAGAGCGGAACCTGGACCCACACTCATGTGGAGTGACAGAAGTGCTTTCCTTTCTTCAAGAGTTTTTGGACGCGGATACCTCCCCTTCCACGCTCAAAGTATATGTGGTGGCCATTGCAGCGTTTCACGCTCATGTGGCCGGACAGTTACTGGGGAGAAGCGACCTAATTGTGTGCTTCCTCAGAGGAGCTAGGAGGCTGAAACCGCCTAGAACCCCATTGGTTCCTATTTGGGACCTTTCCACGGTCCTAGAGGCCATGAAAGGTGCCCCATTTGAGCCACTTCAGTCTGTAAGCCTGAAGCACCTTTCGCTCAAAACTGCTCTCTTGCTTGCACTAGCGTCAGTCAAGCGAGTTGGCGATTTACATGCGCTCTCAGTGAGTGCTTCCTGTCTTGAATTTAGGCCTAACGACTCCAGAGTTGTCCTCAAACCAAGACACGGGTATATATCCAAAGTGCTCTCAACTCTGTTCAGAGCACAGATCATTTAGCTATCAGCTCTTCCCTCGTCTGAGGATGAAAGCGACGCAAATTTACTCTGTCCCGTTAGGGCTCTTAGAGTTTATTTAGGACGTTCCGACGCATCCAGGCAGTCGGAACAGCTCTTTGTATGCTTTGGTGGTCGCACCAGAGGGTGCGAGATCACGAAGCAAAGATTGTCGCAATGAATAGTAGATGCTATCTCGCTGGCTTACGAGTCAAGAAGTCTCTGCTGCCCCATAGGCGTCAGAGCTCATTCCATTAGAGGCATGGCCTCATCGTGGGCTTGGTCCAGTGGAATACCACTGAAAGACATCTGTGTGTCGGCAGGCTGGACCTCTCCGTCCACATTTGTTAAATTTTATAACTTGGAGGTCCTTGCTTTGCAAGCTAGGGTTCTTTCTATATAAACAAATGTATAACACATTTGCAGTAACTATAGGCCCGACTCTGTCCGGTCTGATTTTATCTAAATCCCATAATAGAAAAATGTATAACACATTTGCAATGACTATAGGCCGACTCTGTCCGGTCTTGTTTCTTTCTAAAGTCAATATAACAAATGTATAACACATTAGCAATAAATATAGGCCAGACTGTTCGGTCTAGATTTGATCTAAATTCCATATAAACAACTGTATAACTCATTTGCAATAACTATCAAACCTGACTCTGTCCGGTCTAGTGTTCATTTCGTCAGACGAGACTAGACTAAATATGTTCGTCAACAACCTTTTTTTCCATGACGAAGACAAGACGATGACGAGACTGCACCAATGTCCAAAAACGCTGACTAAGACTAAATTAACATGCATTATTGTTGACGAAAAAGGACGAGACTAAAATGTTTTGTATAAAATAAAAACTAAGATAAAATCTCTCTTAATTTTCGTCTACAATTGTCTCTACTTTTTCTTAATGAGATGAATATTCAGCTGTTCAAAATATTCCGAAAGCGTTCCCGCTGTTGCTCGAGTAGGCTACAGGTCTCTCTCAGACTTCTCCTGTTGTGCCAGCCTGTAATCTCGCGGCGGCGCTCGTGGTCACGTGGTTCCCGGAGCACTCAATACTTCTAGCGCTGTTTCAGTACATTTGAATGGCTTAAGCCGCGTAAGTTACACAACAGCTTCACTTTACAGGTGTTTGCAGCAAGTTTTGGTAAACAGTACAGCATAGTGTGCATTGATTATTACGTCAGCCACATTTACAGTATCATTTTATTATGGAGAGTGGTAGAGATGCAACATTGTTAACATTAATATTAATGTTTTTCTTGTATTTAGCCCTCAGGTATTCCTTACTAATTAAGTCACACTTATACTCATTGATGGTCAAATGTGACCATACACCTTAACTATTTTAAAAATAAATAGCCTATATTTTAATTCAATATAATACTAAATACTATTTGTGCAATACTTATGGTCCATTAATGACCACTTAAAATATTTTTATTCTAATATTTTTATTATTTATATTAATATTTGTGCCCATCGTCTTATAAGCTAATGCTGATTTTAGGCATCTACGCTGTAAATCAACCAGTTAGCTATGGTGTTGTGGCACATACATTATGCATGTTATATATATTATATGTAACTTATTTTGCCACACAATATATTGAGTTTTCCTTTGACTAAAACTAGACTAAAATGACGAGACTTTTAGTCGACTAAAACTTGACTAAGATACCTTGAGTTGTCTTTTGACTAAAACTAGACTAAAATTACGAGACTTTTAGTCGACTAAAACTTGACTAACAAAAAAAGATATGTGAATGACTAAATATGACTAAAACTAACAAGGACATTTGGCACAAGACTAAGACTAAATAAAAAATAAGTGACAAAATGAACACTAGTCCGGTCTAGTTTTTATCTACATGATATGACAGGAATATTAACTCCCTACATATACCCTTATATGAGGCTCACCACTCATTGGCCTCTTTTTGGGACTCATAACTTTGAGTCTTTTATGGGCCTCAGGCTCTCGTCCCAGGCTATAGTATGCAAAGTTTTTTTAAAGGGTCATGAAACCCCAAAACACTTTTTTTGAGATGTAATAAAAAATGTATAGGCTGCACATCATTGAAAACACTAAAGGTACTCATTAATGTTATTCATATGTGAAAAATAGTTATTTTTGCATTTTTCAGAGCGATTTCTGTCTTCCGGTTTGAAAAGCTGAGTTGGAGCAATGCCACAGAAGCTGACGTCAGCATGTACCATAGGCCCAAGTATGGGGCTGCTCGAACATGCTGAAGTCGTCCGTTTCGAGCGATTCTCGACATATATTCATGACATAAAGCTCATTCAATCCAATCACTGCGCTGTAGTATGCATAAAATATAATTTAGTTACTATGCATGAGACAGTCACTTCTGTCAGGTTTGTCTTCCATCATTATTGTTGAGACATGGTGGGGAAGTTTTGGAAGCAGTGTGCGGAAAAGTCAAGGAGGAAAGTGAGGTGTTGTTTTCAGCGTATCGTGAAGGTGCTCCCAGGATTACATTCGTGTGGGTAAAGACCGATAATCTACGGTGGAACAGCCGAGGCGGATGGTTGCACTGATACGAAGTAGCCTAAGTGTGCTGAGCGAGCTGTAACCGGGACGCTGTCTGTGGAAGCCATTGCTAAAGGTTCGGTAAAGTAAAATTAACTTGAGGAATCTGTAGGTAATGAACAATATTTTGAATGAAATATCAACAAGAATCAAAAGCCACGTCTTCTCCGTTTTATTTGTGGTCACAGACATGCACTAACCCGCATGTGTTCGTGTTAGTGAAACATGGATTTATATAGATTTATTCTAGCTGCCGGACAGCGTGGGTTGTCACGGGCAACCCAGAACGCGTCGCTCGGCGCTTCAGATCAGTGTTAATTTTGACAGCATATTTTCATTTAGTTTTAGTCATAGTCTTTTGACTAAAGCTTCAAATAAGTTTGTTTATTTTTTAATTTCAGTTAACATTTATTTAATTTCAAGTAATTAAGTTTTTTATGGTTTTAGTGAACTATTATAACTCTGATACTTTATTGAATATGTGTCAAATACTGGTCTTTTCTCCTGACTATAAATTAAATGGGAATTAAATTAAATACAGCAAAAACGAATATATAATGCGTGAATATATAATATAAAGTTTTTGTCATCCAACACTAGTTTTTATTTAGTTATCGTCTCGTTTTCGTCAGTGAAAAAGGTTGTTGACGAAAATTATGGCGAAAATTATTCGTCAACGAAATTAACACTGTTTCAGATGCGCGGTCGATATTATGAAACCTCAAACGAGGTTGAGTCCCTTCGTTTATACCCCGATCAGGTTTCTTTTCTGGTGCACCAGAAAAGGGGCTACTTTGGCTGATAGCCTGGGTGATCTGAGGATTACAGTGAGGCTTCCCCGCCGAGTACATCTCCGTGGGACCCCCACTCCTCTATCGCATCGCAAGCATGTAGAGACTGTGTTCGTGGGTGGTTCATGTTCTCTCATGAGAGCATAACCACGTCGGTGCGTTGTTCATCTTGCCAAACAGTGTGCATATTTGGACAAATATAGATTTATTATCACATGTTTGCAAAATATTTCGTCATACAGAATAACATTTCTTTTCATTTCTCTATGAATAAGCCAATGCTGATCTGAAGAGCTGAATGACATTCAGAGCAATCTCTGTCTGTTCTTCCTGCTGCACGCCACTAATGATCTCAGAGCTCTCTCATTCGCTGTACTCATCCCTCTGTTGTAAACATTGCCAACGTGTGAACCAAGAACATGTCTCAGAACCGCTGTAACTGCTGCTGTCGGTATCGCTATCCATGTCACCTGTGTCTGTGCATTGCCGGTTTGCAAATTAGCTAATTTTAATGCGCCAAATGACACTCCCCTATTTATGCAAACCATTCCCTCTTTCCACACAATACCCATCTCACCTTTTCGCAGTCGACCACACCCCTTTTTGGAAGCCTTTTCAAATCGAAGGTGTGAAAAAACCCCGCTGCAGCAGGGGGGTTTCATGACCCTTTAAGCACGCACAGCGTTTTAAATTGGGTTCCCATACCGTAAGCTAAACTTACGCAATACGAGAGTACTCTCGAAAGGGAAAGTCTCGGTTACTAATGTATCCTCGGTTCCCTGAGAGAAGGGAACGAGTATTGCGTAACCCGGTGTGCTATTGTGTGGTAGTTGACATGCTTTGGGCGCGAAGCGACCCGATTGGTTCACACACCTCAGCTGCTTCGCCATATGTTCTTGCAGTTGCCGCAGCACAGCCAATCAGCACACTAATACGCTCTAGTACGGTCTGCTGTGCAGCTGCACTGCGTTTTACATATATCAAATTATAAGGATCATTTTTGGCTTCATATTCTCGAGAAAAGGAGCTTTTCCTATAGCGTAAGCTAAACTTATGCAATACTCCAAGGTTACGTTTGTAACCAAGACGTTAAAATGCATTACCAAAATGTTATTAGTAATGTGTTATATTACTGCGTTAAGCAAAAAGTAATATTGCTGTAATGGCGTTACTTTTGTAATGTGTTATTCGCAACACTGTTTATGCTTAACTAATGCACAGATATTCTTAATTGAATGTATGACTTATGAAGAACTAAACCATTCATTAATGATTGCTGCATCAGCAGCAACTAATAAAGAGTTTATCTAGTCATATATGAATTGCTATTAATTAAATGTCACCATGAATTAATTTACTATAAACATCTATTATTAACCGATAAATAAATTGTGTTAATTACCACAATGGATTGGACTCATGTATTTAAATTTCTAGCCATCTGTTTTAATGAATCATATGATTTGCAGTAATAATTGTTCCCTTTCAGCCGGTCACGTTTGACGTACGTCGGAACTGACTGACGAATTGGGATCTGTCTTCAGAGACCAATCTACTTTGAGTGTATTAGAAATGAGCCAATCCATATTGGCATGCGGTCCACCGCATATTGCTTTCAACTTCGGAGCCGAACGGTTATGAGAAACTGTTTTCTACGGAGTGTTCTGAACGAGTCTCTGCGTGAAGCTGCTCTTGCCTGGTGCTGGCGTGACGGCGCAGTTCAGCGAGTGGTCGCTTCAACACTGTTTCCTGTGTTGGTTCGCTGGACATTTCCTCCTTTTGAGTGCTCACACGCGGGCTTACATTATCGGACCGCTGTGAGCCGCGGCCATCTCCCTGAGTGCTTCAGCACTATAAAAGAGCAAATTTCTTCTAAAAGAGCAACACGGTTTGACCCTGCGTCTTTTTCAAGATGTCATTCAAACCGTGTGTTTCTGGATGCCGTCGTTTGCTGTCCCCAGTTGACGGTCATGATCGTTGTCTCACGTGTTTGGGCGTTCAGCACGCTGAGGCAGCGTTCGTGAATGACTCATGTTCCGACTGCGGGAACATGACCATCACAGTGCTTAGATCTAGGCTCAAATACCTAAAACGGGGTGGAGTCCCATTACGCATCCTCCGATCTAGTGGTCCTCCTGCTGCAAAGCAGAGGGCTGCTACTTTGGCTGATGCTTTTGGTGGAGATCTGAGGGTGACGGTCAGGGCTTCCCCGACGGGCCAAAAAGTCCCTTGGGCCCCTCCCCCCTCCGCTGCGCCGGTGGAGCTTCCGGTGGAGCTTCCGGAGGAGCGCGCTGGTCCTTCCCATTGGGGGCCAGCCGTTTCCTTTGGGGCTCCGGCTGAGTATATGATCTCGGTAGTTGCATCGGAGGGCGAGCTAATGGGTTCCGGAGATGAGGATTCGGCTGCGTTACCCCCTTCGGGTGTGGTAGCGTTGCCCGAGTCTGATTCAGAACTTACGGCTATGCTTTCCAGGGCTGCCGCGAGTGTCGGGCTCTAGTGGAACCCTCCACCATGTCCTGAACCCTCGCGGTTGGATGATTGGTTTCTCGGGACGGCCCGTGCTGGTTCTCAGCGCCACGCCCCGGTTCCATTCTTCCCGGAAGTGCATCAGGAGCTTACAAAATCGTGGTTTTGTAAGCCAATACAGTGCCCGCCACCGATCTAATGACTCCTCCGTCCTCACTACCCTCGATGGTGGCGTGGCTAAGGGATACGTGGGGATTCCCCCAGACGAGCGGTCCGTGGCGATGCAACTGTGTCCCCGGGCCGCTGCGGACTGGTGGGCTAATCCACGTCTCCCCTCCCGGGCGTGTAAGTTCTCATCCGGTCTAACGGGCAAGGCTTACACAGCCTGTGGAGAAGCCACGTCATCTTTGCATGCCATGGCGCTCATGCAGGTCTACCAGGCCAAAAAAGCGCTCAAGGATCTGCACAAGGGTAGTTCCGACCCAGGGGTTATGCAGGAACTGCGCACGGCGACGGACCTCACCCTCCGGGAGACGAAAGTCACCGCGCGCTCCCTGGGTCGGGCGATGTCCACTCTGGTGGTCCAGGAACGCCACCTGTGGCTCAACCTGGCAGATATGCGCAAATCCGACAAAGTTCGGTTTTTCGACACCCCTGTCTGTCAGGCTGGCCGCTTCAGCGACACCATCGAGAACTTTGCCCAGCAGTTCTCGGTAGCACAGAAGCAGACGGAGGCGATCAAGAACATCCTGCCCCGGCGACCCGCTGCTGCCTCCACCCTATCGCCGGCTGCAGCGAGTCCCAGAGGCTCGTCGCTGAGGGCGTCCCCCTGTGTCCGCCTCCACCCCTGCGAAACCCAAGCAGCAGCCTCCACCCAGGAAGCAGGGTGCCGGACGCAAGGGTGCCGCCCAGCTCCCTCAGGGTCCAGCGAAGTCGGCCGGTAAACGGAAGGGTAAGCGACCCTGAGACGGGCTGCCCAGGGATCTGTTCGGAGGGAGATGGTGTCCGCACCCCTCCCCCCTGGAGGAGGACCGGGGGGGCCAACATCTTCAAAATAAAAACATCTCTGCCGCTAGCTCTTCGGAGCTCAGCATACCCACATTTTCAAAAAAAGTTTTCTTTGTCCCTGGGCCCAGAGAGGCTCAAGCCGGCTGTGTGCAACGCCCCCAGGCCTTGCCACTCCTGGCTTCCCCTCTCTTCTTCGCCAGAGGGCGGTGTGAGGCTAGAGGACGCCCCTGGGCCTTCTCTCCCACACACTGCCCCACCCTGGCATGATCAGACAACACTCCGGGTCGACTCCAGGCCGTCCGGGTTGGGTCTGAACGTTCCACCTCGCTGCCCCACCCCGGGTACGTCTATAGTGCCGTTGGTCCTGCTTGTACGGTCTCTCGGGGCCTGGCTAGCGCTCCCCAGGCCGTCTCGCTGGCTCATCCGTACTATCAGACTCGGCTACGCGATTCAGTTCGTGTACCGGCCTCCCAAGTACAAGGGCATCCTCTTCACCTCAGTGCGGAGCAGCGATGCCCATGTCTTGCTGTCAGAGATCAATGTCCTACTGGCGAAGGACGCGGTCTAGCCGGTTCCTCCAGCCGATATGAAGTCGGGGTTCTACAGCCCCTACTTCATTGTACCCAAGAAAGGCGGTGGGATACGGCCAATCTTGGACCTGCGTGTTCTGAATCGGGCCTTGCACAAGCTTCCGTTCAGAATGTTAACGCAGAAACGCATTTTCGAATGCATCCGTCCCCAAGATTGGTTTGCAGCGATCGACCTGAAGGACGCGTATTTTCATGTCTATTCTCCCTCGACACAGACCGTTCCTACGCTTTGCGTTCGAGGGGAAGGCATATCAGTACAAAGTCTTGACCTTAGGGCTGTCCCTGTCGCCCCGCGTCTTCACGGAAGTCGCAGAGGCAGCCATTGTTCCACTCCGAGAACGCGGCGTTCGCATCCTCAACTATCTCGACGACTGGCTTATACTCGCCCAGTCTCGAGAGCAGTTGTGCAAACACAGGGACCTGGTGCTCCGTCACCTCAGTCTGTTGGGCCTTCGGGTCAACCGAGAGAAGAGCAAACTGTCCTACGTAGAGGATCTCTTATCTCGGCATGGAGCTGGATTCAGTCAACCGGACTGCGCACCTCACAGAGGAACGAGTCCAGTCAGTGTTGAACTGCTTGAATACGTTCAAGGGCAGGACGGCGGTCCCACTGAAATTTTTTCAGAGGCTCCTGGAGCATATGGCATCTGCAGCCACGGTAACGCCGCTCGGATTGCTTCATATGAGACCGCTTCAACGCTGGCTACACGACCGAGTCCCCAGATGGGCGTGGCAGAGCGGCAAGTGCCGGGTCTCAGTTACCCCGTACTGTCGCCAAACTTTCAGCCCGTGGTCAGACCCTTCGTTTCTACGGGCGGGAGTGCCCTTAGAACAAGTGTCCAGGCATGCCGTGGTCTTCACGGATGCCTCGTCCATGGGCTGGGGGGCCACGTACAACGGGCATGCAGTTTCGGGTCTTCGAGCTTCAGGCGGCACGTCTTGCCCTGGCCCGGCTCAAGAAGCCGCTTCAGGGCCAACACGTACTGGTCCGTACGGACAGCACTGCGGCCGTTGCGTACATCAACCGACAGGGTGGTCTACGCACCCGCTACATGCTCCGGCTCGCCCGCCATCTGCTCCTGTGGAGTCAGAAGCATCTGAGGTCGCTTTGGCCATTCACATCCCTGGTGTGCTGAACCAGACAGCTGATGAGCTCTCTCATCAGTCCACACTTCCGGGGTGAGTGGCGACTCGACCCCCGGAGTGTCCAGCTGATATGGGACCTTTTTCTGTTCGCCTCTCTGGACTCGACCCATTGCCAGTTGTACTATTCCCTGACCGGGAGCACCCTCGGCACGGATGCACTGGCGCACAGCTGGCCCCGGGACCTACGCAAATATGCGTTTCCCCCAGTGAGCCTTCTAGCACAGACTCTGTGCAAGGTCAGGGAGGACGAGGAGCAGGTTAGTTGCGCCCTATTGGCCCAACCGGACCTGGTTCGCCGAACTCACACTCCTCTCGACAGCCCCTCCCTGGCTGATTCCCCTGAGGAAGGACCTTCTTTCTCAGGGACGGGGCACCCTCTGACACCTGCGTCCAGACCTCTGGAAACTGCATGTCTGGTCCCTGGACGGGATGCGGAGGTTCTAGGTGGCCTACCACAAGCAGTGGTAGACACAATCAATTCGGCTAGAGCCCCCTCTACGAGGCGCCTCTATGCTTTGAAGTGGAACCTGCTCATTGACTGGTGTTCTTCCCGCCACGAAGACCCTCGAAGATGTTCGATTAACGTTGTGCTTTCTTTCCTGCAGGATGGGTTGGAGCGAAGGCTGTCTCCCTCCACCCTCAAAGTATACATCACAGCGATAGCTGCGTATCATGATGCAGTAGCTGGTAAATCCATTGGTAAGCACGACTTAATCGTCAGGTTCCTTAGAGGTGCGAGGAGACTAAATCCTCCTCGTTCATCCTCGGTACCCTCTTGGGACTTAGCCCTGGTGCTCAGAGCACTTCAGGGTCCTCCATTCGAGCCTTTGCAGTCTGCAGAGCTAAACATCCTGTCCATGAAGACAGTGCTCCTGATTGCATTGGCCTCAATCAAGAGGGTAGGGGCAGGGCTTAAAAACGGAAAAAAATATCAATCGGTTCACTCCGAGCAGAATCGATATTATAGCGTTTCGGTTTTTGCGTTCCTCAATAAACATTACTGTTCCGAAAACGGTTTGATATGAAAAAATACCGGTTAATAACGTTATTTTAATTAAGCCTATACTTTAAACAAATATGTATAAATAGACTTATTTTCACTCAATAATAATATAACACATGGTAATTAAACTTGAATATTTATTTAATAACATTTTTAAAACCAGAAATACATGCATTAATTACAAGGCATAAACAGCGGACCTGTTTTAATGGAGCGTAAGACAATCGAAAGTGGCCTCTAATGCCGAATTCTTTTCAGAAGAGTGATAACATTCTTTGTACATAACTTTTTTTCAACACGACTTGTTTTAAAAAATGCATGAATAAAGAATAAATAAACTGGATAACCATTGCTCTTTTAATGCACCGTCAACTGCTAATTTCAAAGCAAACACTGCGCAACACGTTCTTGCATCACATAATCAAATTCAGTCAGCTAATAAAGCTTGCATTTAATGCAATATAACATACCATTTAATACGAAGCATCAACCGTCTATATAGAAAACATTGACCTGTCCTGTATTGGCAATCTGAAAGACTATAGGAAAAATGTTTGATAGATGCAACCTACTTGGACAGGCTTAAACAAAATCCATAAACTAAATCAGCCTAAATCAGACTATTTGAGTTTAAAGTCCGTTCTGCTTATTTAAACGTTCGAAAAGAAAGTCCTCCAATACCTGCACATTCATTGTAGACCTCAGCGGGGAATGAAATGTACTTGAGGCATGAAAATGCGCGCTCACACTGACTTGCGTTACCGGTAGATTCGTAGATGACTGGTGCGCGGGCATTTCACTCACGCTTGATCCGTCAACGTCACATGCTGTACTACTCATTTCATGATTGGTCACTGCCAAATTAAAATATTAAAGAGAACGATAAAATAACGTTATTAACCGGTTAATGGTCATTTCAAATTAACGTTTCTGTTCAGAACGATTCAAATTGATTTTGATTTCGTTTCCGTTTTTGTTCCTCTTAAAATTTCGTTCGTTTCCGGTTTTCGTTTTCGTTCCTTGAACCGGTTCAGAGCCCTGGGTAGGGGACCTGCATGCACTTTCGGTCAACAAATCGTGCCTAGAATTCAGGCCGGATACGTGCCCAAAGTTCCTACCACTCCCTTCCGGGACCAGGTAGTGAACCTGCAAGCGCTGCCCTCGGAGGAGGCAGACCCAGCCCTGGCTGTTATGTCCCGTCCGCACTCTTCACGCTTACATAGACCGGACTCAAAGCTTTAGGACCTCAGAGCAGCTCTTCGTCTGTTACGGAGGCCAGCAGAAGGGAAAGGCTGTCTTCAAGCAGAGGTTAGCCCACTGGATAGTGGATGCTATCGTCTTTGCGTACCAATCACAAGATGTGCCTTGCCCGCTCCGGTTGCGAGCGCACTCCACAAGGAGTGTAGCTTCCTCCTGGGCGCTGGCTCAAGGCGCCTCGCTGACAGACATCTGTAGAGCTGTGGGCTGGGCGACACCTAACACGTTTGCTAGATTCTATAGCCTCTGTGTGGAGCCGGTTTATTCCTGTGTACTTGCCTCCAACGGCCGGTAGACGCGAATTACCTGTTCCTGTGTCGGCTTGCTATGCCACTCCCGCCTATGGCCGGATACGTGCGTTATCTTCTCCAGTTGTGTTCCCCAGAAATGGTGAACCCTGTCGAGCTCCTCCGTCACCCCTTCGGTGTCAGACGTTGCGGCCGTCTGACGCCAGGCCTGCACCCGTATGCTTGTGGAACGTGTGTGTAGGCTGGGTTCCATATGTGCTGGTTCCCTCATGGCGACCCCATATGTGTATTCTCCACGGTACCTGCTACCCTACTCGGCTAGCCCCGCGTCTTTCCCTTGACAGAGCCCTGCTCTGTCGTCTCTGGGTGTGTTCTTTCCCCCCTGGGATCAGGTTGGATCCAACCCAGAGACTGCCATATGAGTATTTCAACCTCTCCTCCCTTGGAGGACGTGGCTCCGCAGCGTTCCGTCTCCCTGAGACGGGCACGCTTTCCCAGTATTATCCAATAGTAACACTGAGTGGGTCTTGCAGAAAACAGCAGTGTCGGGCCTTCCCTGCTTCAGCCCTGACTCCCGCTCCAGCTGGAGCACTCCAGTAAGCTCAAGCAGGGCGCTGGAAGGGCCAGCATCTCTGGCGTGTTGGTAGGGATCCCAATTCGTGAAAGGCAACATCTCGTGTTACGTATGTATCCCTCGTTCCCTGAAGGAGAGAACGGAGACGTACGTCCCGTCGCCAGGTGCTGTGCTTCCGCTGAAGGGTCACTTCTTCGGCTCCTCAGTTGGAAAAGCAATATGCGGTATTCCACTTCCGTATTTATACCCGCGGGGCGGTGCGTGGACCGCATGCCAATATGGATTGGCTCGTTTCTAATACACTCGAAGTAGATTGGTCTCTGAAGACAGATCCCAATTTGTCGTCAGTTCTGACGTACGTCTCCGTTCCCTCCTTCAGGGAACGAGGGTTACATACGTAACTGAGACGTTCACCCAAAAATGAAAATTCTGCCATTAATTACTCACCTTAGTTCATCTTCGGAACACAAATTAAGATATTTTTGATGAAATCAGAGAGCTCTCAGGCCCCTCCATAGACAGCTATTTAACATTTATGCTAAAGCATAAAATCACCTACTCAAAATGCCTGTCCCTTGTGATGAAACCAAGTGGTCCGACACCCACTTCATACGAAGAGGTCATTTTGTTTTCATACACTACATATCCACTGTCCTCCTGCAAATTGTAACTGTCTGCATCCAGTCCATGCTGTTGAACCTGCTGAGGAAACCGTTGACTAGCTTGCTGTTGAACCTGCTGAGGAAACTGTTGACTAGCTTGTTGTTGAACCTAAGGAACTGTTGACTATCTTGTTGTTGAGCTGGCTGTTGAAACCACTGATCAGTAGTGATGTGACATTTGAACCGAGGAGTTGAAGCTTGTGTCGAGAATAAATGAGTATGCCAGATGAAGCACCGATTCGAGGCTTGTGTTGTTAATGGAGAAATTCGCTTCGGGTTCGAAACTCGAGCCACCTTGTGGTTGTTGTGGTGTTTAAGAGAAGTGTCAGGAGTAGCCTAGTAGAAGTGTGAGTGTCAGAGAGTTATAGAGTTGTCACTGTCGTTATTGTGGTTCATATGTGTTACATTATGTTATTACATTATGCTATTATACTACGTTATACTACATTACTACTATTAGGTAAGACCAGGGCCGGATTAACCATTAAGGCAGGGGTGTCCAAACTTTTTTAAAAGGGGGCCAGAGTCGATGTTGTGGACATACCCAGGGGCCGGTCCCTTTTCTATTATATATATATATATATATATATATATATATATATATATATATATATATATATATATATATATATATATATATATATATATATATATATATGAAATGTTTTGTTTCTTGGAAACATGACAGATTTGACAAAAGCTTGAACTGACAGTAGAGTAGCTTGAGACAGGACACGGATGTAAATGTATAGATATTTAACAATATCTGTAAAACTTTCATCAACCAAAAAGTTTTAATGGGTGAAATTGAAATATTATTACTGAGTTAGAACTCTATTCTTATTTAAATTTAACAAGTGGTCTATTTAGATCACCACAGGTAAAACCACACTACAAAACATACTTTTCTTACTTGGTATTTCTTGGCTGGGAATTTAAATTAATTGAGTTTTTGCTTGAAACAAACTAAATGATCTGCCAATGGATTAGAAAAATAATCTTGTTTCTGTTTGGGACAGAAACAAGAAAAGAAGATTCCAAACAGAAACATTTTCTTACCCCATTGGCAGATATATTTGCTTGTTTTAACCAAAAACTCACTTCAATTTCATTTTATTTTCCAGAAAATAAGAAATAATATCTAATATCATTTAACTTATCTAGTAAATGCATCTTGATTTAAGAATTTATATAAATTTATACTAGAAACATATTTACTAGAAACAAATACTAAATGACAGCATGTTTTGCAGTGCACACAAGGCAAAAAGTAAAAAAAAAAAAAAATTCTATATCTAAAATGGCTTTATGCTATTTAGTCTATAAACATAAATACAAATGCACAAAACTGCAAGTTTATGACAAAAATAGTCTGCAATTTGGCCTTTATTACTAATTTAATACATGTCTACATTACAAATTAAATCAAATTAGATATTGACCTACATGTCAGACAAATTACCACGGTTACAGGTAGTGTTACCACAGTAAATCCATGATAAATGTTGGTGAATTTTTGTTTGAAAAGTATTTTAAATGAATCGGCTCAGTGTTTCTCCTGATGTGCACGTTAGTGTTGTTAATTAAGTCAGCTGTATAACTGGATTTAAATGAAATCAAATCACCAAGAGATTTGCAGCTTGTACCGGAGATCTCTGTGCCTAACTCGAACACTTCTCACGGGCTGTTTAGTGGGCGCGTGATCGAGACACTCAGCAGGTAAACACATTTGTTCGGAGTCAGAGCTCGCGAGTTGCGCAGAGCACAAGTAGCGCTGTTTCGTTCCGCTTTTCTGTCACGTCGAATTACGTGATTTGACGCTCTGAAATTTGAAATCGGTGGGAAGATGGAGAAGCAATTAAGCGGGAGCGCTAAAATATATATATATATATATATTTTTTTTTTTTCAGGTGCACGAGCCCCTGCCCTTTTTCAAAATTAATCAAAAGTGCCCCTCTCAGACAAATATCAAATAATATTGTGGTCAATAAAACAAAATAAATTTCACAATAATAACATGACAATGTATACAATAGTAACGAACGGCTCAAAAGTCGGAACATTTCTGTTTATTTTACATATCAGTCGATCCGAGGCATTGCCATAACGCGTTGCTGTGGGTTGCGTTGCGTGCGTTTTGATTGACTGGCTGATTTCCCACAGTCTGTTCGAAAAGGCTCTCAAGCTATTTATGGTTCTTTCAGAGAGTGTCTGTGGCTTTACGGGGGGAAAAAAGCAAACCAAACATTTTTTTCATCAATAATCAAAGCTAATGTGTCGATTTAAAGGTCCCATGGCATGAATTTTTCATTTAATGAGGTTTTTTAACATTAATATGAGTTCCCCTAGTCTGTATATGGTCCCCAAGTGGCTAGAAATTTCGATAGGTGTAAACGGAGTTCTGGGTGTCCTGCTCTGCGTTTGAGAAAGCTCAGACGTGCTGATCTGGAATCTTCCCTGTATGTCGTCATATGAGGAACGGTTACCTCCCATTCCTCTGCTTTGCCCGCCCAGAGAATTTGGAGAAAATGGATTCAGTTTATTTTAGTCGCAATGTCAGCACAGGCGTTACAAACAGACTTTACGATATGGATTCGACAGCACTGCCACAAACAGTGAGTAACAGTGTTCATTAATGCCTGATCTGTGATTTGTGATTTCTGATGTGTAGCTATAGTTATTCAAGTTCACACAGACTTTCTTTCTAAATCGTTTAATACTGTTTATTCATCAGTGAATCAAGCCAGTGACTAAATTATAAACTTCACATTGTTTCTGTAAGTAGCATGAAACAAATCTGTTATTTAAACTACAGAGAGCAATCAAAGAACACTCTCTTTATAATGTTTGGTAGGGGTGGCACGGTACATGAAAAAACATCCGAACCGTTCGGTTCGCTTGTCTCGGTTCGGAGCGTGTGTGCGTCGTACAGTTCGACGCATGTGCAATGTAGCCTCGTGCCCGTATGTTGTCGCAGACAGTGGGTGTCCTTTTCGCGCAAAATAAGAGGTGTGTGTGGACATTCAGTAAAAGATGTAAAAGATAGTAAAAGTGGAGTGCTGCAGGTCACGTCACGTGTAGAAATGCTAGTGGGAGAGATAAGGAAGGCTGCCCGGAGTTGGAGGATGCGCCAGTGTCGTATAACGCAGAAGCAGTGCGTATGGAGAGCGGGAGCCACGCCTACCCGTTGTGCATTCACACTGTCAGCGTTTGTCTCGCGCAGCCAAAACCGTGGCTCGTGTATTGCAAATACAGACGAATATTGTCCATTCTGTCACATTTTCCGGGGTTCTCCTCCGACCCCTGTCTGTCTCGTGCTTTGATTTATGATGGGCAGCATATATCTGCTGCAAATGCGACTGTGTTCCCCTCTGTCCCAAACACACATGCATATAACATGTTGTATAAAAGTAGTTTACATGATAAATGTAACATTAAAGTTAAGAAGCTTCTAGTTTTAATAATTTAAACATGCCTTTGAAGTTTGGGCAAAAACTTCTGACAATGTGGTGTTTTCGTGTATTTTATTATTTTTTTCACAGCACTGGATGTCATATGGTGATTGTGAAACACACGGAACATGATTTCATGGTGTGTTATTTTGTGTTATTTTTCATGTTAATCAGGTCAGCAGCTCACGCTGAATTAAAGCCACAGTGCATTTTTCTGATCAAAATTGACATGATTAACATGAAAAATGTTACGCCAATGTGTCAGACTCGGTAGACAGCGCAGCGAGACAGCCAGTTAGGAAACAACTTCTACATGATATAACAAAAAAATGTGTAATACTGTATCCTAAATTGTGGATAATTAAGCTATATTTAAGCTATATATCATATGCTGAAGTACATTTCTGGAGTATTAACGATTAAAAGAAATACAACAAGAACCGTACAGAACCGAAAACTGTAACCCTAAAACCGTGATACGAACCGAACCGTGGGTTTTGTAAACCGTGCCACCCCTAATGTTCGGAGCTGTCAATCACACGTTGTGAGTGTATCTGCATCTGCACACTTGTCCAAACTGCCGTTATAATGAATGACGCTGTTATGCTGCACAACGAAGCTCTTACTGTATTCATGTCGATATTGTGTTTCTGTTAGTTATGGTGAAAGCATTTTGTGAGATAAGTAGCACTGCAATGACGAGATCACTGCATTCATGCAATCAACTGACTGCCTGTGTATTCAATGCTCATCACTGCAGCCTTTCATGTGATGGGAAAAGATCTAAATATAATGCTATAATCAACACTTTCACGATTCATTCATCTCGACAGCTGTAATGGTAAAACAAACGTAGTAAAAGTATTCAAGAGGGGTTCCACATGTTACAAAGTTCGTAGAATAAGGAGGAAGAAGATAGGGTCGGCATGACTGGGACTCGTGTTTATTCAGAACTCTCAGATACAAACAAAATAAACTCACGCTCACAGCCCTCTCCACAACTCGGTACAATATAACTTTCTCATCAATCTTTCTCCAGCACAGTTTCTCAGTGTTTGGATGTACAAATGAAAACAGAAGTCTTTTTTCAGTTCCTTCTGATCTGTGATCAGGGATTTCTGATGTGTAGCTAATTATTCAAGTTCACACTGAAACTTTATTATTTGTGCACACGCTGCGTTTTCTCTCTCTCTCCTGACAGATCTGTGTTTTCGTGTTTTCTATCTTGTGAGTCAGTGTTTTTGTACGTCCTCGTCGTGTCTATCTGTTCTAAAATGTGCATACAGTCGTGAGTTTCTGATCAACATCGGCAAAGCCACATCTTTAGAGATAAACCTCAAGCATGCCGAAGCTCAGGCTGCACTGACCGGTCGGCCTTCAACTAGGGATGCACCGGTTGACCGGCCAAAAATCGGAACCGGTTTTTTCTTTTTCTTTACGCCGATTTTTCCGGAAGTGCGCCCGCGTGCAATCATTCGCGAACATGTCAGTTGTGTGGAAGTATTTTGAAATATGCGAGCAGGACGTGAAGATTGCAATCTGCAATGTCTGCAAAGGACGAGTTAATCGCGGAGGAACAACAGCGAAGACATTCGGTACAACAAACTTGATTAGACATTTAAAAGTTCATCACCCGAAAGAACATGACGAGTATCAACAATCTGTTGATAAAGCAAAACAGCACAAACCTTCATCACTCACTCAACCATCGGTAAAATCCATAATTCTAAAAAAACAGAATTACAGCAGAGATAGTCCAAAAGCACAAGCCATTACAAAGAAAGTAATGGAATTTATTGTACTGGATGATCAGCCGTTCTCTGTTGTAGAGGACCAAGGGTTTCGCCGTCTAATGACACACATGGATTCGCGATACACACTGCCCAGCAGACGATACTTTTCGGATGTGGCTCTACCCGAAATGTACAATGCCGTGTCAACTCATGTTCACAGTCTACTTAATGCTGAGGTCAAATTCATTAGCTTTACCACAGATATATGGAGCGCTGATGTGAGCCCAATATCTATGCTCAGTCTGACCGCGCAGTATATTGATGCTGATTTCGAACTACATAAAGTCCTCTTACATGCACAAGAATTCTCTGGTTCACATACAGCATCTGCGCTTGCCATGGCTTTTGAAGAGATGCTTAAAACCTGGAACATTTCCAAAAGCAAAGTGCACGTAATTGTGCGTGATAATGCAGCAAACATGTGTAAAGCAATGCAGGACGCTCACCTGCCTAACCTGCCTTGTATGGCCCACACTCTTCAGCTGGCCGTAAATGAAGGGTTGCTCTCACAGCGCAGTGTAACTGATATTGTAGCGACTGGAAGAAAAATAGTTGGCCATTTCAAACATTCGCAGCTTGCATACTCCCGACTTCAGAATGTGCAGGAACAGCTGGGCCAGCCAAAGAAAAGGCTACAGGAAGATGTCCCAACTCGATGGAACAGCACATATTACATGCTGTCAAGTCTTTTGGAGCAAAAGCATGCTTTGGGGGCATATGCTGCTGACTACGAACTACCTGTAACCCTCACCGCGTACCAATGGAGTCTTATAGAGAACATATTGACTATTCTTGCACCATTTGAGGAGCTTACAAAAGAGATCAGCTCTTCCATTGCGACTGCAGCAGATGTCATTCCCTCAATCGTTGCACTAAAACGTCTCCTAAGAAAAAGTGCTGAAACGGATCATGGCGTTAAAACTTTCAAATCCACTCTTTTGGAAGCGGTTGAGAAAAGATTTAGCAACATTGAACTGGAGCCTTTGTACTGTCTGGCTACGATCCTCGATCCAAGGTAACGACAACAACATTGATATTAATAATAATAATCATAATCATAATAATAATTTATTGGATAATAACAGGCTATAATCTATGCCATTTTGTTTGTTTTTTAATTAAAAGGTACAAGGATCGATATTTCTCCAACACAATCAAACAAATAGTACGAGAAATGCTTCAAAAGGTGTTACAAACGGAAACTGGAGAACTGAGGGAAGAGACGAGATGCGCTGAAGGGAATGAAGAGTCCATGGAGGCGTCAGCAGAAAAAATACCACGCAGAGCAAGCTCGCTGTTGGCGATGCACGATGAGATATTAGAAGAACATTCTGAAGTGATTCCGGACACGAGCAGCCCTACAGCACTGGAAATGCAGAGCTACCTGTCTGAGGCACAGATACCAAGAAGCGGACAGCCGTTGGTGTACTGGCGCACAAATAAGAGCCGCTTTCCTGCACTCGCTGAATTTGCGCGAGCTTACCTCTCCGCGCCGTGCACAAGCGTTGATAGTGAGCGTTTGTTCAGCTCAGCTTCTCACGTGTTGGATGAGAAACGAAACAGACTAACTTGTGACAAAGCCGAAATGCTTCTCTTTGTAAAGAAGAACATGCCTGCACTTTTGAAGTGAAATACTGTCACTTAAGGATGGTCATTTTTATTTAACCTTAATTACATTGACTTAATTTCAAAAAGCACCTGTTGTAGCATCTTTGTTTTTTGTTTTTGTTTTCGTTGCACTAAACATTATTTGATTTAACATTTTGGAACAATGTATTTATATACTTTTTTTATATTTAATTTAATTATTTAATTTCATTTAACTGGTAAATACTTTTTTTTTTTACACTGAATTTAAAAACATATGCTGATTTAAGTTACATCTTTGTTTGGATTGTTGAATGTTTGTTGATTGTGTTGTTTGGATTGCAGAATATGCAGTTGTTAATGTTAATATGTTGGTTTTTACATGGGTTCAACCCAATTTAATTTCAGATTACAAACTTGTTTTAATTGGCCAAAAGCCAATTTAGCCTATTAAACACCAAATAAACATCTTGTTCACGTATACTTTCATATTGTTTGTTGCTTAATAAAAAAATGAAAAATAAATAAATAAATAAATAAAAATCGGAAATCGGTATCGGAATCGGCCGGTTTGCCTAAAAAAAAATCGGTATCGGAATCGGCCATGTAAAACCATGATCGGTGCATCCCTACCTTCAACATCACCGACCCCCAGTACTGCATCTTGCCCACAGCGGAGGTGCCTTATGCGGCGCGAGATTAAGCAGAAGGTGGGTAAGCGTGAGGGTATCCGGCTAGGCTAGCCAGCTATTCCCACAATAAAATGGATTACATTCGATTACTGCTGTTGTGTATTTGTTTGCGCTGTGTACTCAATGCGCATCACTGACGCTTTTCATATGATAGGAAAATATCTAAAAATAATGCTATAATCAACACTTACTCGTAACTCGTTCATCTCCTGTAATGGTACATTACATGTGTTACAAAGTTGGTAGAATAATGATAAAGACGGACTCGGCATGACTAGGACTCGTGTTTATTCAGAACTCTCAGATACACACAAAATAAACTCGCGCTGACAGCGCTCTCACAACTCAGTAGTTACTATAAATAACTTTGTTAGCAATCGCTCCGTCTCTGGTCCGTGATGTCCGGTTCGTGAACGAATCATTCTTCTGAACCGGTTCTTTTTAGTGAACCGGTCGAACCAGTTCACCAAATCGGACTGAATCGTTCTAAACGGTTCGCATCTTCAGTCAGCGCTGATCCATAATTTACTAAAGTTACTAACTTTCTGACATGAGTGACAGCCCCTCCGACTAGAAATAAACTTAATAACTTGAAGTATATGCTAGTAACTACAACAGTTCACTGAACTGAGACGTGCTGAGAGAACTGATGAGAAGTAAACTCAGGTCTATCCGTCTCTCTGGCAGCAGGCTCGTGCCTGCTCGTGCCGCAGACCTCGTTAAACCACGCCCCCTCCACTACAAGATCTGATACTTGTAATGTATTGTCATTTTGACGATGTTTCTTTAAGTGGCCCTCCGGCCTCCGTAGTCGATCTATGACTCCTCCTACTTGTTATATGCATTGGTGTTCACGGTAAAACCGAAGCTGAGTAAACTCTCGTTACTGAAGCTCTGTGTCAGTCGCATTATTTTACATGGTGTCAGAAGTCTGTCAGGAACAGATATTAAGCAAAGTATGGCATCAGCACAGTTTGATCACCCTAAGATCGACTGGGATGCTCCAGATCTGTATCAAGAGTTCGAAAGATTTCGGAGCCACGTCACATTCGTCTTTGACGGCCCGCTATCGGAGCAAACAGCGAAACAGCGTGCAGGCTGGCTGGGCACGTGGATCGGTGAGCAGGGCAGAGAGATTTACAAGACGCTGAACTGGGGCGAAGGTGAGAAAGATGACCCGTCTAAAGTCCTGGACAAGTTCGCCAGCTATATAAGGCCTAGGAAAAATAAAAGAATAGCCAGGCACCGCTATAAACAAAGGAAACAAGGAGTCACGGAAGGTTTTGATCACTTCGTGAAGGATTTGAGACTCCTACTGATGGATTGCGAGTATGGCGATCCAGATGATATGTTGATCGATGCGATAATAGCGGGTGTCAGAGAGAAGCGCGTCCAAGAGAGACTGTTAGACAAAGGGGAGGACTTAACACTACCAAAAGCGATTGAAATCGCCCAACAGTTTGAGCTGTCGCAGAAGCAAATTAAAATAGTCAGAGAAGAAGAATCTCAAGTGCAAGCGGTAAAAGTGAAAGCAAAATACCAAACTGCAAACAAAAAAATCTTTCAGAAACATCAGAGGAAGTTTGTGCAGAAAGAAATGCATGAAAATTCATCAAAAAATTGTCCAAGTTGCGGCAAAGACCCACAGCATAAGTGGAACCAAGGGAAGTGTCCAGCAAAAGGCTCAGTATGCTCGTACTGTCACAAACCAAACCACTGGGTGGCAGTATGCCGCAGAAGATCAGTTAACACAGTCAGTGTGCAGTGGCAGTCGGAATCAGAAGATGAGGAGAGCAGTCGTAATCAGAAGATGAGGAGATGCTGAGCATAAACGCTACACAAACAAATGATCAAAGTGATGATAAATGGATAGCAGACATTGAAGTTCTGTTTCAGAAGGTGCCATTTAGAATTGACACTGGTGCAAAATGCAACACATTGACTTTAAATAGTTATCAAGCACTGCAACATGATGGTGAGCTTAAACGCTCTAATCGAGTGCTGAAGTCCTATTCCAACCACAAGCTAAAGCCTGTAGCTGCAGTTGACCTTCTGACCAAGTACAAGGATGCTGAGATATTAACAGAATTTGAGATTGTGGACATTATTCAAGAAAATGTGCTCAGTGGTGCAACAGCTGAAGCCTTAGGCTTGGTTATGCGGCTTGATGCATTGCAGCCTACTAAGAAAGAAAATAAGTCACATTCCGGTCACACGACAACAAAACAAAATGTGCCAGCTGGGCTAGATGATTATCCAGAGCTGACTCGTACTACTGGAACATTACCAGGGAAATACACAATTAAAATTGATCCTGATGCAAAAGGTGTAGTCCATCCTGTCCGCCGTCAACCAGCTGCACTGAAAAAGAAAATAATAGAGAAACTAGATGAGATGGTTAAAGATGGACATATCACCAAAGTCAGCCAGCCAACAGAGTGGGTGAGTTCAATGGTAGCAGCTGTCCGTAATGGCAAGATAAGAATCTGCATTGACCCGAGCGACCTGAATAAGGTAATAAAAAGGGAACATTACCCAATGCGCACCATTGAAGAGGTTGTCTCCACAATGCCTGGTGCTAAAGTCTTCTCGGTCTTGGATGCAAAATCTGGCTTCCTGCAAATAGAACTAGACGAAGCATCATCATTCTTGACGACCTTCAACACGCCCGTTGGTAGATTTAGGTGGCTTAGGCTTCCTTTTGGCCTGAAATGCGCACCTGAAATCTTTCAGCGTATAATGGATGAAATGCTTGAAGGCATCAGCGGAGCAATGAGTGTCATGGATGACATTCTCATCGCAGCACCCTCAGTAAAGGAACATGATGAGACCCTCCGCAAAGTAGTTCAGAGAGCAACAAGCTACAATCTGAGCCTCAATTTCGACAAATGCCACATCAAGCAATCGTCTGTGCCCTACGTAGGACACCTGATAACGTCAGATGGTCTGAAGGCAGACCCAGCAAAAATAGAAGCTGTCAAGTCCATGCCGACCCCAACAGACAAAGATGGTGTCCGTCGTTTCCTAGGTTTCGTCACCTATTTGTCAAAATTCCTGCCAAACCTCAGTGAAGTTGACGCACCTTTAAGACAGCTCCTAAAAGCGGATGTTGAATTCGCATGGCAGCCAGCACAACAACAAGCCTTTGACAAACTCAAGGACTTATGCACAAAGTCTCCTGTGCTACAATTTTTCGATCCGTCCAAGCCTGTTGAGATCTTCTGTGATGCAAGCAGCAACGGCCTTGGTGCTGTCTTATTACAGGACAGTCATCCAGTTGCTTTTTCATCCAGGTCACTGACGGATACAGAAACGCGCTACGCGCAAATTGAGAAAGAGATGCTCTCAATAGTTCATGCATGTGTCAAGTTCCACAATTACATATTTGGAAACCATGTCACAGTGTACAATGACCATAAACCTCTGGAGGATATTTTCTGAAAGCCGCTGCTTTCCACTCCCATGCGCATACAGAGAATGCGTCTCCGTCTGCAGTGGTATGATCTGACTGTTAAATACAGACGAGGAAAGGATATGGAACTGCCTGACACACTATCTAGAGCTCAGTTACCAGAAAACAAGCCAGAGATGGAAGGCTTCGAGTGTGTCTCCATGCTCAACTTTGTTTCAGTAAGTGAGCAGAAATATTCAGAGCTCCAGGACTGCACGAAGTAGGAGCTGAGCTGTCTTCAGCAAACAATCCGACAAGGCTGGCCAGAACAGAGGCGTGATGTGCCTAATGCAGTACAGCCATTTTGGGACTCACGAAGCCAACTTGTCATCGCTGATGGTGTTGTCTGTAAAGGTCTGCGTATAGTTGTACCCCCTTCCATGCGAGAACATATGCTGAAGCTTATACATCAGTCTCACTTAAGTATAGTGAAGAGCAAGCAGAGAGCTCGCAAGGTCCTATACTGGCCAGGCATGAGTGCTGAAATTGAGCAAATGGTGAAGAACTGCGGCAAGTGTGCAGACTTCCAGAACCGGTTACCTAGACAACCACTCAAACCAACAGAAACGCCCGAGCTTCCATTTGAAGAAGTAGCTTCCGACCTGTTTGAGTTTGAAGGAAACCACTATGTTCTGCTGGTGGATTACTACTCAAAATATGTTGAAGTGGATAAGCTGAAGCACATACATTGTCGTGCTGTTATAGAAAAGCTCAAGGCTCAATTCAGTAGACATGGGATCCCCACAATCCTTCGAACAGACAATGGTCCACAATATTCAGCGGATGAGTTTAAAGATTTCTGTCAAAGTTATGGAATCAACCACAAAACGTCATCCCCACATACGCCACACTCAAACGGTGAGGCAGAGCGCGCAGTCCAGACTGTTAAGAGACTTTGGTGTAAGGCACCAGACAAACACCTTGCGTTGCTTGACTACAGAACAACGCCACTGGAGTCAGTAGGTCTTTCACCAGCTCAGCTGCTAATGGGCAGGCGTCCCCGCAACAACCTGCCTGCTGCCCGCCTGCTGCTCTCACCAGCAGCATATGACCCCCACAAAGTTAAACGGCAACTAGATAAAAGCAAAAGCGTTCAGAAGTTTTACTATGACCGCAAGAGGGCAAGCGGCCCTCGTCCTGCGCTGAAGCCTGGAGATGAAGTAAGGATGCAACCACATCCTGGCAGTCACAAATGGTCTCCTGGAGTTGTCGTGAGATCACACTGTGCCCCAAGATCTTATGTTGTTGACTGTGGAAGTAGAGAGTACCGTCGCAACATTCAGCATCTTCGCAAGAGCACAGCAGCTGCCAACGAGTCCCGTCACGGGCTTAATGATGGACAATGGGCAGAGACGACAGAGTCAGTGAATGTCGAGGAGCCAAAGTCTGTGGAACATCCTAGCTCATCCCAAGCATCACCTACTGAACTCGGGACTGCTAAGCAGACGCTGTCAACTGGGCAGTACACTACCAGACGAGGCAGAGTAGTGAAGCCTCCCGACAGGCTCTGTTTGTAGTCAGGGAAAGGTGTGGTAAAGACGCCTTGTGGAAGTGATGTGCTAGTAACCTCTCTTTCCTAGTTACACATGTTTATGTTAAACAGTTCATTGTTGTGATAAATTATATCATTGGCTATATATATATATATATATATATATATATATATATATATATATATATATATATATATATATATATATATATATATATATATATATATATATATATATATATATATATATATATATATATATATATATATAAAAGTGCCAACATCTCTTTAATATTTTGGTATGCAAGCTTAATGTCAATTCCTGAATCAAAAAGCAAATGCAGCAATGTTTAATACTGGTAATAACTTTATATGCATACAAAGTGATTTGTTAGCATGTTTTTTTTGTTTCATGCTTAGGAGGGGAGATGTAATGTATTGTCATTTTGACGATGTTTCTTTAAGTGGCCCTCCGGCCTCCGTAGTCGATCTATGACTCCTCCTACTTGTTATATGCATTGGTTTTCACGGTAAAACCGAAGCTGAGTAAACTCTCGTTACTGAAGCTCTGTGTCAGTCGCATTATTTTACAATACTAATTTCAGATGCAAAGATGTCAGCCAATCACAACAGTGGCGTTTTTACTGAAGTCTCACAGCAGACACAAACCTTGAAGGGCATTCTGCCAGAGGGCAAACATCAGTATAGAAAAAATGCCTTTTATTTCTAAATTATGACATTTGATGATGTAAAAATCATACTAACAATATAAGTACACCTCAGGAAACATTATAAAATATAAAAAAAATGCCGTGCCATGGGACCTTTAATGTCAATGTTGGAAACAGTTGTGCTGCTTAATATTTTATATAACCTGCTGTGATACTCTTTTCAAGATTCTTTGATTAATCAAAAGTTAAAAAGAATTGAATATATAATATTTCAAAATATTAGGTTACTGCTTTTTTCTGTATTTTGAATTAAATAAATGCAGGCTTGATACATAAAATAGTACACACACACACACACACACACACACACACACACACACACACACACACACACACACACACACACACACACACACACACACACACACACACACACACACACACACACACACACACACACACACACACACACACACACACACACACACACACACACACACACACACACACACACACACACACACACACACACACACACACACACACACACACACACACACACACACACACACACACACACACACACACACACACACGGTCTTACCGTGTTTTGTTTTCTGATTGTTGTTTATCACTGTCTGTCTGTGATTTGAGATTGTGAACACCTGGGCTGTGGGTATTTAATATGCCTGTTCCCTGACTAGAGGGGTGGGGGGTTGTTCGTGATTTTGATCTTGTCTTGCATCTCGCAGGTATGGGCTCGTGGCAGGTGCCTTGGGATTCGAACACCTCTATCACAATAAGATCCTCGTTTGTCCCGTCTACCTGGGAGTCATGATTGGACCAGTCGGCGTTTGAATGTTTTCCTTCTTATTTAATTTCATTAAGTTTCCCCTAGAATTATGTAATAAATTTATATCCTTGCAACCTTATTTATGTTGTGATCGCCCTTTTTGTTGCAGTTACGAGCCGAACTGTAACAAAATTGGGGACTCGTCCGTTTCAAATTTTGGTTGAAGATTTTCCCCGCTGATTGAGAACGCTGTGGTCGCGCGCATTGAACTTGACTCTGATTAGAATCACCTGCGTGCGCGCTGCTCCGTTTGTTAGTGCTGTTGGTTTGCAACCTGCAAACGTTTGATTATTCGCTGCCGAGTTTTTCCAAGTTTGTCGCATTATTTTGGTGAAACATCGGTAAGTAGCCTCTCTTCTCTATGAGTTTGAATGCGATTTGTTATTGGGTTAATCTTGTTAGATCGTTAACGAGAGGTGAGATCGCGTTATGTAGTGGTTATTTATTGTAACGAGGTTAGATGTTTGTTTCTCATAAAGGGTGTCTTTTTCCTAGTAGGTTGTAGCAACGCATTTTGCGTTGATCCTTTGTTATTTTAGTTTGTTATTTTTGTGCTGAGGCTGGGCTGAGGGCACTGCCGCTGGACTGTATCTCTCTGGTTAACTGAGGGGTATCGGTGCTGTCGGTATAAGGGCTTAAAGGAACTCGGCTCTTGGTTGAAGCACGAAGATTAGGGTTGAGTTAGAGTGTTTTTTTTGAGGGGGTAGTGGGAAAAGACTGTTTATGAGAAATTAGAATCTGTGTTAAAACAAGGTTTGTGTAAGTTGTGGAAAAAATAACTAAAATGGCCTCAGGGTTAGAAGAGTTTTTAAAACATCCTACTGAGGATGAGTTGGACAAAATGTCTAAAGACCAATTAATAGAGGTAGCAGCACATTTCGACATTGGGATTACAGCTAAAGAAAAACGTCTAAAAGAGAGTATAGGACTTATTGTAAAATCAACCTTGGCAGATTTGGGTGTGTTTACATCTAGGCCTGAGAAACAAGCTGTGTCTGAAATCAAAGATCCTAAAGAGAATATTAATCCTCAAAAAAGTAGTTCTTCCTTAACTTATGAGCAGCAAAGAGACTTGATGCTCTTAGAAATGGAAAATAGTAAAAGAAATCGGGAACTTGAATTTCGTAAATTAGATATTGAAGCAGAGAGACTGCAGTTAATTAGAGAGGGTCAGCTGGAGGCTCGGCCTAGTATTGCACGACCACAAATGGGTAGCTCATTTTTGCAGGGTTTTGATGTTGCAAGAAGTCTTAATCTTATGCCCAAGTTTAATGAAGGTGAGTTGGACACTTTCTTTAGTTTATTTGAGCGTTTGGCCAATTTGATGGGATGGAAAGATAATGAACGAACAATATTGTTGCAGTGTGTGTTCCAAGGTAAAGCTCAGAAAGCCTATTCTACACTTAGTGTGGCGGATAGTCAGGTCTATACAAAAGTGAAGGAAGTGGTATTGAAAGCATATGAATTAGTTCCTGAAGCATATAGACAGCGGTTTAGAGTTTTGCGTAAAGGAGGGCAACAATCTTTTTCTGAGTTTGCAAGAGAGCTGCGCATTCAATTTGATCGCTGGTGTTCCTCATCTCATGCAGATACTTATGAGACTCTTTATGAATTGATGTTGCTGGAACAGTTTAAGAATACTCTATCTGAGGATGTGGCTGTTTTTATAACAGAACGAAAAGTTAAAACCGCAGAGGAGGCTTCAATTCTCGCGGATGAGTATGCTCTGACGCACAAGGGTGAGATGAGAAGGAATCGTTATCGTCGTGCAGAGACTTCTTCGGAGAATACTGAATCCCATTCATTTCTGATTGATGGTGGTAAGCCTGTGAGAAAATCAAAGTTCTCTGAGAAAGATGACCAGTGTGCTTACTGTCTTAAAAGAGGTCATTGGAAAAAAGATTGTCCTACTTTAAAAGCAAAATTAAGTCGTGTCAAGTCTGAACCAAAGCCGGCACTGTTGGTGTCTTCAGTAGTGTCTGAAATGGCTAGCCTTCCTGATAATGGTGATGAGCATATCCTCAAACAAGAAGAGTCAGGATTGTATAATGAAAATCAAATGTATGCTCCATTCATTACAGATGGTTACGTGTCTCTTGTTGGGAGCAGTAATAAAGTTCCTGTCAAGATTTTGAGGGATACGGGAGCCTCAGAGACATTCATTTTGGAGTCTGCTTTACCCTTTTCTTCTGATTCAAGTACTGGTGAGGAGGTGCTGATAAAGGGAATTGGATTGCAGAGTTTGTCTGTTCCGTTACATACAGTAGTTCTTCAGTCTGAACTGGTTAGTGGTACAGTGGTTGTAGGTGTACGACCGTCACTGCCAGTTGAGGGGATATCGGTTATATTAGGAAATAACTTGGCTGGGGGGCGTGTTTGGAGAGGTGTGCCACCGCCACCAATTGTAACCGCTTTTCCCTCTTTAGAGGAACAAACTGTTGTCACACAGTTTCCTGATGTGTTTGTCTCTTGTGCAGTCACTCGTGCTAAGAGCAAAAATAACTCTGTTTTGCAGGATGTGGAGTCTAAGCCTGAAGATTCGTCAAAGATATTGGTGACTGGTCTTTCTGTTCTCTCTTCTTCCACCTCACCCAAGGAGCTGATTAAGGCTCAACAGGAGGATGACACTCTGAAGGAAGTGTTTTCTTCTGTTTTGCCTTCTAAAAAGATGGGTGAAGTAGCAAGTGGGTACTTTGTTGAAGATGGCATACTACTTAGGAAGTGGCTATCTGGTAAAGAGGTAATGTTGGGTCAGGCATCTGTTCAAGTTGTTGTACCGACATCTCTGAGAGGTATGGTTCTGAAAACTGCTCATGGAGATGTAGCTGGACATTTCGGTGTTAATAAGGTGTACAATCAGTTGTTACATTATTTTTATTGGCCCCGAATGAAAAAAGATGTTCGAGAGTATATTAAAACTTGTCCGACATGTCAATTAACAGGTAAACCTAACCAGCCTCTCAAACCAGTCCCCTTGTATCCTATCCCAGCCGTGGAACCACCGTTCCAACATTTGGTGATAGACTGTGTTGGTCCGTTACCACCATCGAAGTCTGGTAACATCTATCTTCTTACTGTCATGTGTCAAAGTACAAGATATCCAGCCGCTTATCCTCTCCGTTCCATTACGACTCGTTCTGTGGTAAAGGCCTTGACTCAATTTATATCCATTTTTGGGATTCCTAAGGTCATTCAAAGTGACCAAGGAACTAATTTTACCTCTGGTATGTTTCAGGAGGTGTTGAAACAGCTTGGGGTGAGGCATAATCGATCTACTGCCTACCATGCCCAGAGTCAAGGGGTTTTGGAACGCTTCCACCAGACCTTAAAATCTCTGTTGCGGGCGTACTGTGTGGAGCTCAATCGTGATTGGGAGGAGGGTTTGCCATGGTTGCTGTTGGCAGCTCGGGAAGTGTTGCAGGACAGTTTGGGGTTTAGTCCAAATGACTTAGTTTTTGGGCATAAAGTGCGTGGACCACTTGCAGTTCTTCGTGATGGGTTACAGGAGGATGAACCTCCAGTGAGTTTGTTACATTATGTAAATGGTTTCCGAAGACGGTTGTTTTTAGCAGGGGAGATGGCTAAAGAGAATTTGTTGAAAAAGCAAAAGAAAATGAAGTGCTGGTTCGACCGCAAGACTGATTCCCGTGAGTTTTGTGCTGGTGATCAGGTTTTAGCTTTGCTACCACTGCTTGGGTCACCTTTCTGCGCTAAATTTTCTGGTCCCTATACTGTGGTTCGTAAAGTATCTGATCAGAATTACGTAATTTCTACACCTGAGCGTAAAAGACGTACTCAGTTGTGCCATGCTAATTTATTAAAACCATTCTATGTTCGTTCAGTGGTCTCTGGAGCAGCTCCAGTGGCTGTTGCGATGGCTGCTGTTTCTTCACCAGTGACGGCTGTATCAGAGGATGTTGTGACACCTGATGATTGTCTTTTACAGCCACGTTTAACGAATTCAGAGACTTTGACTAATTTGGAGCAGTTGGTGCAACATTTACCTGATCAACAAAGAACTGAGTTGATGTCGTTAATCTTTGAGTTTTCAGTCTTATTTGCAGATGCTCCGACTCAGACCCACCTAATAGAGCATGACATAGATGTCGGAGAAGCAAAACCTATACGTCAGCGCTTTTACCGTGTCTCTCAGGATAAGCAGCGTTATATACAGTCTGAAATCAACTATATGACTGAGCATAATATTGCTAAACCTTCTTCTTCTAGCTGGGCATCCCCGTGCTTGTTGGTGGGTAAACCAGATGGAACGTATCGGTTCTGTACAGATTACCGAAAATTAAATAATGTTACGAAACCTGATTCTTTCCCTCTGCCACGCATGGAGGATTGTATAGACCAAATTGGTCCGGCTACTTATGTCAGTAAATTCGACCTATTGAAGGGTTACTGGCAAGTGCCTCTTACTCCTCGTGCTCAAGAGATTGCATCATTTATCACTTCATTTGGATTATTCTCTTATTCTGTGATGAGTTTCGGCCTTAGAAATGCTCCTGCCACTTTCCAGCGCCTGATGAACCAGGTGACGTCTGGCTTAGAGGGCTGTGCTGTATACTTAGATGATGTTGTAGTATACAGTCAGACCTGGGAACAACATCTCTGTCGTGTCCGAGCTCTGTTTGAACGTCTTGCTGACGCTCGACTTACGGTTAACCTGGCGAAGTGTGAGTTCGCCAGGGCAACTGTAACGTATTTGGGAAAAGAAGTTGGGCAAGGCATGGTGCGTCCTGTGCGGGCTAAGGTTCTGGCCATTGATAACTTCCCTCCACCAAGTACTAAGCGGGAGTTAATGCGTTTTTTAGGCATGGTAGGATATTACAGGAGTTTTTGTCCAAATTTTTCATCCGTAGTAGCTCCTTTAACCGATTTGCTGAAAGCCAAAGTAAAATTTGAGTGGTCTTTACTGTGCCAACAGGCATTTGAAAATGTTAAGAGGTTGCTCAGCACTGCACCCGTCCTGGCGGCTCCACACTTTGAGTCACCTTTTCAGATCCAGGTGGATGCTAGCCAGGTTGGTGCTGGCGCTGTGTTAATACAGACTGATGAAAATGGAGTAGACCATCCGGTCAGTTTTTTCTCTAGAAAATTCAATTCGCATCAAGTACATTATTCAACCATTGAAAAGGAGACTTTAGCTTTGATTTGGGCATTACAACATTTTGATGTTTATGTGACAAGTGGTACATCTCCTATTGTGGTTTTTTCTGACCATAACCCACTAACTTTTTTACATTCTCTGCAGACCCCAAATCAACGTCTGGTTCGATGGGCTCTCTTTTTACAGCCTTACTCCTTGGATATTCGGCATATACGGGGCGTGGATAATATCCTAGCTGATACCTTGTCCCGTGCTCCTTATGACTCTTGCTGAGGTTGAGGATCTCAGTAACTGGTCTCTTTCACTTTGTATTTTCTCTCACCTTAAATATTGCTTTTCTTAGGCGCCAAGAATTGCTGGAGAGGGAGATATCAAGTGTGAGACGGGAGAGAGAACTTTGGCCGAGTACTGAGTTGGTGTTGAAGTGTGTTGGTGATGGGATTTCACTTTGTCATTCTAAATGTCTGACCTTTTTGAGAACCGGGTTATTTACTGAGGCCCTTAGGTGAGGTCCTCCTTTTTTATTAGGGGAGGTGTCACGGTCTTACCGTGTTTTGTTTTCTGATTGTTGTTTATCACTGTCTGTCTGTGATTTGAGATTGTGAACACCTGGGCTGTGGGTATTTAATATGCCTGTTCCCTGACTAGAGGGGTGGGGGGTTGTTCGTGATTTTGATCTTGTCTTGCATCTCGCAGGTATGGGCTCGTGGCAGGTGCCTTGGGATTCGAACACCTCTATCACAATAAGATCCTCGTTTGTCCCGTCTACCTGGGAGTCATGATTGGACCAGTCGGCGTTTGAATGTTTTCCTTCTTATTTAATTTCATTAAGTTTCCCCTAGAATTATGTAATAAATTTATATCCTTGCAACCTTATTTATGTTGTGATCGCCCTTTTTGTTGCAGTTACGAGCCGAACTGTAACACACACACACACACACACACACAGAGAGTCTTGTTATAGAACAGGAAATTGGAAAATAATACAAATAAAATAATTTCCTTGTAGGCACAGGAAATTATTAATCCGGCCCTGGGTTAGACAGTTTTTCCTCTAATAGAGTTTCCCTCTATTATTAGGTGCACTGTAAAAAAAAAAAAATTCATAAAAAGAAGGTAAATGACTGGCAGCTACGTCTGCCAAACAAAACACATAAAATTAAAGTAAAATATCTTAATTCAAATAAAGTGCAAAAACAATAATTTTACTGAAATTTACATTAAAAGTTTTAGTGAAAAACACTGTTATTTTACAGATTTTTTCCTTTTTTAAATGAATATATTTTACTGTAATTTTACATTTTTTGTTTGGCAGCAGTAGCTGCTAGTCATTTACCATTTTTTTATACAGTGTTAAACTGTTATTTTACTGATATTTCCTTGTTTAAATTAAGATATTTTACTTTGATTTGATGGTTTTTGTTTGGCAGCCTTTGCTGCCAGTCATTTACAATTTTTTTTAACAGTGTAAAACTGTTATTTTACTGATTTTTTCCTAGATTATTATGATCAAACACCTTCAATAAAGTGACAGTACTAAAAATTCTGCAGAAAAACACTGTTATTTTACAGATTATTACAATAAAAAATAAATAAAAAAAAATTAAATAAAGTGTTAAATTTACAGTTTTATTTTGGAAGACAAAATACAGTCTGTAAAACAATACAATACATAATACATTTCAAATACAGATAACAGTGGAATAGTTTAATCAAATTTTTAAAGTTGAATAAAATTTAAAACTGAAAAAAATACAAAACTGATACATTTACATTTTAGATTAGATTAGATTAGATTCAACTTTATTGTCATTACACAAGTACAGGTACAAGGCAACGGAATGCAGTTTAGGTCTAATCAGAAGTGCAATAGCAGCAAGTGCAGGATATACAACGGTTGTATAAGTGCATGATATACAATGGATGAATAAGTGCAGGACATGGATATGTACTGAATATATATATATATATATATATATATATATATATGGTTATTACTATAAACAGAATTTGCAGGTGAATATGTTCAATGATTCAATGAATAAATATACAGATGGCTATTACTATAAACAGAATTTACAGGTGAATATGTACTATGAGTATAATATAATATACAGATGGCTATTACTATAAACTTTTTTACAGATAGAGGTATACAATGATATGTTAGGCTAAGATGAGGAATATAGCAGTGGATTAAGGTAGTGCAATGAGTAAGGGCAGAAGCTATCCAAAAAAAAGTGTAAAGTGCAGTGGAAGTGATTGCATATTACAGTTAGAAGTACGGTGCAAAATGCAAATGTAACAGTTGGTACTGTGAATACCTGAGACGCCTGCCGGAGGGCAGGAGAGAAAACAGTCTGTGGGCTGGGTGAGAGGAGTCCTTAAGGATGCTGCGAGCTCGATGCAGACAGCGTTTCCTCTGGATGTGCTCGATGGCAGATAGTGGAGTCCCTGTGATGCGCTGGGCAGTTTTCACCACCTGCTGCAGTACCTTGCGCTCCGCAACAGAGCAGCTCCCATACCATACTGCGACACAGTTGGTCAGGATGTTTTCTATTGCGCAGCGATAGAAGTTCACCAGGATAGCCGAGGAGAGCTGATTCTTCCTCCGTGTCCTCAGGAAGAAAAGGCGCTGGTGAGCCTTCTTGACCAGGCTGGAGGTGTTGGTTGTCCACGACATGTCTGCCAAGATGTGGATCCCCAGGAACTTGAAACTGGAGACACGCTCAACAGCCATTCCATTGATGTGGATGGTGTCGTGTGTGCCTCTTGACTCTTTCCTGAAGTCCACGATGTGCTCCTTCGTTTTGGTGGTGTTGAGGAGCAGGTTATTATCAGCGCACCATGTGGCCAGCTGCTGGATCTTCTCCCTATAGGCAGTCTCATCGTTGTTGCTGATGAGTCCAATCACCGTAGTGTCGTCTGCAAACTTGACGATGGAATTAGATCCATTCACAGGCTTGCAGTCGGAGGTGAAGAGGGAGTAGAGAAACGGACTTAGCACACAGCCCTGTGGTACACCAGTGTTAAGTGTGATGGACGTGGAGCAGGTGAATCCTGATCGAACATTCTGGGGTCTGTCAGTTAGGAAGTCCAAAATCCAGTACCACATTGAGGTGTTGATGTCCAGGTCTCCAAGTTTGGATATTAACTTGGTTAGGATGACAGTGTTGAATGCTGAGCTGAAGTCAACAAACAGCATGCGTGCATAAGTGTTCTTATTGTCCAGATGAGTGAGCACAGAGTGCAGTGCCATGGAAACTGCATCCTCTGTGCTCCTATTGCTGCGGTAGGCAAACTGGTGTGAGTCCAATGTGGATGGTAGAGAGTCTTTTAGGTGTTCCAGGACCAGCCGCTCAAAGCACTTCATAACGATGGGTGTGAGTGCTACAGGGCGGTAGTCATTAGGGCACCTCGGGCTAGAGTGTTTCGGCACTGGCACAATGGAAGTGCGTTTAAAGCATGTTGGTACAGCTGCTTGGGCAAGAGACAGGTTGAACATGTCTGTAAAAACCCCAGCGAGCTGCTCTGCACATGCCCTGAGAACACGTCCAGGGATGTTGTCTGGTCCAGCAGGCTTGTGCGCGCTGATCCGGCTCAGTGCCTTGCAGACATATGTGGAGGAGAGTGTGATTGGTGGGTGGTCAGCTGAGGGTTTGAGCTTGGTGGCAGTTTCTCTGTTGTCTCTTTCAAAGCGAGCATAAAAGTAATTGATCTCGTTTAGGAAGTTGACATCAGTGGCTGCGGGGGTGGAGTGGGTGGGTTTGTAGTCACTGATATGCCTGAATGCCCTGCCACATGCGTCGAGGGTCAGAGTTTGAAAAGTGTCCCTCTATCTTTAGCTTGTAGCAGTGCTTGGCCTTTTTGATGCCCCTCTTACTCCAGCAAACATACTCCAGTCTGCAAACATACTCCAGTCTGTCCAACATTTACAAGATTGTCACGGATTCACTATTGATTCTAAAACTTGTATTATTCAGATGTAAATTTATGTAAACAAATTCTTCAGAGCCCCCAGGAGGAATTGAAAAACTAAAAATTGCATTTATCTTGTAAGTTAGGGTTACTAATATCATGATGAGGTCATGATTTCACCTTATAACAAAATAACAAATTGTGCCATTTACTGTTTTGTATTTACTTTGTATTTTCCAAATACGTTTTATATTGTTTTCCTCTATATTCAACTGACCCCCGAGGGGGTCCATATAGCTCTGATAATATATGTGGACAAACATTTACCTTTTAATTCAGAATCCAAGCTATATAGTGTAATAAGAAATATAAATTAAAACATACAACAGGTCCATGATTCTGCACCAGAAGGGACAGGCACAGCAGATAATGAGCAATCCTTTTCCAAATCTCCAATAATCAGCTGGATCTGTAAAAGAAAGAAAGAAAAAGACTGATTCACTGAAAAGTCCTTAGAAAGGGAGGATTTTGTTTTTGTACCTTTCCTTTAAATAACATTTGACAGTGAGATATTCTGGCTATATGAACACAAAGTGCGCTCAGCTTTGAAATGGTTATTGGTAATTATTGTCCATAACATTTGGTCCAATGTAGCTTGGTTACCAACATTATTCAAAATATTTTGTTTCACAGAAGTAATTCAAACAAGTTTGATAAGACATGAGGGTGAGAAAACAATGAGGGAGATTTCATTTTGAGTGAGCTTTTAAACTCAAGAAGGTACGTTTGAACCAGAGTTGTGCCTTGGTGCTGAGTTGCCTGTGTTGACATTTCCACACACATAAGTACCGTAACAGTATTAATGTTGGATATGACATGAATAATCACTTCCTCTGAAGATCATGTGGCAGATTTTAATTCCCAAAACTTCTGGATCATGAGGGGGGAGGGAACACACACACACGCACGCACGCACGCACGCACGCACGCACGCACGCACGCACGCACGCACGCACGCACGCACGCACGCACGCACGCACGCACGCACGCACGCATGCCCCCCCCCCCCCCCCCCAGCGCAGTATCCTTGAATTACTGTTTTGCATGGTTTGCATCCATTTCAGGGCACATTGATCAGTTCTTAATGTGAATTCACGCCCCAGCAAGTAATACCGCAGGGAGTCCACAGCCCACTTAATGGCAAGTCCTTCCTTCTCAACGGTTGAGTATTTCCGCTCTCTTTCAAATAGTTTTCTGCTCAGGAATAGCACCGGCCTCTCATCATTAGCCTCTCCTTGTGCCAGTACTGCTCCCAGGCCAACATCCGAAGCATCAACCTGTACAATAAATCTCCCAGAGAAATTAGGACTCTGCAATACTGGTTCATGGCATAACAAGTCTTTAAGTGAATTGAAGGCTTCTTCACACTCACTCGTCCAACAAAATTTAGCAGGACTCTTTTTGGTCAGATCTGTCAAAGGTGTAGCCAGTGATGAAAAGTGGGGAATAAATCGGCGGTACCAGCCGATTAAACCAAGAAAGGACCTCACCTGTTTTTTCGTTTGTGGGCGAGTAATGTTTTGGATTGCTTTAAGCTTTTCCACTTGTGGCTTGATCTGTCCATGTCCCAGTAAGTAACCCAAATACCTCACTTCCGTCTGAGCCCATGCACATTTTGTGGTGTTGATCGTGAGCCCAGCTTCCTCAAGCCTCTTCATAATGTCAGCAAGATGTCGTAGATGTTCTTGCCAAGACCCACTGTATATCACCACATCGTCAAGATATGCAGCTGCATACTGCTCACATCCTGCAAGTACACGGTCCATCAATCTTTGGAATGTGGCCGGTGCTCCATGTAACCCAAAGGGCATGACTGTATACTGATATAACCCTGTGGGAGATCGAAAAGCAGTGTAGGGCTTGCAAGATTGATCAAGGGGCACGTGCCAATATCCTTTACACAAATCTAAGGTAGTCATATAGGATGCTTTACCAAGTCTCTCAATCAACTCGTCAATACGAGGCATTGGATAAGAGTCAAAACATGATACACTGTTCAGTTTTCTGAAGTCGGTGCAGAACCGAATTCCTCCATCCTTTTTAGGGACCAGTAGTATGGGACTTGACCACTCACTGTTAGATGGTTCTATAATCCCCATTTCCAGCATGGCTGCCACTTCAGTCTTTAACTGTTCTACCATCTTCTCTGGGACTCGATAGGGTCTTTGCCGAACAGGAGTAGTGTCTTTCAGGATGATATTGTGCGTGAGGAGCTCGGTACTGCCCGGTCTTTCCTGGAACAGAGAGGGAAAAGTTTGAAGTACCTCAGTTAGTTGTTGTTGTTGATGACTATTCAAATGTGCAGAACATCCTGGAGCCTTCTGTGGTGATCGCACTGGTTCCATATCAGTTTCATCCTCTTCCTCCACTATAGCCCTCACCATCATCGCTTGGTCTTTAGCATCTGTAGGAGAATTGAAATCAGACACCCTCTCCTTGAATTCCCTCAGGAGATTAGCATGAAGGACCTGCTTAGGCTGCTTCCTTTCGGGACACAAAATCTCATAGGTTACTGGGCCCAGTTTTCGTGTCACAACATATGGACCCTGCCACTTGGCCAACAATTTGCTGGTACCTGATGGTAGCAGTACCAGAATTTTCTGTCCTGGTTTTAAGTCTCTTTCCCTGGCATGTGTGTTGTACCATACCTTTTGCCTTTGTTGAGCAGCAGACAAATTTTCTCTAGCCAGAGTCCTAAAGTTCTCCAACTTGTCTCTCATCTGTAATATATATGAGGCGATACTGCGCTGGGCTGGTTCCTCTGCTGTCCAAGCCTCTTTGAGCACATCCAGGGGACCACGAACTTGCCTGCCAAACAAAAGCTCAAAGGGTGAGAACCCAGTTGAGCATTGAGGGACCTCTCTATAGGCAAATAGCAAAAAGGGAAGCCATTTATCCCAATCCCTCCCCGACTCATCAACAAACTTCTTAAGCATGTTCTTTAGTGTACCGTTGAACCGTTCTACTAAACCATCTGTTTGAGGGTGAAATGGTGTAGTTCTGATTCCCTTAATGCCTAACTGTTTGTACAGTAGCTTCATCAGTTTAGCCATAAAATTTGTTCCCTGATCAGTGAGAATTTCAGAAGGAACCCCGACTCTTGCAATCAGATCAACTAAACATCTCACAATGTGCTTAACTTGAACGCAATGGGTAAACCTCTGGATACCTAGTAGCATAATCACAGATCACCAATGCATATTGGTGACCCATACTGCTCTTCACCAATGGACCTATGATATCCATCCCTATACGGTCAAATGGAGTCCCAATAATCGGCAGAGGTTGCAGATAACTTCTATCCGCTTTACGCACAGGTGCTACCATTTGACATTCAGAACAAGTTTTACAGTATTCTGTCACATCTTGATACATTTTTGGCCAATAGAATCGTTGACTGACTCGTTCGTATGTTTTCTGTTGGCCTAAATGTCCTGACCAAGGGATTGAATGCCCCAGATGTAAAATCATCTGATGAAGTGCTTTAGGTACTACTAGTCTCGGGTTCTCGATGTCGGCCAGGTACAAAAGATTGTTCTTCAAAATGTACCGGTCGTCCCCCCCTAACCTTGGTACCCCCTCAGGCTTACCATCTACCTCACACACTTTTTGGAACAGGGGTTGTAGAGTAACATCTGCTTGTTGCAACTCCCTAAAATTATCAGGAATCTGCCAACGGGAGTTAATCAACTCATATTCAGGGTGGTCAGGGAAATTGGGTAAGCTCCCTTGTATCTTATCCTTCCCCCTATGCTTTTCTTGCCGTCTCTGTCTTTTAGTTTTTTTGTCCTTCCCCACACTAGAAAACAAATCATCATCAGCATTAGGAAGGGGTTGCAAACCTTTGGTCTGGGACCGTGTAACCACTGCACACATTTTGGATGCTAAATTAACCCAATCAGTTAAACAAGGAAAATCTTCCCCGATCACAACATCATAGGCTAGTTTCTCAACCACCCCCACCCTTAACAGGTATGCCTGTTCTTCGATCACTACAGAGACATCAGCAGTAGGATAGATTTTTTTATCCCCATGTACACATCCCAAACATATGGTATCTTCGTAGTTCAACATTTCACAATTCAAAAAGTCAGATTTCACCAAAGTTTGTGTACTACCTGTATCAACCAAAGCCTGAGCAGTTTGACCATTAATGGTTACCGTTATGAGGTGACTATGTTTCCCTGTAGATTTTGCCAATTCACCAAAGCACTCATTCCTGGGAACATAACACAAGTTAGTTACTTTGGGTTTTCGTAAGGGACAAAGTGAAGCCTTATGTCCTGGTTGTTGACAATAGAAACAAATGAAAGGTGCATTAGAATTTTTCCCAGACAGTCCCACAGTCTTATCAATAGGTTCCTCCACCTTACCCTTCCCCATAGTCACAGTCCCTTTGATGGTTCGTGGTAGATCTCGATGTGCAGCCATGTACCTCTCAGCCAGCCTTGCCGCTTCTCACCTCAGGTTCAGTCTCAGGATATAAGTCCGTCACAGCTTCTTCAGGTGCCCCAGCCACATAATCCAAATCACCAACCTGAACTTCACCAGTCTCCTCTCCTTCAGAAAACAGGTTTGGATGAGCTCGGGTAATCCTTTGATGACCTCCTTGTCCTCTGGTAGTCATCTTGAAGTTTGTTGATTCCTTCTACTGCAAGCTACTCCACAAAGACGTCATTTATCCCACTTCTGACACCATTTGTTGTAAGACGGTCAGTGCAGTGGCTAAACAGGCAGCAAAAGAAATGGCAAAACTTCAGAAATGTCCATGGAAAAGTTCTCTTTTTAATTTAGGGTGCCAAAAATTCCAAAAGGTGCAACAAAGTCCAACGAAAAAAATCCATTGTAAATCCAAATTTTACTTCAGAAAACAAATTAACAAAACAAAAACAAAAACTGTTCAAAGTCAAGATTTAACAAAAACAAAGAAAAAAACACGAAGGGAAAAAAATAGTTACATGGTTGGCTACTAATCCAACAAACACACCTTCCCTCTCCCTTCCAAACATTTCATCTGTTCTTTTATAGTTTTGACCACCTACTTCCTTTTCAAACTGACCAATCATAACTCTTCATTAGTTACCAGCCGTACAATTAATGTTTCACAATGTACTTGCAACCTTACCAAAAATACCTTTATAATGTATGCAGTTTAACAAGTTGCATTAATATTTAGAAATCTTTCAAACACATACAGATTCATGACATTTCGGTCTAAATATCCTTATTGGCCAAACTCCTCCCCTTCAGGATGACATATAACCTGTTTCCTGTTCGCGTGCCCCTCCTACTAGGCATTTCCAGGAACCGGTAAGAGAAAGAAACATACACATTAATACACATACATTGTTTGTGCAAGTTCACCTGCATGCTCCACTTTAATGACAGTCACCATGGAATGTGCACCTTTCATGTGACTGGCACCACAGTAAAACAAACAAAATAAAGATCTTACAAAACTATGTAGAGTGTGGTTCTTTGAATTAGCACATGTGTGCTACATCACAGTAGGGATGGGCATTATGACCATATTATTCTACATACATGAGAAATTTTATTTCACAATAACGATATCACAATATAGTTATTTTATAGATATTTTATTAAGAAATACTACAGAATAATACTGCTTAATCTTCACTGTATGATATTTTATGCATTAATATCACTTGATTCTTAAAGAAGCAGAAGGTGTTCTCTAGTCTTTTGTTGTTTGATTAAAATTATGACAGACATCAGTTTATTAAGCTGCCGCCCCTTTAATAACGGATGCACAATGACAAGCATCCGGGTTTCCCCACGTTAACTTGAACTGTTTAACTCTAACGTTACTTCAAACATAACTGACTGTTTCTTCGTGATCCCATTGTTCAAACTTTAGTTAGTGTGTAATGTTGCTGTTAGAGCATAAATAATACCTGTAAAATTATAAAGCTCAAAGTTCAATGCCAAGCGAGATATTTTATTTAACAGAAGTTCCCTTTCAAAGCCTACAGCGATCGGCCGGCTTGGACTACATCCTGGTACAGCCTGCTTTAATTACGTCAGTAGAACAGTAGAACAGACTAACCTCCGCCCACAAGAATATGCGAAAAAGGGGGCGTGGTCTTGTTGCTCTCCCACGTGGAGAAGAGGAAGTGTTGCGTGGAGAAGACGAGGAAGTGTTGCGTTTGAGTGTGTTTGTCGCCATGTCGTCGAGACGCTGTTATTGTTCATCCTGGAGTCAAATCACCTTTGTTTGGCTTTCACAGGGACGCTGTACTTAGAGATCATTGAGCGCATACATCTCCCCATTAAGAGGCGTGACCTTTCCGTGTAACGTGCGCTAAGCTGCTGTCGAATCACAACACAGGAATCGTGCAACGTGCGCTAAGCTGCGGTCAAATCACAACACGGGAACCGCTGGCACAATCAGAACTCGTTACGTATTTCTGAAGGAGGGATTTCATAGAACAAGGAGCTCATCAGCCCGTTTTTAGGACAGTGAAAACAGCGGTATACAGATAAGTAAATTGTGTGAAAAATACTGTTTTTTTTACACGCGCAACATGAACACATGTTATGTTGCACACTGTAAACACAATCAAAGCTTAAAAAAAACACACGAAGAACGGGACCTTTAAATCAAGTGAATACCTCACATGACAGGGATTTTGAGATAATTGTGTGCATTTTACCGAAAGGATAATTGATTTCGGGATCGCATGCTGTCTGAGAGAAGCAGCTTAACGTTATTATTCTTCATTCATGCATATTTCTTTGTCAAAATGTCAATAACTTTAAATAACGTTAGAACAGTGCTACGCGGATATATTTACATTCCGCGATATAAAAAGGTAACATAATTGCAATATCTCTAAGGATAGTCACTATCTTCATCATAGCGCCCAGCCCTAGCTGAACAGTATTACAACATAACAAAACACAGAAACAGAATATGTAAGTTATTCCTGATTAGCATATCACTTCAATGCACTATATATTGATGTGACAGTAGAAAAAACATAAAGGTATTTATTTACCTTCTGCCGTGTGTTGTCCGCCATTGGTACCTTAAATGTCTGTTCATATTCATGTTTTCCGTTCTCAGTCGACATCCCACAATCAAAATTCGTCTAAAATAAGATTTTAGCAGATGTAAAATGATCCATGTAATGCCATTAATGGACCGACGAAGCAGTCCTGTTGCAGATTAGAAGCCGCGCCCGCGAGCACTCCAACGTCAACGGGTGTATATTTAAACTTGATCGGTAGAAGGTGCGCACAGTTGTCATTGGCCAGATTTCTAGATGACTTTCAGATTGACCAATCACGCTCAAGTGAACACGGAAAGACAGCAAATAACCTTGCAACTATAAAAATAACTTGTTTTAAACTACAGTTATCAAATGTGTATATTTATATTTATTTGCTGTTATATTTAATTAATCAGTGCTTTGTGGTGTGGGCAGAGGCTTGAAAGTTTCAACCTGGAGAGCAGTGCAGATTTGTACTCTTTAAAAACAGATTATTGTTTGATATTTAGTTTCCTACAGGGAGTGCAGAATTATTAGGCAAGTTGTATTTTTGAGGATTAATTTTACAACATTAATAATTAAACAACAACCATGTTGTCAATGAACACAAAAAACTCATTAATATCAAAGCTGAATATTTTTGGAAGTGGTTTTTAGTTTTAGCTATTTTAGGGGGATATCTGTGTGTGCAGGTGACTATTACTGTGCATAATTATTAGGCAACTTAACAAAAAACAAATTTATACCCATTTCAATTATTTATTTTTACCAGTGAAACCAATATAACATCTCAACATTCACAAATATACATTTCTGACATTCAAAAACCAAACAAAAACAAATCAGTGACCAATATAGCCACCTTTCTTTGCAAGGACACTCAAAAGCCTGCCATCCATGGATTCTGTCAGTGTTTTGATCTGTTCACCATCAACATTGCGTGCAGCAGCAACCACAGCCTCCCAGACACTGTTCAGAGAGGTGTACTGTTTTCCCTCCTTGTAAATCGCACATTTGATGATGGACCACAGGTTCTCAATGGGGTTCAGATCAGGTGAACAAGGAGGCCATATCATTAGATTTTCTTCTTTTATACCCTTTCTTGCCAGCCACGCTGTGGAGTACTTGGACGCGTGTGATGGAGCATTGTCCTGCATGAAAATCATGTTTTTCTTGAAGGATGCAGACTTCTTCCTGTACCACTGCTTGAAGAAGGTGTCTTCCAGAAACTGGCAGTAGGACTGGGAGTTGAGCTTGACTCCATCCTCAACCCGAAAAGGCCCCACAAGCTCATCTTTGATGATACCAGCCCAAACCAGTACTCCACCTCCACCTTGCTGGCGTCTGAGTCGGACTGGAGCTCTCTGCCCTTTACCAATCCAGCCACGGGCCCATCCATCTGGCCCATCAAGACTCACTCTCATTTCATCAGTCCATAAAACCTTAGAAAAATCAGTCTTGAGATATTTCTTGGCCCAGTCTTGACGTTTCAGCTTGTGTGTCTTGTTCAGTGGTGGTCGACTTTCTGCCTTTCTTACCTTGGCCATGTCTCTGAGTATTGCACACCTTGTGCTTTTGGGCACTCCAGTGATGTTGCAGCTCTGAAATATGGCCAAACTGGTGGCAAGTGGCATCTTGGCAGCTGCACGCTTGACTTTTCTCAGTTCACGGGCAGTTATTTTGCGCCTTGGTTTTTCCACACGCTTCTTGCGACCCTGTTGACTATTTTGAATGAAACGCTTGATTGTTCGATGATCACGCTTCAGAAGCTTGGTTATTTTAAGACTGCTGCATCCCTCTGCAATATATCTCACTATTTTTGACTTTTCTGAGCCTGTCAAGTCCTTCTTTTGACCCATTTTGCCAAAGGAAAGGAAGTTGCCTAATAATTATGCACACCTGATATAGGGTGTTGATGTCATTAGACCACACCCCTTCTCATTAAAGAGATGCACATCACCTAATATGCTTAATTGGTAGTAGGCTTTCCAGCCTATACAGCTTGGAGTAAGACAACATGCATAACTAGGATGATGTGGTCAAAATACTCATTTGCCTAATAATTCTGCACTCCCTGTATATAGTTTTTTATATTTGTATCCAGAATTACAGTTTGAATGTAAAAATACACCTACACTGTAAAAAAAATTATAATTAAAAAAGTCAAATGACTGGCAGCAACGGCTGCCAAACAAAAACATAACATTAAAGTAAAATATCTTAATTTAAATAAGGAAAAATCTGTAAAATAACAGTTTTCTCTCAAACTTTTAATTTAAAATTTTAGCACTTTATTTGAATTCAGATATTTTACTTTAATTTTACGATTTTTGTTTGGCAGCCGTAGCCAGTCATTTACCATTTTTTTACGATTTTATTTTTACAGTGAAACTAATAAGATTTACTTTAAAATTACAAATAATAATGTTAAATTGTTAGTATGGACATAAACCTTTAATATAATGAGCTAAATATTTTATTACAGATTAGTTCTGTAATTTTACATACATTTGTATGTAATTTAAGAAAACAGAAAAATACTGTATAAATAATACAGTAATTTCCCTGTATAAAAAATGAGAATGACTGTAATTTGTCATTAATGATATAATCCTTACAATAACAGTCAAGTTGTTTATTTACAGATATTGTTTGTAATTTTACATAGTTTTAAACATAATTCAAAATTACAGGAAAAAACTAAACAATTAGAGTTATTTTCCGTAAAATTTGTATTTTTTTTTACAGTGTGTCCTTTGACATCTGTTGGATAGCACGGTTGATCACAGTATAAATAAATAATTAATTAACAGTGTGTCTGACAGTTGTCTTTGTGCAAGTAAAGTCAGACTGATAAAGCATTTTTTATTTTATACCCAGGCAATGGACAAATGTCTGTTCAGGCCATTGGCTCAGGATTAATGGATTTGTCTGCTATTTTTTTGCAAAGTAGCTAGGTGTCACTAGTGAGCAATAATTAATGAAACTTTGGGTAATGAACCTTTTGGTGAAGCAATGGGCTGCGAGGTCTCAGTGGTTCAGCCCCATTTTGCCATCACTACTGGTTACTACAAAATTATACGCATGTGATGTTCCTTGATTCCAAGTAGTCAGATTTGTCATATTGATAATTAAAAAGGTTCATGCTCAGGTTTGCTACTGGAGCTTGCCAAAAGTACTTTGGGTAGATGTTTGGTGCATACCGCTTTGCTTGTAGACATGCTGAAATAGCATTACTACTTTTACAATATCTTTATACGGCAGAAATAGTAAGAGTAGTATGTAGTTCCAAATTCAGCAACACACTCACAAACCTTGTCAAACCTGTTGCCAGTTTGTAGTGTTCCACAAGTGGACAAAGGAGATTTATATGGACAGACCCTCGACTCCTTGATTATGACAGAGGGGACGAGTCTACTCATATGTACTTACTAAGACTTTCCAATTCAACCCATTGCAAGGGTTCCACCAGTAGTGGGCAATCATGCAATGTAAGCAATGATGTACATCTGAGTCAACAGGTAGTTAGTGAGGGAAGGGCATGAAAAAGTGAATTGAAACAGCCTTTCATTTTTGTCCACTTGCTCTCAGCTTCTTATTCTTTAACATATTCAGGGCTGTATTAAGAATTAAGGAGCTTTTATTTGTCTTATTAATCATAGCCTTCTGTTAGTATGCAATACATGATTCATTGACTGTTTATGTAAACTCATTGTTACTGTTGGAAGAAACTTTTTTTTCCCAGTAATTTGGCTGTTATGAACAAAAATGAACTGATTGCACAAACTCATGCATTTATATTGTAGATGCAAGTCTCTGGCAGTTTGAGGTATCATTTTCATGTGTCCAATGTAAAGGTAATTTACAGTATAGTCCTGGCTACTACTGTGTTCATCACTTGGAATTTGTCAATTAAATATAATATTATAATATTTTGATAATTATTTTATAATATATTTTAGGCAGGATGTTATTTATATGCATAGTTATATAACTTTTTTTTTAATATTCAAGAAGTAAGTTATTTGTTAAATGCAGTACATACTATGATTTTATGCATGGATTTTAGCATGGTCAGAACGCTGTATCAACCAATCAGAAGCCAGAACTGGGACTCATTATATGTACATTATTAAGAAGTCACACAGCAACCAAATGTCTTCTGTAGCATCTGTAATTAATTGAATGCATTTCAGAGATAAAGCATAACAAGAAATTAGAGAAAAGCGATTTGAAAAATAATTTTCTCTCAAATTAAATAGATTGAATTTATTCAAAAATGTTTTAAACTGCCATTGATGTTAATCTGTATTTATCTTATTTATAATATGTTCTAATTATCTGTGCAATATTTCTTCATTTGACTTTTTGTTTTATTACGTCTAGTGGGCTATGCGCATTCATCATTGACACATGTTAAAAACATTTTTACTTAGATATTAGGGTGCTGTTTATTTTACTAAGCACTTTAAGACAGAATATCAAATCATTATCATATGGACATGCCTTAGTCTAATTCCATTATTAAATCTAATACATAACATTTGAGATCTTTTTGTTGCTTTGGAAACATTGAATAATTAATTTAAAGAGCCTTGTTTTGGCTTGTTAAAACACTCTTTTTCATCTATGTATGTAGCAAGATGAATGTCTATTTCAATGAGCGGATTTAGGCCACTTCTGTACATTTGACAAACACTCTTGGGCTGAGAGACAGGCCGAAAGGGAGTACCAGATATTTGCATGCAACCCTGCAAACCTAGGGATGGGCGATATGGCTGAAAACTGTATCATGATATAAGTGTTTCATGTCGGTCGATATTGATAATTATTGATATTTTTATGACCTATTTAAAATAAGGAACAGAAGAAAAAAATATATTACATTTAAACATTTTTATTTTAAACTTAACCTTCCTCTGATTATAATCCCCTCAGTTATAAAGGCAGAAATGTCAACACAACCATGGAAAACACTCAAATAATTAAAATGTAAACATAAGTCTAAAATCACAATGAACACTTAACAATTATCTCTTAACATTAAGGTGCAGTGCCTCCGTTATTTCTTTGTACTGTTTAGATGCTTTGTCATAAGGCGCTGATGCAGCATACCTCTCCATGTCGTTTCAAAGAATAGCACAACGGCGCTAGCGAGCGCGTCAAGTATAAACACGTCCCCAAACAGAAGAGGCACGCGCGCAGTCAGCGGAGGCTCGCACTGCAGAGCCTGACGAAAGTATAAACAAGGCTAAAGGTGGTAAAACAAGTTCTCTTACGAGAGGTTCTCTCGTATTGCGTAAGTTCCTTACGCTTCGGGAAAGTTTTCTTTCTTCGAGATTACTGAAAAACCCAAAATTATCCTTAATTTTGTAACATTGTCAACGCAGTGCGGCAGCCTGGCAGACCATAGCAGGCTAATCCAGCGTGCTACTGGCTGCTCTGCTGGCAACTGCAACAGCCTATCGGCGAGCCCGCGTGACTTGGCGACCAATGAGGGCGCTCCATAAAAGCGTGTATAAAAGCGGGGCTCGCAGGCTGTTTATTCGATTTTCTGTTCTTCAGCGAAGCTCTTCGCATCGCTGGATCTGGGACCTGCCGCCGTTGACCGCGCAGCACAGCAAGCTTAGGACAGCGCCTGAAGAAGCCGGCTGCATTCTTCGCCACCTCAGCCTTCCGTGCCTGCTCTGCTATCCGGCAGCATTATATCCTTTTATTGCTCAAGTGTTGTCGCCGCTGCGTCACACTTTGACAAAAAGAGCCGAGCGTTTATTGCAAAATGTCTCGATCCCTCTGCGGCTCGTGTCACGCGCAGCTCAGTTCCGGAGACCGCCACGTGATCTGCGCTCTCTGCCTGGGCCGTGATCACGCCGCTGCCGCACTCCTTGCCGGCGGATGCCCGGAGTGCGAGGACTTGACGATGTCGACCCTGCGGGCTCGACTCGATCAGTTCGAGGATGACATCCCTCCTGTCCCTGTTAAGCCGCGCAAGAAGAAGCGCCGCTCACAGCGGACACCGGAGTTCACGGAGAAAAGCTCGCCGGAACCTTTCCTGCCAGCTTCTCTCTCGCCTTCCCCGCCCCCACCCCAGGCCGCCATGTCTGTTGCCGCCTCCGGGGATGAGGCGGATGCGGCTGCGGAACGCGCCGACAGCTGCTCCATCATGGCATCCGACAGCGAAGATTGGTCCTCCGCGGCCTCTTCAGTCCGGGCCTCCGGACGCTCTCGAGCGGGTGAGGACGCGGAACTCTTGCGCCTTCTCACCCGGGCTGTCGAGTAGCTAGGCCTCGAATGGTCTCCGCCTAAGGTGGCAGCGCCGAATCGACTCGACGGATGTTTCCTCAACAGTCGCCGCCGCGCGCCCACCTCCAGGACTGCACCTTTCCTGCCAGAGCTTCACGAGGAGCTCGTGAAGTCCTGGAACGCGCCATTTTCCGCGAGGGTTTCGTCTCAAGCTTCATCGATGCTCTCACAAGTTGACGGCGCTGCTGAGAAAGGCTACAATGCTATCCCTCCGGTGGAAGAGGCGGTCGCAGCGCACCTTTGCCCGCCCTCCGGTTGGCGCTCAAAGGCTGCTCTCCCGTCCAAGGCCTGCAGAATGACGTCATCGCTGATCGGCCGCGCTTTCGCTGCCTCCGGTCAAGCGGCATCTGCTCTGCATTCTATGGCTGTGCTGCAAATCCTCCAGGCTAATCTCCTCCGCGATTTGGACGAGAAAAGCACAGACACTGAGTTGGTCACGGATTTGAGAAGCGCGACGGATCTTGCCCTCCGCGCTACCAAGACCGCAGCACAAGCCCTCGGACGCTCTATGGCCTCCCTCACGGTAGCTGAGCGGCACCTCTGGCTCACACTCGCGGATATGCGAGAAACGGAGCGCGCGGCCTTTCTCAACGCCCCGCTTTCCTCGTCCGGCCTATTCGGCCCAGCGGTCAAGGGGATCGTCGATCGCTTTTCCGAGGTACAGAAGACGACTCAAGCTATGAACCTCTTTCTGCCTCGATGCCCCGGCGCTAGCAATAGCTCCGCCGCTCGCCGTCCTCGTGACCAGCCAGCGCCGAGCTCCGCGCAGCGCCCAACGCGGCCCCCTTCGTCTCAGCGCCAGATCGCGCTCTTCCAGCAGAGGCAAGCCGCCTCCCCCCCGGGGACCCCGGCCTAGGATCGCGCTGAAGCCCGAGCCTCCAAAGTCCCCCTAGCCAGAGGGGGGAAACGACGGTTAAGTCCCGCCGCGGCCGGACCACCGTCAAAACTATTTTTCCTGTCAGCCCCCACCACTGTGGCTGCTGCAGATGGTTCTCACGCAGCCAACGAGCCGGCAAAACTGCCCTCTCGCCTGTCTACAAACGCCGTTTTTACGGCGAACCAGAGAATTCACAAAAGTTGCATTTTTTTCTGGTTGCACGGCTCACGCCGCATGTGTTTCAAATGCAGTAAACGTGCCCACTTGTCTGTGTTCACCCCTGCACCCAAGCACCACAAATCCCGTGTCTCTCACTCACATAAAGCGGCCGCCGGCCGCTCGAGTGCCAAAGTTAGGTCACGTGTCCCCTTATTTGCGCCCACGCCTAATCACCACACGCGCTGTCACACAGCCACCCTTAACCGGTCATGTTCCACGCGTAAGAGTTGTGCCCGCTCTAACGCGCTCACACATTTTCAAGAACATTCTGCCCCCGGCGCTACGCGCCGCGCCACACACCATTTGTTCTCCGCCCAAGGTGGCCGAAACGACGAGTGTAGGGCCGCACACAAGCCACTCCCCGCTCGAAGCGCCAGAGATACAGTGTGTAGGCCCACAGCACAGAGAGCGCGCGCATTGCGCCTGCCCCTCCTATACAGGCCGTCGAACCCGCGAGGCGCGGCGTTTCGAGCCCGGAGGCCGTTCTATCCCGTGTGGCACACGCGAGAGCGTGGGAAGCCATTCCAGGTGTATCAGAATGGGTGCTGAGAACAGTGAAGCACGGCTACACTCTGCTTCAATTTCCCTGGACTTGAAAGACGCATACTTTCAAATCAAGATAACGCCGCGTCACAGGCCATTCTTACGATTCGCCTTCGACGGCCAGGCTTATCAATACACCGTCCTGCCATTCGGCCTGTCATTAGCACCCCGTATATTTACGAAGTGCATGGACGCGGCCCTCGCTCCCCTGAGAAGACGGGGTATGCGAGTTTTGAATTATCTGGACGATTGGCTCATCCTGGCACAGTCAGAGGCCGAGCTCCTCGCCCACAGGGCAGTGCTGCTCAGCCATCTGAACAGCTTGGGGCTCACGGTCAATTGGACCAAGAGCTCATTGGTGCCCACGCAATCAACCTCATTTCTAGGTTTGAATCTGGACACTGTGGCAATGTCAGCCTGCCTGTCTCCCCAACGCGTGCGTCGAGTCAGACGCATGGCTGCGTACTTCCAGCCGGGCAAAATCGCACCTCTCAAAGTTTTTCAGAGGATGCTGGGACGCATGGCCTCAGCTGCGGCAGTGCTCCAGCTGGGCCTAATGCGCATGCGCCCGCTGCAACGCTGGTTAAACGCCCGAGTGCCTCACGGAGCCTGGGCGTCCGGGGGCTTCCGGATCAGAGTGACTCAGAGCTGCGTTTCAGCTCTGGAGCCCTGGTTAGTAGCCGACTGGTACCGGCGGGGAGTGACGATGGGAGCCATCTCACACCGCAAGATTGTCTCGACGGACGCCTCCACATCGGGTTGGGGCACCGTTTTCGAGGGCAAATCGGCTTCCGGCCTCTGGTCGAGCCGGGAAAAGCTCCTGCACATAAACTGTTTGGAGATGATAGCGGTAGAGAACGCGCTCAAGCAGTTTCTCCCTCTTATACGAGGCCACCACGTGTTGGTCCGGTCGGACAATACCACGGTGGTGTCCTATGTGAACCGGCAGAGCGGTGTCAGGTCCAGGTGTCTGGGCAATCTGGCAGAGCGCCTGCTCGTGTGGGAACAGCTCGATGCGCTCGCTAAGGGCCGCGCACGTACCGGGCCAACTCAATGTGGGCCCGGACAAGCTGTCCAGGGGCCTCATTCTCCCAGGTGAATGGTCCCTGCACACCCAGACAGTCCAGTTGGTATGGCGCCTATTCGGCAGAGCGGAGCTCGACCTCTTTGCAACAAGAGAGAACGCTCGCTGCCCGAGGTTTCTATCCAAAAGCGAGGATGCGCTGTCCCAGCCTTGGCCCAGCCTCCCGCTGTATGCTTTCCCGCCGATTTCCCTATTACCCCAGGTTATAGCGAAAATCAGGGAGACGCGCCGCCCGGTGCTCCCCGTAGTGCCGCGCTGGGAGAACCAGGTTTGGTACCCAGAGCTGGTGAAGCTGTCGCACTCACCCCCGTGGCCAGTTCCGCTGAGAGCAGACCTCCTCTCTCTCGAGCGATGGTCTCTGCATGTATGGGTGACCAACGGATATCCGTTGACCTGCCCGAAGGGGTTATGAACACGATCTCACACTCTAGAGCCCCCTCGACGAGGCGGTTATATAGTTCTAAGTGGTCGGTGTTTACTGAGTGGTGTGTTTCCAAGGGATTGGATCCACAGCAATGTGGGGTCCAGCGGGTGCTCTCCTTCCTCCAAGAGCTTTTGGAACTGGGCAGGTCCCCTTCCACGTTCAAAGTGTATGTAGCGGCTATAGCAGCGTTCGCTCAGACAACGCTAGGCAGCACGCTAGGAAGGAACGAGCTCATCACCCGTTTCCTCAGAGGAGCCAGACGGATGAATCCCCCGCTGCCCCCATCGGTTCCTATATGGGATCTGGCCTTGGTCCTAGAGGCCTTGAAGGCTCATCCCTTCGAACCGCTTGAAGCCGTGGAACCGAGGTTCCTTTCGCTCAAAACCGTGGGGGATCTACACGCGCTCTCAGTGAGCCCGACGTGTATGGAGTTCGGTCCTAATGACTCCAAGGTCATTCTTAGGCCGAGGGATGGCTATGTCCCCAAAGCGATCGGCACTCCTTTCAGGGCGCAGATTATCTCCCTCTCGGCTCTGCCAGCATCCGATGAAAGGGACGATGGCAATTTCCTCTGCCATGTCAGGGCATTGAGGATTTATGTCACACGCTCCGCCGCCGTCAGGCGTTCTGAGCAGCTATTTGTTTCGTTTGGTGGGCGCACTAAAGGTCTCGCCTCCTCGAAACAGACCCTGTCCAGGTGGATAGTGGACGCGATTGCAACAGCTTACGCTTCCAAACACCTGCAGTGCCCGCTAGGTGTCGGCACACTCCACTAGAGGCATGGCCTCTTCGTGGGCTTGGGCCAGAGGGATTTCCATCCACGATATCTGTATGGCGGCAGGCTGGGCCTCCCCGTCTACATTCGTGAGATTCTACAATCTGGAAGTTCCTGCCTTACAGGCGAAAGTGTTATCAGTTTAATAGGGCTGTTAGCTCTGCCCAGTGATTCTGTGCAGACATAGCTCACATACTGGTAGTAAGTTCGGTACTATGCTTATGTGAATTTGAAGGAGACCGGCGGTGCCGCTCCCTCATTTACGAGACAAGCTGTTGTGAGTTTGAAGGTGACCGGCGGTGCCGTTACCTCACTCATAAAACAAGGTATTGTGAATTTGAAGGCGACCGGCGTTGCCGCTCCCTCATTCATGAGACAAGGTGTGGTGAATTTGAAGGAGACCGGCAGGTGCCGTTCCCTCATTCATGGGACAGGGTGTTGTAACCACCCGTCGTAACCACCCGTCAGTTCAAATGAAGTATCTGTATATGCGGTGGCCCGTTTCCTTACCGGCCACCCTGCCCGAGCAGTGTTTTTTCCTCGGGAAACATGTGCTGTATGCGAGGTGCGCACAGCGTTGACAATATGTTCCCGTAGCGTAAGGAACTTACGCAATACGAGAGAACCTCTCGTAAGAGAACGATACTCGGTTACTTAACGTAACCTCGGTTCTCTCTAGAGAGGGAACGAGTATTGCGTTCCTTGCCGTGCGCCCCGCGGGCTTTTACGCTTCAGAACTACGAAAACCGAATAAACAGCCTGCGAGCCCCGCTTTTATACACGTGGCCACGCCCTACCTGTAGGTAAATGAGGCGAGGAGGGCGCAGAGCGCCCTCATTGGTCGCCACGTCACGCGAGCTCGCTGATAGGCTGTTGCAGTTGCCAGCAGAGCAGCCAGTAGCACGCTGGATTAGCCTGCTATGGTCTGCCAGGCTGCCGCACTGCGTTGACAATGTTACAAAATTAAGGATAATTTTGGGTTTTTCAGTAATCTCGAAGAAAGAAAACTTTCCCGAAGCGTAAGGAACTTACGCAATACTCGTTCCCTCTCTAGAGAGAACCGAGGTTACGTTAAGTAACCGAGTATCGTTTGGTCTGACTACGGTCAGACTTATAAAATCCAAAAAACTGCCATACTGGCGAGCTGACTTGTTTTCCTGTTTTATCAACAATTTCCTTGCTCGCTGCGGCACTCATTTTCCACTTATCACTCCACGCCGGTTCTGTTACTGAAGAATCCTCCAACATTAGACAACGATATGGCGCAACCAAACATGATACTGTTACATGATTGGCTGTTAGCGTGTCACTCCCTACGTTGCTAGGTTACCAGAGAGTGAGTGCCTTTGTTTATGCAACCAAACTTGCTTTGCAACCTCTGGTTTCTTCTGATGAAGAAAAAAAAATAAAAATCAAGCGTTTTGTCAAACGCATTTTTTATTGATATCGATTACGTGTCTATTGCGATACATATCGTTAACGTTTTATCGCCCAGCCCTAGTGTATATGTAATATGTGAAAATATGCATCCTTTAGGTCAACCAATAGCCATTGAGAGGACAGGACACAGATGGTTAAATATTAAAAAAAGGGGGGGGGGGGGGGGGTGAAATGCTGTTTCATGCATACTGAGCTTTTTACACTGTTAAAGACTTGGATTCCCATCCTAAACATGGACAAAGCTGGACGTTTGATGGAGTATTTCTGTGCCAAAAATACTCCTTCCGTTTTCTCATAAGTTTCGAGTATGGGTATAGTATGGGTATATGTGACGTCAGATGGGGCGGAATGTCCTTGTACGGGCCGTACGGGCTCTTCTCCCGGAATTGCACTCGCGCGACTAGAGCAAGAGAGCAAACGCTTTAGGGAAGCCGGCTGCGCTGCAGTCACAGGACTTCACAAAATCAAAAGATGTCACCAAAGATGTGTGTTTTTAGTTGTCATGGCAAGACAATCATGTTTTTCCGGAGCAGCAACGGAGTTGTGCAAGTGTTTGTTTATTCCCTGAATTTCGGCAACAATGGTTTATAAACAAGGTACAGTTCAGTCCGGATTTGTAGCTTGCCTAATGCTGAAAGATGGAACAATCCCAGCGATTAAGGTTCACGTTGTGTGTTGGTAGCAGGCGTTGAGTAAAAATGCTTCAAATGTCTTTGTGTTGTCAGCTATCGATTCCATTGTTTTTCTATGTAAACAGGCATAGCTCAACACAAAAGCTGTGTGTGCTCGTCATTCTTTAGCTCTGCCCGAACGATACGCCCCCAGCCACTCTGCTTTTTTCGGAAAGACTCTGTACAGCGTATCTTTCTTTTATAAATATAATAAAACTAAAGACTTTTTGGAGATATGAAAGATGCAATACTACTCTATAGGTACTCAAGATTGACATGAGATTGACTGAAAATGAGTGTTTTACCCCCCCCTTTAAGTATATGGAAGTACACTATCTGAGTAACAGTATTGATATAGGTTTAAAACGAAAGAGTACTGTCAATGATAACATCTGGGACACCGGTAGTAATTTGGGCTGGCTTTGATTGGAACTTCCTTAATTGTACAAATTGGGTGCGACCTGATGGATAAGATTTAAAGCAAGCCAGAGTAGTACCAACAATTTTGACCAATGTAGTTTGTAACCTAATAGGATGTTGTCAAATGCCGCAGTTTAATCAAATAGAATTATAGTTAGAAGTCTTGAGTCAGCTGCTATTAATAAATAATTAGAACTCTTGACAAAGGCAGTTTGTACTTTATACTAGGAAATAAGTGAAAGCCATATTTAAATTGTTCATATAGGTTATTATACCAAAAGATGATCGGGTTTTCCCAAATCTTAGATATAAATGGCAAGTTTGAAATAGACCAGAAATTATTAAAATGACTTTTTCAAGTCAAGTCAAGTCTAATTCACAGCTGGTTCCTTGGTGCTTTATACTGGGGGTTTTCAATTTATGAGTAAAATAATGCCCATCGTAAACATAACAGTCTTTGTGGTATCTAACCTGGTTAGGATCAGAATTAGAGAGCCTAAAATTCCGTCCAGAAACCAAATGCATGTGTTTTTGCATGTAATGTAGACAACATCCTGGTAGGTGTGCAGAGCTGATGCGTAGTTGAAGGAGGTCCATTGGTATATACTGAAGCATCAGCACCAAGGAGTGGATGATGGATGAGTGGATAATCCAAACAAATGTAGTCCATGCTGGCAGCTCGGTAATCATCATGTTTTCCCCAAATAGACAACTAGGACAATAGATTCCAGGGGGGAAAAGAGAACAACAAGCAATGTACAAAGACAAAAGAGCATGCTAACCTGCAAATCCAAGTATCAGGTAGGCAAAGCAAGCATCAAAATCTAGCAGTGAATACACTTCCAAGAGCAGTGGCAGCTTGCACCAGTGTTCACTCCTGTAGCAAATATCAATATATATTTGTTCAATGCACATAGTTATAATTGGGACAGAGAGCTTGAGTCTCTTTCTTCGAGATGGGGGAGTATCTGGTGTAAAAGCCACTGTGGCTTTGCTTGGATGGAATCACTATTATTGTTCATTTGTTCGCAGAGAGGAAATTTCTTCCTGGATACAATGCGTTAATTTTTTGCGTATCTCAAAATGAATTATCCCTCTTGAATTGTGGGGGGTGTAAGCGGCAAATTGCAATCTGTACCTGTACCCGTGCAGTCTGTAATTGTATTGTATCTCAATGTACTGTGTGCATTTTCTCCAATTATATATTTGCAGTGTTGTTCATCTTGTGGCTGAGTTGGGAACACATTTGTGGTCTGTATCACCTTCAAACTGCCACCTTCTTACCACCTGAGTAGGATGACGAGCTGGCTGGTCCACCTGTACTGTTATTTATAAATATTCAGAGAAAACAAAGAACTAAATAAGTCTCAAGTGAAAATAATCATTATGGGAACTAATACAAACACAGGAAATTAACACAGGTAATGAGAAAATGGAAACAATTACTACAGAATACTAGCTAAATGTCCTTGGAATGTGTAAAACTAAAAGAACAGAAAACATGACAGTAAGTAACCATGTTAATTCTATTGCCTAATATGTGATCAGTGATGTAAGGACTCATCTAAATATAACACTTTTCGTGATGATCATCTGGGCATCTGTAATAGTAAAAATGTATAAAAAAATAAGAAGTTCCACTTATTTTAATACTTTAAATAATTAATACTTTAAAACTTGTTTTATATGCAAAAAATTGACAGTTTGAAAGCTGAAAAATGTAATATTCTAGAGGTTTGCATCCTTCTCATATGCATCACATAATTTGCCTTTTTTGTGTGTTTGTGTAAGTTAAATATTGCAGTTAAAAAACTCCCAAATAATTCTGCAGATCTGAATATAAGGTGTTTTTACTTTAAGTCACACTTTCCGTCATCAACAATTACATATAACTTATAAGTGATTATATACAATCGTAATAGTAATTATTAATATTGATGTAGTTTGGAATTGGTAAAAGTGCTCGGAAGAAACACATGATCAGACGATTTGCCGGTTAATAGTACAAACTATCAATTAGTTTCAGGAACTACAGTTCCTGCAGTGGAACAAGGCTTTGATCAAATGGAAAGATCCAGTAATTTAAATGAAAGGCTGAGCCACAATCAAAGCCATTGTAAAATACTAAATATACACAATACACACATAGTGTAAAAATAATTCCATTACATTTTTGTTGTCTATTTTTTAACGAAACCTTTAAAAGTATATGTTTTAACCATTTGTTAAAATCTGTAAATCCAGTGAAACCATGGTGTAAGGCTGCTGAAATCTCATTCCAAGGAAGGTAACGAGCTACGACTGAAGGCCGTTTGCGCGTTCGTGTTTCAGCTGGGCAAAATAGATTTAATTATAATATTCTTTATCTGACTCCATTTATCATAATGTCGAATTTAGGATAGAATGCCAATTGGTTGTTTGATCATTATATTTAATAGTTACACATTTAATCATTCCGTTTTAACCTTTTGTTGCAATTATATCGTTTCGTACTGGAGATATTTAATGATTACAGAGTGATTCAGAAAGGATCAAAATGTAACAATTTTATTAGCAGTCTGTAAATATTTTATTATATTAATTATTATATTTTATTATATTATATTAAAATGTAAACATTTTATTATATTTACATATTTTAAATAAAATATATAATGCCAATTACACAATCAATTAAAAGATAATTCATACAAAACATCAACTATTCCGAAATAGCCTAAAGAGTGAAAGATTTCCTGACTTTTTGAATATTACGTAACACAGAGCGTTTTCTATGTTACGGGCCAATCTTGTTAATAGTATTACGCCACAAACTCATTGCTGTATCGCTTTAAGTAACTCAGACCAGACCGAAACCTCTTTCAAATGGAAATACATGATAACAAAGGGAATTTAAATTGAGTCGAAGTCCCATTTGCCTGGATTGAAAGAGACCAAATGGCTCCAAAAGCCACACTCACCGTCATGAGTAAAATATCTCTAAGCTCTAAAAACTCTTATTAACTTCTTGTATACTTATGTGGTTATGAGAATTTTGTACCAGTCGCACTGAGACATTTCAAACGATATCAAATTATAATGTACCGTATAATACTGTATAGTGAGTAAGATGGGGGATATTTGGGGCAAGGTAAATACATGCAAATGAAGGCCATTTTCAGTTGATTCACTCAGTGGGACGTCAGCTGCGAAAAGTGTCCACTTTCACTAGTTATGCAAGTTTTTACAGCCTTTCAATGGTTTACAGTGATTTTTGAACAGCAAAAGGGGATTTTGGCCTCGCTCCTCATTGTGCCTAACCCCCCTCAGCTGTTCTAGAATTACTGTAAAACCACAGCTTCTTTGGGCTTATTACTTTAATATATCATAAGGATGACTAAGCTACTGTTGTTTGCTGTGTTGTGTTATGTAGGCTTGTGTTTGTCCACACGACTCAGAAGGGCTGATCTTCCATTACTGGGCACTGTTTGATGGTCATGCTGGTTCAGGAGCGGCAGTGGTGGCTTCCAGACTTCTACACCAACACATTGTGGAGCAGCTCCAATCTGTACTGGAGGTCCTATCTAACCTGGAATCTCTTCCGCCAACTGTATTGGGTGATGAACCCAACCACCACCCATCCCCATGCACACATCGGACCCTCACCCGGGCTGCATCCCTACGTGGGGCCACTGGTGCACCTGGCTCCCCCTGCACCCATCCAACACGGTTCTTCGTGGAGAAGAAGATCCATCATGAAAGCCTTGTAATTGGTGCCTTGGAGAATGCCTTCAAGGATATGGTGAGTTCCAACTCTGTGTAGTTTCCACAAAATAACTGGATGTGGTTTGAGTTACATGAGTTTGACAGAACAATTTTCCACTTCCAATGGTATTAGACAGGAAATTTATTTTTTATTTATGCCAGGTGCAAATAGCCTTGTTGGCAGAAGCGATTTACACACCATTGTCTGACTAAATTACAAAAGAAACAGATTCCTGGTAAGATAACAGGAGTAGTGACGTGGTGATAGGCCTATAATTGGTGATTTAATAGGCCTATAATTGAAATTGATTTGGTGTAGGTAGGTACACTGTAAAAAATAATCCCTGTAAAATTTACAGTAAAAAAAACGGAAGCTGTGGTTGCCAGAACTTTACCGTAAAAAAATATTATATTAGGTTTTACGGGATAGCACTTAGTTAACTGTCTATTTTACAGTTCAAAACCGTATAATTTCAACGTTTATATTGCAATAATTATGTGTACACTTTAAAAATGTATGTTACATTTACAGTAAAAAACATATTTCATTAACTGAAATAATGTTAAATTACCAACCTATTGAAATACTAATATCTGTTATGTACCTTTTGATATATATACTGACAACCATCAAACACAGTGGTGATGAGAGTCACATGATGAATCAAAGCTTATCAAAAGCAGCTTTTAAGAAGACAATACTAATATATGGAAGGTGTCATTCACACACACACACACACACACACACACACACACACACACACACACACACACACACACACACACACACACACACACACACACACACACACACACACACACACACACACACACACACACACACACACACACACACACACACACACACACACACACACACACACACACACACACACACACACACACACACACTAAACACCATCATGGTAACACACATGACATTTAGAAAAAACATTAATAAGCACATTCTTATCGGTTTTGTATTATGGGGACCTCCTAATTTATATGCACTCTACTTAATTTGTATTAAAATATGTACTATACCACTCAGCCTACGTTTCTTTACAGGTGCAGCAGCTAGGACTCACCACTGCACTCTGTATGAAACTGTACAATGGTCCTCCCTCTCCCTCAAAAGGAAATTCCATTTATTGATTTTCATTGCTACAGCACTAATGGGTATATTACCCCTCTACATTTCAAATTTGCTTACTTACCAAAATAGTGTTTACAGGACAAGGTCGTCAAAGAAAATACTATTAATTATTCCATCAACAAGAACAGAACTTGGTAAAAAAGCTTTCTCATCATATGCACCAAATGTCTGGAATGAACTCCAAAACACCTTAATACTTTAAAAAACCTTTTAAAGTCAACTTTGACTGAACATTGTTTAACTAGATGCCTTTTAAATTGTATGTCAGTATTTGCTTACCTTAAGTATAATGTCTTATTTGTGTTCTAGTATATAAAGTGTATGTGTAGAGATTTGTGGTGTAGTATGTAATCTTTGACTGTGGCATGCTTAAATTACTTGATTTTGAGCCATTTAGGATTTAGAAGATTTAAAACCCTTTCAAACTTTCAAATGCAGAGTGACCACCAAATCAAGACTACATTGTGTATCAGCTGGTATGTGCAGGTGGACAATATGAGCATAGGCTAATATGAGAAATTTAACATGATATGAGTAAAGGAGAACATTACAAAAACAATAGTACATTTGAAAAAAAAAATTTTTTTCAGATACAGTAGGTTTATTTAATATTAGGGGTGGCACGGTACATGGAAAAAAACCGAACCGTTCGGTTCGCTTGTCTCGGTTCGGTGTGTGTGCGTCGCACGATTCGCGCATGCGCAATGTATCCTTGTGCCCGTATGTTACCTCAGACAGTGGGCGTCCTTTTCGCGCGAAATAAGAGGTGTGTGTGGACATACAGTAAAGTAAAAGTGGAGTGCTGCAGGTCACGTCACATGTAGAAATGAAAGTGGGAGAGATAAGGAAGGCTGTCCGGAGTTGGAGGATGCGCTAGCATCGTATAGCAGGGCAGATGCAGTGCGAGTGAGCCGCGCCGCGCGTGCCCGTTGAGCAGACATACACTGGCAGTGTTTGTCTCGCGAGTCGCGCATCTGAACCACGGTTCGTGTATTGCAAATACAGGCAAATATAGTCCATTCTGTCACAGTTTCCGGTGTTCTCCTCCGACCCCTGTCTGTCTCGTGCTTTGATTTATGATGGGCAACATATCTGCTGCAAATGCGACCGTGCTCCCCTCTGTCTCACACACACATTCATATGTTGTATATAAGTAATTCACATGATAAATGTAACATTTAAAAGTTAAGATATGCTTCTAGTTCTATTAGTTTAAACATGCCTTTGAAGTTTGGGCAAAAACTTCTGGCAGTGTTGTGTTTTCGTGTATTTTATGTTATTTTTTCACAGCGCTGGATGTCATATGGTGATTGTGACACTTCATGGTGAAATGTGTTAATCAGGTCAGCTGAATTAAAGCCACAGTGCATTGTTCTGATCAAAATTGATATGATTAACATGAAAAATGTTACGCCAATGTGTCGGACTCGGTAGACAGCCAGTTAGGAAACAACTTGATATAACAATTTTTAATACTGTCTCCTAATTGTGGATGATTAAGCTATATATCATATGCTGAAGTAAATAAAAAACAACAACAACAAGAACCGTACAGAACCGAAAACCGTGACCCTAAAACCGTGATACGAACTGAACCGTGGGTTTTGTGAACCGTGCCACCCCTATTTAATATGTATACATTTATTTAACATCTCTGTAGTTGTTTGATTAACATTAATGACAGACAGGTATTTAATTGGGCTGCTGAATGCATGGACGTAATATTCTGACACATATACAGTTATTACCCACCTGTTTACGTACACTTAAGCCATAACCGACTGTGAGGTATGTGTGGACATAAAGTCGTACTCTGTGTGGACTCTGCAGACGTAGACTCTGCAGTGTGGACTCTGGAGACGTACTTCTGGCAGAGGTCTACATTGTCCTATAATAATTTAGCCTGAGGATGGCACTGTAATGATGATTGATAGGCCCTAATATACACACATAAAATGTTATCTTAGAAATATACCTTAATGTAGTTGTCACTGCAAATTTTTGTCAGTTCTGTTGAGACTTTGTTTGTGAAGTTTTTTGGTTCCTGTCATTTCTGAGTGCCTGTTCCCTGTGTTTATTTCCTGTTTCAGTTTGTTTCCATAGTCACAGATTAGTTTCCTTATTAAATCATTATGTTCACCTGTGTCTAGTCTAGTTGCTCGTTTCTGTTTATACAGGTCCTTCTCAAAAAATTAGCATATTGTGATAAAGTTCATTATTTTCCATAATGTAATGATAAAAATTAAACTTTCATATATTTTAGATTCATTGCACACCAACTGAAATATTTCAGGTCTTTTATTGTTTTAATACTGATGATTTTGGCATACAGCTCATGAAAACCCCAAATTCCTATCTCAATAAATACGCATATTTCATCCGACCAATAAAAGAAAAGTGTTTTTAATACAAAAAAAGTCAACCTTCAAATAATTATGTTCAGTTATGCACTCAATACTTGGTCGGGAATCCTTTTGCAGAAATGACTGCTTCAATGCGGCGTGGCATGGAGGCAATCAGCCTGTGGCACTGCTGAGGTGTTATGGAGGCCCAGGATGCTTCGATAGCGGCCTTAAGCTCATCCAGAGTGTTGGCTCTTGCGTCTCTCAACTTTCTCTTCACAATATCCCACAGATTCTCTATGGGGTTCAGGTCAGGAGAGTTGGCAGGCCAATTGAGCACAGTAATACCATGGTCAGTAAACCATTTACCAGTGGTTTTGGCACTGTGAGCAGGTGCCAGGTCGTGCTGAAAAATGAAATCTTCATCTCCATAAAGCTTTTCAGCAGATGGAAGCATGAAGTGCTCCAAAATCTCCTGATAGCTAGCTGCATTGACCCTGCCCTTGATAAAAACACAGTGGACCAACACCAGCAGCTGACATGGCACCCCAGACCATCACTGACTGTGGGTACTTGACACTGGACTTCAGGCATTTTGGTATTTCCTTCTCCCCAGTCTTCCTCCAGACTCTGACACCTTGATTTCCGTATGACATGCAAAATTTGCTTTCATCCGAAAAAAGTACTTTGGACCACTGAGCAACAGTCCAGTGCTGCTTCTCTGTAGCCCAGGTCAGGCGCTTCTGCCGCTGTTTCTGGGTCAAAAGTGGCTTGACCTGGGGAATGCGGCACCTGTAGCCCATTTCCTTCACACGCCTGTGCACGGTGGCTCTGGATGTTTCTACTCCAGACTCAGTCCACTGTTTCCGCAGGTCCCCCAAGGTCTGGAATCGGTCCTTCTCCACAATCTTCCTCAGGGTCCGGTCACCTCTTCTCGTTGTGCAGAGTTTTTTGCCACACTTTTTCCTTCCCACAGACTTCCCACTGAGGTGCCTTGATACAGCACTCTGGGAACAGCCTATTCGTTCAGAAATTTCTTTGTGTGTCTTACCCTCTTGCTTGAGGGTGTCAATGATGGCCTTCTGGACAGCAGTCAGGTCGGCAGTCTTACCCATGATTGCGGTTTTGAGTAATGAACCAGGCTGGGAGTTTTTAAAAGCCTCAGGAATCTTTTGCAGGTGTAATTTTGATTCAGATGATTAGGTTAATAGCTCGTTTAGAGAACCTTTTCATGATATGCTAATTTATTGAGATAGGAATTTTCGGTTTTCATGAGCTGTATTCCAAAATCATCAGTATTAAAACAATAAAAGACCTGAAATATTTCAGTTGGAGTGCAATGAATCTAAAATATATGAAAGTTTAATTTTTATCATTACATTATGGAAAATAATGAACTTTATCACAATATGCTAATTTTTTGAGAAGGACCTGTATATAGCCTATGTTTCTGTTTTTTTCTTTTGTCAGTTATTGTCCTGTTTTTGAAAATCTGTTACACTGCATTTTGTTTATCTCATACCTGTTCGGATTATTTCATTTTGATTTATTAAAACTGCTGCAAAAACCCCCATTTCAGTTCTCCTTCTTCCTCACCTGCACAGTTACAGTAAGTTACAGTTCTTACAAATTAAGACATTTTTATTTATCCTTTATTTTACCAGGATAGTTCCATTGAGATATAAAATCTCTTCTTCCAAGGAATCCTGGCCAAAATGGCAGCACAAAAAGTTTCACAAATTTTTTACAAATAAATAAAATACAACACATAAAAACAACAATGATTGATCCAGCACTCAAATAAAGTGTGCTTTTGTGAAATGGTGTACATTCATGAGATGAAGACTGTATCAACGAATGTGCGTGCGTGCGTGCGTGCGTGTGTGTGTGTGTGTGTTTTAATTATACATGCGGGTCAACCCTCTCAGTGTATTTCACCATGCTGAAATTAGGTGACATCAGAGAGAATCCTCATGCTCATTGGTTGCCACCACTGAAGATGGGCAACACTATGCTACTAGCGTATATATACACTAGTAGCGTAGCATGGTTATGCAAAGAGTGAAAATTAGACAATGGAGCCACACTTATTTTCATGCTTTACCAGCAACAACAGGAAAATCAGTACCTGTACGGCTGAAGAAGTGTAAAAGGTTTGAAGACAGAAAGTCTGACTAAGACAAAAAAATAAACAAAGAAAGAAAGAAAAAGGAAGAAAAATTGGAGTAAACAGCTGGCAATATAGTGTCTTAACACCATTGCTAGAGAACTGAACACTCTAGCTATAACACTTTTAACCATGGTAAAATCACTGTACGACTGATCTCAAGTAGCTTTTTGTTTTTATAAAGTAGTAGCAAAAACAAGATGGTAAAAGACAACTCAATAAATATTAAAATTTCCTGCTAATAATTACAACAACAATAATAAATAATTGTTTTGACATAATATTTCTCATTAGCCTAACTTTTTATTTTTGATACATAAAATGTATAGAATTCAGCTGATGTTTGGCCACAGGTCTGCATATACACTCACCTAAAGGATTATTAGGAACACCTGTTCAATTTCCCATTAATGCAATTATCTAATCAACCAATCACATGGCAGTTGCTTCAATGCATTTAGGGGTGTGGTCCTGGTAAAAATAATCTCCTGAACTCCAAACTGAATGTCAGAATGGGAAAGAAAGGTGATTTAAGCAATTTTGAGCGTGGCATGGTTGTTGGTGCCAGACGAGCCGTTCTAAGTATTTCACAATCGGCTCAGTTACTGGGATTTTCACACACAACCATTTCTAGGGTTTACAAAAAATGGTGTGAAAAGGGAAAAACATCCAGTATGCGGCAGTCCTGTGGGCAAAAATGCCTTGTTGATGCTAGAGGTCAGAGGAGAATGGGCCAACTGATTCAAGCTGATAGAAGAGCAACTTTGACTGAAATAACCACTCGTTACAACCGAGGTATGCAGCAAAGCATTTGTGAAGCCACAACATGCACAACCTTGAGGCGGATGGGCTACAACAGCAGAAGACCCCACCGGGTACCACTCATCTCCACTACAAATAGGAAAAATAGGCTACAATTTGCACGAGCTCACCAAAATTGGACAGTTGAAGACTGGAAAAATGTTCCCTGGTCTGATGAGTCTCGATTTCTGTTGAGACATTCAGATGGTAGAGTCAGAATTTGGCGTAAACAGAATGAGAACATGGATCCATCATGCCTTGTTACCACTGTGCAGGCTGGTGGTGGTGGTGTAATGGTGTGGGGGATGTTTTCTTGGCACACTTTAGGCCCCTTAGTGCCAATTGGGCATCGTTTAAATGCCACGGCCTACCTGAGCATTGTTTCTGACCATGTCCATCCCTTTATGACCACCATGTACCCATCCTCTGATGGCTACTTCCAGCAGGATAATGCACCATGTCACACTCAAATAATTTCAAATTGGTTTCTTGAACATGACAATGAGTTTACTGTACTAAAATGGCCCCCACAGTCACCAGATCTCAACCCAATAGAGCATCTTTGGGATGTGGTGGAACGGGAGCTTCGTGCCCTGAATGTGCATCCCACAAATCTCCATCAACTGCAAGATGCTATCCTATCAATAGGGGCCAACATTTCTAAAGAATGCTTTCAGCACCTTGTTGAATCAATGCCACGTAGAATTAACGCAGTTCTGAAGGCGAAAAGGGGTCAAACACAGTATTAGTATGGTGTTCTTAATAATCCTTTAGGTGAGTGTATATTAGATATTTTGCAATGATTCTGAACATAGTTTATCCAAACAAATTTAGTAACAGTTTATTTTACAGATGCTATTCTTTATTTCATCTCCATGTCTTTATGCATTTGTGTTTATTTCAGGATGCCCAAATCGAGAGGGAAAAATCTATATACAACATCTCTGGTGGCTGCACTGTGCTTGTAGTTGTCTTCTTGCTGGGAAAGCTGTATGTTGCTAATGCTGGAGATAGCAGGTAATACATATTTTAGATATTTATACACTTGTATGTACGGATTTGATTATTTCCTTATATATACATATATGTGTGTATGTTTTTTTACCCCTCAGAGCCATTATAATCAGAAATGGAGCGATAATCCCTATGTCCACAGAATTCACCCCTGAGTCAGAGAGACAAAGACTTCAGTTCCTTGTAAGTTGCAATGTCATTCACTCCATGGAAACAATTTATATGTCAAGGAGATCAAATTATTTCACATAATGTTATTATGATTATAATAATGTTATTATATTCATTTTATTGTGATTATAAATTGTATTATCCCTCTCATAAATGTTTTAAAAGAAATATGTTTTAAAGCCATTGACATTTTTTAAGTGGGAAGCAAAAAGTTCAACTCTAATAAACGTTTAGAAAATGCTGATCTGATCCGATTTGAACTAAGGAAGTATGAAATTATGTTTACCACAGGCTTTATTTTACTTATAAATTGAAAAACCCAATGGAACCCATTAGGAAAATTTCAAAGGAATCAGCGGCAAATTAGTCTTCTGGGTTCTGATTTCATCCCTCTATAAAGTTTAAAGGGTATATAGCACACACAGTTTCTGCCAATGTCATGTTAATCTTGAGTACCTATGTAGTAGTATTGCATCTTCATATCCCTCATATCATATCTGTCTTAGTTTGATCATATTTATAAAAGACAGATTCTTTCCGGAAACAGTCAAGCCCGTGCAGGTGTGCAGTGGGCGGAGCTAAAGACACACACACACACACACACACACACACACACACACACACACACACACACACACACACACACACACACACACACACACACACACACACACACACACACACACACACACACACACTACATCATGGCATTATCCCTGGATAACTTTCGATTCACTATACGTTTGTGCTGTTTACATTATATGCACTTCACTCACTGCCTACGATTTCGTCTCATGACCGGGAACAAAGAAATACACTTGCAGAACTCTGTTGCTGCTCCGGAAAAACAAACTGCATCCACTGTTTCCTTAATGCTGGGTTATTTGGGAAGCTGAACAAGGTGATCTTTCACTCACAACCCAGATACACACTTAGTGACATTATTGATTTAAAAAACAAAATGACAGCACTGCCGATAGCTTCAGTAACCCGAACGAAGCACGTTGAACTTGTTTGAATCCTGAAGGAGTGTATTTGGCACAGAAATACTCTGTCATACGTCCAACACATTTAAAAAATTTTTTTTTAAATAGGTCAGAATGCATGAAGTCACATTAGACAAGCCCCCCCCCCCCCCCCCCGCCCCCCCCCCCCCCTTAAGTGCTTGGAGTTACCACAGTTCCCTTTAGTCTGTTTCGTTCGACGTACGTCACTGACGAATTGGGATCACTTCAGGGAGCCCCTATCACCTTCGAGATATAGAGAACAGGCCAATGGGCCATTGGCGTGCGAGATTTGCATCTTGTGCTCCGCTTCCTATAAACAGGAAGCGAGAGCAGCACACTATTGTCATTCACTTCGGAGCCAAACGGCGTTGATGAAGCAAGACTGCTTTTCTAAAAGAGAGCCTATCTACAAGAGAGATACTCCAGAGAACGAGAAGGACCCTTTGTGTTGGCGAAAAGGCACAATCAGCGCAATCGCGTGCTCACCGCTGCATCAGCATAACAAACTGCTGTTCTCACAGCAACTGTCGATGGTGAGGGCGTTTGTTTCAGTGAGTGCAGACACAGGACTACACTTACCTCCTGTGTGCTGCCGTGGTATTCCCCTGGGTGCTTCAGCACTGTTGAAAGAGCGTTTCCTCACAAAAGAGCAACACTGGTGTGACGTCATTCCACCAAGTTCAGGGGCATTCACTTCAGTATCGAAGAAGGACGCCCCTGTGCTTCAGGCGGAGATCGCTGTCCTACTGGCGAAGGACTCGATAGAGCCGGTCCCTCCAGCCGATATGGAGTCCGGGTTCAACAGCCTGTACTTCATTATACCCAAGAAATGCGGCGGGTTTTAACCGCTCTTGGATCTGTGATACTTGAACCGCTCCCTTTACAGGATGCCGTTCAGAATGTTAACGCAGAAACGCATCTTCAGGTTCATCCGTCCCCAAGATTGGTTTGCAGCGATCGGCCTGAAGGACGCATACTTTCATGTCTCGATTCTCCCTCGACACAGACCGTTTCTCCGCTTTGCATTCGTTGGACGAGCATGTCAGTACGAAGTCCTGCCCTTCGTGCTGTCCCTGTTGCCTCGTGTCTTTACAAAAGTCGCAGAGGCAGCCATCGCTCCCATGAGAGAGCGTGGTGTTCGCCTTCTCAACTATCTCGACAACTGGCTGATCCTTGCCCAGTCGCGGGATCAGTTGTGCGAACACAGGGACATGGTGCTTCGGCACCTCAGCCAGTTGGGTCTTTGGGTCAACTGGGAGAAGAGCAAACTCTGTTCCGCACAGAGGATCTCTTTTCTCGGGATGGAGATCGACTCGGTCACCATGACAGCGCGCCTCACTGAGGAGCGCGTCCAGTCAGTGTTGAACTGCTTGAATTTGTTCAAACGCAGCATAGCGGTACCACTGAAACATTTTCAGAGACTCCTGGGGCATATGGCAGCAGCAGTAACGCCGCTGGGGCTGCTCCATATGAGACCGCTCAAAGACAAGCACGTTCTGGTCCGGACAGACAGTACTGCGGCCGTTGTGTACATCAACAAACAGGGTGGTCTACGCTCCTGCGCATGTCTCAACTCGCCCGCCATCTCCTCCTGAGGAGTCAGAAGCATCTGAGGTCCCTTCGTGCATTCACATTCATGGCCCATTCAATCGTGCGGCCGACGAGCTGTCACGGTTACCGGTGCTCCCCGGCGAGTGGAGACTCCACCCCCAGGTGGTCCAGCTGATCTGGAATCGCTTTAGGGCCGCATAGATATATCTGTTTGTCGGCCCGACACGACCCACTGCCAGTTGTTTTATTCCCTGACCGAGGAAACCCTCGGCACAGATGCCCTGGCACACAGCTGGCCCCGGGGCCTACGCAAATATGCGTTTCCCCCAGTGAGCCTTCTCGCACAGACACTGTTCAAGGTCGCTCCATATTGGCCCAACAGGACTTGGTTCTCGGAACTAGTGCTCCTTGCGACAGCACCTCCTTGGCCCATTCCTCTGAGAAAGGACCTCCTGACTCAGAGACAGGCCACCCTGTGGCACCCGCGTCCGGACCTCTGGAAACTCTATGTCTGGTCCCTGGACGGGACGCGGAGGTTCTAGGTGACTTACCACAGGCTGTGGTAGACACCATCACTTCCGCCTGAGCCCCCTCTACGAGACGGCTGTATGCGTTGAAGTGGAACCTATTCATCTTCTCACCGAGAAGACCCCTGAAAGTGTTCGGTCAGATCTGTGCTCTCACAGATGGGTCCTTCAAGATGGGTTGGATCGACGGCTGTCTCCCTCCACCCTCAAGGTGTACGTGGCCGCTATTGCCGCAAATCACGGTATGATTAATGGTGAGTCCTTAGGCAAGAACGATCTGATCATCAGGTTCCTGAGGGGGGCGAGGAGACTAAATCCGCCTTGCCCTCCCTCTATACCCTCTTGGGACTTAACTCTGGTGCTGACCGCACTGCAGAGAGTGCCCTTTTAGCCTTTGCAGTCAGCTGAGCTGAAAATCCAGTCTCTAAAGACGATACTCCTGATTGCATTGGCCGCTCTCAAGAGGGTAGGGGACCTGCAGGCATTTTCGGTCGACGAATCATGTCTGGAATTCGGGCCAATTCGGATATGTGCCCAAGGTTCCCACTACTCCCTTTCGGGACCAAGTGGTGAGCCTGCAAGTGCTGCCCTTGGAGGAGGCAGACCAAGCCCTGGCTTTTCTCTGTCCAGTTCGCGCCCTGCGCATCTGTGTTGACAGAACGCAAAGCTTAGGACCTCAGAGCAGCTCTTCGTCAGTTACGGAGGCCAGCAGAAGGGAAAGGCTGTCTCCAAGCAGAGGATGGCCCACTGGATAGTGGATGCCATCGTCTTGGTATGAATCCCAAGACGTGCCCTGCCCGCTTGGGGTTCGAGCTCACTCCTGCAGGGGTGTAGCTTCTTCCTGGGCGCTGGCTCGTGGTGCCTCGCTGACAGACATTTGTAGAGCTGCGGGCTGGGCGACACCTAACACGTTCCCTAGGTTCTATAGCCTACATGTAGAGCCGGTTGCTTCTCATGTGCTCGCTTCCCATAGTCAGCAACACTGAAGTGCCCGTTCTAGTGTCGGCTTGCTGCACCATTCCATTCCCCATGGAACGGATACGTGCGCTTATTTCTCCATTGGAGTTCCTCAGGAAACCCTGCGAACCCTGTTGAGTCCTCCGCAACCCGCGGCAGTCGGATGTGGCGGAACGTCCGACGCCAGGTCTGGCACTTGTATGCATTGGTGGAACTTGTGTCAGGCTGGGTTCCGTATGTTGTGACCCCTACGGCGGACCCATATATGTATTCTCCACGGTACAGCTCCCTTCGGCGAGCTCGTGTCTTTCCCTCGGCAGAGATCCTCTGCCGTCTCAGTACGGTGTTGTTCCCCCGCCTACAACAGGCTGGGGCCACCCCTGGGACTTCCGTATGTTGCACTGCCCAAGGCCAGTCCATACGTGTATTCTCTACATGGTAACTCCCTCCGGGCATGATGTGGCTTCCGCAGCGACCCTCCAGGCATACTTTCCCAGCGTTATCCAATAGTCTGCTGAGTGGGTCTTGCGGAACAGCAGCAGTGACTCTCCCTGCGTGAGTTTCCCGCCTGGAACAGACGGGGTCTGAGGGGCTCTTCGCTGGGCGCTGGAAGTGGTAGTAACTGTGACGTTTTCCAAAGGGATCCCAATTCGTCGGTGACGTCCGATGTACGTCGAACGTGACCGACTGAAAGGGAACATCTCGGTTACGTATGGTAATCCTCGTTCCCTGAAGGAGGGAACGGAGACGTACGTCCCGTCCCCACAGTTGCTGTACCATCACTGCATGGCCGAGTCACTAGTTCGGCTCCTCAGTGAAAAAACAATAGTGCGCTGCTCTCGCTTCCTGTTTATACCCGCGGTGCGGGGCAGAGTGCTAGATGCAAATCTCGCACGCCAATGGCCCATTGGCCTGTTCTCTATATCTCGAAGCTGATAGGGGCTCCCTGAAATGATCCCAATTCGTCTGTGACGTCCGACATACGTCTCCGTTCCCTCCGTCAGGGAACGAGGTTTACCATACGTAACCGAGACGTTATAGCTGACAGGATAACTTGTGGTGTTTCGTCTAAACAAATTACGAATTAATGTACCATTGTTTGTCGCACTGTCCTTCTTGCATTCAATGTTCACCGTTTTCAGTTAAGTGAGTACATATCAATCGATCTGTAACAAAGCAATGGTAAAAACTTTGTTACTCACAATTGTGTGTTGCAACATTACTGCTGGATCCAATATAGTCAAGTCCAGTCAACCTTATTTATATAGCGCTTTTAACAATGCATATTGTTTCAAAGCAGCTTTACAGTGTTAAACAGGAATATAATGCAACATAATTTTATTCAGCCGTAAAGCCATTCTGGAGAAAACGGTGATGTCATCAGTTAATTACAATTTTCATACAGTGACAGTGTGGGCTTTAGATCAGTAATGAGATCAGTAATTTAGTTTATATGGTTAATTTAGTTTAATAATTAGATTTATTTGGATATTTAGTTGAAAAATGTTGAATAATTTAGTGTCCCCAATATAGTCATCTTTTATTTCCAGTCTCTCTGAAAAGACTGTCGAATCGTGTTTTGTTTAAAAACAAATCTGCAGTCTTACTGACACAATCTGGAACATTGTTTAAAAAAAAAAAAAGTTAATCCATGCATTGGATGACAAGGAAGGAAATGCAAAACTGTGTTTTTCCACAACTTGGCACTTCAAAATCCTCTTGTAATCCTCAGAGGCATCTCTATCATTTTTGTTGCTGAAGACAGGAGTAATTCTGTGTTTGCATCTCTTTCATATTTCTACTTCATGACATGCACGAATCGGTGTGCTGGTCATTTTGGGAGCTTGGCTTCAGCAAAAGCTATTTTGAGTTTGAGTTCTAGTTTTGAGTTCTGAAACTTACAGGATATTTTTATACCACAAAGACCTCTTGTATAAAAGATCAAGGAAAACACCAAACACCAATAAAAAAGCCAAAGGTAACATACGTCACACCCCTTTTAATTTATGAAATTTGTGCTATTATGTGCTAAATCATATTTATATTGTTAGGAAGATACTTACAGACAGGGTTGTAGCTTTGCTTGCTCAGTTGGGGACACTACATTTTTCAACTAAATATCCAAATAAATCTAATTATTAAATTAAATTAACCATATAAACTAAATTACTGATCTAATTACTGTTCTAAAGCCCACATTGTCACTGTATGATAATTGAAATAAACTGATGACATCACCGTTTTCTCCAGAACGGCTATACGGCTGAATAAAAATCTGTTGCATTATTTTCCTGTTTAACACTGTGAAGCTGCTTTGAAACAATTTGCATTGTTAAAAGCGCTATATAAATAAAGTTGACTTGACTTGACTAGGGTATCTGGGGCCCCAGTGCAGGTTGTTGCTGTGGTCCCTGAGAATCATCACCACCTTTCTCTCTTCTAGCGACGACCCTGCTTATAGTCATTTGAACTTTTAAATGCAGGCTTGTATTGGTGGATAAGTTTGTTAGTTTTGAGGTGCAAGTATTTAAAGTGGACTTGACTAGGCTGGTTATTTGTGCTTATGTGGTTATTGTGTGGTTATTTTATTCTCTGAATTTCTATCTTCTAAGATTCTGTGTTGTACGGAGCCCCTTAAAGGTACATGGTGGTGAAAAACATGTAGGATGATTTTTCCAAAGATTTTTCAAAGATTTTGTGTTCCCTCACAAAACTTTTGCATTCCCTCGCAAAGAATTGGGCTCTAGTGTAAGCACTTTCTGTTTAATGTCCCATTGGCAGTGTTTCAGACAGCTGGCAGTTAACAATGGAGCGGTTCATAGATTTTTATTTTGAACTTGGATTTCTATTGTTACAAGCACGCCAGGCTCCACCCTCTCCCAGACACAACGTTCACAATCGTCGACGCTGTTCGGCGAGCTCTTCCCTCCAGCGCACCTGCACATCCACCAGTGAGCACTTCCGGGAACAACACCATCGCTTCTTCACCCCCTGAGTACGCCAGTCCCATGGCCAGACCAGCGCCCTTCTCTGGTTCGGTGGAGGATTGCAACGGATTCCTGCTACAATGTTCGCTGGTCCTGGAGATGCAGCCGCGCCTGTACCCCGACGATCGCGCCAAGGTGGCGTTCATCACATCCCAGTTATCCGGAAAAGTGCTCCGGTGGGCGGAATCTCTGTGGTCCAACGACAGTCCGGTGATCCAGACCCTGTCCGGGTTTATGACTCACTTTAAGGAGGTCTTTGGAAAACCATCATGGGATTCGTCAATCGGAGAACAGCTTTATCATCTAAAACAAGGTACTTCCACAGTCAATGAGTATGCCCTCCAGTTCCGAACCCTCGCTGCTGCCAGTGGATGGAACGAGCAGTCTCTGCTCACGACCTAACGGCAGGGTCTGGATCCTCGGGTGCATCTCGCTGCATACGAGGACACCATCGGGCTAGAACGCTTCATACAACTCTCCATCCGCTTCGCCACTCGTATGCAGTCGTGTATCGAAGAACACCAGGGCCAGCCAACATTTCCATCCTTCCTCCGCCAGCCAGATGGTGTCAGCCCTCCAGAACCCATGCAGCTGGAGCATTCCCGACTGACAGCGACTACACCTGCTGGTTCTGGAGGAGTCCACCGCTGACATCATCCTAGGGCGCCCATGGTTGGAGCAGCACAACCCAGTCATCTCCTGGAAGACAGGAGAGGTCCTGAAGTGGGGCGACAGCTGCTTCCCGGACTGCTTCCCATCTCCATCGATTCGTCCCTCTCCGCGTTCCCAAGATCTCCCTGTCTGCGCCACGTCCATCGAGAGTCCGGTAGGGAGACAATCGGTGGATGTTCCCACCTGTTACGCCCCCTTCAGCGACGTCTTCTGTCCCCAACGGGCCTCCAAGCTGCCTCCCCATCGGCCATGGGACTGTGCCATCGATCTGCTGCCGGGTGAACCAGTGCCCAAAGGAAAGATATATCCTCTCTCACTCCCGGAGGAGAAGGCCATGGAGGATTACATCAAGGAGGCACTGGAGCAAGGCTACATCCGTCCATCCACCTCCCCTGCTGCTTCGAGCTTTTTCTTCGTGGCCAAGAAAGACGGAGGCTTGCGCCTTGTATCGACTATCGAGCACTTAACCAGATCACAGTCAAGTTCAGATATCCCCTTCCTCTCGTCCCAGCTGCCCTGGAACATCTCCGTGGTGCCACTGTGTTCACGAAGTTGGACCTCCGCAGCGCGTACAACCTCATCCGGATACGTGAGGGGGACGAGTGGAAGACCGCCTTTGTCACGCCCACAGGCCACTACGAGTATCTCGTTATGCCATATGGACTCGCCAATGCCCCCTTCGTATTACAGGACTTCATTCATGAGGTGCTCCGGGAGTGTCTCCACAGGTTTGTGCTAGTTTACATTGATGACATCTTGATCTACTCCCGGAGCCTGGCTGACCATCGCCGTCACGTTGCGGAGGTCCTTCAACGCCTGAGGAACTTCCAGCTCTACCTCAAGGCCGAGAAATGTTCTTTCCATCAACCCTCCGTGCAGATTCTCGGCTACATCATTGACCGCAGTGGCATCCGGATGGACGAGAGGAAGGTGGAAGCCATCTGGTCCTGGCCAACCCCATCTTCAGTTAAGGAACTCCAAAGATTCCTGGGTTTTGCCAATTTCTACCGACGCTTCATCCAGAACTACAGCTCCATCGCCAGCCCCCTCACTAGCCTTCTTCGAAACAAGCCCAAGTCTCTGTCCTGGACCCCATCCGCCACCGACGCCTTTCAGACCCTGAAGGATGCCTTCACAACCGCTCGCCTCCTGGTCCACCCCAATCCAGAACTCCCATTTGTCGTCGAGGTGGACGCCTCCACCACTGGGGTGGGTGGGGTCCTTTCTCAGCAGCAGGGGAACCCCAGTCGTCTCCATCCATGTGCCTTCTCCCGCAAGCTCAGCCCGGCGGAAATCAACTACGATATAGGAAACCGTGACTCCTCACTATCAAACTCGCACTGGAGGAGTGGAGGCACTGGTTAGAGGGCGCAAAACATCCCTTCCTAGTACTGACTGACCACAAAAACCTTGGTTATCTCCGCGAGGCAAGAAGACTCAATCCCCGGCAGGCCAGATGGGCTCTCTTCTTCACAAGGTTCGACTTCCATATCTCATACCGACCCGGGGCCAAGAACATCAAGGCGGATGCCCTCTCCCGCATCCATGGTCCCGAGGAACGTTCGGAAGAGGAACCCATTCTCCCAACTCAACTCTTCCTAAGTCCCATCACCTGGTCAGAGGAGACCTTGCCCTCTGCCAATGCCTCCACCAACGCGCCGCCGGGCTGTCCTCCAGGCTTGCAATACCTCCCATGAGCACAACGCACCCCACTCATCCACTCCTCTCACACATCACTGGGCACTGGTCACCCTGGGGTCAATGAGACCCTCTCGCTGCTACGCCAGCGCTTCTGGTGGCCCCCCATGTCAGCTGATGTCAGGAGGTACGTGCGGGGATGCAGGGAATGTGCCATGTCAAAAAGTCCTCTTCACCTGCCAGCCGGTAAACTCCTTCCTCTGCCCGTTCCCAACCGTCCATGGTCACACCTAGGGGTAGATTTCATCACTGACCTTCCCCTCTCAGATAACTGTACCTGTGTCTTCATAGAGGTCGATCGCTTCTCTAAGTCCTGCCGTCTGCTTCCACTACGAGGACTGCCCACAGCCCTGGAAACCGCTGAAACCATGTTCAATCATATATTCCGTTACTATGGCATCCCCGAAGACATCGTATCAGACCGAGGTCCCCAATTCATCTCCAAGGTATGGAAAGCCTTCTTCTCGCTCCTAGGTGTGACGTGAGCCTCACGTCAGGATACCATCCCCAGACGAACGGGCAGACGGAAAGGAAGATCCAGGAGATTGGCCGTTTCCTCCGTACCTTCTGTCATGGCCACCAGAACTCCTGGAACCAGTTCCTTGGATGGGCCGAGTACGCACAGAACTCCCTCCGACAACCTACCACCGGCCTCACCCCGTTCCAGTGCGTACTCGGCTATCAACCTCCCCTATTCCCGTGGTCCGGGGAACCCTCCGACGTCCCTGCAGTGGATTACTGGTTCCGGGAGAGTGAGAGGGTCTGAGACTCAGCCCACCACCAACTTCAACGGGCCCTCCGCAGACGCAGAATGACAGCCGACCTTTGCCGCTCAGAAGCGCCAACATTCCAGGTGGGGCAGAAGGTCTGGCTGTCCAAGTTGAGTCCCAGATTCATTGGCCCTTTTACTATCATGCAGCAGATCAATCCGGTCACTTACAAACTCCAGTTACCCCCACAGTACCGGATTCACCCCACTTTCCATGTTTCCCTCCTGAAACCTCACTACCTTTCTGTTCCTGTTTCCCCAGAGCCTGGCGTTACCCCGGAGCCCCCTCCTCCTCTCCTAGTTGACGACGGCACGGCTTACCAGGTCCGGGACATCTTGGACTCCCGGCGTCGTGGTGGTCAACTCCAGTACCTAGTGGACTGGGAGGGATATGGCCCTGAGGAATGTTCCTGGGTACCCAGGCACGACATCCTAGACCCGAACCTACTGGAGACGTTCCACGCTTCCCGCCCTGACAGACCGGCACCTCGGGGTAGAGGTCGACCACCACGGCGTCGGGGTCCTCGGCCCTCAGGAGATGGCCGTGGAGGGGGGGGTAATGTTACAAGCACGCCAGGCTCCACCCTCTCCCAGACACAACGTTCACAATCACCTGAATACTGAGCACACACACCTGCACGTCATCAGCACTGCAATCACCACCTGCACTTAAGCCCCACGCTCACACTCAGTCACTGTCCGGTATCGTTCGCACATGCTCACGCTAACGCTGACTTCCACGGACTCACCTGAAACCCTTACCTGTTCTCCCAAGACTCCTGAGTGTTTCCTCGTCTCGTCTCGTCTCCTGGCTCCTTGTCTCCATCGCTCTGTGTCCCAACGATCTACAATCAAGCAATGTATAGTATCACCCATTGTCTTCACCACTCCACTGGACTTTCACTGCTATACTCACCACATCTGCTCACATCCTGGTTCTGTTAATAAACCCTGTTCCGTAACGTTAGTGACTAACGAATGGGGGTTTCGCTTAGAAGCCAATTACCTTCGAGGAGTCTAACAACGCCCAATGGCAGTGGGCATGCGGAATTTGCATGCGTAACTCATGCATGGGTATATAAGGAAGTACGCTGGCAACATCGCATTATGTTTCTGCTTTGGAGCCAAGAACTACTCTTCACTCCTTCAAGCCTGATACTTTGTCAGCCTTCGAGGCGAGCAGCTTTCCAGTGGCGTTGGTGTCTACGGCGCGTTCCAGCGATCACATACTTCCTGCCTGCTGATCTGCGCAGTGGTCTGCTAGACAGCTGGTGTGTGTTTCCCTGGGGGGCTTTCCACTGCGAGGCTTTCCTCTCACAAAAGAGCTTGCGCGTGGCACGTCCTTTTCAGGATGTCTCGCCCGTGCACTTCTGGTTGCGGCCGGTCATTATCAGCTTCTGATGGGCACAATCACTGTCTGGTATGCTTGGGCCTTCAGCATGCCGAGGCAGCGTTTGTGGATGCGTCATGATCCCACTGCGGGAACATGACCATCGCGGTGCTGCGGTCAGGACTCGAGGATCTTCGTAAAGAAGTCAGAGGCCCCTCTGCCACACCCCAATCTACCGTCTCCGCGAGAGGCGGTACTTTGGCGGGTGGCCAGGGTGACCTGAGGGTGACGGTGTGGAACAAAGCCCCGACGCTCATGCCTCGGGCCACACCCCCCTCTAGCGCACCGCAACCCGTGAATGTCCAGGCGTAGATCGCAGGCCCGGCTCCGGCCCCCCCGCGCATCTCATTTGGCGCTCCAGAGGATGATGCTATGTCGGTCGCCGCATCACAAGGTGGGCTTGAGTCCTCCGAGGATGATGATTCAGCTGTGCTGCTGCCTTCGGGCACGCCAGCATTGCCCGAGTCAGACCCGAAGCTGACAGCCATGCTGTCTCGGGCAGCCGCGAGCCTCGGGCTTGAGTGGAACCCTCCGCCCTGTCCTGAGCGCTTGCGGCTGGATGATTGGTTTTTGGGGGCGCCGCACGCTGACACCCGTCAGTCCCCGCCCCCAATACCTTTCTTCCCTGAGCTGCATGAGGAGGTCGCGCGGTCCTGGAAGTCCCCGTTGTCTTCCCGCGACCGTTCGGCGGCCTCCTCCGCCTTCTCCACTCTCGATGGGGCCGCGGCCAATGGGTACACTGGGGTCTTCCCAGTCGAATGTTCTGTTGTGATTCAACTGTGTCCGCAGAACGCTTTGACCTGGCGTGGTGATCCTAAGCACCCCTCCAAAGCCTGTCGATTCTCATCAACCTTGGTGGCGAAATTGTACTGAGCTGCGGGGGGGACAGGACCCCAGCGCTGCCTGCATGTCAATTGCCTCGAGTTGCTGGCAGTACGGTTCACCCTGCACCACTTCCGAGCAACACGGCCACTGTCGCGTACATCAACCACCAGGGTGGTCTACGCTCCCGCCGTATGTCTCAGCTCGTCCGCCATCTCGTTCTATGGAGTCAGAAGCATCTGCGGTCCCTTCGTGCTGTCCATATCCCGGGAGAACTGAACCGTGCAGCCGACGAGCTCTCACGGTCTCAGCTACTTCTTGGAGAATGGAGACTCCATCCCCAGACGCTCCAGCTGATTTGCTAACAGTTCGGCGACGCACAGGTAGATCTGTTTGCCTCCCACGACTCTTCCCATTGCAGCCTGTTCTATTTCCTGACCGAGGGTACGCTCGGCACGGATGCACTGGCGCACAGCTGGCTGCGCAAATATGCGTTCCCCCCAGTGAGCCTTCTCACACGAGTCTTGTGCAAGATCAGGGAGGACAAGGAGCAAGTCATGTTGGTCGCCCCATATTGGCACGGCTAGACCTGGTTCCCAGAACTCTTACTCCTTGCGACAGCCCCTCCCTGGCCTATCCCTGTGAGGAAGGACCTCCTCACTCAGAGATGGGGCACCCTCTGGCACCCGCATCCTGAGCTCTGGAACCTCCACGTGTGGCTCCTGGACGGGACGCGGCAGGTTTGAGTACCCTACCACTTCTGCTGGTGGCTATCATCACTTCCGCTAGGGCAGAGTCCACTCGGCATGCCTATGTGTTGAAGTGGAACCTCTTCGTCACCTGGTGTTCTTCCCGCCAAGAAGACCCCTGGAAATGCCCGATCGGGTCCTTGCAATATCTGCCCACCACGACCTCTTGGACAACAAAAAGGTAAGTCAGCACGACCTGGTCATCAGGTTCCTGAGGGGAGCGAGAAGACTGAATCCTCCTCGCTCTCCCCTCGTACCCTCTTGGGACCTCTCAGTAGTCTTAGATGCTCTGCAGAGGCCTTCCTTTGAGCCTTTGCAGTCAGTCGATCTTAAGTTCTTGTCCATGAAGACAGCGCTCCTGACCGCATTTGCCTCCATCAAGAGGGTAAGGGACCTGCAGGCATTTTCGGTTGACGAAGCGTGCCTGGAGTTCGGGCCGGCTAACTCTCACGTGATCCTGAGACCCCGGCCCGGATATGTGCCCAAGGTTCCCACCACTCCGTTCAGAGACCAGGTGGTGAACCTGCAAGCGTTGCCCTTGGAGGGGGCAGACCCAGCCTTGACATTGCTCTGTACAGTACGCACTCTCCACGCTTACGTAGACAGGACGCAGTGTTTTAGGACCTCAGACCAGCTCTTTGTCTGTTATGGTGGAGAGCGGAAGGGAAGAGCTCTCTCAAAGCAAAGTCTGTCTCACTGGATAGTGGACACCATTGTTTTGGCTTACCAGCAGCAGGGTCAACCATGCCCCTTTGGGGTCAGGGCCCACTCCACTCGGAGTGTGGCCTCCTCTTGGGCTCTAGCGCATGACGCCTCGCTAACAGACATCTGCAGAGCTGCAGGCTGGGCGACACCTAACACATTCGCAAGATTCTACAATCTCCGAGTGGAGCCTGTGTCCGACTATGTACTCGCCTCCACTAGCGGCCGGTAATGGACTAGGCTCAGGTGTCTTCGCTTGCTCGCCATTCCACTCCACGGACTGGATACGTGCGATATTCTCCTCAGGTGAGCTTCCCGGAAGCCCTGAGTTCCTCCAGCACTGTCGATGCTGACACCAGTAAGTCTGCCCTCTCAAGCTCAGACCCTCGTGTCCGGCCAGGTGCCCCGTGTGCATGGTTCCCCTTCGGCAACCCCCACACGTGTATTTCCGCCATAAGCCTCCTCAGTGAGCAGGTGTCTTCCCTTGGCAAGTCCCTGCCACCCCTGGGGTTAAAAATCCTTCTTCGACTGGTACCCCAGAGTTCTCCATATGCAGCCCTTAGCGGGTCATATGTGTATTCTCTAAGTCCTCCCTACGGGTAGGCATTTTGGCATATCTCCACTGGAATATGCTTCCCAGTGTACCTTGGTATTCCTGTGATAAGTGGGAGTCCTTCGTCCGTACTAGTCTTACGACAGGGTACTCACACTTACACAGGGCACTGGAAGACAGCCGAGTGGCGTCACTGTATTGGGACCCCCATTCGTTAGTCACTAACACTGCCATTGGGCGTTGTTAGACTCCTCGAAGGTAATTGGCTTCTAAGCGAAACCCCCATTCGTTAGTCACTAACGTTACGTCTCCGTTCCCTCCTCAGGGAACAAGGGTTACATATGTAACCAAAACGTTTTCAGATATGTATAATTCCCATATGCAGGGCATTAGCTGTCAATTTTTCTAGTCTGGGTTTAGATGAGTTGGTGGCCGACTTTAACACAGAGTGCAGTGATATTTTGAACCACAAAGCTCAATTTAAACAGATAAAATAGAAAGCTATATCTCAGCCCTGGCGTAACAAAGAGAGTCAGTTAATTAGACAAAAATTGAGAAAAGTGGAGAGGAAATGTAAAAAAGACAGGATCCAAGTCGTGTATGACATACTCAGAGATTGTATGGTTTCATATAAACAGTTTGTTAAATTGGCCAAGGCACAGTATTTTTTTGGACCTAATCTCACAGATCCATTATAGTCTGAAAGTTTTATTTCAGGTAAAGTCCTGAATCCTGTATTTCTCACTGTTGCTGATAGTTTTGGAAGAGCTTGTGAAAACTTTTTGCAATTGTTATGGATAAGATTACTACTATTAGAGCTAGCATCTCTAATTCTGTTCTGGATCCTGGTTGTCATCAAGTCTCTCCTGGCCCAACTATTTATGTTTTAGCCTGTTTCATACTATCTGTTTGTCTGGCTATCACCAGACCAAGCTCAATTTAAGATTGAACACTGGTCTGGGGAGTCTGCTATGTATTTTCTACTGCACAAAAGTGTCATGATTGATCACAGGAAGCAAGTGCAAGTTATGATAATTTAATGAAGACGAACAGACAATACAAGTGCAGGTATCAAGGACGCAGGGACTGAGATGATCGGCTGTGGGTCATGGTGGTGAGGAGAAATTAAGTGGTAAGTAGATCCAAATCCAGACCACGAACGAAGACAACCAACGGGAACTGAAGACGAATACACGGGAACTCCGGACAGGAACAGAAGAACAACCACACACACAGGACCTCACAAAACGATCTGACAAGGGAGATGAGAACAAGGTGAGTATATAAAGGGTGAGTGAATAAGCAGCAGGTGGTGAGATGATGATTGGCAGCTGGATCCACTGATGAGTCACATGGCCTGAACACAGACACACACACACACACACACAACCACACCCACACCGCTGTCACAACACAGAACACACGACAAGGAAACAATGCATCTGTGAATCGTGACAGTACCCCTCCTCCTAGGAACGCCTCCTGGCGTTCCCTGACTCCCTTACCTGTCGATTGTAATCATCGATAAGGGTGTGATCCAGAATGTCTCTGGCCGGAACCCAACTCCTCTCCTCCGGACCGTAACCTTCCCAGTCCACCAAGTACTGGAATCCGCGTCCCCTCCGCCTAGAGTACAGAATACGGTTGACCGAATAAGATGGTTCCCTGTCTACGAGTCGCGGCGGTGGGGGAACCGTAACTGGCGGATTAATATCGGAGTGAAAAACGGGCTTGATTTTGGATACATGGAAGGCGGGATGAATTCTCCTGTACGCTGGAGGAAGTTTGAGGCGGACTGCCACCGGACTAATGATCTTGGTGACAGTAAACGGACCAATAAATTTGGGTGCAAGCTTATTAGAGACGGATCGGAGAGGAATATTCTTGGTTGAAAGCCACACTTTTTGACCAACGACATATACGGGCGGCCTTGACCGGTGGCGATCGGCCTTGGCCTTGGTGCGCTCCCTCATTTGGAGAAGAGTCTCTCGGGCTCTCGTCCAAGTGCGGTGACACCTCTGGACACAGGCGTGAGCAGAGGGAACCGCGACTTCGGTTTCCAGGCTAGGAAAAATAGGTGGCTGGTAACCTGCGCTACACTCAAACGGAGATAGGCCCGTGGACGACACTGGTAATGTTTTGTGCGCGTACTCCACCATCGAAAGTTGCTGACTCCAGGAGGAAGGATTCTTAGAGACTAAACATCGCAACGTTCGCTCCAAATCCTGATTGGCTCTCTCAGTCTGACCATTGCTCTGGGGGTGGAACCCTGAGGATAAACTAACAGTCGCCCCCAGCAATCTACAAAACTCCTGCCAAAATCTGGACACGAACTGGGGACCTCTGTCAGAAACCACGTCTATCGGGAGGCCATGAAGTCGAAAGACGTGGTCAATGACTGCAACCGCTGTCTCCTTGGCTGAAGGTAATTTGGGCAAGGGGATGAAATGAGCCGCCTTCGAGAACCGGTCCACTACGGTCAAAACCACCGTGTACCCTTGGGAGGGTGGGAGGGCGGTGATAAAATCTAGCGAAATGTGGGACCAGGGTCTCGAAGGGACTGACAGCGGTTGAAGCAACCCATCCGGGGAACGATTGGAAGTTTTACCAACGGCACATACTGAGCAAGCCAACACAAAATCGCGGACGTCCCGAGCCATGAGAGGCCACCAAAATCGTTGCTTGACTAAAAACTTAGTTCGACTGACTCCTGGATGACACGCTACATTGGAACTATGACCCCACTGGATGACCATGGACCGTAATCCCTCCGGCACAAATAAGCGGTTCGGTGGACACTCGGGCGGAGGCGTTACCCCTTCTAGAGCCGACCTGACTCTCGATTCGACCTCCCATGTGAGTGTGGAGATCACTAATGTCTCCGGTAAAATGCACTCGGGAGTAGACGGGCGTTCGGAACGATCAAAAATACGTGACAAAGAATCGGGTTTGATGTTCTTTGAACCCGGGCGGTACGAGAGGGTAAAATCAAAACGTCCGAAAAAAAGTGCCCACCAAGCCTGCCTGGAGTTCAATCTTTTAGCAGTCCTGATATATTCTAAATTCTTATGGTCGGTCCATACAATAAAAGGCACCCCTGAACCCTCCAACCAATGGCGCCATTCCTCCAAGGCCATCTTGACTGCCAGCAACTCCCTATTACCAATGTCGTAGTTACATTCGGCGGGAGATAATCGATGGGACAAAAACGCGCACGGATGCATCTTATCGTCCGTGGAAGAACGCTGGGATAACACTGCCCCTACCCCCACCTCTGATGCGTCGACCTCCACCACAAACTGCCGTGATGGGTCAGGGGCAACGAGAATCGGGGCTGAAACGAAGCAGGCCTTCAGTTTGGCAAACGCAGCCTCGGCTGCGTCTGACCACCTGAACGTAGTTTTGGGGGAGGTCAAGGCAATCAGAGGCGAGGCTAGTTGGCTGAAATTGCGGATGAACCGCCGGTAAAAATTGGCGAATCCCAGAAACCTCTGTAGGGCCTTACGGGAGTCTGGACTTGGCCAATTCACCACAGCCTTAACCTTTTCAGGATCCATGCGTACTCCCTCAGTCGACACGATGTACCCTAGGAAAGAAACAGACTGTGCATGAAAAACGCATTTCTCCGCCTTGACAAAAAGCCCATTCGCTAGCAGCCTCTGAAGCACTCGCCGAACGTGCTGTACATGTTCCTGGAGAGACGATGAAAAAATCAATATGTCGTCCAGGTAGACATATATGAACTGATCGACCATGTCTCTCAGCACGTCATTGACAAGTGCCTGGAAGACCGCTGGGGAGTTGGAAAGCCGAACGGCATGACCAAGTATTCAAAGTGCCCCCTAGGGGTGTTAAAAGTGGTCTTCCATTCATCCCCCTTCCTGATGCGAACCAAATGATAGGCATTTCTTAAATCCAATTTTGTGAAAACGGATGCTCCCTGCAACCTCTCGAAGGCTGAAGACATTAACGGCAAAGGATAGGTATTCTTTACCGTTATGTTGTTCAGCCCCCGGTAGTCAATACAAGGTCGCAGAGAACCATCCTTCTTCCCCACAAAAAAGAACCCCGCCCCCGCTGGAGAAGAGGAAGGGCGAATGAAGCCGGCTGCTAATGAATCAGAAATATATTTCTCCATAGCCTCCCTTTCTGGAACCGAAAGTGAATACAACTTGCCTTTAGGCGGAGATCTCCCTGGCAATAGATCTATGGCACAGTCATAGGGACGATGCGGAGGAAGAGAAGCAGCCCTAGACTTACTGAACACCTCCTTCAGGTCATGGTTCTCGACGGCCACGTTAGACAGATCCACTGCTTCCTCCTGTAAAACAGAAACAGAGACTGACGAACAGGCAGAGACAAGACAAGTATTATGACACTCCTCGCTCCAGGCCACGATGGAGTTCTGGATCCAGTCTACCCGGGGGTTGTGTCTGGTGAGCCAGGGGTGACCAAGGACGATGGGTGTGTGTGGGGAATCAAAAATGAGAAATGAAGTCTGTTCAATGTGGTTTCCGGCGATGATAAGGGTGACGTCGTCAGTGCTGTAAGATATGGAAGGAAGGCTCTGTCCATTGAGTGCGTGCACGGCGATTCTGTTGGAGAGTGGTTTGAAGGGAATGTGAAGTCTTATGGCTTGCGATCTGTCCAGAAAATTACCTTCGGCACCGGAATCCAGAAGTGCACTGCAGTCGTGAAGGTGATTTGACCATCTCAGTCTTACCGGGAGGAGGGTGGATGTAGTTGAGGACTTTCCAGCGGAGATCCCACCCGACAGTAGCCTCAAACTTACTGCCGGGCTTGCCCTTTTACCGGACAGTTGTACGCGAAATGGCCGCCTCCTCCACAGTACAAACACAGTCCTTGGGATCTCCGTCTCTCTCGCTCCTCCCGGGAAAGCCGAGCTCGACCCACCTGCATGGGCTCATGATCTGGAATGGGGCTGACCGTGTCCCCTCTGCTGGACCGTATAACCTCCCCGCTCCTTTGGGCTGAACTCCTACGCTCCACCCTGGATAGGCGAGCATCCACCCTGAGCGCGAGGTCGATGAGTCCATTAAATGTCTCCGGGAGGTCCAGCGCGTAGATCTCCTTCTGAACACGGTCAGCCAGCCCATGCAGGAACATGTCCCACTGCGCCTCCTCGTTCCAGTGACACTCTGCCGCTAACGTACGAAATTCGATGGAATAATCAGACACCGACCTCTCGCCCTGGCGTAGTTCCGCCAGCTGCCTGGCGGCCTCCTTCCCAGCGACTGACCGGTCGAATACCCTCTTCATCTCCGCGGAGAGTGACTGGAACGAGGCGCAGCACGGGTCTTGGTTCTCCCACACCGCCGTCCCCCAGAGAGAAGCCTTCCCCGTAAGGAGAGTGAGCACAAATGCCACCTTACTCTGTTCCGTATTGAAAGTACGGGGCTGTAGAGCAAAATGCATAGAACACCGAGTCAGGAATGCTCTACAAAAATTAGGTTCACCTGAGTAGGCCTCGGGCACCGGAAGACGAGGTTCGGGACTGGTGGCATTCTCTGGTGTGGGTAGGAGGACGGCCGGTGCGGGCGGCGCAGCGGGACCACGAAGAAGCTGGAACTGCTGGTTGAGCTCGGACACCTGCGCCACTAATACCTGCACGGCTAGCCCTGTTTCATTCAGGTTCGCCTCTTGAGAATCCATACGCTGAATGCTTCTGTGGATGAACTCCTCTAAGGCGGTCTGCTGGGTGCTTGCTGCTTCCGCTCCTTGGTCAGATCGTTCTGTCATGATTGATCACAGGAAGCAAGTGCAAGTTATGATAATTTAATGAAGATGAACAGACAATACAAGTGCAGGTATCAAGGACGCAGGGACTGAGATGATCGGCTGTGGGTCGTGGTGGTGAGGAGAAGTGAAGTGGTAAGTAGATCCAAATCCAGACCACGAACGAAGACAACCAACGGGAACTGAAGACGAATACACGGGAACTCCGGACAGGAACAGAAGAACAACCACACACACAGGACCTCACAAAACGATCTGACAAGGGAGATGAGAACAAGGTGAGTATATAAAGGGTGAGTGAATAAGCAGCAGGTGGTGAGATGAGGATTGGCAGCTGGATCCACTGATGAGTCACATGGCCTGAACACAGACACACACACACACACACACACACAACCACACCCACACCGCTGTCACAACACAGAACACACGACAAGGAAACAATGCATCTGGGAACCGTGACAAAAAGGCGTGATAAATGAGCATAAATTAAATGACTCTGTACGCAATTGGATAGTCCTTCAACCAATCAGACCATAAGAGGTGTGATCAACAGGCAACGACCCATCGCTTCTCTATCCGTTGTCGTGTTAAACCCACCAATAGCGCACCAAGTGGATAAGCCCGTCTGTGATTGGTTTCCGCAAAAGTGTAACAGAAGCAGTAGAAATTAATGTACGGGTTTCCAGACTGAGTTGCAGGGCGAAATCAAATCACTGGCAGATCAGGCTGGGTTTACCCAGTCTACATATCTGTTAGAAATTATTCAACATCTTAAGCCAGCTGTCACAAACTGTTTTGACACACACGGGTTGAGGATCCAAATGCAGCCTTGAACCTTGATGTGGATCTATAGGGAGCTCTATTTCCTCCTCTCTGTCTATCTCCTCTGGGGTTCCTCAAGGTTCTTGTCTTGGCCTCGTCTTGTTTTCTCTAAATGCTTCCACTGGGATTAGTCTGTCAATTGGCAGAGGATGGTGCTGCATTTGATTACCTGGAAATGCAAAAACATATCAAATGTAGCCTTGAATTAACTGTATGTCATTTGGATAAAAGCCAATTGTGCAAATGTAAAATGAAATGTGCTGGCATAGTTTGCAAAGTCTTGGTTTGCTGTTTGGGTGTGATGTTCTCTATCTGTATTTTTTTAGGGTTTCATGCAGCCTCATCTGTTAGGAGGAGAGTTCACACACTTGGAGTTCCCCAGAAGGGTGCAAAGGAAGGAGGTGGGCAAGAAGATGTTGTACCGAGACTGGACCATGACTGGCTGGTGAGGTTATTATATATATATTAATACACTAACAGTCAAAATTTGGGAAACTGTACTATATTACTGCATTTTAATAATATTTCACAATATTACAGCTTTTTTGTATTTTTAATAACATTAATGCAGCCTTGGTGATCAGAAGATACCTTTTTACTGTATTTTACTGCATTTTAATAATATTTCACAATATTACAGCTTTTTTGTATTTTTAATAACATTAATGCAGCCTTGGTGAGCAGAAGAGACTTCTTTCAAAAACAATCAAAATAGTACAGTTTCCAAACTTTTGACTGGTAGTATATATATATTTGCTCCATCACTGTTGTAGCAGAGTTAGTTGTGCCCTCTAGGTGTTGTGCAGAAACAGTTAATCTATTCATTTAATGAAAACACAAATTGTGCAAAGCCATGGTCTTTTTTTCATGGATTAGAGAGGAAATGTTTTTTCATATTGTTTTGTTCCGAGCAGAAACTACATGCATCTTTAATTTAATTAATTAATGTATGTATGTGTATATGTGTATGTGTGTATGTGTATATATATATATATATATATATATATATATATATATATATATATATATATATATATATATATATATATATATATATATATATATATATATATATATATATATATATATATATATATATATATATATATACATACAGTGGGGAAAATAAGTATTTGAACACCCTGCTGTGTGCTTCGGGTCATTGTCATGTTGGAAGACCCAGCCTCGACCCATCTTCAATGCTGAGGGAAGGAGGTTGTTCCCCAATATCTCGCAATACATGGCCCCGGTCATCCTCTCCTTAATACAGTGCAGTCGCCCTGTCCCATGTGCAGAAAAACACCCCCAAAGCATGATGCTACCACCCCAATGCTTCACAGCAGGGATGGTGTTCTTGGGATTGTACTCATCATTCTTCTTCCTCCAAACACGTTTAGTGGAATTATGACCAAAAAGTTCTATTTTGGTCTCATCTGACCACATGACTTTCTCCCATGACTCCTTCATGGGAAGGTTCCCCTGCTTAAACCAGCACATGTCAAGGCCCGTCTTAAGTTTGCCAATGACCATTTGGATGATCCAGAGGAGTATTGGGAGAAAGTCATGTGATCAGATGAGACCAAAATATAACTTTTTGGTCATAATTCCACTAAACGTGTTTGGAGGAAGAAGAATGATGAGTACCATCCCAAGAAAACCATCCCTACTGTGAAGCATGGGGGTGTTTTTTTGCACATGGGACAAGGCGACTGCACTATATTAAGGAGAGGATGACCGGGGCCATGTATTGCGAGATTTTGGGGGCATCAAAATCAAAATCAAATCACTTTATTTGTCACACAGCCATATACACAAGTGCAACAGCAGGTGAAATTCTTAGGTGCAGTTCCGAGCAACATAGTAGTCATGACAAGACATGTACAACATTTAAGCAACAACAGATTACACATCCGATGCGCACACAATTACTCACAGCACAGTATACACTACAATAAACAATAAATAATTTACACAATGTGAGTGTAGTTCTCACAGCTTTAAACAATATACACATACTTACAATATACATATACTTTAAACAATATACACTAAACATACACTAAACAATATACATTACGCTATAATAATAATAATAATAATAATATACAATGTATAGTATAAAATATTATTCACAGATTGAAAAATTGATGCTGTATGATAAATAAATGTGTATATAATGTGTGTGTATCTACAGTGGGTTGTGCTGAGTGATATTCTGTCCAGTGTGTGTTATGATCCTGATGGATCAGGAGTTGAGGAGTCTAATTGCTTGTGGGAAGAAGCTGTTCTGGAGTCGGCTGGTGCGTGTTCTAATGCTGCGGTACCGTCTGCCTGATGGCAGCAGTGAGAGCAGTCCATGGTTCGGGTGGCTAGAGTCTCTGATGATCCTCTGAGCTCTCTTCACACACCGACTGGCGTAAATGTCCTGGAGGGAGGGAAGCTCACCTCCGATGATGCAGCTGGCCGTGCGCACTACCCTTTGCAGGGCCTTGCGGCTGCGGGCGGTACTGTTGCCGTACCAGGTGGTGATGCAGCCGGTCAGCAGGCTCTCGATGGTGCTGCTGTAGAAGCGTGTGAGGATGTGGCGGTTCATTCATTGTGAAGAGAGCTCAGAGGATCATCAGAGACTCTAGCCACCCGAACCATGGACTGCTCTCACTGCTGCCATCAGGCAGACGGTACCGCAGCATTAGAACACGCACCAGCCGACTCCAGAACAGCTTCTTCCCACAAGCAATTAGACTCCTCAACTCCTGATCCATCAGGATCATAACACACACTGGACAGAATATCACTCAGCACAACCCACTGTAGATACACACACATTATATACACATTTATTTATCATACAGCATCTATTGCACTTTGGATTTCAATTTTTCAATCTGTGAATAATATTTTATACTATACATTGTATATTATTATTATTATTATAGCGTAATGTATATTGTTTAGTGTATACTTAGTGTATATTGTTTAAAGTATATGTATATTGTAAGTATGTGTATATTGTTTAAAGCTGTGAGAACTACACTCACATTGTGTAAATTATTTATTGTTTATTGTAGTGTATACTGTGCTGTGAGTAATTGTGTGCGCATCAGATGTGTAATCTGTTGTTGCTTAAATGTTGTACATGTACAGGCATTGAAGATGGGTCGAGGCTGGGTCTTCCAACATGACAATGACCCGAAGCACACAGCCGGGATAACCAAGGAGTGGCTCTGTAAGAAGCATATCAAGGTTCTGGCGTGGCCTAGCCAGTCTCCAGACCTAAAACCAATAGAGAATCTTTGGAGGGAGCTCAAACTCCGTGTTTCTCAGCGACAGGCCAGAAACCTGACTGATCTAGAGAAAATCTGTGTGGAGGAATGGGCCAAAATCCCTCCTTCAGTGTGTGCAAACCTGGTGAAAAACTACAGGAAACGTTTGACCTCTGTAATTGCAAACAAAGGCTACTGTACCAAATATTAACATTGATTTTCTCAGGTGTTCAAATACTTTTTTGCAGCTGTATCATACAAATAAATAGTAAAAGAAATCATACATTGTGGTTTCTGGATATTTTTTTTAGATTATGTCTCTCACAGTGGACATGCACCTACGATGACAATTTCAGACCCCTCCATGATTTATAAGTGGGAGAACTTGCAAAATAGCAGGGTGTTCAAATACTTATTTTCTTCACTGTATATATATATATATATATATATATATATATATATATATATATATATATATATATATATATATATATATATATATATATATATATATATATATATATATATATATATATATATATATATATATATATATATATATATATAATATACAGTTACAAGAAAAAGTATGTGAACCATTTGCAGAAAATGTGAATAATTTTAACAAAATAAAAGACATCATACAAAATGCATTATTTTTTTATTTAGTACTGTCCTGAATAAGATATTTGATATAAAAAAATGTTTGCATATAGTCCACAAGACAAAAAAACCCCAGCTGAATTTATTAAAATAACCCTGTTCAAAAGTTTATGAACCATTAATTCTCAATATTGTTCCCTGGATGACCCACAGCTGTTTTTTTGTTTTATGATGGTTGTTCATAACCATCACAAAAACAAAAAAACAGCCGTGGATCATCCAGGGAATGACACTCAGTATTGAGAATTAATGGTTCATAAACGTTTGAACAGGATTTTTCAATAGTCTTGTGGACTATATGTAAATATTTGTTATGTAAAATATCTTATTCAGGACAGTACTAAATAAAAAATAGTATGCATTTTGTATGATCTCTCTCTTATTTAGTTAAAATTATTTACATTTTCACAGATTCTGCAAGTGGTTCACATACTTTTTTTTGCAACTGTATAATATACATATTTACTTATTTACTTATTTAAATTCTGGTTCTGGCGTTCCAATGACTGTTTAAAAAAAAAAAAGTTTTACATAGACTAGATTAGCCTATAGGCTATAGCAAATCAGCACAAACTACTAAAATAACATTTTAACTTTAAGGTTATTTAAGATATTTGAGCCAACTCTTACATTGACAAAATTTGCTTTGTTGTTTATTAAAAAAACTTGGTTGCAAAGCTTATGATACAGCCAGAGGAGAACTGACTGAGCCTTGTTTCTCCCAAGGTTTTTTTCTCCATTCTGTCACCTGATGGAGTTGGGTTCCTTGCCACTGTTGCCTCTGGCTTGCTTAGTTAGGGACACTTAATATTCAGCAAAAATGCAGATTTGAATTAATTGAATTTTATGATTGATGGAAGTTGCTGGTTTATTGTCCTCACATTCAAATTAGATACCCTTAAGTCCTACTTTTTTATTTCTCTTTTTTCTCTTACCAGGGCTTATAAAACCATTGAGGACGAGGACCTCAGATTTCCTTTGATATATGGAGAAGGAAAAAAGGTAACAGATGAGAGAGTGGGAGGGGAAAAAAACGAAGAAAAAAGAAAATAAATACACAGGATATGACCACTGTATCAGAAGGGTCAGAAAAAAAATCTAAAAGTCACAATGAAATAATATTGGAACGGACAACCAGAGGAAGGGCAATTTTCTAATTTTTTTATTAGACTCTAAAATGGAAGCCAAAGCTAGGATGAGAGAGTATAAATAATAAATGGACTACATTTATATAGCGCTCATGGACACCTTGACACTTGTTCAGATGGAACCGGGGATTGAACCACCAACCTTCCGGTTTTTAGACAACCTACATGAACCACTGAGCCACTGCCGCCCCAATTATATGCTATTAGATAGTATATGCTACATCACCTTGCTTTTTCAGGTCTACTTTGTGCAATGCTATGTATGAAACATATCACTTATCTTCCACTCAAAGTGGATACCACTCTTATTTCATGGATGGATGCTCTCCAACTGCAAGGCATTATAGAATTTTCAACCTTGATGTCTGGCTTAATCAAATAATCAAGAGATAGACATTTATGTTTCATAGTTTAAAGGATTAGTTCACCCCAAAATGAACATTTTCTGATAATTTACTCACCCCAATGCCATCCAAGATGTTCATGTCTTTCTTTCTTCAGTCGAAAAGAAATTAAGTATTTTGAAGAAAACGTTCCAGGGTTTTTCATGATATAATGCTTTTCAGTTGCAACCAAAATGCTGAAGGTCCAAATAAATGCAGTTTCAAAGCGCTTCAATGGGCTCCAGCGGCTCTGCGTGATCCCAGATGAGGAATAGGGTCTTATCTAGCGAAACAATCAGTTATTTAAACATTCAGGAAAGGTGACCTTTCCGACGTGATTACGTCATCCTTAGCACCTCGCAGAGCTGCACAAGATGAACAATTTAGGTTAAAAAGTATATTCAATTTAATATGATGAAAAACCCTGGAACGTTTTCTTCAAAATACTTAATTTCTTTTCGACTGAAGAAAGAAAGTCATGAACATCTTGGATGGCATTGGGGTGAGTAAATTATCAGGAAATTTTCATTTTGGGGTGAACTAATCCTTTAAGTATATACATGTATTAAAAGGGTTAGTTAACCCCCAAAAATTCTGTCATTAATTACTCACCTTCATGCCGTTCCAAACCCATAAGACCTTCGTTCATCTTCGGAACACAAATGAAGATATTTTTGATGAAGTCCGAGAGCTCTCTGACCTCTCTATAGACAGCTATTTAATTAACACTTTCAAGGTCCAGAAAGGTAGGAAAGACATCGTTAAAATAGTCCATGTGACTCCAGTGGTTCAATCTTAATTTTATGAAGCGACGAGAAATACATTTTTGTGCGCAAAAAACAAACAAAAATAATCAAGTCAAGTCACCTTCATTTATATAGCGCTTTTTACAACACAGATTGCTTCAAAACAGCTTTACAGTGAAAATAGGAAATTCATTTTGTTTTTGAAGAACATTTTTGATTAATTTCTGTTGTAAAAACGGATTAGTTATTTCATTTGGTGTCATTTAAACAACACCATCCTCAATTAAAACAGAAAACCCCCAATGCGTTCCGGACCCCATTCGCACACAAACAGCATTTGGTAGCCCGAGAACGCAAACCATGAAATAGATTTGAAATAGTTTTGAAACTATACCATCATCATCCGTTTTCACGGATTTGCCTTTTTAGGGGTTAGAAAGGCGAATCTGTGAAAACTGCAATGGCATGCATACAAGCATTATGTGTTCAGCCTATAGGCAAGCTTGTTTGATCTGTATAGAGGGGAAGGGAAGGAGGCCTTCACAGGGGAGAGCCTAGTTGACACGGTCTCGGCTGACACTTCAGGGATAAATAATAATAATAATACATTTTATTTATAATGTGCTTTTCTTAAACCCAAAGCGCTACAGTAAAATAAAACAGACACAACAAGCAATCCAACAATTAATTAAAGAAAAACTTTAATTAAAAGTCTTAAATAAATGTGTCTTAATCAACTTTTTTGAAAAGTTTTATCCTCAATAATTATGGCACTTATTGAGTGATATTTAAATTAATTGACCAGAATAAGCCAATAATTAAGCCTAACTACAATCAATACAGTACTAATAAAGGCAATTTGACCCCCTATTCTGAAGTGAAAGTTTTATCCTCATTAATTATGGCACTTAATGAGTGATATTTAAGTTTTATTGATCAGAATAAGCCACTAATTAAGCCTATAAGTTAATAAGCAGCTTTTACAGACACAAAACATACTTTTTTGTATATTTGGATAAATGGTGAAAGGCAGCGTTACATGAACATATTGGCAACATTTAAACAAATGTATTATGCTTTTACAGTAAAAAAATGTAACATATACAGTGGGGAAAACAAGTATTTTTATACACTGCCAATTTTGCAGGTTTAGCATGTAGCATGTAGAGGTCTGTAGTTTTTATCATAGGTACAATTCAACTGAAATCCAGAAAATCACATTGTATGAATTAATTTGCATTTTATTGCATGACATAAGTTTTTGATCACCTACCAACCAGTAAGAATTACAGCTCTCACAGACCTGTTAGTTTTTCTTTAAGAAGCCCTCCTGTTCTCCACTCATTACCTGTATTAACTGCACCTGTTTGAACTCGTTACCTGTATAAAAGACACCTGTCCACACACTCAATCAAACAGACTTCAACCTCTCTACAATGGCCAAGACCAGAGAGCTGTGTAAGTACATCAGGGATAAAATTGTAGACCTGCACAAGACTGGGATGGGCTACAGACAATAGGCAAGCAGCTTGGTGAGAAGGCAACAACTGTTGACGGTCAATCTCCCTCGGTCTGGGACACCATGCAAGATCTCACCTCGTAGGGCATCAATGATCATGAGGAAGGTGAGGAATCAGCCCAGACCTACACAGCAGGTCCTGGTCAATGACCTGAAGAGAGCTGGGACCACAGTCTCAAAGAAAACCATTAGTAACACACTACACCGTCATGGATTAAAATCCTGCAGCGCATACAAGGTCCCTCTGCTCAAGCCAGCGCATGTCCAGGCCCATCTGAAGTTTGCCAAGGACCATCTGGATGATCCAGAGGAGGAATGGGAGAAGTTCATGTGGTCTGATGAGACAAAAATAGAGCTTTTTGATCTAAACTCCACTCGCTGTGTTTGGAGGAAGAAGAAGGAAGAGTACAACCCCATGAACACCATCCCAACCATGAAGCATAGAGGTGGAAACATCATTCTTTGGGGATGCTTTTCTGCAAAGGGGACAGGGCGACTGCACTGTATTGAGGGGAGGATGGATGGGGCCATGTATCGCAAGATCTTGGCCAACAACCTCCATCCCTCAGTAAGAGCATTGAAGATGGGTCGTGGCTGGGTCTTCCAGCATGACAACGACCCAAAACACACAGCCAGGGCAACTAAGGAGTGGCTCCGTAAGAAGCATTCTCCAGGTCCTGGAGAGGCCTAGCCAGTCTCCAGACCTGAACCCAATAGAAAATCTTTGGAGGGAGCTGAAAGTCCGTATTGCCCAGCGACAGCCCCGAAACCTGAAGGATCTGGAGAAGGTCTGTATGGAGGAGTGGGCCAAAATCCCTGCTGCAGTGTGTGCAAACCTGGTCAAGAACTACAGGGGCCCGTTTCAGAAAGGAGGTTAAGTGGAAACTCTGAGTATGTTAACCCTGAAATAAGGGAAAGATAAGGGTTTTCTGTTTCAGAATGGGAGGTATATCACACAGGGTAAGTCAAGCCCGTTTCTGAAAGAGAGGTAACTTATACTCAGAGTCAGTTACCAGGGTAACTTACTCTGTGAACCTAACCTGGTCAGGAGCAGGTTTTCTTTGGTAAACCCAGAGTTTCTTTCGGTCTCTTCCCCCTTTTTAAAGCGCCAGCGGTGTTTAAATACTTAATTCATTCATTCAAACGCCACAAATGCTTTTCTTACTGAGTATTTTGGTTAGCCTGACGTTGTCATACTCAATTCTAGTCAGAATATGAGTCTGATTCTGCTCCGTTGGGCTGTGATTATGGGGCATGTTTCAACCGAACCAGGAAAGACCTCAATTGGATAGACCTACAACCAATCAGAGCAACGGAGTGACGCATAACATTAGTTGTCAAATGTCTACAGAACTCAAGCCGCGGGTTGTTTTTCCATGTCCGCGGGTTGAAGCGACCCCAATTATGTGATATTTAGACCCAGGAACCCAGGCAACCCAGCCAAAAAAACACATATTTTACCCCCCAAACGCCTTTTTTCCAGAGAACCCCCCTGGAAAGCTATTGGGCTTGTTTTGGGCTAGTTTTGAGTAGCAATTGGGCGGGTTTTGTTCTTGGCAACCCTGTCTGCACGCACGCTGGAAGAAGTACACTCACCTAAAGGATTATTAGGAACACCATACTAATACTGACCCCCTTTCGCCTTCAGAACTGCCTTAATTCTACGTGGCACTGATTCAACAAGGTGCTGAAAGCATTCTTTAGAAATGTTGGCCCATATTGATGGATAGCATCTTGCAGTTGATGGAGATTTGTGGGATGCACATCCAGGGCAAGAAGCTCCCGTTCCACCACATCCCAAAGATGCTCTATTGGTTTGAGATCTGGTGACTGTGGGGGCCATTTTAGTACAGTGAACTCATTGTCATGTTCAAGAAACCAATTTGAAATGATTCGAGCTTTGTTACATGGTGCATTATCCTGCTGGAAGTAGCCATCAGAGGATGGGTACATGGTGGTCATAAAGGGATGGACATGGTCAGAAACAATGCTCAGGTAGGCCGTGGCATTTAAACGATGCCCAATTGGCACTAAGGGGCCTAAAGTGTGCCAAGAAAACATCCCCCACACCATTACACCACCACCACCAGCCTGCACAGTGGTAACAAGGCATGATGGATCCATGTTCTCATTCTGTTTACGCCAAATTCTGACTCTACCATCTGAATATCACAACAGAAATCGAGACTCATTTTCCAGTCTTCAACTGTCCAATTTTGGTGAGCTTGTGCAAATTGTAGCTCTTTTTCCTATTTGTAGTGGAGATGAGTGGTACCCGGTGGGGTCTTCTGCTGTTGTAGCCCATCCGCCTCAAGAAATGCGCGTTGTGGCTTCACAAATGCTTTGCTGCATACCTCGGTTGTAACGAGTGGTTATTTCAGTCAAAGTTGCTCTTCTATCAGCTTGAATCAGTCGGCCCATTCTCCTCTGACCTCTAGCATCAACAAGGCATTTTCGCCCACAGGACTGCCGCATACTGGATGTTTTTCCCTTTTCACACCATTCTTTGTAAACCTTAGAAATGGTTGTGTATGAAAATCCCAGTAACTGAGCAGATTGTGAAATACTCAGACCGGCCCGTCTGGCACCAACAACCCTGCCACGCTCAAAATTGCTTAAATCACCTTTCTTTCCCATTCTGACATTCAGTTTGGAGTTCAAGAGATTGTCTTGACCAGAAGCAACTGCCATGTGATTGGTTGATTAGATAATTGCATTAATGAGAAATTGAACAGGTGTTCCTAATAATCCTTTAGGTGAGTGTAAGTGTAAACAATGTTTGCCAGTGTAGTAAAAAATCATTTAAGGATACACAGAGTTTACTTACCAACACAATCATCATTTCTGAGAGAAATAGTGAAGGTGAATGCATATACGAACAAGTTCTCCGTTTAGGATTAGAACAAATTCAACCCAAGCGCTCTTTGGTGACGTGGATGCTTACGTTACTGTTTATCATCTGTCCATCATCGTCTAAAGCCCGCCCTGACAATTTGATTGGTCCGAACAGCTTCTGTTCGGGCATAGTTGCTCCCCAAAGGTTCGAGTCCAGACCGAACTGCCAACCTCAAATGTTGTGGGCGGGGCTAAGTTCGGCTGGCATCCAGGCTAGATTTTGGTCATATTTCAAGTACAAATATCAAAAAATTATAAATTTAATCTAAATCTAAAGTAAGCGAAGTTTACTTAAAACAAATTAAATTATCTTTCACTTGACAAAAATACATTTTAAGAAAAGCATTCTTTGCATTCTTTTCATCATGAGGACACCGTCGAAAGTGACAAAAATGGCATGTCCTTTTATACAGGATCCTGACATTCACTTGATAAACCTCTAGAAGTAACCTAATAATTATAATTTCCTTTAGGATTTCCAGTGGTTGGACGCATTGATGACACTCATATTCCCATCATCACACTTTCTGAAAATGGATTACTGTATGGAGTGTAAGGATGCTGCCAGATGGTAGTACGAGATATATGCCATAACCACAGCTGTTAAATACATTTATTTACATTTTTTATGGTCATCTTTATTTCTTACAAATACTCCATTCTTTTTCCTGTTGGATGTTAATATTCTTCCTCCATCTCCTCTTCATCTGTCAGTGCTGCTGGTGTTTGGCTGGCCTGAGTAGAAGTCAAATGTTAATGTCATTACCATAATTAATAAATGTAACAGGTGGGATTAGAGAACATTTCATTTCTGGGTTTCCGAATCTGAAGTCGTCATAGTTGGGTTAACTTTTATGGCGGTGAATGAAAGAATACATTAAATATATATATATATATATATATTTTGTGCCCATTTGCTCAAATAGCAAAAGAAAAATTCCACAATAGTGATTTCACAACTTTCAAAAAGAGGGAAAAAATAGAGTGAGATTGATAACGGAAGTGAAAATAGAGAAAGATATTTTTCACCATCACTCCCATAGACGCTTTATTAGAAACACCCTCACAGCAGCGGTAACTTGTTTTTTGTAATTTGATGCAAAAGTAATATAATACAAAGTATTAGTGTTATAAATGTACATACATTAAAAAATAAAAAAAAAATACAAAAAACGTTGCAGGATTTACGAAATTGATGACCATTAAAACACGTCATCACAGTCTGTGAAAAGGGCCTATGTGGGAAAACTGCTGCACATTGGACACTGAATGATATTTATTTAATATGTCAAATGTTTGTAAACTCATAAAACCTAAACCCATTAACATTTTATGCTTAAAGCTTTACCTGATTTAATTTAGTTTTTATTTTTCATTTTTAGCTGCTGCCACATTCTTTTTTTGCCTTTTGGATACCGTGAAAATTAAACTTAATTAAAATAATTAAGAATTAAACTTACATATTGACCCGGAAGTATGGGAACATCTTTTTGTTGGGTGCTGTTGCCATGGTGAATCGTAATTTCGGAGCTCCATTGATCGTGGCTTTTCATAGTTGGAGTGCATGTGCTTAACTCAGAAGCTGTGTCTCATTTCATTTAATTTTGAAGGCTGCATCCTCTGGAGGACACATCCTGTGAATTAAACGAGACGTCCTCCGTAGGACACACAGGCAGGAAGTATCACGTTGCTATGCCAACACGTTCACAGTGGAGTTGCGCTCTCACACCAGTTATATGAATGAAAATGATTTATAACTTGAAAATGACTATGAAATGTTTTGCCTTGACAGCAAAGTATTGTTCTAAACGTTTAAAAAAAAAAAATCACTAAACACTTGTAATCCTGTTTACCACAACTATCTATTTGAGGTATATACATCTTAAAAACAAAAACAAGCTTGAAACTACTTAAGTTTAAACACCACATTTCGCTTGCATGTCATTTTTTCAAATAATATTTAAAAAACATGACGGTTGTTAATGGCGACGCAAAGAATTGTGGGTTATCTGCAGCAACGAAGGATACATCTCATGCACACTCCAAATTCCTGAAAAGAAGGGCACATTTGAAGGTCGCATTCGGAGTGTCCTACTTACTTTTTTGAAATGAGACAGCCTTCAGACGCATGCAGCCTTCAAATGCGACCTCCGGAGGATGCAGCCTTCCGAAATGAGACACAGCTAGAGTCAGTCTACTCTGATTGAACTACCTCAATTCAGCTGTTCTGAAACCAAAAAACTCAAGAGTTTCCCATCTCAGAGTTCTCTTACGAGAGGTTCTCTCGTATTGCGTAAGTTCCTTACGCTACGGGAAAGTATTCTTTCTTCGAGATTTCTGAAAAACCCAAAATTATCCTTAATTTTGTAACATTGTCAACGCAGTGCGGCAGCCTGGCAGACCATAGCAGGCTATTCCAGCGTGCCATTGGCTGCTCTGCTGGCAACTGCAGCAGCCTATCGGTGAGCCCGCGTGACGTGGCGACCAATGAGGGCGCTTCGCGCCCACCTGGCTTCATTTGCCTACAGGTGGGGCGTGGCCACGTGTATATAAGCAGGGCTCACGGGCTGCATATTCGATTTTCTTTTCTTCAGCGAAGCCCTTCGCATCGCTGGATCTGGAACCCGCCGCCGTTGAACGTGCAGACGAGCAAGCAGAGGACAGCGCCTGAAGAAGCCGGCAGCATCGCGCCACCTTCAGCCATCCGTGCCTGCTCTGCTATCCGGCAGCATTATATCCTTTCATTGCACGTGTTCTCGCCGTTGCGTCACACGTTTCATAAAAGAGCACGAGCGTTTTTATCAAAACGCCTCGTTCCACCTGCGGCTCATGCCACGTGCAGCTCAGCACCAGAGACCGCCATGTGTCTGCGCTCTCTGTCTGGGCCGTGACCACGCCGCCGCCGCCTCCTCGCGGGCGAATGCCCCGAGTGTGAGGAACTCTCTATGTCGACCCTGCGGGCTCGACTCGAGCAGTTTTATGACGACATCACTCCGCTGTTCCCCCCCTCTATTCAAGCCGCGCCACCGCGCCGCTTACAAGAGATGGTTGAAATGAACGGTCTCGGAGCGAGCCTCCTCCCCCTCTGTTCAAGCCGCGCCGCTTACAAGGGATGGTAGGAATGAACGGTCTCGGAGCGAGCCTTCTCCCCCTCTATTCAAGCCGCGCCACCGCGCCGCTTTCAAGGGATGGTAGGAATGAACGGTCTCGGAGCGAGCCTCCTCCCCCTCTGTTCAAGCCGCGCCACCGCGCCGCTTGCAAGGGATGGTAGAAATGAACGGTCTCGGAGCGAGCCTCCTCCCCCCCTCTGTTCATGCCGCGCTGATGCGCCGCTTATATACAAGGGATGGCAGAAATGCACGGTCCTGCAGCTCTCTTTACGTTACAAGAGAGCTGTTCCACCCTCGCGCACATTTTTCAGTCCCCTCATGAGTTCAGGCGACTGGAATTGTTCATATTGCTGTACACGAGCCTGTTAAGACACGCACGCCAGCAAACATACGCCGTCATAAGACATGACGCTGACATATGCTCTCCAACGAACCCGCACTCCCCCCTCTTGGACCGCGCAGATTGCGCCGTTCACAAGGAATGTGAGTGCGCTCGGTCACGAGCACGTTCAGCGCGCGCGCCGCACTCACCGGGAAATTAACAGAGGGTGTTTTCGCCCCGCTGTGGCCGGACGAACCGCCATTCTCTAGCATTTCTCAGCCCCCTCTCCAGTTCAGGCGGCTGGAAATATTACTATTGCAGTAACGAGCCTGTCTTTTATGCACGCACGACTGCCAACAAGCACGAGGACGTACTGCTGTATGCTCGCGCTAACTGAACGCTATTGTGTCCCTCCCGGTAGCACAGTGGCAAAATCAGCGGCTGAAACGCCGGAGACCCGAGTTCGAGCCCAGCTCTTGCGGCAGATAAAAATGTTTTACTGTCCGCTTCCCCGGGCTCGCGGCCAGCTTTTCTTACATACAGAAAGCTAACTCGCACCACGTGGTGCTCGAGTATTTTTGGACGTCTATACATAAGGAGAGAAAAGACGGTTAAGTCCCGCTGCGGCCGGACCACCGTTAAAACTCTGTTTTTCCTGTCAGTCCCCACTCCTGTGGCTACTGCAGATGTTTTCCACGCAGCCTACGAGCCGGCGAACTCGCCCTCTCGCCTGTTTCCAACTGTAGCCCCTCCAAAGTCCTCCTAGCAGAGGGGGGAAGCGACGGTTAAGTCCCGCCGTGGTCGGACCACCGTCAAAACTCTTCTTCCTGTCAGCCCCCACTCCTGTGGCTGCTGCAGATGGCTCTCACGCAGCAAACGAGCCGGCAAAACTGCCCTCTCGCCTGTCTACAACCGCCGTTTTTATGACGAACCAGAGAAATCACGAAGTTGCCTTTTTTCTGGTTGCACGGCTCACGCCGTATGTGTTTTCAAATGCAGTAAACGTGCCCACTTTTGTGTTCACCCCTGCACCCAAGCACCACAAATCCCGTGTCTCTCACTCACATAAAGTGGCCACCGGCCGCTCGAGTGCTAGAGTTAGGTCACGTGTCCGCTTATTTGCGCCCACGCCTAATCACCACACGCGCTGTCACACAGCCACTCTTAACCGGTCATGTTCCACGCGTAAGAGTTGTGCCCGCTCAAACGCGCTCACACATTTTCGCGAACATTCTGCCCCCGGCGCCATGCGCCGCGCCACACACCATTTGTTCTCCGCCCAAGGTGGCCGGAACGACGAGTGTAAGGCCACACACAAGCCACTCCCTGCTCGAAGCGGCAGAGATACAGTGTGTAGGGCGGCCAGCCATCGCGAGCGATCGGCTGGCCCACAGCACAGAGAGCGCGCGCACTGCGCCCGCCCCTCCTATACAGGCCGTCGAACCCGCAAAGCGCGGCGTTTCGAGCCCGGAGGCCGTTCTATCCCGTGTGGCACACGCGAGAGCGTGGGAAGCCATTCCAGGTGTATCAGAATGGGTGCTGAAAACAGTGAAGCACGGCTACACTCTGCAGTTCGCTCGCCGCCCTCCGCGCTTCTGTGCGCGTATAGAGACGAGAGTGAGCGAAGAAGTAGCACATCTACTTCGAGCGGAGATAGCCACGCTGCTGTGCAAAGGGGCTATAGAACCGGTTCCCCATTCTATGAGCGAGTGAGGCTTTTACAGCCGTTATTTTCTCGTGCCAAAAAGGGACGGGTCGCTCAGACCGATTCTGGATCTGAGGCGTCTGAACAAAGCTCTTTTGAGGAGATCGTTCAAGATGCTTACGACCAAGCAGATCCTCGCGCATATTCGCCCGAGAGACTGGCTAATTTCCCTAGATTTGAAAGACGCATATTTTCAAATCAAGATAACGCCGCGTCACAGGCCATTCTTACGATTCGCCTTCGACGGCCAGGCTTATCAATACACCGTCCTTCCGTTCGGCCTGTCACTAGCACCCCGTACATTTACGAAGTGCGGCCCTCGCTCCCCTGAGAAACCGGGGGATGCGAATATTGAACTACTTGGACGACTGGCTCATCCTGGCGCAGTCAGAGGCCGAGCTCCTCGCCCACAGGGCAATGCTGCTCAGCCATTTGGACAGCCTGGGGCTCACGGTCAACTGGACCAAGAGCTCATTAGTGCCCACGCAATCAACCTCATTTCTGGGTTTGAATCTGGACACTGTGGCTATGTCTGCCCGCCTGTCACCACAACGCACGCGCCAAGTTCGGCGCATGGCTGCGTACTTCCGGCCGGGCAAAATCGCACCTCTCAAGCTTTTTCAGAGGATGCTGGGACGTATGGCCTCAGCTGCAGCTGTGCTCCAGCTGGGCTTAATGCGCATGCGCCCGCTGCAACGCTGGTTAAACGCCCGAGTGCCTCACAGAGCCTGGGCTGCCGGAGGTTTCAGGATCAGAGTGACTCAGGGCTGTGTTGCAGCCCTAGAGCCCTGGTTAGTAGCCGACTGGTACCAGCGGGGAGTGACAATGGGAGCCATCTCACACCGCAAAGTCATCTCGACGGACGCCTCCACCTCGGGTTGGGGCGCCGTTTTCGAGGGCAGACCGGCCTCGGGCCTCTGGTCGAGCGGAGAAAAACTCCTACACATAAACTGTTTGGAGATGATAGCGGTAGAGAACGCGCTCAAGCAGTTTCTCCCGTTTATACGGGGACACCATGTGTTGGTCCGGTCGGACAATACCACGGTGGTGTCCTACGTGAACCGGCAGGGCGGTGTCAGGTCCAGGTGTCTGGGCAATCTGACGGAACGCCTGCTCGTGTGGGCACACAGCTCGCTGCGCTCGCTGAGAGCGGCGCACGTTCCGGGCCACCTCAACGTGGGCCCGGACAAGCTGTCCAGGGGCCTCATTCTCCCAGGAGAATGGTCCCTGCACCCCCAGACAGTCCAGCTGGTATGGCGCCTATTCGGCAGAGCGGAGCTCGACCTCTTTGCAACAAAAGAGAACGCCCGCTGCTCGACGTTCTTGTCCAAAAGCGAGGATGCGCTGTCCCAACTTTGGCCCAGCCTCCCGCTGTATGCTTTCCCGCCGATTTCCCTATTGACCCAGGTTATAGCGAAAATCAGGGAAACGCGCCGCCGGTGCTCCTTATAGCGCCGCGCTGGGAGAACCAGATTTGGTACCCAGAGCTGGTGAAGCTGTCGCACTCACCCCCCTGGCCAGTTCCGCTGAGAGCAGACCTCCTCTCTCAAGCAGGAGGGTCAGTTTGGCATCCCCATCCAGAGCGATGGTCTCTGCATGTATGGGTGACCAACGGATACCCGTTGACCTGCCCGAAGGGGTTATGAACACGATCTCACACTCTAGAGCCCCCTCGACGAGGCGGTTATATAGTTCTAAGTGGTCGGTGGTCACTGAGTGGTGTGCTTCCAAGGGATTGGAACCGCAGCAATGTGGGGTCCAGCGGGTGCTCTCCTTCCTCCAGGAGCTCTTGGAACTGGGCAGGTCCCCTTCCACGCTCAAAGTGTATGTAGCGGCTATAGCAGCGTTCGCCCAGACGACGCTAGGCAGCACGCTAGGAAGGAACGAGCTCATCATCCGTTTCCTCAGAGGAGCTAGACGGATGAATCCCCCGCGGCTCCCATCGGTTCCTATTTGGGATCTGGCCTTGGTCCTAGAGGCCATGAAGGCTCATCCCTTTGAACCGCTCGGGACTGTGGAACCAAGGTTCCTTTCGCTAAAAACCGCGTTCCTGATAGCTCTGGCTTCAGTGAAACGCGTGGGGGATCTACACGCGCTCTCAGTGAGCCCGACGTGTATGGAGTTCGGTCCTAATGACTCTAAGGTCATTCTCAGACCGAGGCATGGTTATGTCCCCAAAGCGATCGGCACTCCTTTCAGGGCGCAGATTATCTCCCTCTCGGCTCTGCCAGCATCCGACGAGGGGGACGGTGGCAATATCCTCTGCCCTGTCAGGGCAATGAGGGTTTATGTCACACGCTCCGCCGCCTTCAGGCGTTCTGAGCAGCTATTTGTTTCGTTTGGAGGGCGCGCTAAAGGTCTCGCCTCCTCGAAACAGACCCTGTCCAGGTGGATAGTGGACGCGATTGCAACTGCATACGCTTCCAAACACCTGCAGTGCCCGCTAGGTGTCAGAGCACACTCCACCAGAGGCATGGCCTCTTCGTGGGCTTGGGCCAGAGGGATTTCCATCCACGATATTTGCGTGGCGGCAGGCTGGGCCTCCCCGTCTACGTTCGTGAGATTTTACAATCTGGAAGTTCCTGCCTTACAGGCGAAAGTGTTATCAGTTCAATAAGGCTGTTGGTTCTGCCCGGTGATTCTGCGCAGACATAGCTCACATACTGGTAGTAAGTTCGGTACAAGGCTTATGTAAATTTGAAGGAGACCGGCGGTACCGTTCCCTCATTTACGAAAAGAGCTATTGTGAGTTTGAAGGTGACCGGCGGTGCCGTTACCGCACTCATATGACAAGATATTGTGAATTTGAAGGCGACCGGCCTTGCCGTTCCCTCATTCATGAGACAAGGTGTGGTGAATTTGAAGGCGACCGGCAGGTGCCGTTCCCTCATTCATAAGGCAGGGTGTTGTAACCACCCGTTGTAACCACCCGTCAGTTCAAACGAAGTGTCCGTATATGTGGTGGCCCGTTTCCTTTACCGGCCACCCTGCCCGAGCAGTGTTATGGTCCCCGGTTCCCTGGGATACATATGCTGTATGCGAGGCGCGCACGGCGTTGACAATATGTTCCCGTAGCGTAAGGAACTTACGCAATACGAGAGAACCTCTCGTAAGAGAACGATACTCGGTTACTTAACGTAACCTCGGTTCTCTCTAGAAGAGGGAACGAGTATTGCGTTCCTTGCCGTGCGCCCCGCGGGCTTTTACGCTTCAGAACTACGAAAACCGAATATGCAGCCCGTGAGCCCTGCTTATATACACGTGGCCACGGCCCACCTGTAGGCAAATGAAGCCAGGTGGGCGCGAAGCGCCCTCATTGGTCGCCACGTCACGCGGGCTCACCGATAGGCTGCTGCAGTTGCCAGCAGAGCAGCCAATGGCACGCTGGAATAGCCTGCTATGGTCTGCCAGGCTGCCGCACTGCGTTGACAATGTTACAAAATTAAGGATAATTTTGGGTTTTTCAGAAATCTCGAAGAAAGAATACTTTCCCGTAGCGTAAGGAACTTACGCAATACTCGTTCCCTCTTCTAGAGAGAACCGAGGTTACGTTAAGTAACCGAGTATCGTTAGTCAACTCAGAGTTCAGGTTTAAACACAGAGTTGGTTGAACCTCCTTACTGAAACGGGCCCCAGGAATAGTATGATCTCTGTAATTGCAAACAAAGGTTTCTGTGCCAAATATTAAGTTCTGCTTGTCTGATGTATCAAATACTTATGTCATGCAATAAAATGCTAATTCATTACTTAAAAATCTTACAGTGTAATTTTCTGGATTTTTGTTTTAGATTCTGTCACTCACAGTTGAAGAGTACCTATGATAAAAATTACAGACTTCTACATGCTTTGTAAGTGGGCAAACCTGCAAAATCAGCAGTGTATCAAATTGTTCTCCCCACTGCATTTTATGTAATAAAAAAGATGTACAATTTCCCTTTTACCATTTTATAGATGGATAGACATGTTATATCCCTAAACCCAAACATAACAAATACAATACAACTTAATGAGCAGAAATGTTTGGGAATGTTGTTTTTTTTGTAACAATATAGCATTAAAATTACATTTTGAGCCACTAATCTCACTCAAACCTCTAAACCTACACATAACCTGTCATGGATGGGTACAATTGAAAAGGTGCGAGGACTCAATTGCAGGAGGAAGTATTTATTAAATCATAAAAATAAGACAAAACAAAACCCACAAGGGGGAAAACCAAACTAAACAAGGACACAATACCAGGGTCAGGAAACATAAGCAGGTCAAGGAACAGGAAACATCAAACAGGGAGCAGAAGACATCAGACAACGATCTAGCACAGGACTGCAGACACAAGGGGATTATAAAGGGCACAAAGAAGGCAGGAAATTAGGTAGAACAAGTTGGACAAATTAACCAATAACCAGATAACAAGATGGGCGGGGTTGACAAGAGACCAGAGACATGACATCATACCAAAACATGACAAACACGCCACATGTGCTTACACAGGACAAGACAGACATGTAACATAACCATTTCTTAAAAGTATGTAGGGTTAACTTATAAAGAAAAAACATAACAAAAGTAATGTCAAAAGCGGTACCAATAGTAGTCCGAATGATGATGTGTTGCAGTCGTAGTCTTCTCTGGCGATATAGTTTTGTACAAGGTACAGAGCAGTTATTTAATTAAAGTTATTTAATTTAAGCTTCACGCTACTATTTTAAGGCGCGTGCCGCACGCGTTTCTCATTCAAACACCAGGCTTGTTTGAAATGCGCCTCGCCTGAAATTCAGCCAAGACTAGGCGGCTGCATTGAGGGGAGGAGTGAAAAAAGTGCAGGCAAGACGGACAGTCCTCTCTTCTCGTATTTGTTACATTTTTTTTATTTTAACCACTTACAAACAGATCAACAAACAAGGTACATGATCAAATCATTGAATAAAACATGATCATCTATAGGTTGAGCATAACCAGTAACAACCAGAAATCATGATAAAACAAACTGACACAAAAAAATTATAATAAAAAAAAATAAAAAAAAATAGATAAAACAAAACAAAAGGGGATTTTAAATTAATTTATACATGTCTAACAAAGAAGTCAACTTGAGGGCATTCTTGTTTTTAACCAATTTTAAAGATTTGCACAAGAGTTTAAACTCATCCACTGGCTATACAGGGAGTGCAGAATTATTAGGCAAATGAGTATTTTGACGTTATGTATGTTGTCTTACTCCAAGCTGTATAGGCTGGAAAGCCTACTACCAATTAAGCATATTAGGTGATGTGCATCTCTGTAATGAGAAGGGGTGTGGTCTAATGACATCAACACCCTATATCAGGTGTGCATAATTATTAGGCAACTTCCTTTCCTTTGGCAAAATGGGTCAAAAGAAGGACTTGACAGGCTCAGAAAAGTCAAAAATAGTGAGATATATTGCAGAGGGATGCAGCAGTCTTAAAATAGCCAAGCTTCTGAAGCGTGATCATCGAACAATCAAGCGTTTCATTCAAAATAGTCAACAGGGTCGCAAGAAGCGTGTGGAAAAACCAAGGCGCAAAATAACTGCCCGTGAACTGAGAAAAGTCAAGCGTGCAGCTGCCAAGATGCCACTTGCCACCAGTTTGGCCATATTTCAGAGCTGCAACATCACTGGAGTGCCCAAAAGCACAAGGTGTGCAATACTCAGAGACATGGCCAAGGTAAGAAAGGCAGAAAGTCGACCACCACTGAACAAGACACACAAGCTGAAACGTCAAGACTGGGCCAAGAAATATCTCAAGACTGATTTTTCTAAGGTTTTATGGACTGATGAAATGAGAGTGAGTCTTGATGGGCCAGATGGATGGGCCCGTGGCTGGATTGGTAAAGGGCAGAGAGCTCCAGTCCGACTCAGACGCCAGCAAGGTGGAGGTGGAGTACTGGTTTGGGCTGGTATCATCAAAGATGAGCTTGTGGGGCCTTTTCGGGTTGAGGATGGAGTCAAGCTCAACTCCCAGTCCTACTGCCAGTTTCTGGAAGACACCTTCTTCAAGCAGTGGTACAGGAAGAAGTCTGCATCCTTCAAGAAAAACATGATTTTCATGCAGGACCAGGGCTTAATTTGAGCCGGAACACGCCGGAACATGTTCCGGCACCTCCGATGTTGGATCCGGAACCTTTTTTATTGAATCCGGCACCTCAAATGTCACTATTCAAATTAATCGTTTAAAAAAAAAAATATATATATATACTATTTGTGTAGTGTTCAATGTTATTGGTCGTGTTCGTATTTATTCCCTATGAAAGTTCCATAAAAAATTGTGTTCAACTTTCGATGCGTTTTGAGGTGAATGTTTAATTTAGAGTAAAGCCCCGTCCACACCGCCAGCGATTTTGTCGCTGCGTCTCGCTGGCGGGGCTTCAGACAGAGAGGGGGAACGGAGAGGGACGACGAAAGGTGAAGCACTTAAAGTGACACATGCTATTCGCGCTTGTTGTGAAGCCTTGAGATCACTGTTAGAAAAATGCACTGGACACGAGGTGTAGAGAAAGAAGCAGAATCGAGGCCGGGGGCACTATCGATGCTGTATGGGCCGTTTTGGATAAATAGGATAACGACCTGATGTGTTTGTGTTGATTATTGGGTGGTCATCATTAAAATAGCCTACTTTTTTATATGAAATGTAGTATTATATATATATATATATATATATATATATATATATATATATATATATATATATATATATATATATATATATATATATATATATATATATATATATATATTCTACTATATGAAATTTCATTGTGTTTATTTAAGTCCCACAATAGCCTGTTGCTGTTTATCTGGATGGAGTGTTTTTCTTCTTTTTTTTTCTTGGTTAATTTAATATTCCGAAAAATAACTGCTTGTGAAAACAATTCATGCAGTGTATTTTTTTACATTTCGCACCCGTGCAGTGCATGTTCTGAAATAAAAATAAAAATTGCCTTGAATAGGCGACACGCGGCCTTGTTTGTTTTGCGGTCTATTGACATAATGCTCTGCTGATGCGAGCCGCGAGAAAGCCCTGGTCTGTTGTAGAAAGGATACCATCCAATGCAACAAATATATTAAATGGCTAATGTATGCATAGGCCTATGCTGAGTTTAATTTATTTATGATTAGATGCGCTGCAGTTCACGCGCAATGCAAGTGAACGCGGCGCACCGGTGCCTCCATTTCACAATTATTATATTGTCTGTTATATTTGCTTTTTATTTATTAAATACAAGCAATCAGTTAATGCAACATTTACTAAAATTAATATACAATTTATACAAAACGAAATTCGTTTCAAAGAAAGGCTTTTTCTACAAAGCAAAACTTAATGAAAGTGGTAAAAAATAATGTCACCCGAATATATATATATTTAAAATATAGGCCTATATTTTATTTATATATGATGATCGTTATCGGTAGTGATATTGTTTATTATTGCAAATGTTTTTAATTTGTTTAATAAATCTAATAATTCTGACTGGGCACATCACTATAGTCATAACTTTTATTTCTATCTCAAATGATTTTTAATAACTTGGCTGAGAAAAAAAAATGATAGGGGGTACGTTATTGAAAAAAGATTGAGAAGCACTGCTATAGGCAGTGTAAAAAATGTTTTGTTCCGTTACCTCCAACCTGCGTTTTGAGTCGCCGGATCCACCCCCCCTCTGCGCTCCGGGACCTCCCACTTTACAAATTAAGCACTGTGCAGGACAATGCTCCATCACACGCGTCCAAGTACTCCACAGCGTGGCTGGCAAGAAAGGGTATAAAAGAAGAAAATCTAATGATATGGCCTCCTTGTTCACCTGATCTGAACCCCATTGAGAACCTGTGGTCCATCATCAAATGTGCGATTTACAAGGAGGGAAAACAGTACACCTCTCTGAACAGTGTCTGGGAGGCTGTGGTTGCTGCTGCACGCAAATTTGATGGTGAACAGATCAAAACACTGACAGAATCCATGGATGGCAGGCTTTTGAGTGTCCTTGCAAAGAAAGGTGGCTATATTGGTCACTGATTTGTTTTTGTTTGGTTTTTGAATGTCAGAAATGTATATTTGTGAATGTTGAGATGTTATATTGGTTTCACTGGTAAAAATAAATAATTGAAATGGGTATAAATTTGTTTTTTGTTAAGTTGCCTAATAATTATGCACAGTAATAGTCACCTGCACACACAGATATCCCCCTAAAATATCACTTCCAAAAATATTCAGCTTTGATATTAATGAGTTTTTTGTGTTCATTGACAACATGGTTGTTGTTTAATTATTAATGTTGTAAAATTAATCCTCAAAAATACAACTTGCCTAATAATTCTGCACTCCCTGTAGTTAGGTTTAGATTTAAACCATCTGCACTTATGAATGAAAAACTTTCCAAGACATAACAAAAAATTACAAACAAAATTAAACTCTTTGTTCCCTTTCAGTCGGTCACGTTTGACGTACGTCGGAACTGACCAACGAATTGGGATCTGATCTCAGAGACCAATCTACTTCGAGTATGTTAAAAACAAGCCAATCGAGATTGGCATGCAATTCACGCGTTCCACGCACCGCCCCGCAGTGTGGGTATAAATAAGGAAGTGGAATGCTTGATCATTGCTTTTTTACTTCGGCGCCGAACAGTGAATGTTTCCTGTTTCTACGAAGAGTGTAAACGACGAGTCTCTTGAGAGGAATGACTGCTGCTTCCAGTGCGGGTGTGACGGCGCGTCTCAGCAGGTGGCCGCTTCAACAGAGATCAAAGAGTTGGTTAGCTGGGCGTTTCCGTTTTTGAGTGCACACACAGGCTTGCACCTTTGTACTGTGTGGTGCCGCGATCATCTCCCTGAGTGCTTCAGCACATAAAAAGAGCAGTTTTCCTTTCTAAAAGAGCAACACGGTTTGACCCTGCGTCACTCGGCGCTAGAGATGCGCGGTCGAGACTATGAAACCTCAAACGGGGTTGAGTCCCTTTGCCTATTCCCCGATCTAGTTTCTTTTCTTGCAAAAGCCAGAAAAGGGCTACTTCGGCTAATAAGCCTTGGTGACCTGAGGATTACAGTGGTGCTTCCCCACCGGGTACATCTCCGTGGGCCCCCACTCCTCTATCGCATCACAAGCATGCTGAGACTGTGTTTGTGGGTGGTTCATGTTCTCTCATGAGGACATGACCACTTCAGTGCGGTGTTCGTCTTGCCTTTTCATAGGGCTTGAGTGTTCAGCGCACCGTGTGCCGTCGAGTTTGACGGCCACGTTCACTGTCTCACATGCCTGCTGGTAGCCTACAGATGGGATTGCTGGTCCTTTTAAAAAACAAGGGGACCTAGTGTTTCACTTGGGGCTCTGGCAGAGGACAGATGTCAATTGTTGCATCGGAGAGAGGGCTGTTATGCGCTGGAAATGATGATGCTGAGTTTCCCACTATAATAGTGTGTGCTCTTGCTGAATCAGATTCAGAGTTGACAGCCATGCTTTCCCGGGTGGCTGAGGCGTAGTGCAACGCGTAAATCGCCTTGCCTACCCCCGTGCCTTTTTCCCCGGATGGGCATTGGAAAAATTAGCAGTATGGAACTATTTGGTGTCAAGATATGGAACACCAAAAGGGCCAAAATCTGTATAAATTTTTCCCTCTCTCACTACCCTCTGTCCTGCATGCACGAGGGTAGTCCCGACCCAGGGGTTATGCAGGAACTGCGTGCGGCGGTGGACCTCACTCTCCGGGCGACGGAAGTCACCGCACACTAGTGGTCCAGGAACCTGGGGCTAAACCTGGCAGATATGCGTGAATCCGACTAAGTTCGGTCCCTCAACGTCCCTGTCTGTCAGGCTAGTTCTCGATGGCCCAGAAGCAGACAGAGGCAGTTAAAAAAAAAAAAAAAAAAAAAAAAAACATCCTAATTCGAAAAAGGCGCCTCTGCCTGCTTGTCACCGAGGGCACCCCCCCTGCGTCCGCCTCTGCCCCTGCAAAACCCAGGCAGCAGCCTCCATCTGGGAAGCAGAGTGCCGGACGTAAGGGAGGCGCCCAACCCGCTCAGGGCTTTTTTAGTCTACAAGCAAGTGTAAGGGCAAGCGGCCCTGAGACGGGCAGCCCAGGGAGAACAGGAGCTGCTCCGAGGGAGTGGGTGTCCGCACCCCTCCCCCACCCCCCAACTTTTCTCCCCTCCCCTTGCCAGGGGGCAGCAGTGCGGGCATGAGAACGCCCCCGGGCCTTCTCACCCACACTCTGCCCCACCCTTGAATACTCAGACAACACTCCGGGCCACCTCCGGGCCTCCCGAGTCGGGTCTGTCTATTCCGCCTCACTGCCCCACCCCGGGTACGTCTGTTGGTCCCGCTTGTGCGGCCTCTGGGGGCTTGGCTACAGCTACCCAGACCGTCTCGCTGGCTCATCCGTACCATCAGACTCGGCTACGCGATTCAGTTCGCTCACCGGCCTCCCAAGTACAAGGGCATCCTCTTCACCTCCGTGCGAAGCAGCGATGCTCAGGTCTTGCGGTCAGAGATCGATGTCCTACTGGCGAACGACGCGGTCGAGCCGGTTCCTCCAGCAGATATGAAGGTGGGGCTCTACAGCCCCTACTTCATTGTACCCAAGAAAGGTGGTGGGTTACAGCCATTCTTGGACCTGCGTATCCTGAATCGGGCCCTGCACAAGCTCCCGTTCCGGATGCTAACGCAGAAACGCATTTTCGAATGCATCCGTCCCCAAGATTGGTTCACTGCGATCAACCTGAAGGATGCGTACTTTCATGTCTCTATCCTTCCTTGACACAGACCGTTCCTACGCTTTGCGTTCGAGGGGAAGGCATATCAGTACAAAGTCCTTCCCTTCGGGCTGTCCCTGTCGCCTCGCGTCTTCACAAAAGTCGCAGAGGCAGCCATTGTTCCGCTCAGAGAACGCGGTGTTCGCATCCTCAACTATCTCGACGACTGGCTCATACTTGCTCAGTCTCGGGAGCAGTTGTGCGAACACAGGGACATGGTGCTCAGTCACCTCAGCCTGTTGGGCCTTCGGGTCATCCGAGAGAAGAGCAAACTCTGTCCCCCACAGAGGATCTCTTATCTCGGTATGGAGCTGGATTCGGTCAGTCAGACTGCGCGCCTCACCAAAGAGCGGGTTCGGTCGGTGTTGAACTGCTTGAATTCATTCAAAGGCAGGACAGCTGTCCTACTGAAATTTTTTCAGAGGCTCCTGGGGCATATGGCATCTGCAGCCGCGGTAACGCCGCTCGGATTGCTTCATATGAGATCGCTTCAACACTGGCTCCATAACCGAGTCCCGAGGTGGGCGTGGCAGAGCGGCCAGTACCGGGTCCCAGTGACTCCTTACTGCCACCCAATTTTCAGCCCGTCGTCCGACGCTTCGTTTCTCCGGGCCGGGGTGCCCCTAGAACAAGTGTCCAGGCATGCTGTGCTCTTCACAGATGCCTCCTCCAGGGGCTGGGGGGCCACGTACAATGGGCATGCAGTTTCAGGTCTGTGGACGGGACCTCAATTGCATTGGCATTTCAATTGCCTCGAGTTGTGGCCAGTACACTTGGCCCTGCGCCGCCTCAAGGGGCCGCTATGTGGCAAGCATGTACTGGTCCATATGGACAACACTGCTGCCATTGCGTACATCAACCGTCAGGGTGGTCTACGCTCCCGTTGCATGTTCCAACTCGCCCGCCACCTCCTCCTCTGGAGTCAGAAGCATCTGATGTCGCTTCGTGCCATTTATATCCCAGGTGCGCTCAACCGGACAGCCGACGAGCTCTCATGGCAGCCGACACCTCCGGGAGAGTGGCGACTCCATCCCCAGGCGGTCCAGCTGATATGGGACCTCTTCGGATCCGCACAGGTAGACCTGTTTGCCTCTCCGGACTCGACCCATTTCCAGTGGTACTATTCCCTGACCGGAGGCACCCTCGGCACGGATGCACTGGCACACAGCTGGCCCCGGGACCTGCGCAAATATGCGTTTCCCCCAGTGAGGTCAGGGAGGACGAGGAGCAGGTCTTGTTAGTTGCGCCCTACTGGCCCAACCGGACCTGGTTCCCAGAACTAACTCTCCACGCGACAGCCCCTCCTTGGCCGATTCCCCTGAGGAGGGACCTTCTTTCTCAGGGACGGGGCACTCTTGGCAACCGCGTCCAGACCTCTGGAAACTCCATGTCTGGTCCCTGGACGGGACGCGGAGGTTCTAGGTGGTCTACCACAGGCAGTGGTGGACACCATCTCTTCTGCTAGAGCCCCCTCTACGAGGCGCCTCTACGCTTTGAAGTGGAACCTGTTCGTTGAATGGTGCTCTTCCCACCAGGAAGACTCCCGAAGGTGTTCGGTTAGTGTCGTGCTTTCTTTCCTGCAAGATGGGCTGGAGCGAAGGCTGTCTCCCTCCACCCTCAAAGTGTACATCGCAGCAATAGCGGCGTATCATGATGCAGTCGAAGGTAAGTTCTTGGGGAAGCACAACCTAATCGTCAGGTTCCTCAGAGGCTAAATCCTCCTCGTCCAAACTCGTTATCCTCTGGGGATTTGGCTCTAGTGCTCAGAGCACTTCAGAGCCCTCCCTTTGAGCCTTTCTTTTGAGCAGTCGGTGGAGCTTAAAATCCTGTCAATGAAGACAGTGCTTCGGACGGCATTGGTTTCCATCAAGAGGGTAGGGGACCTGCATGCACTTTCGGTCAACGAATCGTGCCTGGAATTCGGGCCGGACAACTCTCACGTTGTCCTGAGACCCCGGCCTGGATACGTGCCCAAGGTTCCTACCACTCCTTTCCGGGACCAGGTAGTGAACCTGCAAGCACCGCCTTTGGAGGAGGCAGACGCAGCCCTGGCTTTGTTATGTCCCGTCCGCGCTCTTCGCGCTTACGTTGACCGGACTCAAAGCTTTCGGACCTCAGAGCAACTCTTCGTCTGTTACGGAGGCCAGCAGAAGGGAAAGGCTGTCTCCAAGCAGAGGTTATCCCACTGGATAGTGGATGCTATCATCTTGGCTTACCAGTCCCAAGACATGCCTTGCCTGTTCGGGATGCGAGCACACTCAACAAGGAGTGTTGCTTCCTCCTGGGCGCTGGCTCAAGGCGCCTCGCTGACAGATATATGTAGAGCTGCGGGCTGGGTGACACCTAACACGTTCGCTAGATTCTATAGCCTCCGTGTAGAGCCGGCTCCAGGGGCCAGTAGCGCTAAGTGCCGTTCTAAGTGTCGGCTTGCAACGCCACTCCCGTTTCCTTTTTATTTCAGCGGTATCAAAATCCTTAAGCATGTAATCCTGTTTAAGCATGTAAAATTAATTTTCTAATGACTCAAAATCACAATCTTATAAGGAGAGCTGCCTCAATTCTGGGGAGACTTTGGAGTACAAAATGTCTTCTCTAACCATTAATCTTACAACAATTATAGCTTTAACCATTCTATTGTAAATATTAACCATTGTCATCCAAGAAAGGGGCAACCGCCCAAATCCCTTTGGATTCCCATTCCATTCCTCAAAATATACAGATTTTCTGCCAAACCTCATATATCTCTTATTCCAAACTGGAGTGTTGTGAGGTGTGAAGTTATGTTTGAACAATAGTTTCCAATAAAGCAGCACTTGCTGATGAAAGATTGAACATTTAACTGGTAACGAGGTACACTCAAAATCACAACGTAAAAAAGTTTGCTAAAAATTGCATTGGGGACAATAAACCAAAAGGAGTGACTAATTTGAATAAATAAATTTTAAAACCCCATTCATACCATCAAAATCAATCGCATTTACACCGCCGTCTTCAGAATTTTTAATGATATCCTCCTTTCTTATGTAGTGACATTTATTCCTCCAAATAAATGTGAAATTCAGCTTATTTATTAATTTAATCATTCGTGTCGATATGGGCAAGGAGAAGGCTGGGTAGATTAATCTGGACAAACTATCCATTTTAGACAGAATAACTCTTCCAAAGATTGAACGATTCCTCTGTATAGATTTACATTTATCTGTTAGTCAACACATTTTTATTCTCCATTGTTTCACTATCTTTATAAATAATAATCCCCAAATATTTAACTTCCCTCTTGATTTGTATATTAAATAATGACTGTAAAGGGAAGCCATGTAATGTTAGCATTTCACAATTTTTTAAGGTTCAAATGTAGCTTTAGAAAACAGGTTGAGAGCATGTAAGGCTAGTGGAATTTGGTGTTAATTTTTTAGAAACAGGGTTGTGTCGTCAGAAAACTGACTTATAATTATTTGTGTATCCAACACTGTTAAACCTTCAATACCATTATTCTTAATCAATATAGATAAAAGCTCTGCAACCATTATAAATAGCAATGGTGAGCTACCACATCCCTGACGAATCCCCCTTTTAATTGGGAATCTAGTGCAGGTTCCATGACCAAGAGCTACAGAGCTATTTATTCCATTATATAACATTTAAATTAAATGTATAAATCTTGTAAAAAGTTTTCAAAATAAAAGGATGTTCAACGACATCAAATTCTTTTTACCTTGTAAAAAGAAAAAAAAAGAAACCTACTCCCTTGAACCACCTCACTATAGTCAATAAAGTCTAGTACCAACCTAATATTATTATGGATTGACCTTCCACCCAGAAACCCTGATTGTGTTTCACTAATTATAGTAGAAATCAGGGCTTAAAAACGGAAAAAAATATCAATCGGTTCACTCCGAGCAGAATCGATATTATAGCGTTTCGGTTTTTGCGTTCCACATTAAACATTACTGTTCCGAAAACGGTTTGATATGAAAAAATACCGGTTAATAACGTTATTTTAATTAAGCCTATACTTTAAACAAATATGTATAAATTTTAAACAAATATGTATAAATAGACTTATTTTCACTCAATAATAATATAACACATGGTAATTCAACTTGAATATTTATTTAATAACATTTTTAAAACCAGAAATACATGCATTAATTACAAGGCATAAACAGCGGACCTGTTTTAATGGAGTGTTAGACAATCGAAAGTGGCCTCTAATGCCGAATTATTTTCAGAAGAGTGATAACATTCTTTGTACATAACTTTTTTTCAACACGACTTGTTTTAAAAAATGCATGAATAAAGAATAAATAAACTGGATAACCATTGCTCTTTTAATGCACCGTCAACTGCTAATTTCAAAGCAAACACTGCGCAACCCGTCCTTGCATCACATAATCAAATTCAGTCAGCTAATAAAGCTTGCATTTAATGCAATATAACATACCATTTAATACGAAGCATCAACCGTCTATATAGAAAACAATGACCTGTCCTGAATTGGCAATCTGAAAGACTATAGGAAAAATGTTTGATAGATGCTATAGCCTACTTGGATAGGCTTAAACGGAATCCATAAACTATCCTAAATCAGTCTATTTGAGCTTAAAGTCCGTACTGCTTATTTAAACGTTCGAAAAGAATGTCCTCCAATACCTGCACATTCATTGTAGACCTCAGCGGGGAAAGAAATGTACTTGAGGCATGAAAATGCGCGCTCACACTGACTTGCGTTACCGGTAGATTCATAGATGATGGTGCGCGGGCATTTCACTCACGCTTGATCCGTCAACGTCACATGCTGTACTACTCATTTCATGATTGGTCACTGCCAACTTAAAATATTAAAGAGAACGATAAAATAACGTTATTAACCGGTTAATGGTCATTTCAAATTAACGTTTCTGTTCAGAACGATTCAAATTGATTTTGATTTCGTTTCCGTTTTTGTTCCTCTTAAAATTTCGTTCGTTTCCGGTTTTCGTTTTCGTTCCTTGAACCGGTTCAGAGCCCTGGTAGAAATACACTGTAAAAAAAAATCCCGTAAAAAGACGGTTAATCTCTGGCAGCAGAGTTTCCAGACGGATTCCATCAAATTACAGTAAAAAACCTTTTCACAAAATTACATGTAATAACTGTAAAAATACAGACAATATTTTATAGTCAAAATTAATCAAATTACAGATTATTGCTGTTAATAATCATTTATTAAACTGTGGAAAAACTGATAATTTATGTAAAATTACACATAAATCAAACTAATTTTCAAGATAATCTCTGCAAATTTAAGGTTTTTATGAGTTATTTTATAAACCTACTCTGTCCATCTACAGTAATTTACCTTTAAAATATAGGTTTTTACAATAACTAAGATATAATTTATAAATAGGCAGTAAGCACATAAATTCAAAAACAAATGTTTGCATATTTACAGTTTTAATCTTTATTTTTACAGAACCACTCACAACTTCAACCTCTAAATTAAGGCCTACTTATACATAAAAAAAAAAAAACCTTTACAGACAATTTCTGTTAAATTTACAAAATATAGTACAGAATACATTTGATCAAAGGAACCTGCACATTTACAGTATTAGTCATTTTACATAACACATATTTCAAGTTACTTGAATTATAGGAAATACAAGCTTAGTATATCATTTAGAATATGCAAAAAATATTTACATTAAAATACAATCTTTATCTGTATATCTTTATACTGTAAATTTGCAGTTACTATTTTATACATATACATGCCCCCATTGGGTATCCAAAACAGCTTACAAATTAAGAGTATGGAAGCAGCAATAAGTGCAGTGACAAATTTTTTTTTTTTGTTAAACAGAAAAGTGCTAGAGTCAAGTGTTCACAAAAAGATGCATCTTTAGCAGTCTATTGAAAATTGTGGGAGTTAGTCAGGTTATTCCACCTGCATGGAACAGTCCAGGTAAAGGTCTGTGAAAGTGATTTTGTGCCTCTTTGGGATGGCACCACATTCACCTTCAGAATGCAAGCTTCTGGAGGCGTATAAATCTGAAGCTGTGAGTTTAGGTGTAAGGGTGCAGAGTTGTTCTGTAAGCAAACATCCGTGCCTTGTCTTTGATGCCAGTGACCAAGAGAGCATTACAATAGTCCAATCTGGAACAAGAGCTTGGATGACAAGTTGTGTAGCATGTTCCGATAGGAACATCCCAATGCTGTAACAAGGTAAATCTGCAATATCAGGTAGTTCTAGCAATGTGGTCTGTGAAGTTTTACTGATCAATTAAAACACAAAGGATGGGCTGGCTGAAACCATGAGCACTTCCTCGCCCCCCTCAGGAACCTGACGATCAGATCGTGCTTGCCTAAGGACTCACCATTAACCAGGTCGTGATTCGCGGCAATAGCGGCAACGTACACCTTGAGGGTGGAGGGAGACAGCCTTCGCTCCAACCCGTCATGAAGAAAAGAGAGCACAGATCTGACTGAACACTTTCGGGGGTCTTCTCGGTGAGAAGAGCACCAATCGACGAACAGGTTCCACTTCAGCGCATACAGCCGTCTCGTAGAGGGGGCTCTGGCGGAAGTGATGGTGTCAACTACCGCTTGCGGTAGGTCACCTAGAACCTCCGCGTCCTGTCCAGGGACCAGACATGGAGTTTCTTTCCAGAGGTCCGAACGCGGGTGCCACAGGGTGCCCCGTCTCTGAGTTAGGAGGTCCTTCCTCAGAGGAATGGGCCAAGGAGGTGCTGTCGCGAGGAGCACTAGTTCCGGGAACCAAATCATGTTGGGCCAATACGGAGCTACCAAGAGGAGCTGCTCATCGTCCTCCCTGACCTTGCACAGTGTCTGTGCAAGAAGTCTCACTGGGGGAAACGCATATTTGCGTAGGCCCCGGGGCCAGCTGTGTGCCAGTGCATCCGTGCCGAGGGTGCCCTCGGTCAGAGAATAAAACAACTGGCAGTGGGTCGTGTCGGGGGCGGCAAACAGACCGATCTGTGCGGCCCCCAAGCGACTCCAGATCAGCTGGACCACCTGGGGGTGGAGTCTCCACTCTCCGGGGAGCACCGGTAACCGTGACAGCTCGTCGGCCGCACGATTGAGCGGGCCTGGAATGTGAATGGCACAAAGGGATCTCAGATGCTTCTGACTCCACAGGAGGAGATTAGATTAGATTAGATTCAACTTTATTGTCATTACACAAGTACAAGTACAAGGCAACGAAATGCAGTTTAGGTCTAACCAGAAGTGCAATAGCAGCAAGTGCAGGATATATACAATGGTTGCGTAAGTGCAGGGCATAAAAATTTACTGAATATATATAAATATGTATAAGTAGAGAGATGGTTATTACTATAAACAGAACTGAATTTACAGATGAATATATACAGTGAATAAATATAAATATACAGATGGCTATTACTATAAACAGAATGTAAACAGAATGTACAGGTGAATATGTACTATGAATATAATATACAGATGGCTATTACTTTGAACAGAATTTTACAGATAGAGGTATACAATAATATGTTAGGCTAATATGAGGAATATAGCAGTGGATTAAGGTAGTGCAATAAATTATGGACAGAGCTATCCGAAAGAAAGTGTAAAAGTGCAGTGGAAAGTGGTTGCATATTGCAGTTAGAAGTACGGTGCAAAATGCAAATGTAAACATGGTAACTGTAAATACAGTCGGCAGTGCAAATGAGCATATTCCAGTTAAGATATGGTGGTGCAAAATGCATAAGTAAACAGTTGTTATTGTAATAAACAGTCGGTAGTGCAAATAACAAAGTGAATGTAGGTGTGAGGTAGGAGAGTTTGCAGTTTATGAGGGAAGTGGATCAACGGTGGTTTGAGTTCAGTAAAGAGACAGCTCTGGGGAAAAAACTGTTCTTTAGTCTGCTGGTCCTGGTCCGTAGGATCCTGAAACGCCTGCCGGAGGGCAGGAGAGAAAACAGTCTGTGGGCTGGGTGAGAGGAGTCCTTGAGGATGCTGCGAGCTCGATGCAGACAGCGTTTCCTCTGGATGTGCTCGATGGCAGGTAGTGGAGTCCCTGTGATGCGCTGGGCAGTTTTCACCACCCGCTGCAGTGCCTTGCGCTCCGCAACAGAGCAGCTCCCATACCATACTGCCACACAGTTGGTCAGGATGCTTTCTATTGCGCAGCGGTAGAAGTTCACCAGGATAGCCGAGGAGAGCTGATTCTTCCTCAGTGTCCTCAGGAAGAAGAGGCGCTGGTGAGCCTTCTTGACCACGCTGGAGGTGTTGGTCGTCCACGACATGTCCGCCGAGATGTGGATCCCCAGGAACTTGAAACTGGAGACACGCTCAACAGCCATTCCATTGATGTGGATGGTGTCGTGTGTGCCTCTTGACTCCTTCCTGAAGTCCACGATGAGCTCCTTCGTTTTGGTGGTGTTGAGGAGCAGGTTATTATCAGTGCACCATGTGGCCAGGTGCTGGATCTCCTCCCTGTAGGCAGTCTCATCATTGTTGCTGATGAGACCAATCATGGCGGGAGAGATGGCGGGAGAGTTGGGACATGCGGCGGGAGCGTAGACCACCCTGTTTGTTGACGTACGCAACGGCCGCAGTGCTGTCCGTCCGGACCAGAACGTGCTTGCCTTTGAGAGGCATTTGAAGCGGCTGAGAGCAAGACGAACTGCCAGCATCTCCAGGAAATTTATATGCCATTGTAGTTGGGGCCCCGTCCACAGACCCGAAACTGCAAGCCCGTTGTACGTGGCACCCCAGCCGGTGGATGAAGCATCCGTGGACACAACAGAATGCCTGGACACTTGTTCTAGAGGCACTCCTACCCGTAGAAAATGAAGGGTCCGACCACGGGCTGAAGGTTTGGCGGCATCTCGGCGTCACTTGGACACGGAGGGACCCGCTGTGCCACGCCCATCTCGGGACTCGGTCGTGAAGCCAGCGTTGAAGCGGTCTCATATGGAGCAGCCCTAGCGGCGTTACTGCGGCTGCTGCTGCCATATGCCCCAGGAGCCTCTGAAATTGTTTCAGTGGTACCGCTGTGCTGCGTTTGAAGGAATTCAAGCAGTTCAACACCGACTGGACGCGCTCCTCGGTGAGGCGCGCTGTCATGGCGGCCGAGTAGATCTCCATCACGAGAAAAGAGATCCTCTGTATGGGACAGAGTTTGCTCTTCTCCTAGTTGACCCGAAGACCCAACTGGCTGAGGTGCCGAAGCACCATGTCTGTGTTCGCACAACTGACCCCGCGACTGGGAAAGGATCAGCCAGTCGTCGAGATAGTTGAGAAGGCGAACACCACGCTCTCTCATGGGAGCAATGGCTGCCTCCGCAACTTTCGTGAAGACACCCGGCGACAGGGACAGCCCAAAGGGCAGGACATTGTACTGATATGCTCGTCCGTCGAATGCAAAGCGTAGAAACGGTCTGTGTCGAGGGAGAAAAAAGGACTCAACCCCGTTTGAGGTATCATAGTCTGACTGAACACTCAAACCCTCACGCGGAAGGTGAGATGAACAGCGCGTCGACGTGAACCCGTTCCCCTGAGAGAACACGGATCACCCACGAACACAGTCTCAACATGTTTATGCGAGAGGGATCGTCGCCGTCAGGACAGGAAACAACCGCATCCAGAACACCCGTGTTGCTCTTTTGTGAGGAAACGCTCTTTCAACAGTGCTGAAGCACCCAGGGGTAGACCCCGGCAGCACACAGGAGGTAAGTGCAGTCCTGTGTCTGCACTCACTGAAACAAACGCCCTCACCAACCGACAGTTGCTGTGAGAACAGCAGTTTGTTATGCTGATGCAGCGGTGAGCACGCGATCGCGCTAATTGTGCCTTTTCGCCAACACAAAGCGTCCCTCTCGTTCTCTGGAGTATCTCTCTTGTAGATAGGCTCTCTTTTAGAAAAGAAGTCTTGCTTCATCAACGCTGTTCGGCTCCGAAGTGAATGACGTCAGTACGTTGCTCTCGCTTCCTGTTTATACCCGCGGCACGGGGCGGAGCGTGAGATGCAAATCTCGCATGCCAATGGCCCATTGGCCTGTTCTCTATATCTCGAAGCTGATAAGGGCTCCCTGAAGTGATCCCAATTCGTCTGTACAACCGACGTACGTCAAAGTGACCGACTGAAAGGGAATCCATGTTTCTGAATGATTCTAGTTACAATTACAACAAAAATACTATACATAAACAGCTGCATGATAAGATGTAAACAAATAATTTGTTGAATGAGAAGAACAGTGCACTATTCCACACCTGCATTGCAATGCTCATCTCCTGTAGATCTCCAGTCTTTCCACATGACCTGAAATCACAAAAAATAAACATCAATAAATAAATAAATACAAATAAAAAATAGGTCTATTACATTAATTAAAAATGCCAGCATATGTTTTACTGAGACAATATTTTCGGCTGCAGTGTAGTATTAACTAAATGTATAGTTTTTATCATTAAAGTAAGGTTAAGTCATAGTAATATAACTGCATCATATTGCTATCTAGTGGTGTAACTGTCCATTCATCTGGATCGACGCAATTTTCACAACCAACTAATCCCATGGTTCAATGTGCAATGACAATTTCCTCAGGGCATTGGACAAAATTATAATAATTATATACATATATATATACACTCACCTAAAGGATTATTAGGAACACCTGTTCAAGTTCTCATTCATGCAATTATCTAATCAACAAATCTCATGGCAGTTGCTTCAATGCATTTAGGGGTGTGGTCCTGGTCAAGACAATCTCCTGAACTGCAAACTGAATGGGAAAGAAAGGTGATTTAAGCAATTTTGAGCGTGGCATGGTTGTTGGTGCCAGACGGGCTGGTCTGAGTATTTCACAATCTGCTCAGTTACTGCGATTTTACTGGGACAACCATTTCTAGGGTTTACAAAGAATGGTGTGAAAAGGGAAAAACATCCAGTATACGGCAGTCCTGTGGGCGAAAATGCCTTGTTGATGCTAGAGGTCAGAGGAGAATGGGCCAACTGATTCAAGCTGATAGAAGAGCAACTTTGACTGAAATAACCACTCGTTACAACCGAGGTATGCAGCAAAGCATTTGTGAAGCCACAACACGCACAACCTTGAGGTGAATGGGCTACAACAGCAGAAGACCCCACCGGGTACCACTCATCTCCACTACAAATAGGAAAAAGAGGCTACAATTTGCACGAGCTCACCAAAATTGGACAGTTGAAGACTGGAAAAATGTTGCCTGGTCTGATGAGTCTCGATATCTGTTGAGACATTCAGATGGTAGAGTCAGAATTTGGTGTAAACAGAATGAGAACATGGATCCATCATGCCTTGTTACCACTGTGCAGGCTGGTGGTGGTGTAATGGTGTGGGGGATGTTTTCTTGGCAAACTTTAGGCCCCTTAGTGCCAATTGGGCATCATTTAAATGCCACGGCCTACCTGAGCATTGTTTCTGACCATGTCCATCCCTTTATGACCACCATGTACCCATCCTCTGATGGCTACTTCTAGCAGGATAATGCACCATGTCACAAAGCTCGAATCATTTCAAATTGGTTTCTTGAACATGACAATGAGTTCACTGTATTAAAATGGCCCCCACAGTCACCAGATCTCAACCCAATAGAGCATCTTTGGGATGTGGTGGAACGGGAGCTTCGTGCCCTGGATGTGCATGCCAAAAATCTCCATCAACTGCAAGATGCTATCCTATTAATATGGGCCAACATTTCTAAAGAATGCTTTCAGCACCTTGTCGAATCAATTGCACGTAGAATTAATGCAGTATGAAGGCGCAAGGGGGTCAAACACAACGAGACAATGAGTTCACTGTACTAAAAAGGCTCCCGACTTCCGGGTGTGCTTATGGAGTAGTCGGTCGCATTGAAACCCCTCTCCCACCTTAACCTTGAAAATCCCGTATAAACTCGCTATACTGTTTGTTATTGTTAACAAAATAATACATGAGAGGGAGAAGAAGCACACTAGATCACAATAGATCGATAAAAATGCCCAAAGCTCAGGATAAAAGTGCCTCAGCCGCAAAAGCTAACACCCAACCGGACCAACCTATCAATATCATGGCAGGTGGGGGAACGGGGAGCCCCGGGATAAGCATGGACACTTCTGGGGTACTTAAGGCAATAGAGGACTTAAAATCTGATCTAAAAGGAGACAATGCAAAGCTTAAACAGGATATTGGCCAACTGGGACAAGAAATCAATGATAAACTGGACAATATTGCAACCGACGTACAAGGCCTAGCGGATGGACGAGGCGGAGGCCCGCGTGAACCAGGTGGAGGGATGGGCAGAGGAGGCGACTGAGGCGCTGTGCACCTGCCTCGAACAGCAGAGGAAACTTCAGATCAAAGTGATTGACTTAGAATCACAATCCCGAAGAAACAACATACGTGTCTTTGGGATGCCAGAAGGACAAGAGGGGAACTCAGTAACGCAGTTTATTGAGAAGCTTTTGCAGAGCCAGCTACAACTACCGGAGGATTTTAACCTTAAAATACAATGCGCACATCAGGCTCTTGCAAGTAAAACCCTGCATTACCGAGGGCTGTAATTGTCAATTTTCTGGAGTTCTCTACGAAATAAATGATCTTGAGGGAAGTGTGGAAAAAAGGCAAGATACAGGTGGGCACCGCATTTATACATTTCGACCATGATTACGCACCCGAGATTGTTAAGAGGCGCAGAGAATACAACGCCATTAAAAAAACACTCAAGGACAAAGGCATACGTTTCCAAACTCCGTTTACCAACATGAGGATCCACTGGGAGACTGGCGTGCGCACATACTCCAGCGCTAGGGAAGCCTATAAGGAGCTGAAGAGACGCGGATTTCAAGTGGAGGAGCCGGTTACAGCCGACGGAGGGAACTGTGTGGAGTCTCGTCTTCGGGAGCTATTGGGCTGGCAGCCGGCGAACAGCAGCGGACCCGTCGTTGTGCTCAGAGCAAGGCCAAGTTGCAAGAATTCCAGAGGGAACAATCTGATTAAAAAGGAGCAGGGCATTACGCTACAACGCAATGTTTTTCAGGCCTGGGCTTGATTATCTACTACGTGGGAGAGGTCACACTTTATCGTCTACGTTGGACTAATAAGATGGACGTGTTTTTGCATCCAGACACATCTACTGTCTTTTTCGGGCCCTCTCGTCCAGAGAGACTTAACCTTCAACCTGCCCTCTAACCCTCAACCTGCTTACTGTTCAATGTGTATTTTTAGGGGTCGCTAAATCATGTAAGGGCTTTTGCTATTATAACAGTGTCATGTGATTTAAAAATTGCTTCTTTGAATGTAAATGGCTTGAGTAGTCCAGTGAAAAGAAAAAGGGTTCTAACTAAATTGAGAAAAGATGGGATACAAGTAGCTTTTCTACAGGAGACACATATGTCTAAGCAAGAACATGATAAATTTAAAACATTAGGGTACTCAAATACATTTCATAGCTGGTGTAAAAATAGTAGAAAAAGGGGGGTGGCTACTCTTATTTCCAACTCTCTAAACTTTGAATTAATTTCTGAAAAGGTTGACAAAGAAGGCAGGTTTATTATTATAAAAGGGCTAATTGGTAATGTTGTGGTCACGTTTGTTAACATTTATGTCCCACCGGAAAGTGAGGGGATTCTAGTTTGTGCTGGTGATTCGAATACAATCCTAAATTATACCATGGATACAACCAGCTCCAAAAAACAAAAAACTGGCAGATCGAAAGATCTTAATATTTTAATTAGAGAGACGGGTATGTTCAATGTCTGGAGGGATTTCCACATTAAAGAGAAAGATTTTACCCATTATTCTCTCTAAAAATGTGGATTACAGCGAACAAATTAAATTGGTGTATTTTGTGAATTTATGTTGCGTTTTGGTGTACTTTCTAGTTATTGTGTCCCACGGCAAACAAAATAAGTATTACATGATAAATAATGGTTAAATGATTACAGAAATGTTATTCATTTTAGAGTTTTAAAGTGTAGTTTTGTTTAACGTAATCCTTTGAACCGAGTTTGCAGCAGAAGTCACAAACAACGAAATGTTTAGTGCTGCCAATGTTGTACGTTAGATGTAAACCTAAAAATAAACCTTGGGAGAAACCAGGCTCAATCGGGGTGCCAGTTCTCCTCTGGCCAATTAACAAACAACGTATGATTAATATTCTGGCAACTTTACCTGGTCAGGGATCATATTAGATCGGATGATCGATTGATCGATTCATATTAGATTCATCGGTCATATTAGATCAGAATATTCAAAAGACCAGAGGCAACATGCCTAAGACGGGTTTATTGAGGATGACGTATTGATTAAACAATTATTAAATTGCAATATTCAAAAAATCTGAGTCATCACGCCAGAGAGGTGTCCCCACCACTTTTTGAAAACCATTGACAAAATAGCCAATGTACAACTCAGACAAAAGCATTCATTAATTTATTAATTCATACATGTAACATGAAATACATTTGCACTAGATTCATTAGGTGGTCAAATGACCAACTGGTTTCAACATATCTAATGAAATTGTACAACCTCTGCAGCATACAGGTGTGGTATTTTTATTCATATCTTTTGTAAATATATGAGTTAATTCAGAGTAATTTGTGTGTAAAACTTTGCCTTCCTGAAAACGAAAAAAAAAATATTTTTACATATCTGCTGTCAAGATGGTGCCACTGATTGCAACTCTTGAGTATGAAAACAGCACGCCAAATTACCATAAAAAAATTCAACGCAGCACAAAGTTTTCAAAACAGCAAATAACAACTTTAAAACAACTATGACAAACACAAAAAATGGCTATTCCTATTTTCTATCACTCGTGCTGTTGTACTGTGGCTGCAGTCTTATCCAGGTGGATGTTGCACGCTGGTTTTGGATGTAGAGAGAACCCTGATGATTGTAAAATGCTTTTGGTGTACAGTAGTGTACAAAAGCATTATATAAATGCTTCATTCATTCATTCATAATATAAGCCTATTTTTTCAGTGTATATTCTTATGTACTTTTCTAGTCTTGTGAATTTATGCTTATTTTAGAGACTTGTGTTTGTGCTTATTTTTTATTAATTCTCACACACAGGCTCGAGTGATGGCAACCATAGGTGTGACTCGTGGTTTAGGAGACCATGACCTAAAAGTCCATGACTCCAACATCTATATTAAACCCTTTCTGTCCTGCTTTCCAGAGGTGAGCTATTTTTTTTGTTAAATTCAAATGAAACAATGATTTGAAATATTATGTAGAAAGTCCTTAAGGCATGTGGGATCATCAAGCGAGATGTCTGCATATTGTGTCACAGCCAGTTGCAAATAAAAGTGATCTTAATGCAGCAGTATTAAGATTTATAAACAAAGAACTAGGAACAAAACATTGATTAAGAAACATGAACAAAACAACCTTGTATAGTGCAACAATAATTGACAAAAACACAGGCCTTTAATACAAAGAAACTAATGAATAAGTGCCAACCCTAAGCCTAAGTGCAAATGATAATCAACTCAATGAAAAACATAGAAACAAACTGTCACGATCGTCTGAAGGAAACTGAGGTGAGGACTCAAATGCAGGGGAAAAACATGAATTTATTCTAAAAATAAACATAAACACAAACCAAAAAACCCACAAGGGGGAAAACATAACATAATAAACAACATACCAAAAGACAGGGAGCGGATCACAGGGAGGGGAGACGAAGACCAGACATCACAACGTAAGCACAAGGACTGAGAACACAAGGGAACTATATAAAGGGGAAGAAATCAGGAGGGAACAGGTGGAAGAAATCAAACACTAATCAGATAACAAGGGGGAGGGATCAGACAAAGACCTGAGCACAGCCCAAAACAACAACACACCACATGTGCTCCACAAGACAGGACAGACATGTGACATTACCCCCTCCTTAAGGAGCGGCTACCAGACGCTCCACAAGAACAGGGCGGGACCGGGAGGACAAACCAGGGAGGAACAGGGCAGGGCGAGAGGAACGGACCAGGGCGGGGCGGGAGGGACGGACCGGGGCGGGATGGACAGACCAGGGCGGGACGGGAGGGACAGATCAGGGCGGGACGGGAGGGACAGACCAGGGCGGGACGGGAGGGACAGACCAGGGCGGGACGGGAGGGACAGACCGGGGCGGGACGGGAGGGGAGGGACGGGACGGGAGGGACAGATCGGGACGGGAGGGACAGACCAGGGCGGGACGGGCGGGACAGACCAGGGCGGGACGGGGGGGACAGACCAGGAAGGGAAGGGGGGGACAGACCAGGAAGGGAAGGGGGAAACAGACCAGGAAGGGAAGGGGGAAACAGACCAGGAAGGGAAGGGGGAAACAGACCAGGAAGGGAAGGGGGAAACAGACCAGGAAGGGAACGGGGAAACAAAAAGTTCAGGCGGCCAGGGTGGCCCGCGGAATTCAGGCAGCCCGTGGCGTTCAGGCGGCCAGGGCGGCCCGCAGAGTTCAAGCGGCCAGGGCGGCCCGCGGAGTTCAGGCGGCCAGGGCGGCCCGCGGAGTTCAGGCGGCCACGGCACTGGAACAGACACCACCGGCTCAGGCACTGGAACAGACACCACCGGCTCAGGCACTGGAACAGACACCACCGGCTCAGGCACTGGAACAGACACCACCGGCTCAGGCACTGGAACAGACACCACCGGCTCAGGCACTGGAACAGACACCACCGGCTCAGGCACTGGAACAGACACCACCGGCTCAGGCTCTGGAACAGGAACAGACACCACCGGCTCAGAAACAGACACCACCGGCTCAGGAACAGGCACCATCGGCTCGGGCACTGGAACTGGCACCACCGGCTCGAGCACTGGAACTGGGACCACCGGCTCAGGCACTGGAACAGACACCACCGGCTCGGGCACTGGAACTGGCACCACCGGCTCGGGAACTGGCACCACCGGTTCAGGAACAGACACCACCGGCCCAGGAACAGACACCACCGGTCCAAGTGTGTGCATAGCCCACACACACCACATGGCTGTGGCCATAATGGCCAGTGTCTCGGTCACTGAGGGCTCAGGAACAGACACTGGCTCCGGCTCAGGAACAGACACTGGCTCAGGAACAGACTCTGGCTCCGGCTCAGGAACAGACTCTGGCTCCGGCTCAGGAACCGACTCTGGCTCCGGCTCAGGAACCGACTCTGGCTCCGGCTCAGGAACCGACTCTGGCTCCGGCTCAGGAACCGACTCTGGCTCCGGCTCAGGAACCGACTCTGGCTCCGGCTCAGGAACCGACTCTGGCTCCGGCTCAGGAACCGACTCTGGCTCCGGCTCAGGAACCGACTCTGGCTCCGGCTCAGGAACCGACTCTGGCTCCGGCTCAGGAACCGACTCTGGCTCCGGCTCAGGAACCGACTCTGGCTCCGGCTCAGGAACAGACTCTGGCTCTGGAACACGGACCACCAGCACCGGGATGGAGGGAACCTTTCTCCTCCTCCGTCGTTTCGGAACCACTAGAACTGAGTCTACCGAAACAGGGGCCACCGGAAAGGGAGCAACTGGACTCAGGGGAGGGGTCCTCTGCCTCTGGCCAGTGAAATAATCCACCGCCTCCTCGAATGTGGTCCCCTCCAGCGCTCTCATTATGACCCAATCGAATGGTTCATCGAGGGCATAATTAAAGAGCTCCTTAAGAGACTCATCACAATATCCCAGTCCCTTAGCCACCCTCTTGAACTCCTGTGAAAACTCTCTCATCTCTGTCCCCTCTTGCCGCATAGTGCTCAGGGAACTGAACTGGACTATGCGGTCCCAGAGGGGACAGGAGACAAAAGAGGGAGTTGCATGCTGTGACCTCCTTCTCTGCTGAGTCCTCATAGTGGTGCTTACGTTCTGTCACGATCGTCTGAAGGAAACTGAGGTGAGGACTCAAATGCAGGGGAAAAACATGAATTTATTCTAAAAATAAACATAAACACAAACCAAAAAACCCACAAGGGGGAAAACATAACATAATAAACAACATACCAAAAGACAGGGAGCGGATCACAGGGAGGGGAGACGAAGACCAGACATCACAACGTAAGCACAAGGACTGAGAACACAAGGGAACTATATAAAGGGGAAGAAATCAGGAGGGAACAGGTGGAAGAAATCAAACACTAATCAGATAACAAGGGGGAGGGATCAGACAAAGACCTGAGCACAGCCCAAAACAACAACACACCACATGTGCTCCACAAGACAGGACAGACATGTGACACAAACTGAAAGCAAGGAAACAGAACTAACACCCACCCATATCAAGTCAAGTCAACTTTATTTATATAGCGCTTTTTACAATACAGAGTGTTTCAAAGCATCTTAACAGCATTAAACAGGAAATAATGCAACAGAATTTTCGGCTGTACATATCATACATTGACAATATTTAGTTGAAAATGTAGTGTCCCCAACTGAGCAAGCGAAGCCAAAGGCGATAGTGGCAAGGAAACCAAAACTCCATCAGGTGGCCTAATGGAGAAAAATAAACCTTGGGAGAAACCAGGCTCAGTCGGTGTGCCAGTTCTCCTCTGGCCAATTAACAAACAATGCATGATTATTATTCTGGCAACTTTACAGGTCAGGCGATTGATCGATTCATATTAGATTCATCTGTCATATTAGATCGGAATATTCAAAAGATCGGAGGCAACACGCCGGAGACGGGTTTATTGAGGATGATGTATTGATTAAACAATTATTAAATTGCAATATTCGAAAAATCTGAGTCATCACGCCGGAGACGGGTTTATTGAGGATGGTGTGTCGATGAGGTAATTTCAGGGGGAGTCTAATTAACACGGTCTCTGCAGACACTTCAGGGTCATGCGTTGGTCATGTCTGGGCGCAGGTTCACCATCTGATCTGGATACGGCCCGGATCCGGCTAACTGCAGTAAACCTTGGGATAAAACAGAGAGACTAACATTAGAGTAGATGCCATTGTTCTGATGATGTAACGGGTACATCAGGTTTTATGGGAAGTGTTCCCGGTTCCGGCTGACCTAGTTAATGCAGCCTAACAATCATTTAATTAAAAAAAAGTGTTTTATGTGTATGCCATAGTTAAGAGATGTGTTTTTAGTCTAGATTTAACCCCATCGAGTCGGCGGTCGTGCCGGCGCGATCGGCTCTTTTTTTCTTATCAGTGCAAAAAGAGACTCAAATAACTCTGTCTTTTTTTTAATCATTCAGGCAAGTGTTATACATCATTATAATCTGTTAAGTTTAAAAAAATGTTGTGTACAATCACAATAAAAACAAAATGTTTTGCTTTTTAGAAAATAAAGAAACAAACATGATGCGCGATCTGCAGCCTCTCTCAAAGACATTCATTCAGATAGTCTTCAGAAAAGGACCTGTAGCTAGTGCTGGGCGGTATGACCAAAAATGTATATCACGGTATTTTTCTAAATTATATCGGTTTCACGGTATATGACGGTATTTTTTCCCCCTATGCATGACCGGGTATTAACCACATTTTTTACTGACTGAGAGAGGAAATACTGCAGTAGATTGTGTAGAATGCCCTATTTTACGGTCATGACGGGTGAATATTGTAGAAAAATTCCACACTAGAGTTAAAACAGTTTTTCAAAGCCCCACAAAATGATGCTGTGCGGAGACAACAACCAATAAAACACAAACTACTCACTAATTACAGACACATGAATATTAAAATATGACCACAGAGAGAAAAAAAAACTTTAAGCATTTAAAACATTTAAGCATTTAAAAAATCTAACCGTATATATCAACAAACTGCCAAAACGAGGGAGAAATGCGGATATTTGCAATACATTTAAGAGCACTCTCTGAACGCGTGACACACATCAGTTTAACACAGAAAGAATAAAGCAGTTACTTTTTTGCCCATTCTTCTTTGAATTGTCAGTGTATTATTAACTTACATCATTCATTGTCTTTTGTATAGCAGAATAATCCATCGTGTCATCGCAGTCGTGATCAGACATATATGGTTCAGTGTAGCCAAATTAGTGCACATTTCATTTGAAGAAGACATGATGAAATGTGCGCATACACGCTTCGGGTTCATGTTTAGAGCACTATAGTATATGAAATATGTCCATAAAAAACTTAAATGCGCTCGCTATATCTATATCTCGTCTATATCTGTTCTATGATCCATGTGGAGAACACTGTTAATCTCATCACAGCGCTCCACGCATAAACCACTCTCTCTCGTGCGCCGCGTGTAGTTTGAATTCTCTGCTATAATCAAGGGTTGAATCCGAAATCGCCCCCTATATCCTCAAATAGGGCATTATTTGGAGGGGACAGCACTTTGTAGTGGTGTCCGAAACCATAGTGAACGTTATTGAGTGCCCTCATTCTATCCCACATCGCACCGCAATAACGAGTGTACAGCCGATGTACACACACCGGTTGTCCGACTTCACGCAGTCGTTTTCATTCACTTCTTCAAATAAAGTGATTACTACTTGTGGAGCTTTTTTGTCCAATAATTAAAAATAACAGAAAACAAACAGAGATTACCTGTAACATCCCGCCCATCAAGGAGATCAACAGAGGAGGGTGGGAGGGGGCTAGGTGGGGGACACAGAACCGGTACAGGGGATGACCACAGAGACAGGGGAGGATTTGAAGGCAGTAGGAACCAGGGTGGAGATGATGGTGGGAGGAGCCAGGGTGGAATCCTAAGCAGGAACATCAGGATGAAAGCCCACAGCGGAATTGCAAAACCAGGTGACAACCGACTGAGACAAAGTTGATAATGGAGGAGACCCAGGTCGAGATGAAGAGACCGGGCAACACAGAAGGTCCTGGAGACGAAGCCAAAGGGGTTGAGGGACGAGTTTCAGGCAGAGAGACAACTGACCAAGGCAGAGCCAGAAGGACGAGAGCTTGGTGGAGCCATAGGGACAAGGAGCCATGGTGAAGTCAATGGCCCAAGGTGGAGTGATGGGCAGGGAGGTTCTAGGTGGAGCAAACGGGATGACAGTCCAGTGCTGAACTGGCAACAATCAGCCTGGAGCAAATAAATTGTTCACAAAGCATAAGACGAAGGGCTGAGGAGAGGCAGTCCTGACAGGGCTGAATGGCTGGGCAGTGCAGGCAGGGATTGATAAAATGCCTTTCCTGGCCAATAAAGGACAGACATAAAGCTCACATTCAGTCTGTTATTCTGTCACAGTTGGGTGAGGAAACTGATATAAATGCAGCAGTATAAAGGTTTATTAACAAAGAACTAGAAACGAAACACTCTTGACTAAGAAATATGAGCAAAACAACTGGGTATAGTGCAAATATAAATACACAGAGAGACTAATTAATGAAATGAACATCAGGTGCAAACGATAATCAACTCAATGGAAAAATCATGTGAAATCACTCTGATTGGCCGTTGAGTTTAGTGAACAAGTCAGTGTACAAGAATAAAAGCGAAAGCGATGAAAGTGGCTAAAGAAGTCAAGACAGCACAGACATTAGGCTGAAAATTTGACCTAAAATCAAAAGTATTCTAATATGCAAATATATTATTTTTCTTTTTTTTTCTTTGCCCTTGCAGCAAAAAAAACAGCATCTCCTCAACAAAGCGAATTCACATACCCAAAGCCATTGTCGTATACCTCTCTCTACAGTTATGTTGGCTGACGTTCAAATGCTTCGGGCAAATGTGAAGTTCCTGAAGGAGTATAATAGAGCATGCCTTCTTGCCTTCATGGAAACATGGCTCAAAGAACAAGACTCTTGAACTTTTATCTGTATCCCTACTACCCTATTACTTACCAAGGGAGTTTAAGCAAAAACCTATGTGCGATTAGTTTTTTATTGATTTTTATCAGCTTTTAATTGTATCCAGCCTCATATCCTAGCAGAAAGGTTAAAGTGGGTTTATAATATTGATTTTTAACCGATCGGTCTCAGCGTGTGAAAGTAAACTGTGTTTTATCTGATGTACTTTTTTCTTCTACCGGGTCACCGCAAGGATATGTTCTTTCACCCTTTTTATTTGTGCTTTATACCAATGAGTGCTTAACGCAACTAAAGAGGGATCATATTATTAAGTTTACGGATGATTCATTGATTTTTTCCCTCCTTAACAATGAGGATCCTGATCATGCTTCTCTACTGGTAGATTTTACTGATTGGGCCAATTTGTTCTTTTCGGACATCAATGTATTTAAAACTACAAAGATGATTATAGATTTTATGAAGATTCCTACACTCCTTTCTCCTGTGGTTATTGATGATCATGCTATTGAGATTGTACATCAGTTTAAATTCTTTGGTACTGTAATAGATGAAAAGTTGACTTTTGAGGCTCATGTGGATGTTGTGTGTAAGAAAGCCCACCAGCTTATGTATTTTTTACTCAAGCTTTGTAGTTTTAATGTGGACAGTACTTTTATGAAAATGTTTTATTCTTGTTTTATTGAATCTTTCATTACTTTTTCAATTGTGTGCTGGTATGGGTCACTCAATCTTAAAAATAGAAATGGATTACAGTGTATTGTTAAAGTGTGTGGTAAGATTGTTGGCACCACTTTGAATGATTTAAATAATTTGTATAAATCTAGCAGTTTTTAATTATGAGAGATCCCAGCCATCCCTTGCAGAATGTTTTTAAGTTGCTTCTTCTACTCGTAGATATTATCTGCCATTTTGTCGGATTAATAGATTTAAAAATTATTTTGTACCAGCTGCCATTGTATGGAAGTCATTTGTGTGAGTGTGTTTTGTTGATTGTGTGGTTTACTGGTGGCTGTGAAACAAATTGCCCCGTGGGGATAATAAAGTTGAACTTACATTACCAAAGTGTCTTATCATAGGCATATCATAGTTTCAGCCCTTATGATTCATACTGAATGAAGCTGAACTTTCTCTGCAGGTGAAAGTGTATAACCTGACACAATATGAGCACGGAAAAGATGATGTGCTAGTCATGGGAACTGATGGCCTATGGGATGTCCTTTCTAATGAGGAAGTAGAAGAGACTGTCACCTCATTCCTGGCCAACTGTGATCCCGATGACCTTCACAGGTTTTTATGTTTTGAATTATGTGCCCTTATTTGTGCCCATGTATGTGCTAGTGGAAGTGTCATGCATTATAATTATTAAGCATTATAGCACAAGACTTTTGATTATATCAAATCCAATCAAAACATTTATTTTGTAAATATGCTTATATCACTTTAATTTTCATTCCACTTGTAATGGAATGTTTTCGTGCAGATACAAAAGAGGCTCACCATCTCAAATTTGTGAACGGCTTGGCTAATTTATCTGGTTCTTCTGCTGTGGTAGGTTATATGGCACTTTGATCTGAAATAATTTGGCAAAGTGAATTATAATGCAGTTAAGACCTGAAACTAGACATACTGTAGCTCACGGCTTGACAGATCACATTAAAGCATTCAAAAGTGTTATGTATATTCATTAGTTCGTTAGTTATTCTTTTATTTACTTGCGAGATGCTTTGCCAAAGCAATGTTGAATATCACAACATTAGAACAGTAAACATGAAAAAAGTAAAAATATTATCTTTATAAAACTGTGGCAAGATGCCAGAGACTGGGTATACATTATACAGTGAGGAAAATAAATATTTGAAAACCCTGCTATTTTGCAAGGAAATCATGGAGGGGTGTGAAATTGTCATCGTAGGTGCATATCCACTGTGAGAGATATAATCTAAAAAAAGTCTGGAAAGGGCTATGGGGAAATTGCCAAGCAGCTTGGTGAAAAAAGGTCCACTGTTGGAGCAATCATTAGAAAATGGAAGAAGCTAAACATGACTGTCAATCTCCCTCGGACTGGGGCTCCATGCAAGATCTCACCTCGTGAGATCTCAATGATCCTATGAAAGGTGAGAAATCAGTCCAGAACTACACAGGAGGAGCTGGTCAATGACCTGAAAAGAGCTGGGATCACCATTTCCAAGGTTACTGTTGGTAATACACTAAGACGTCATGGTTTGAAATCATGCATAGCACAGAAGGTCCCCTGCTTAAACCAGCACATGTCAAGACGCGTCTTGAGTTTGCCAATGACCATTTGGATGAGCCAGAGGAGTCATGGGAGAAAGTCATGTGGTCAGATGAGACTAAAATAGAACTTTTTGGTCATAATTCCACTAAACGTGTTTGGAGGAAGAAGAATGATGAGTACCATCCCAAGAACACCATCCCTATTGTGAGCATGGGGGTGGTAGCATCATGCTTTGGGGGTGTTTTTCTGCACATGGGACAGGGCGACTGCACTGTATTAAGGAGAGGATGACCGGGGCCATGTATTGCGAGATTTTGGGGAACAACCTCCTTCCCTCAGTTAGAGCATTGAAGATGGGTCGAGGCTGGGTCTTCCAACATGACAATGACCCGAAGCACACAGCCAGGATAATCAAGGAGTGCATATCAAGGTTTTGGCGTGGCCTAGCCAGTCTCCAGTCTCAGAATCTTTGGAGGGAGCTCAAACTCTGTGTTTCTCAGCGACAGGCCAGAAACCTGACTGATCTAGAGAAGATCTGTGTGAAGGAGTGGGCCAAAATCCCTCCTGCAGTGTGTGCAAACCTGGTGAAAAACTACAGGAAACGTTTGACCTCTGTAATTGCAAACAAAGGCTACTGTACCAAATATTAACATTGATTTTCTCAGGTGTTCAAATACTTATTTGCAGCTGCATCATACAAATAAATAGTTAAAAAATCATACATTGTGATTTCTGGATTTTATTTTTTAGATTATGTCTCTCACAGTGGACATGCACCTAAAATGATAATTTCAGACCCTTCCATGATTTCTAAGTGGGAGAACTTGCAAAATAGCAGGGTGTTCAAATACTTATTTTCCTCACTGTATATAGGTGCAAATAGCCTGCCCTGTTGGCAGAGGCTATTTAGACTAACTCCGCTCACCACTGTCTGATTGAGCCAGACAAAATTACAAAAGAAATCCCAGTGATAACAGGAGCAGAGGTGTAGAGACCAACCCAAGTTCCAATCCGCCTTTTCCCGAACGTATTCTTCTCCCCTTTTCCATCGTATATCATCTGGAAGAGGTGTTTATTTTAAATAATTATTTGAAAAGTGGAAGTAAAGTGCCCAATGGGTATTTAATAGTGGGAATATCTGAAAGTGCAAATAGTATCTGGCATTATCTGCACAAAGTAAAAAAAAAAAGCATCTTACAACTATTTACACTTATTAGTATGAAGAAGATACTGTTATTTTCACTAGTGTAAAGAAAATACTGTCTGTTGCTATTTACACTTAGTACTTACACTTAGTATAAATAGCATCTTCTGCTATTAGCCACTGCCCAATGATATATAATGTAAGCCTATATATGAAGACTTCAGATGCAAAAGCCTCTAAGTCCGTCTGACGTTTTTCTTTAAAATAATAATTTTTGTCAGGCTTCTATATGTATAGGTTTCTACCTGAATACCGGTACTTCTGAATGGGCTAAGACTGGGATGTAGTGGGTTTAAAGTGAAAGTATTTTATGAAAGTATACTATAATCGGCGAGCATTCACTCAGTATCGTTATCTCATTTTTAACCAAAGTGGCTTTTAGAGGCTTTTGCATCTGAACTCTTCATATGCTTTAAGTGTGTGCTGTGACCACAGGTACACGATGGCAGCCCAGGACCTAGTGATGCGAGCCAGAGGAGTTCTGAGAGACCAGGGCTGGCGAATCGGCAATGATCGTCTTGGTTCTGGAGATGACATTTCTGTTTATATAATTCCCCTGATGTATGGTAACCGTCAGCCAAAGTAGGTTACTACCTAGCACTTTTTACCCTGATACATAACCTGATATGTCTAAACTTGCTTCCTTCATTCTCTCTTTGGGTCAGTGTAATGTGGTAAATGAGCAGTCGTCTACTGTAGTAACAACCATACAACACCCAAGAACACTGTATTTGCTCTTCTAAGCATGATAAAAAATGATAATATCTGAACCTCTTTCCATGTGACCCCAGACTGACCAAGTCTGTTTCTGCACTGTTTTTAGAAGTTTTTTCTTCTTTCTTTCGTTGTTTTTATCCAGGGTAGGCAGTAGGGAAATTTCTAAATGCCAAGTGTTTATATAAATGTATATACATTATATATACATGTATATAAAAAACAACTTCTGTGGAATTATAATGCACTTTTCCTTAGTTATATACAGAAGTATATATAGAAAGGACAGTAACTTACCATATGATTTTAATTAATTTGGTTAGCATACTGTAGCTATAAATAATTCTTAAACAATGTGTTTTTTTTTTTATTCTATCCACCCAATGTTGTACAGTAATAGTGTTTTCATGTTATTGGGTTAACACCCTTTTTGTCCTCTATAGGATACCTGATTTGCAAGATGTGGGTATAAGATATTAATATAATGTGTTTATTTGGATAATCAGACTGCTGGAGCTTTAGGTTTGGGAGCGTGTCATGCACCGAATCATTTGACGAATAGTGTTTAAAGAACATAAAAGTCACAAGACATATGTTGTTTGAATAATAAGTTATTTGTTTTCGATGGATTAGGATTTGTGCTTGTCTCCAAATTTGCAACCATAAATGTAGGCAGCTGCCTATGGAATGAAATTTGTGCCATAATTAAACAAACAAATCCAGCATTTTGCAAACAAACACTATCTGCTTCGCGAAGGAAATCTCGACTCGCAAACAAATAGAAAGTGATGTGCAAATACAAAGTCAGTTTGAGCGAAAACGCAGAGGAGTAACAAACATATGTACTGTGTTTTTGTACATATGATGATAACATTTCTGTCGCAGAGAACATTTGAAATAATGTAAGGGTGTATTGTTTCACAATATATGCAATACAAAAATACAACAATATGTATTGTTTATTCAAGTTTAGACAGATTTAGATTTAGCTTGCCTATAGAGTTGTTAATGTCACATCAAATATGGTAAATTTTGAAGGGCACACGGTATAGTGAAAATCTCAAAAAGATTAATAATAGATTAAGTAAGACAGAAACTCAGCTGTTCACCGCTCATTTCGTCAGCTGGAAAAGTGTTGACCCAATGCGCCATCTGCTGTTTGGAAGAGGAAGTTGCTCTACATTTGTGAGAAAAACTGCGCGAGCTGCATTTGTGAGAAAATCTGCGTGAGTCTTGTAACAGACAGATATGCATTTGTATGGACTAGATTTGTTCAAAGGTTACATGTAATTTGTAGGATGTTTTGTATTTATTTGTGAGATATGATGTCATTTACTCACTCATTTATTATTTGCAAAACACAGTACATATGTTTGTTACTCCTCTGCGTTTTCGCTCAAACTGACTTTGTATTTGCACATCACTTTCTATTTGTTTGCGAGTCGAGATTTCCTTTGCGAAGCAGATAGTGTTTGTTTGCAAAATGCTGGATTTGTTTGTTTAATTATGGCACAAATTTCATTCCATAGCTGCCCTGCTTATCTGAATCAGAGTCCTGTATGGGATTTGTTTGGTAAACCCACAGTAGATGGAATGTAAATTTAACTAATTTAACCTAAAAAACTGAACCACTATTATGTCACAATCTGAATCGCACCAGCATTAAAATAAAAGTTGGACTTTATTTCCATAGTCCACTTTAAAATTTGTACTAACTATAAGTAACTTTGCAGCTACATGTCAGCTCTCATCAATTTGCATCTACATGTTAAATTCAAATTCAAAATTGCTTTATTGGCATGAAAGTAAATCATACAATATTGCCAAAGCTAGAAATATATGAACATAAATAATAATACATATATGAACATAAATAATAAATATAGCTGCAAGCAGCAATACCGGGGCCAAGCGCAACAGAAGCAAACAAGGAAGCTAGCAACAGACCAACTGAAAAAATGGGTGAAGACATTTGAAGACAATTTTAAGCAAAAATGTTAAAACCCCACATTAAAACATTGAGTTGTATAGAGCCAATTTCATATTTTGTTTAATTATAGCACCACCAAGAGGCACAATCCTAAAAAAAAAAAATTTATATGTCCTCAGAGTGAGCCCATACATATGTGTGCGCGCGCATCCGTAGACCAGAGCGAGAGAGCGAAAGCAGTACGCCCATCAAAGCGCTTTGCTCAGCTGCGCTGCAGTCACGGGACTTCATGACATCAACAATGTCACCAAAGATGTGTGTTTTTGGTTGTCAGGGCAGGATGGAGTTTTTTTTTTTTCCGGAGCAGCAACAGAGTTGTGCAAGTGTTTTGTTTGTTCCCTGCATTTCGGCGAATATCGTTTTATAAACAAGGCCCGGTTCAACTCCGGATTTGTAGCTCGTCTAATGCTGAAAGATGGAGCAGTCCCAGCGATTAAGGCTCATGGTCGTGCTTTGGAAGAAGGCGGTGAGTAAAACTGCTTCAAATGTCTTTGATTTGTTAGCTATCGTGCACCTCAAAGTGCACCTCAAGTAAACAACATGACGTGCAAAACCGTTCCGCTGGCTACTGCTAACTTTAAGTCCTTATAAACCTGGTTTATGACCTCATAAACCATGAGTAAACACAAATGTTGTAAAACTTGTGCATGACAAGCCGCTAAGCAAATGTATACAGTTACAGTTCCAGTACATACCATTGAAACGTCATGCTGTAGTCGTTGCTGCTGCTGCTCCTGTTCAATTTCAGCCTCCGGATCAGATTCTGGATCATATATGTGTGGTTGAATTTGATTGATAGTCATGGTTTATTTAGGATAAAGTTTTCTTTTCCATGTATAAGGATGTCACAGCTTTCAGACGCTCTCAGCGCAATAGCTGCGCACACTCGTCGCTGTTTAGCTCCGCCCACACGATACGCCTCCAGCCGTTCTGTTTTTTTCGGAAAGACATATTTATAAATATGATAAAACGAAATACTTTTCGGAGATATGAAGGATGCAATACTACTCTATATGTACTCAAGATTTACACGAGATTGACTGAAGTGTTTCACCCCCTTTAACTTATACCTCATATTTGTTATTTTTGATGGCTACAAGCTTTTTGATGCTCTTATTGGTCAGGGTTTGCTCTGCATCCTCCATCAAGACAGATTGACAAGTTCGCTCTGTGAGCTTATTAACTTTATCTGTAGCTATCGTCACACACGCAAACACTTATACGAATGTAGTCGTCATTCACGCTCTAACTGATAAATTATATACATTTAATTATATTTAAAATTATGTATAATTTAATTAGAGCGGGAATCCTTAATTCCAGCTCTAATTAAATTATATATCATTTTAAATTTGTCGGGACAGCATTCTTGCAATGGACAGAGAAGAGCACAACATTTTAAGATCAAGAGGCGCTCTTTGGTTTTCAACCACAAAAACTCACAGGTAGGTTTAGGAGTAGGATTAGTGTAAGAAGATAGAATATACAGTATGTACAGTATAAAAACCATAACGTCTATGGAGAGTCCCCACCAAGATAGTGAACCAGACATGTATGTGTGTGTTTTTCCATTAGATTAGTTTGTATATATACAGACACGTTTGATGTCTGTTGGGGGACCATCAAAATAAAGTGTTAGCAGATATTAAGCAGACATTCTATTAATACTCTAATGACTGGTAGTAGGTATGTAGAGTTACTTAAAGTTAGTAAATGTCTAAAGTGGACTATCAAAATATAGTGTTAAAATAAATGTACTAATACATCACAAGTATTTTTTTTATCAGAGAGAGAGTTTGAAAGTGAGGGGATGTTTTTATGTGTGCACTTTCAAATGTTAAATTTTTTACTGTCATAACTTATATAACAAATATTTCTATTTTTGCAAGCTGTTTGAGCATGGTATACCAAGGACATTTCTTGCAATCTGGTAAACACATTTAAAGAACAAAATGCTATGAATTATTTTACTGGACTGCACTGCACAAGCTAATTTGAATTTTGAATTATTGGTGTAAAGAGGGGCCATTTTGTCTTTACGTAAATATTTGCTCTTTAATTAAATGTGTGCTTCTGGAGGACCTTAAATATTTGTTTTTCATTGCATGCCATAACATTAATAAAAAAAAATTTAAATACTAAAACATTGCTCTTTTTCAGGTCTAAAATACATATACATTTGTAACATATGTAAAATGCTGTTGTGCTGATTATGCCTCAGTGTGTTTTTTTTCACCTTGCTTAGTCATCTCATTTGATATTGTCCTATATGTTATATAGAACTATAACAACCCAGAGAACCATTTACATACTTGATTCACCATTGTGAAAGTGTTATGTATATTTTGTAACATGAACATGAATTATATTTTTAATGTTTGTTAATTTAAAAAGAAAAAAACTAGAGACCACATATTTCTGTATTACAAAAAATAAAGACTGATGGTTTCTATGTATCTGTACTGGTATTTACTGCAAATACTGTCACAGAACACAGTTACAAAGATAAAAGGGGGGGGGGCGGAGCAGGCCCCGCGATCTCGCGATCTCCTGTTCGTCTGCGTCTGGACACTTGCGGGTTGCAGTGTGCTAGAGAGGGGTGTGGCCCGAGGCATCAGCGTCTGGGCTTTGTTCCACACCGTCACCCTCAGGTCACCCTGACCACCAGCCGAAGTACTGGCTCTCGGGGACTCTCACTTCTTTACGAAGGTCATCGAGTCTCGACCGCAACACAGTGATGGTCATGTTCCCGCAGTGGGAACATGACGCATCCACAAACGCTGCCTGGGCATGCTGAAAACCCAAGCATACCAGGCAGTGATTGTGCCCATCGAAGGAGGAAAGCGACCGGCCACACCCAGAAGTACACGGACGAGACATCCTGAAAAGATCGTTGCATGATCTGTGCAGATCCAGTATTGGAGATGGGCTTTTCTTGCAGACGATGCCAGACCTGGAGACGCCTTTATATGACCACTTGCGTCATTGTGATCTAAATCCATACCTGTCAAGTTTTGGATTTGAAAATAAGGGAAATTTTTCGGCGCCCACCGCAAGCAGTCCCACTGTTCTGTCGATTTGTCCTACCTTGTCAGATTTTGCTACCTCCCATTAAAACAGTAGCACAATTCGACAGCAAAAAATGCTGCCTGTCACAGATTGTGCTACCAGCATCATATTCATCTGATTTGAGGCTTTATTAATATCCATACCTACCCCTACCCTGAACCTACCCTTAAAACTATGTAAATATTTTAAATAAATATTAAATATGGATGTAAAATGCTACCTATCAGATTGTGCTACCAGAATCATATTAATGTGATTTGCTTTATTAATATTCATTAATATCCATACCTACATCCATACCTACCCCTAAACCTACCCAAAATGTAAATATAAAAAATAAAAATAAAAAATATTGATGTGGGCATGCGCAGTAAGCCCTGGTAGGACAATCTGACGGGTAGGATGAAATGTCAGGACACCACCACCCCAACCAAGCTCCAGTATCCCTTACATTTTAAGACAGGTGTTATAGCCCAAATGAAAACACAAAAGGGTATATATGATGAGCATTTATTTAAAGGCTAATTTGCATATTTTCTGTTCATTTAACATTGCTTGTCTTTACATTTTATTTTCATTCCATACATTCTTTTAATTTCATATTGCTTTTCTTTTACAGTTTTTCTTTAAGCCTGTTTTGGAAGGAGTGTATTTGTGGGCTGGGCCAGAGTGGTTCATTTTACATGAGAGTAGAGCACAAACAGTTCTGTTGTCTAATGTCATCCTATTCTCTGTAACAATCTTTTGTACCATGCTAAATACCCTTTCTGAATTTGCATTGCTATGGGCAGGGCTCGACATGAACGCTTGTCCGGGACAAGTGGATTTTTTGAAGGGGCAAGTGAAAAATAATGTTACTTGCCCAACGGACAAGTATCCTGAGTAAAATGTCAAAACAGAAAATAACTAGGAATCACCAAAGTGCAATAATGATTCTGCATTCAGTGTAAGCGGAGATCGATAGTGGATAATAATATCAAACGAACTGACGTTAACAAGGTTGAGCTGTTGAGGCTCGCGCAGCCTCTCGAGGAGAAAATCGAAAAAAAATGAGCGCCGCTCATACAAAGAAACTCAGTTAACATACACAGTTAAAATGGTGTAGTTATTTATAACATATGATACAGTTAAGCAACATCACACTAACAAGAGTGTTGTTTACCTGAATACCATCACGACTGGAAATGACACTGATTTCATACGCCAGTTCCATAAACAATTAATTCACATTAAGTCACTTACATTTTATAATTAAATTCGCTGTCCAATTGATCACGGTATTTACACGAGGTTTTTTTTGTTTTTGTTTTTTGGCAGGAGTGCCTTAATCCGTCTCTATCGTTACGTCCATCATCCGTCTCTGTTTAGTTTTTTTCCCGCGTTGACACTCGTCATCTGACCTCACACACTAACCTCGCGACAACTGACACCTATACTGTAGGCTACTGCAGATGGCAGTTATCGCGAGGCTAGTTACAGAGCTCAGATTGGAAATGTTTTTGTTTTTTTACTCCTGTATTATTGTTTTTTAATAACGCAGGTTAAAATACGGGAGATTTACAGGAAAATACTAATACGGGAGGACGGCGGGAAAGAAGGGTAAAATACGGGACTTTCCCGGCCAAAACGGGATACTTGACAGGTATGTCTAAATCTAGTTATGGGGCGACAACTAGTCTACCCATTTTAGTGATATGCTCTGCTATCTATCTAAGTTGTAACATTATAGAAACATCTCTCATCAGTCAGCGCGCCAGGATGGCACCGCTACACACCGTCACCGTATAACAATGTATTGTTTGTCTGTAAAGAACAGAACCTTACAGCGCTTTAAGATTCCAGCCATCAGACATTCGTGGACAATCGAGATTGATACGCACCTCGACCCCCCGGATTCGCGACAGCCTACGGCAGCAACTGGCACCATCGTCTACCAGTGGGGTGCTGGAGCCGCTCATTGTGAAAAAAAGTCTAAAGTCCTATATCACTTTATAAACACATAAGTTCCATTCATACCTGCAGTACGACCTCAGGGCATCAGCACAAAACTCGCCAGGCGGTCGTCCACGATCCCGCCAGAACCTTCAGGTAACGATGAACAATAGAGCATTAACGACATCAGGCGGAGACATGAGGTATAGCAGCTTACAAGGATATATATATAAATCGTGTATATTTATCATAGCCATGTTTTATATCATTTAAATCATAGATCTGTTTTATATAATTTAAATCGGCATGCCATGTCTGTAAAATATCATTATAAACACTTACCTGTGTAGAATACCGCGTTATAAACTATATTAATTAAAAATATACTGTTGAAAACGGTTTTGAAAGTAATTCCCATCCTTATGAGCATATGAGATTGTTTCTTGTATATAATCTAACCGCAACATTTCTGTTGAAAAAGCCAAATTCTTAGCCAGATAAGTGACCGCCCCTATGCGCTGCATGGGGTATCCCCGCGCGGGTTTAAATAAGGGAGACGTGAGGCTTGCAATCCATTCTTGTTTAACACGGAAGCTAATATTCGTCCGAACCTTCGTCATGGCAACATTTAATGGTAAGTCTAATCATCTTATTTTAAAATCTGTTATTTGCTATGATGTTATTTGGCATGTTTGTAAAAAAAAAAAAAAAATGTGCAACTGATGTTGTATATCTTTACCTAGGCTTATTACGTGTTGAATTATTGTATATTGTTTAAACAAGCTAGTCATGTGTCTGCTCGAGCATTATTCAGGATGGTTTTATGTCTTTTTTTCATAACACAGTAATCGCTGTAACGTGGTGCAAGTGTTTTATTATTTATAGGTAGTTAAACATATTATTCTATATCGGCTAAAGGTGGTATTCATACATGTGGTATGTTGATATTCTGAACGTTTTAACATTACTGTAATTAGCCTATTGTTCTAAACGTGCTTAGGAGGCCAAAGGCCTTACAGGCTGATCGTACCAGGGAGGCCCCGAGGGGCCTACAACCAATGGATCAGCGCCAGGCGGCCGTAAGCTCACAGCAGACTCTCATTTGAGAGGAGCTCATAAGCCTGCCTGGTAGGTAACCGTGCTGTAGGCAATCTATGAAAGTCCCTTCATGTAGGGACTGCATAGCAGCAGTGTCGTCTCGTCATGCTAGGGTATGAACACCGCCTTCAGGTCTCGCGAACGGCTAGAGGAGAGGCCACGTGAGGCCTACTACTCCATAGCGAATCCCACAGGGAAGCCCCGTGCAGCTTGCTACCTGTTAACAACCCATGCCACGATCCGTTACCGAAACTGGGGACCGGGGAACGATCTCAGGGAGGCCCAGTGTCTCCACCTGATAGCAGACTCACCGCCGTAGTGACTGGGAACCGGGAACTCGCCCTCAGGGAGGCCGGGTGAGGCCTACTACCTACTAGCACCTCATGCTAGCCATCCAGTGACTGGAGCCCGGGAACGCCCCCACAGGGGAGGTCCAGTGAGCCCGCTTACCCCACAGCAGGCTCTTAGGGAGGCCTGGTAGCGCCTACCACCTACTAGCAGCTCGTGCCAGCCATCGAGGGACTAATGCCCAGTAACACCCCCTCAGGGGAGTCCGGACAACGCCTGCCATAGCAGGCTCTCAGGGAGGCCTGATGGGGCCCACCACCTGAGCCAAGGTAACCCAAAAGCCGGGAGCCTACCCCTCAGGGAGACCTGGCAGGGCCTACCTCCAAATAGGAGGCCTGCAGATTCGATGGACCCTGCCGCGATTAGAGGAAGGCTGGTTGCTGCGCCCGGTTTTATCCAAAGTGACTTACATTTCATTCAAGCCCTCGTGCGAGAGCGCAAATTCAACTACACACATTAGTGGGAGAGATAACACGGAGAGGCAGCAAATCTCTACTAGCAAAAGTGAGGCACTCATACACAACCATATAATGTTGCAAAGAAGATCATTCTTACATTTACATTTACATTGACATTTATGCATTTGGCAGACGCTTTTATCCAAAGTGACTTACATTTCATTCAAGGTACACATTTTACATTTTTTGTAATTTCTTAGCTTACTCACGGGGAGCTGCAGGCCCTGCGAAGTCCAGCGATTTTCCATAATTCCCCAAAGAACCTCTCAGGAGAGCGAAGGTACAGAAGTCCTGAAAAACATAGTTTTGAAAAATGTTTCACCCTCATCGAGGGGGACTAACCACTCGCTCCTCGCGGCGCTTCAAACCCAGCCATCAAGCTAGTATACGACCACCGTCCTGAGGGGGGCGCTTTCACCAAACAAACCAGGCGGGCCGTCAGAATCTTAAATTTTCTGCTCAACATAGGCCCACCGGCCTGATGTAAAGCGCCCGGGGGAAACACAAGAGGAAGGGAAAAAGGCAGCGTTCATCTGCGCGTCCTAGAGGGCGGAGTCCGGCACTGACACATACCCAGCCTTGGGCAGTCCCTCGACATCAGCGAAATTTAGCTCGCTGATGTCGATAGATGCGGGCTGAGTATGGTTTCTTCCATCCCCTCGAGATCTGCTGATGGAGATCTGGAAGAAATGGAAGACTCCCAGGAGTTGGGAGGTCATGGGCGGAGAGAAACTGATCGTCCAACTGTTTGGACGCTCAGCTTTTCTCCTCATGCGGCGCCAAGGCAGCTGCAGTCTACCTGCAGCGCGTTCCATCACCTCCAGCAACTCCCGTACATGGGACAGGATGGTTGAGAGGCTTCAGCCCCAACTGACTCACCCATCCTCTGCTCGAGTGGAAGAGCAGCAGACGAGGAGGAGGAACATAAATCCTGCTCCTCCTCCGAAGTCCGCCTCTCGCGATCTGGATCGTCCTCGAGAACCACATCTCTCCAAGCGGCGAGCCAGATCCATCTGGGAACCACATGATGTTTAGACGTCGCTCAGCCTCAGCTCGAGCGGGGCCATTCCCAGATGCTGAAACCTCTCCCCTCGAGAAGAGGTCCAGACGAGAGTGGCGCGTTCCCAGGGGAAAACGCTCGCAATTTGCACAAGAGGCTCCCTCGTGAACCTCTTGTGATAAACAATGTTTTATTTAGGCACTATATTATGGCAATATATATCTACTATTATTGTGCTTTTAATATCCATATCTGGTAATATGTTATTACATCTTTTTAATAATTATATATTCACTGAATATTTCCTTCATAAACAGGTCTATTTATGTTCTAGGTGCAAGCATTGGGCTTGATGAGGCCTTAAATGCAACGTTTCGAGCCATAGACAGTTGTAAGTATGTTTTATTTTATTTCATGTATTTTAATTATCATGCTCATTATGCCTGTATTTTATTTATTTTACAGTGTTCAGCACCCCCGACAGTATGGATCACGTGACCGAAGGTAATACAGACGTTACGCCTGATTGAATATTCTAAATCTTTATATACTATTCTTTAAATCACATATTGTCATAATCTTTTTAAACATTGTCTTTAGAATTAGCAGACCTAGTGTCACCATCAGGGTTCGAATTAACGCAAGATGCGAACCGCGTTTCCCCATTGAGCGACTCTGATGATAAATATACACTTTATTTTATTTTATTTTTCCCTCTCACACAGACTGTTGATTTAAAATGTTTTAAAACAAATCTTTTTATTTAGAAATAAGGAGCGTTGATTTAACTACGGAAACCCCCCACGACCCCTGCTTGAACGAGTCTGATGGTAAAAATATGCACTTTTTCTCCTCTTTCACATTGACAGATTATTAAAAATGCTTTAAACTATTCTTTTTCAATTTTATATATAGAAATAATTTGCGTCGATTTATCCGAGGATCAAGAAACAAAGCCTGTTCACCGCAACTCTCAGAGGAGCCACCCCGACACTTCTAACTCGATAAACCTTTTTTTTTTTTTTTCACATTGACAGATTATTAAAAATGATTTAAACTATTATTTTTAAATTTTTTATGTAGAAATAATTTGCGTCGATTTAACCGAGGATCAAGAAATAAAGCCTGTTCACCGCAACTCTCAGAGGAGCCACCCCGACACTGCTAACTCGATAAACCTTGACGGTAAAAAAATATATTTATATATATATTTATTTTTATTTTTTCACATTGACAGATTATTAAAATGATTTAAACTGATATATTTAAATAGAAATAATCTGCGTCGATTTAACACAAGAGACTCCAGCCTCTACCCGCAAGTCACAGAGGAGAAGTAGCAGTACTAGTCCATCGAGACATCAGGATCAGATAATCAGCAGCACCGGAGTGTCCGATTTGGAGGTTAAAGTTGAGGAACAGACGCGACCATGTATCGCAGTACCTCCGAAGAAGAGGCGATATAACAGCGGATCCGATTCCGCTTCTAACCTGACCCCGCCCGACAGAGAACTAAATTGTGGTATGACCCCCTTGAAATTAAATATATATTCCGGTTTATTTAAATATTTAATATGATTTATTTGATCTACAGACCTAAGTGACCACTCTATTGTAATTTTATTATAAATTACAGATAGAGGCATACAGGTGGCGGATGACTTCGAGAGCTGGACCAATTCTCAGGTCGATGCGTGGGACCGTTCATCATGGACAAGTGAGGAAAATTATAATGCCAGAGACACCCATATCACGAGTTGGCGGCAGTAGAGGAGGCGGAGGAGGGGGAGGTAGTGGAGGAACTGGTCGATTTGTATGAGGAGGAGGAAGAGGAAGAAGCAAGAGGTTATGGTCAGAATGTCGATCCACACATGGCCAGAATAGACAAATATTTTGGTTATTTTCGTAGAAGATATGATTTAACTAACGAGCGGTATGTAATTCTTCATAACGCGCTGATAGCTACCAATAACCACGTAGCTGCATTGACTGCAGGTATTCATGCCCTGTTTGGAGGTGTTCACAACAGATTGAACGTATTCCATAATGATGTAGATGGGTAGTTTGCTACGGCTCATTACAGATTCGATGACTACGGCGCAGGGATGCAGGAGTTGTTGACTATTTTATGACGGGACCTGCCAGCAATTGAGAACCGACTCCACAGATTGGAGTCAAGTATTGATGAGAATTTTGCACGTGTTCATAGAGATTCAAATGATATTCAGAGAGAGAGACATCTACAAGTTAGTCTTCTCGGAGCCATTACGAATCGTCTACTCCATAGATAGATAGATTACCTTTGTTATGTCTGTTTTTACGTTTCCTGAGTAATGATTATGTGTCTTTTATACATGCGATTGATGATCCTTTGAATATTGTTTGCAGTGGTTTATTTTCACAATTTGTTGGTAATATTTAGCCTGGATGCCAGCCGAACTTAGCCCCGCCCACAACAATTTAACTCGGGCTGCCTGCTAAAATTCGCATTCCTGGGTCTGTATATCATATAATTGGGGTTGCTTCAACCCGCGGACTTGGCAACACAGTGCAGTTGAGTTCTGTTGACATTTGACAACTAACGTTATGCATCGCTCCGTTGCTCTGATTGAGGTCTTTCCTGGTTCGGTTGAAACACGCCCCATTATCACAGCCCAACAGAGCAGTATCAGACTCATATTCTGACTAGAATTGAGTATGACGACGTCAGGCTAGGTAATATTATCTATAACCCTAAATAAAAATTAGTAATGGATTCAGAGATGTCTTTTCCCACAGATGACGTACACGCCCATCAACCAGACCAAACACTTTCAGACCTGTTACAGAGTCTTCATGAAATACAAAACGGTCAACAGTTGGGTGATAGATTACAGACATTGTTAAATATGTATTCGGATTTTGATTAAATTGTTAACGCAGACCTGCCATCAAATACTGATTTACCACAATTGGAAACGACTATCGGCTATTTTCCAAATATCATACCCTCCGAAAGATTGGCTGAAATATTAAACATGTACGATGTACAAGGCGGTGATGGTTTAAATAATCCCGACAGGTCGGCATGTGGTGAAACAGGTAACCTGGGTAATGAAGTTAATAATGATGTTGAGCGTCCGGTAGCCTATAACACATCCTCCCTAACAGGTAATTCCAGTACTGCACGATCGTCAACCAACATTCCAGAACCACCATCAGGTAATGTTAGTACTAACCATTCAACAAGTAGCGAACCAGTCAATCCTACAAGTACGTCGCGACTAAACCCCGATGACATTGATACGTTAATTCGGGAGGGTGGGGTTGTAAGAGGCTATCGTGTTTTACCGAGACCTCGTTTCAACAGCGTACAATTGCGCAGATCCATGAATCTGAGAGAAATCAACACCACTGATCTGGCCACGTATCATAATTTTTTACACAACACGTTTAGCGACATAGTATCGACCGGTAGAGATATCGATGGCGACAGATGCGTTATCAGTTTATCTATGTCTGCGTCGTCTTTGAAGGCTCTGATTAATTCAGTTTTAACAACAGGAAATAATTATGACGTCGGCATGATTCTTGATCAGTTTGAAAAAGTTTTACAGAGCGATGACCGAATATTAGCAGATGAGGCGGTCGAGATCGATGTGAACATAGCCATGAACAGTCGTGGCGGAGGGCAAAGGCGCAAACTCACTGACATCGCGATTGATCAAGTAGTTAAACGTAAAAAAACGCTATTTTGCCCCGTAAATATGAGGAATAAAATATGCTTCTCTATCTGTCTAGCGCATTTTCTCAACCCCAAATTACTCGACGCCGAGTTAGAAAGACTAGCGACCATTATCCATACCAACGCCGGTTTCACAATCGATGACAAAATCAGTATTGATAACATTGGTACGTTTGAAAACCTATTAGGTCTCAAAATCGTAGTTTTTTACAGGACAAATGCAGGTGGTTTAGAAGTGTACAAAAATCATGACGAGCTTCATCCTAAAACAGTATGCCTCTATTTGCATGCCGAACATTACTAGATGATACAAAATCTGACAGGGTTCATCGGTACGCCGTACGTACATTCTGTTATAAAGGCTACACAAATCGTAGAAATCATCAGTGTAAACACGTTTGTAACGTATGTTTTGACACAGAATGTAACAAATTTCCTAAAAACCCTGTACATTGTCCTGACTGCCTGCGCTTCTGCAAATCCAGCTATTGCTTCGAGATTCATAAAAAATCAACCCCTGACCGAGGGTACATACCATGCAATATTATAAAATATTGCAAGCTATGTAACAGACGGTACACAGTTACAAAACGCCAGCACAAATGCGCCCCACCCAAATGCGATCATTGCCATGAAGTTCTTTTGAGTCTCGCGGAACATCAGTGCTTCAAACAACCCCTTAAACCAAAGGAGCCTGATACAAAATACATTTTCTACGATTTCGAAACTCATTATGAAAATGGAAAACATGTAGCCAATTTTGTATGCGCGATCACTTTTAAAGGTACGAAATTCGTAGCCGAAGGTCCCGACTGCATTGCAAAGCTGATCACGCGGTTCAGACAACCACGATATAGAGGCTACTGTTTCATAGCCCATTACGCATCCAGGTTTGACTCGTTTCTAATTCTGGAGTATTTTTGCAAAGCAGGTCTCACACTCAACGTCATATTGCAGGGGTGTAAATTAATCTTCATGTATGACGAAACTTTTGAGCAGCGTTATATTGACAGCTATGCTTTCATCCCAATGTCGCTTTCGAAGATGCCTGCGGCGTTATCCTTATCTACGTGTGAGAAAGGATACTTTCCGCACCTCTTTAACACAGTCGAGAACGAACGGTATGTCGGACTCTACCCAGACAAAAAGTACTACAACCAAGGTAACATATCCGATAAGGATATGGTGAAGTTTGACGCATGGTACGACACAATCGCTGGTAAACTGTTCGACTTCAAGCGCGAGTAGTACGAGTACGGCGTGAATGGTTTTATTAATGGTTATAATTATAATGGTTTATATAATGGTTTTATTTTGGTTTTATTACGTGAAGCATGTATGAAATACCGCGACGCATTCATAGAGTGCACCAAACTTGATCCGTTTGGATTTACCACGTTAGCAAGTGTAATAGTGTCAAGGTCGAAATTTTTCAGAGCGCGTACGGGTTACAAATTGAGGTGATATGGGAATGTGAATGGGACCGGATGAAAAAGACAGACCCCGCTGTGATGGAATTTATGAGTACTTATGTCGCCCCAGAGAGAGTCTATCCGCCCCGCAAATTAATACATCCCGTTCTCCCTTACAGATGCAACGGTAAACTCATGTTCCCTTTCGTTCAGTCACTACGACGTACGTTAGTGACTAACGAATGGGGGTTTCGCTTAGAAGCCTATCATCTTCGAGCATATAGAAAACGCCCAATGGCGTGCCAATGCCATGGGGCATGCGAATTTTGCATACGTAACTCTGCCTCACCGCGTGAGTATATAAGGAAGTACGTGGCAATATCGCATTATGTTTCTGCTTTCGGAGCCAAGAGTACCTACCTCTTCACTCCTCACAAGCCTTCTGAGACTCTGTCAGCCTCTTCGAGACGAGCAGCTTTCCAGTCGGTGTCGGTGTGACGGCGCGTTCCAGTGATCGCATACTTCCTGCCTGCTGATCTGCGCGGTGGTTTGCTAGACAGCTGGTGTGTGTTTCCCTGGGCGCTTCGGCATCGACTGCGAGGTTTCCTCTCACAAAAAGAGCTTGCGCGTGGCACGTCTTTTTCAAGATGGTTCGCCCGTGCACTTCCGGTTGCGATCGATCTCCGTTGCTGTCTATGGGCACATTCACTGCTCGACGTGTTTGGGTTCAGCATGTTCGGGCAGTGATTGTGGATGTGTCATGTTCCCACTGCGGGAACGTGACCATCGCGATGTCGCGGTCGAGACTCAGTGATCTCTGCGAGGAGAGAGATTCCCCTCTGCCACACCACAATCTACCATCTCTGAGAGAGGTGGTACTTTGGCTGGTGGCCAGGGTGACCTGAGGGCGGTGCTGTGGTATTAAGAACCCCGACAATACGTTCCTCGGGCCACGCCCCCCTCTCACACATTGCTTCCCGCAAGTGCTGGACTGAAACAGCGGCCCGTCTCTGACGCCTCGTTCGTTTCGTTCACACTCCAGATAGCAGCGAGATGTCGATCACCGCATCCCAAGGTGGGCTAGAGTCCTTTGGGGATGACGATTAGGTTGTGGTCCGCCTCCGGGTGTGTCAGCGCTGCCTGATCTGACCTAGAGTTGACAGCCATGTTATCTCGGGCAGCCGCGAGCCTCGCGCTGGTGTGGAACTCCGCCCTGTCGCGAGTGCTCGTGGTTGCGTGATCGGTTTTTGTGGGCGGCACCCGACAGCTGTGACAACGCAAATATGCGTTCCCCTCCAGTGAGCCTACTCGCACAGCTCTTGTGCAAGATCAGGGAGGACAAGGAGCAGGTCCTTCTGGTCGCCCCGTACTGGCACGGCCGGACCTGGTTCCCCGAACTCTTACTCCTTGCGACAGCCCCTCCCTGGCCTATTCCTCTGACACACTCAGAGACGGGGCACCCTATGGCACCCGCGTCCCGATCTTGGAGCCTCCACGTGTGGCTCCTGGATGGGACGCGGCAGGTTTGAGTGGCCTGCCACCTCCGGTGGTCGCCACCATCACTTCCGCTAGGGCACAGTCCACTCAGCATGCCTATGCGTTGAGGTGGAACCTCTTCGTCACCTGGTGCTCTTCCCACCAAGAAGACCCCTGGAAATGCCCGATCGGGTCTGTGCTATCGTTCCTCCAAGAGGGGGTTGGAGCGAAGGCTGTCTCCCTCCACCTTAAAGTTTATGTGGCCGCAATATCTGCCTACCACGATCTCTTGGGGGACAAAAAGGTAAGTCAGCACGACCTGATCATCAGGTTCCTGAGGGGGGCGAGGAGACTGAATCCTCCTCGCTCTCCTCTCGTACCCTCTTGGGACCTCGCAGTAGTTCTAAGTGCTCTGCAGAGGCCTCCCTTTGAGCCTTTGCGGTCGGTTGATATTAAGTTTCTGTCAATGAAGACGGCTCTGCTGACCGCATTGGCCTCGATTAAGAGGATCGGGGACCTGCTGCATTTTCGGTTGACGAAGCGTGCCTGGAGTTCGGGCCGGCTAACTCTCACGTGATCCTGAGACCCCGGCCTGGATATGTGCCCAAGGTTCCCACCACTCCGTTAAGACCAGGAGGTGAACCTGCAAGCTCTGCCTTTGGAGGAGGCAGACCCAGCCTTGGCATTGCTCTGTCCAGTACGCGCCCTCCTCTTTATCTGTTATGGTGGAGAGTGGAAGGGAAGAGCTCTCTCAAAGCAGAGGTTGTCTCACTGGATAGTGGACACCATTGTTTTGGCTTACCAGCAGCAAGGTCAACCATGTCCCCTTGGGGTCAGGGCACACTCCACTCGGAGTGTGGCCTCCTCTTGGGCTTTAGCGCATGGCGCCTCGCTAACAGACATCTGCAGAGCTGCAGGCTGGGCGACACCGAACACATTCGCCAGATTCTACAATCTCCGAGTGGAGCCAGTGTCCGACTATGTACTCGCCCCCCCGAGGGGCCGGTAATGGGCCAGGCTCAGATGTCATCGCTTGCTCGCCATTCCACTCCACGGACTGGATACGTGCGATTATTTTTCCTCAGGTGAGTTCCCCGAGAGCCCTGAGTTCCTCCAGCACCGCTTACGCCGATACCTGTGTGTCTGCCCTCTCATGAGCCCAGACCCTTGTGTCCGGCCAGGTGCCCCGTGTGCATAGTTCCCCTCCGGCGACCCCCATACGAGTATTTCCACCGTCAGCCTCCCTTGCGAGCAGGTGTCTTTCCCTTGGCAAGCCCCTGCCAACCCTAGGGCTAAAAATTCCACCTGCGGCTGGTACCCTAGAGTTTTCCATATGCTGCCCTTAGCGGGTCATATGTGTATTCTTAAGTCCTCCCTACGGGCAGGCATCTTTGCATTCCTTCACTGGGATATGCTTCCCAGTGTACCTTGGTATTCCTGTGTTAAGCGTGAGTCCTTCGTCCGTATTTAGTCTTACGACAGGGAACGCACACTTACGCAGGGCACTGGAAGACAGCTGAGTGGTGGGATTATATTGGAACCCCCATTCGTTAGTCAGTAATGTACGTCGTAGTGACTGAACGAAAGGGAACGTCTCGGTTACGGAGGGAACGGAGACGTACGTTCCGTTGCCACATCAGCTGTGCTACCTGGAATGCGGGAGTTCAGTCTTTTCATACAGAGAGAATCCTGTACTTTCATGCTTAGTACAGTTATACGCATGAACTAAGGGTTTGATAAATTCCTTCCAACGACTCTTATCTTTCTCCTCCAGAGTTCCAAGCATACCCAAGAGTGTGCGATTGAATCGCTCCACGGGATTCCCTCGAGGGTGATAAGGTGTAGTGCGAATTTTCTGAATTCCAGCTATTGCACAAAGCTCTTTAATTGTATGAGACTCAAAGTCTGGTCCTTGATCACTGTGCAAGCGTTCTGGGAAACCATAATACACAATAAACTGATCCCATAAGCTTTTTGCAACAGTCCTGGCTTTTTGGTTGGGTGTTGGTATAGCAACAGCATATTTAGTGAAAAAGTCGGTAATCACAAGGATATCCCGGCTGTTGCTTCTGTCGGGCTCAAGGGAAAGGAAATCCATACAAACAAGTTCCAGTGGGCGTGATGCTTGAATATTCACCAAAGGTGCGGGTCGTTGAGGTAAGGCTTTCCTGCGCACACAGCGATTACAGGTCTTTATTCTGTGTTCTACCTCAGAACCCATTCTTGGCCAATAAAACCGCGCTCAAATCCAGGGTCCTTTCTATGCCCATATGACCCATCTTATCATGTAATTGGTTTACTGCAAAAGATCTGAGTTCCTCGGGCAACACCAACTGGTACGTGATAGAGTCTCCATCCTGTCGCCTTCTATACAAAACTCCCTCTTTCATCTCCAGGTGATCCCACTCTCGCAGCTAAAAAGGAAAATCAGGAATTTCCTTCCTAACAACAGGTGGAGGTTTTTCACCAGACTCCAGGTACATTAGCACTTCCCTAATAACAGGATCAGATCTCTGCTTTTCAGCTAGCTCTTCTTTTGTCAAGTGAGGTATAGCTTGTAACACTTCCCGTAATATACCAAGAATATCACACACAAAAAATGTCATAGATCTCTTAAGGAAGATCGTTATAGGAGGAAAAATAGATAACACACTATTCATTCAAGCACCTAAGTGTTTATCCCAACATAACAATAGATGCAAAACACTAGCAGTAGTATGTATGTGTATGTGCGTGCGTGCAAATAGTCTTGTTTGTTTATGTAAAGTTCAGAGCAGATGAGCAGATTCATGGAGTCCGTGTCTGTCTCCGACCTCACCGGCGAGCAACCCAATTCAGATGCCACGATAAACTCCACAATGAGCCAGATAAACAAATCCACACGAGTAGTTCTGTCCTACTTAGTCCACTCAAAGAATCCCGGGTTTGAAGTGAACGTCCAAACAAGAGCTGCCTCCCGATCACGGTGGGTTCGCCCCTTAAATCCTTCCCCTTCCTGTTTTGGATGGTGAGTCATAACGTTATGTGAGACCACACCCCCAAACTTACGAAAGTTTGTTAACCACATACAAAGACCTACACACATAAGGGTAAGAACTCAAGGAGAAGATATTATAATGAACTACAATACATATGTATAATTAAAATACAATACAATCAATCTACCCCTTATGTGGCTGTGCTACAAGCTGATGATCCACTTAGAACATCTTCTTGTACATAACAGTCCGGTACGGCATCGGGATGAACAGCAAGAGACAGAACCAAGGAGAAAGCAGGATCGTTGTTCTGCTGTACCAGGTGTTTCTCATAAATGGCCTTAATTACATCAGTACCAGTGATACAAGAGGCATTGGCATCAGCTGTGTGATGCTGCTCAAACTTTTCAATCCTTTCAAGTTCCTTTGTTGATAGTTGGTCGACAGACAACTCCCCGTGTGGTCGTCTAGACAAACTGTCCGCATCAATATTCTGCTTACCAGCTCGGTACTGGAGGGTGAACAAGAACGTGGATAAAGCAGCAAGCCATCGGTAGCTGACAGCATCTAACTTGGCAGTTGTCAACAGGTAAGTCAACGGATTGCTGTCAGTAACAACTGTGAATGAACTGCCGTGAAGGTAGTCATGGAATTTCTCTGTTACTGCCCACTTGAGCGCTAAGAATTCGAGTTTGTGCGCTGGGTAACGACATTCACTCCGAGACAACCCCCTGCTGGCAAAAGCAAAGACTTGTTGCTGCCCGTCCTGCTCCTGATACAGCGCAGCCCCCAATCCTGAGGTACTTGCGTCTGTGTGAAGAATATAAGGAAGCTTAGGGTTAGCGAAACCCAAAACAGGAGCAGTAGAGAGCTTGGTAATCAACGATTCAAATGCTGTTTGACAAGAAGGGGTCCAACGACTGTCAAATGGCTCTTTGGGGTTGTGGTACTGATCTTCTTTACCAAACTTTTTGCCACCTTTCCTCAACGGAGGATATCCAGAGGTCAGTTCATTCAAGGGCTTCACAATCTGGGAATAGTCCTTTATAAATCTCCAGTAGTAACCAGAAAACCCTAAAAATGACTGTAACTCTTTAAGGGTTTTAGGACGCGGCCAGTCTTTATGGCCTCTATCTTCTCAAGATCAGTTTTCACTCCACGTTCGGACACAATGTGACCCAAGTACTTCACAGAAGTTTGGAAAAACCGACACTTCTCTGGTGAAAGCTTCAATCCGTATTCCCTCAAACGAGTAAGTACTTGTAGTAACCGCCTTTCGTGTTCCTCCAGGGTCTTGGAAAATACAATCAATTCATCTAGGAATACAAGTACTTCCTTCAAGTTGATATCTCCCATGCACTTCTCCATCAACTGTTGGAAAGTACTTGGTGCGTTGGTCACTCCTTGAGGCATCCTGTTGAATTCCCAGAATCCTAAGGGACACACAAAAGCAGTCTTGGGTTTATCGGCTTCCTCTACCTCAATTTGATAGTGTCCCGACTTTAAGTCAAGCACGGTGAACCATTTTGAACCATTCAGAGCTGCAAATGTCTCTTCCAAGTTAGGCAAGGCATAACAAACCTTTATCGTTTGCAGATTCAACTTCCTATAGTCGATACAAAGTCGGACGTCGCCGTTCTTCTTCCTAACCACCACTATAGGTGAAGAAAAGGGAGACTCTGATTCACGTATAATACCGCTCGACAAAAGCTCTTGAAGATGCTTGCACACAGCTTCAAAATCTTGCGGATGAATAGGTCGTGCTCTTTGCTTAAAGGTCATGCTGAGCAAAGACTTCAGGCATTTCGTTAAGCTGCCTCGTAATCCACTCCTTCCACTCTTCTGACAATGGCGAATTACCAAAGCCGAAAGTAACTTTTGACTCTTTACTAATCTCAGGTTCAATGTTTTGTGAGTCAGACTTGGATATGGCTCTGTTAGGTGAAAGCACAGATTCCATCGCATGAATTTCAGCAATGACGCACCGTTGTGGGATAATCACATCATGATCAGCCTCATTAGTGAGGAGCACAGGAAGACATCCTGACTGATCAGGAGGAAGGGTAAGTTAACACACTTCACTACAAGTCCCCCTGGTAAGGATGATGCAGTCAGGTGCTCCACTACAACCCATTTGTCAACTGGAATTCCTGAGACATGAACAGCACCCTCTAAGACATCTGTTTGACCCGCGGTCAAAACTTCAGGCGCCCAACTCTTCAGTCTAGCATGACCAAGAATCCCAGTTTCACATCGTTTGTATCGCAGTTCAAGAGTGTATAAGATAGTCCTATAACCATACATATAGAACCAAAGGTTGGGTGTGGGACTTAATGTCCGACACCACCAAAGCAACGGTGGGAACCTCAGTTCTGACACCAACAAATTCAGCTGGAAAGGTTATGTTCAGGTGAACATATCCAATGTATGGCACAGAAAGACCATTTGCTCCTTCTACTTCTAGTAAGTCAGAGAGAGGATGAATGGGGTGATCCGAAAGATACTGTTCATGAAAGGAAACAGCAACAGTGGTAACTTGAGAACCAGTGTTAATTAAGCAACGACATTCTCGCCCTGAAATGTCAACAAGCGCAATGCACTTAGCGCCAACTAAACCTTTGGGCAGTTTAGCTTTCATGTTCAGATTCTTAGGGCATTGGCTGCAAGTAGAAGTTTTTGTCTTGGTAAGTCTTTAAGTCTTTTAGTTCCGATTCGCCCCTCAATAGGAACTGGTTCTAGTTTAAAGCCTCTTTCCTGACAGCATTCTGGGACTCCTATTTGGACTGTCTCTCTTTCAACAAGTTTTGGATTTGGTTCAGAGTTGCAAGATATTTCTATGTGACCATCTTCTCCACACTTGAAGCAATACCATGGTCTGGGCTTCTCAACTTGAGTTCTCATTTCAATCACGGTAGATTCAACGTTTAATTTCTGGGGTTTCTTTTCCACTGCAGGGTTTTTTTTTAACTTTGACTGGCAAAGTAGTTTTCTTGACAGCTCCAGCGTTAGTAGTCATTCTTGCCAGCTGACTCTGGAGACTAGCTATTTGCCTCCTGAGCTCCTTAGTCTCAGATGCGACTGACAGCTCATCATGACTCCCTGATTGCTCAGTCTCATCAACCACCCAAGTTCTTTGACTGTGAACTTGAACACGCTGCTTCACTCCAGCCAAATGTTGTCTCATCAGAATCAGAATCAGAAAGCTTCATTGCCAAGTACATTTTTACACATACAAGGAATTTGTTTTGGTGTTGTGCAAGTCACACAGAGTCGACCATCTGTGGCGCCTCTTGAGTTGGAGAGAAGAATACAGCATAACATGAGGAGAGGTGAAGGAGAGGAGAAAAAAAACAACCCCCAGACTATGCTCCTTTCGGGAGTACAGTGTGGGAACAGTAAAAAAAAACACCTCAGCAACGTAAGCGCTTACACTTTACAACATGAAGAACTTGCAACAGGGGAGAGGAGTGGGGGGTTGAGGTATCCCAGCACAGGCAGGCGGCCATCCGGTCCTGCAGCCATTCTAGGCGCTGGTCACAGACCCGCTTGTCAGACTGGGGGTACAAAGCGGCGAAGGCGAGCGATGGGGGGTGGGGGTGGGGGTGAGTGCTTAAATGTGCGTGTGTGTGTAAGAGTTCATGTACATGTGTGTGTAGGCCTGGAGAGTCACGCCTGGCATCATAATCTCGGTGCCTCAGTATGCAAGTTGCCATGGAGACAACCTTGATCAGGTCCCAGTCCGAGTCAACAGGTGTCTGTGAGGAGTGGGGGAGGAACGCAAGAGCGTCTCACTGCAGTGCTCTTCCTGGGGAGTTGTTGTTCCAACAGTGGTCTTGGCCAAGGCCAGTGCTGGTTGAGGGAGGCCGAAAGCAGATAAGATTGGGATTGTTTGGTCTTGGGGCGAGTAGCCACAATTTATGACTACTCTCTTAGTTCGTTCTGGTCTCTGAAACGATCCATTTGCAAAGCCGTGAGCTTCTCCATGATGTTATCCATATTGCGTTTTATCTCCATGATGTTATCCATATTGCGGTTAATAGTCCCAGTCTGAGAGCTGACCGCTCTGCCCACTGTTGAACAGAAATGTTTCAACAGTTGCCGGTCTGCTTCACTGGACAAGACACCACCCCTCTTAACAGCTATACTCAATGCAGCTTGAAGTCTGAAATAAGCTGAAGGTTTTTCTCCCTCGTTCTGTAAAGTATTCATGAACTTAGCCAAAAGCTCGTCACCATCCTCTACAGTGCCAAAAGCTGAATCAAGTAATTGCAGATAATCAGATGGGGAGGCTTCAGGACCCAAATGCTTCACAATATCAGCAGCCGGGGGTAGAAGGCTGTCTAGAATCTTCCGTGACCCATGAAAGTTAGATATAGCAGGGTCTCGTAGGATAAAGTCAACACTTGTGTGCTAGGTGTCATATTCTGCCTCATTCACAGGTCTAGGAATCCTCCCAGAGAAAGCTCTGAGCCTTGTGGTTGTGAGTGCTTGAGAATTTGCTTCCTCAGTCCGCACCACATGCTCAACAACTAATCTTTGCACATCAGGTGGGTTCAGTACAGTAGGTGAAGTGAGAATCGAGGTACTCGCACAAGAAGCAGCAGATGTCGCTTGCTGGCCCACTGCTGAAAGTGGCTCACCCGTTACTGATGTGGTTTTCTCCGGTTGGTCTTGATTAATAGGGGTTTCAGGATGTTTGTCAGCAGTGCCTGCCTCAGCACACAAGGGAAAAACTTCAGAGCTCATCTCAGTTAGCATTTCACTTAGCATGGTCTCAAAGTTAACTCCGCTAAGCATTGCTATTTCTCTCAACCCTTTAAGATAAGACCTGGTGGCATCCCCTCCCAACTGTTTGGTATACACACTGGAAAGGGACCTCACTTTGTAGGTGATTTCAGGGTTGTCAATCAACTGGTGGGTGAAAGGTAATACAGGCTCTAAAGCAGGGGTCGCCAACTAGCGGACTCCGGTCCGAATCCGGACCGCAAAATACGTTCATCCGGACCGCGAAGCCTTTTGCAGCTCAGTAGAACCGTTTGGGTTCTATGACAGTTAACGTTACTATGCTCACTGTTGCTGCGTTCAGACGCGTGGTCACGCATGCAGTGAAGAAGAGACTGATGGTGCGTTCACACCGGACGCGAATGATGCGTCATGCACGCCGCTTTATTCGCGCCGCAGAATGTCTATTTGCTTCTCTGCATTGACTTAAATCACTCGCGCGAAACGCTTCATTCGCGCCCGGTGTGAACGCACCATCAGAGCAGAAAGCGGCACGCAAAAACAATGGCATTTTCGAAAATTAGGAAAGTTGATGCTGAAAACCGAGTTTTCCGAGATGAATGAGTGGGGAAAAAAATCGCATTTATTGTTCCTGCATCCTGTGCGATGCCTGTGTGTCTCATTTGCTCTGATTCTGTTGCGGTTGTCAAAAGTGGGAACATTAGCCTAAATCAAATGTTTCTTGCACTTTTTAATTTTTCCAACACAGGTGGCACTTTATTTTTGCCTGTTTGTGTTTCTGAATGATATTGCTAATGATATTTTACCAGTGAAATTTGAAGCACAGAAGAGAGCAGTGTTAAATATTAGATGCATTTAGTTTAGTAGAGACTATACATGTGAATGAACATAAAATGTGTTATGAGATTTCTGAATTTTTTTTAACCAGGTTTGCGTTCATTGATTGTTATTAATTTAGTTGCTAGTAATGTTGAAATTAATGTATTTTCTTTTTTTTAATTTTTTTTATTTATCTTTTATTGGAAAAGCATACTGAATTTTACAATTGTATGACATACTAAGTATATTACATTGCTTTACCGTTTTAAACTTTTAATACAAGAACAACATAACTCAAAAGCGGGTGGCGGGGGAGCCAATTTTCTTCCATATTATTTAAGTTAGTGGTATTCATTTAAAATTTAAAATCTGTGCAAAATTAGTAAGAGGCAGCAGTGTCTACACAAAGTCTGATCTAATCGGCTTAACATATTCCGTCCACTTGGACCATATCCTATAGAAAGTGTCCCTCTGCAATTTGAGTGAAAAGGACAGTTTTTCCATTGTGTAGATCTCGTGCACAATGTTAATCCAGTCCTCAGTTGTTGGTGGTTCTGGTTTGAGCCATCTCCTCGTTAGAGCCTTTTTACTTGCTGCCAGTAAGATGTAAAGAAGTTTCTTGTCCTTTGAGTCCAATTGATCCGTTGAAATGTTGCTGAGATATAAGGTTTCAAAAGCAAATGGAAAAACAAATGCAAAAACATTCTGTGTATGCTCATGAATTTTAGACCAGTACGGAGAAATAACTCGACAGTCCCAAAAATGTGGTAATGGTTAGCACCACACCCCCCACATCTCCAGCAAGCATCTCCATTGCCCCGATACCTCTTCTGAACCGGTGTGATGAAAAATCTCATTATACTTTTCCAACAAAATTCACGCCATACATTAGAACCAGTTGAAACCCATTGTATTTTGCATATATGTTCCCAACATTCCTCTGTGATTCTCAAGTTACCTTCTTTTTCCCACCTCGTTTTAACATAGAGTGTGTTGTCTTTTTTACACCGCAGGATGCTGTTATATAACCTAGATATAATTTTATTGTGTGCTCCTGAATTTGTAGTTAATGATATAAATGTACCCACGAATCCTAGATTGTTTAAATTCACTTTCAGTTTCTGGTTAAAATAGTGCCTGATCTGAAGATACCTAAAGAAGTCAGCAGAGCCTAGTCCATGCTTTCTTTGCAAGGATTCAAAAGATTGGAGTGCCCCCTTATGAACAAATGAATAATAGTCAGTCAATCCTTTTAAAATCCAGTTCTTAAATCTATCATCATACTGATTTGGGGTAAAATCTGAATCGTATGCACACCATTTTAAAATTTTTGAAGTGTCTTCCAATCCACAAGTCTCAATTGCTTCGTTCCAAGCTGCTATCATTACGTGTGAAATGGGTTCGTCTACTAAGCGAATCTTATTCTGCAGTTTGATGTCTGCTAATAAAGCTTGAACTGGTATTGTTTTAACATTTGTCCCCTCCACAACCTTCCATCCTGCGGTGTAATATGAAGAACACAAACATATTAATGGTCTTAACTGTGCAGCACAGTAATATGCTTGTAGACAAGGGAGACCATGACCTCCTTTATCCTTCTTCAATTGTAAGGTTTTATACTTAACTCTGGATTTTTTCCCTTTCCAAATATATTTTGACAGCATTCTATCCCACTCTACAAATTGTTTTTGAGGAATGAAAATTGGTAAACACTGGAATAGGTAAAGCAATCGGGGGAGAATATTTACTCTTATTGAATCGATCCTAGAATGTAAGTCCAAAAAAGGAATGTTATTCCATCTTTGTATATCCGATTGAATTGCTTTATTCAGAGGGCCATAATTAGCTTCAAACATTTGAGAAAAGTCTCGGTGCAATACCACCCCTAAATACCTGATACTTTCTGCCTCCCATTTCCATTTATAACTATTCTTGACTTCTTCTGGAGGGGTATAGTTCAGAGTTAATACCTGTGTTTTATCTACATTAACCTTGTACCCTGAAAAAGAGCCATAGTTTAATAATAGTTTAATGATTTTAGGAACCACCTGAGTGGGATAAGATATAGTCAATAGTAAATCATCAGCAAAAAGTGCCAATTTTTGTTCCCCTCCTACTGTACCTATTCCAGTTATATCCTTTCTCTGCCTGATCCACTGGCTTAAAGGTTCGATAAACAAGGCGAAGAGGAGAGGCGAAATGCAACACCCTTGTCGAGTCCCGCGCTCCAGTACAAATGATTCAGTGAGGTCTCCATTAATTTTGATCCTTGCAGTTGGGTTATTGTATAACCCTGAAATAACCTCAATTACAGATTTATCAAAACCAAATTTCTCAAGCACCTTGTATAAAAAGGACCACCTCACTGAATCAAATGCTTTTTCGGCATCCAAACTCAAAACTAAGGTCTCTAATTTTTGCTTATCCACCTGCCTCAATATGTGTAAAACCCTTCTAATGTTGTCTTGAGTCTGTCTGTGTTTGATGAAACCTGTCTGATCTTTATGTATTAGCCCTGGTAGAATAGTTTCCAATCTTCTTGACATAATAGAGGTGAACAACTTATAGTCTATATTCAGAACACTAATTGGGCGATAGCTACTACACTGCAGTCCATCTTTTCCTTCTTTTGGGATGATAGAGATTATTGCTTCCCTCCAAGAGGGTGGGACTATCTTATATGCCATCACCCAATTAAATGTTTTCTGTAATGTTGGGACCAAAAAAACTTGCATTATTTTGTACCATTCTGGACCAAATCCATCTGCCCCTGCCATCTTCCCTCCCTTTAATCTTTGAATTGCTAATTGAATTTCTTCTTTAGTTATTGTGGACAATAGCTTTTTATTTTGTTCCTCTGTCACTGTTGGTAATTCAAGTTCAGACAAAAAGGTATTTATGTCCTGGTTATTATCTGTATGAGGTTGAGAATATAATGTCTTATAATAATCCAGAAAGCATTGTTTAATTTTTCCCTGTTCAATTTCTATTTGATCATTTTGGGGATTCTTAATTTTGTGAATAGTTCTCTCTGCTTGCTGTTTCCTAAGCTTATAGGAAAGAAGTTTTAGTGATTTCCCCCCTACTTCATAGTACTGTTGCTTTATAAACATGAGTTTTTTCTGTACCTCCATGGTGTTCAAATCATCTATTTCTTTTTTCAATTTTATTATATCCGCTTTAATATTACCATTACAAGACCTAGAGTGTTGGTATTGCAAATCTAACAACTTTTTTTCTAAATCCCGGAGCTTTTGCTGACCTACTTTTTTCAGGTAAGAGGATATACCAATTATTTTCCCCCTAATCACTGCCTTAAGTGCATCCCATAGCATTCCCGGTGACACCTCTTCCTTATCGTTATATTCTAGGTACTCCTCTATTTCTTTCTTCAAACGCTCTTTAATATCCGGGTAATTAAGAATGTTTGTGTTCAACCTCCATAAAGTAGATCTATTCTTCCTATTCAGACAGATATTAGCGTAAACCGGGTTGTGATCTGATATAGTACATGGGCCTATTTCACAATTTTTTAACCTACAGAGGTCATTTTTAAACATGAAGATATAGTCTAACCTTGAGTAGACATTGTGTGCGCACGAATAGTGGGTAAATTCCCTATCCGTTGAATGGCAATCTCTCCACACATCAACTAATCCTAATTCGTCCATAAGATGTACCATTCTTTTTCCAATATTTCTCGGATCCCCTTTCCCATTAGAAGAGTCCAATTCAGCATTTAATGTGAGGTTAAGATCACCACCACATAGTAAAATTCCCTGACTCCTTGTTGATGCTAATTCTAAGATCTGTTTATATAAAGACCAATTGCTTCCTGGGGGAATGTACACATTTAAGAGACTCAAAATAATACCATCTATCATTATATATATACCATTATATATCTACCCTCCTTATCTTTATGTTCTGATATATGTTCATAGTTTAGAGCGCCGTGTACCAGGATCGCCACACCTCTTCGCCTTCCCGAACTGTGAGAAGAATAAAAGACATGTTTATAACCAAGCTTGTTTAATTTTTCATGTTCGCTATCAGACAGATGAGTTTCCTGTATAAAAACAATCTGAGCTTTATCCTTTTTGAATTTAGATAGGGCTTTCCACCTTTTTACCGGATTATTTAAGCCATTAATATTGATTGATACCATTTTCACTGATCTGCTACACATCTGAGTTATAGGACAAGTACACACATTTTAGTAGGCTCCCCGCGCGCCCTTGTAAACACTGAACATGGAACATGTGAACAAGTGGAATAAAATAAAAAAAAATAAAAAGAAAAAGACAAAAAACAAACTGAGGTAGTTCTAACTTCCAAGGTGGGGGTCCCTGAGGTGGACCCTGCTTCGCCTTTAGAGGCAACTTCTTCATCAGTCAGTGGAGGAGGCCCTTAATGGCTGAGGCGTCACTGAGAAGAACACCCCCCAGAACCTTATTTATCCACTTACTGCACACCATTAAACTAAGCAACAGGTACTTTTTTTTTTTTTTTTTTAGAAAACAAAATGGGTAAACCTCAATTTCCCAATGGCGCAGGAGATGGCCTCTTGAATGCTCTGAGCTTTTCTTTGTAAACGGGATCTCGCCTCTTGTTTGCTGCGCTGCTCCACGCTCCCCTGCCAACTCTGGTCCAGGTCAGCTGTTTCAGTTGCTCCAACGCTGTTTCTGGCGTTCCGATGACCTTCACCGCATAACCTCTCTTGGACATATCCGCAGTAGCTTCCGCCACGGTGTTGTAAATTATAGTTTCTTCAGTGTATTTCACCTTCAGCCGAGCTGGAAAGAGAGTCTGAAAGGGGATCTGCTGCTCTTTCAGAATCTTGCGCGCCTCTGCGTATTCTCTACGTCTCTTTAGGATGAGAGGAGGATAGTCATGGTCTAAACTTACTTGTTTGCCCTTCCAAGTAAATCCTTTTTTCTGCCATGCCTTACGGAGCAAAAGTTCCTTGGTCTTAAAGCTGAGGAATTTCACAATAATAGAGCGTGGGGGTGCATCGTCTGGCGGTGATGGACCTAGAGAGCGATGCGCGCGTTCGATGCGTATGTCACACTCATCTTGGGACAGCTCCAAACCGTCACGCAGCAGCTTTTCCACAAACTCACTCATTGTTGGAGAGTCCCGCTCTGCTGTCTCGGGTACACCATAGATGCGGACATTTTCCCTTCTCGTGCGGCTCTCCAAGTCCATTAATTTATCCTCCAACCCTATTTGTAGCTTTATTATTTCCGTCACGGCGTCCTCCGTGTTCTGAATCCTCTCCTCCGCCTTCTCAATCCGTCCTTCAGCCTCGTCCATTCTCACGCTCAACTTGGTCATTTCTTCCTTAATTTCCCCCAAACTCACATTGTTTTCTTGGCGAAAGTCCCTCAATTCCTTAAGTACCACGTCTATGCTGGCCATATCGATTCACCGTGCGGTAGCAATCCACCTGTTTGCGGCCTCGTGTCGAGCAGTGAATCCCCTCAGCGCTATTTTCCCAAGTTTAAGTGACGTTACCCACTATGTTGCTCTGTCTAAGCGTTAGTTATGGTGTATTTCGCTTACCCCCTCATTAAACTAACTAAAAGCACAAAATTGCGTTGTCTTAACGGGGTAAAGTTTTAAATTTAACAGGTTTTTTGAGGAGCCCGTTCACAGTGCTGCCATCTGGGTGACGTTCAGACCGGAAGTCGAAATTAATGTATTTTCAGTGCAGATTTAGAGATGAAGGCATTTTTAGTTCATCATATTTTTGTCAGTCATGGTTACTGGTTGAATTTAGATATTATGTACCAAAGCAACTTAAAGGACATAACAGAACAACAAATGAGACAAAAATGAGATCAATTTTGTGAAGGATTACCTATGTTTGCTTTAACAATATGAACAGACATGTTTTGTCCATATGAGAATTGTCCATATTATATTTTGTTCAATTAAGAACAAATTCTATCTACACTAATTTCTTCTGGCAATAAACATAAATTATTGTTTTTAGGTATATAATTGTCCGGACCTCGGCCGGTGAGGAGGGTTCATTTACTGGACCTCAAGCAATTTTAGTTGAAGACCCCTGCTCTAAAGTTTGCCTAGTTTTCCACTGCTAAACTCAACAATCAAGTTCTGATGAAATTCAGGATCTTGGACCTTAACTATTTTAGCTATAGACCCATATTTCTGCAAGACTTCAAGTAACTTCTCATCATCTTTAGTTCCAGTTACTCCACTAACTATCACTGCATTAGGGACCTTGATATCTTCAGTGACAATTACTTCCATTTTGTCAATGGCCTTTTTTGAATTGCTCACCCTGTGTATCTCAGTAATAGAACACCACCTCCTGGCTGGCTCACCAAAGTTTTCCTCACATGTAGCGAGTGACATAAATCATGTGAATGATAAGTTTGTGTCTGTATCAGATCGTAAACTCTAATAACAAAACAGCATTTAACTCTTAACACGTTGTAATTATGTATATGAAAATTAATCAATTGCATACCAGAAAATCACAGGAACGGCTACTGGAGGTAGTGGGTATTCACTGAAGAACACAGGAGCCAATATTACAGTAATTACTTTGCTTTATATAGTAATTTTCCCCAAATTAAGGCCTTTTAAAAACAAACAAAAAAACAAACAAAAAACAATTAAATCAACAATAGGACAATAAGAACAACAAATAAATCACATTTATCCAATGTAAAAGAAAATATGAAAATTCTTCAAATCAATTATCACGGGTTTACTGTCACCTGTCACCGTCACAGTGAATTAACTCCAGAAATACTGGATTCACTGTCCAAAGGATAACCCTCTTTTCTCAAAGAAAAACACAGTTCAGTCCAATCAGTCACTGATATCAGATTTCGTTTCACAATCACTTATCTGGAATCCAACAATGCATCTATTAACTCACAGTTCCATCCAGGGGAAAAAAACACATCCTTCCTGTAGCAAAGAATGAAAAGCTTTATCTCAGTCTCTGTTGTCCTCTTGATAATCTTCTCCTAGTATTCGACTGGGTAGCTCGCCATCAACGGAACTTTCCAGTGAATTAAAAAAACCTGACCACATCCAGTATTCCCACACAGTAATACTCCAATATTGATATCCACACAAAGCTAAAATTAACTGGATTCTATCAAAATAATTATTCCTTCATGAATTCCAAAAGGTTTTTTTTTATAACAAATTCAATCAATTAAACTTATATTTTCTTCTTTTAGAGACTACTGCTCTAGCTTATTGCTCTGCTCTCTGTTGCTCCGTTAGCTGCTGACTCAGCTGGGCAGCTGGGTTTCAAAGTATTCTCTCATTGGTCGGCTCTCTAATACATATTATTCAAATTATTCCTCTTCCACATTTATTTATTTAGCTAACAATCATATAGCTATACATTTTTTAATTTGTTTTTAACTGTATACAATTATTATTATTAATCCTGAAATTAAGTCAGGGTTAAATATATGTTCAGTAGTTCAATAATGGATTACTGTCTGGCTGATATAACATCAGGTGGAGTCCATGAAAATGTATAGGAAAATAAAGTTTGAGTACTCATTGGTCATAATCCACATCCACGGGTCAAATATGGATTATTGTCTGGCCCATGAAACATCAATCTGAGAGTATCTATTGAAAGTACAAGATTGAGAACACTTTGGCCAGAAATATGTTCAGTGGGTAAATAATGGACTACTATCTGGCCGTTGTAACATCAGAAGGAGTCAAGTCAAGTCAACTTTATTTATATAGCGCTTTTTACAATGCAGATTGCTTCAAAGCAGCTTCACAGTGCTAAACAGGAAAATAATCCAATTTGATTCGGCTGTACAGCCGCTCTGGGGAAAACGGTGATGTCATCAGCTCATTTCAATTATCATATAGTGACAATGTCGGCAGACCGGTAATTTAGTTTACTAATTAGATTTATTTGGATATTTAGTTGAAAATTTAGTGTCCCCAACTGAGCAAGCCAAGCCAAAGGCGAAAGTGGCAAGGAACCAAAACTCCATCAGGAGTCTATGAGAATGTACAGAAAGTTCAAGGTAGAGCACTCTTTGTGACAGTATGTCAAATATGGACTACTGTATGGCTGATGTAACATCAGAAGGAGTCTATGATTATTAATATAAAGTCCAAGATTGAAGCCTCTTTGGACAACAATATGTTCAATAGTTCAGATATAGACTAATGTCTGACTGACATAACATCAGATGGCATCAATGAGTATGAATAGGAAGTTAAAGTTTGAGGTCATACTAATATTCCACAGGTCATATATGGACTATTGTCTGGCTCATGAAACAGTCTGAGTCAAGGAGTATGTATAGAAGGAGTGATGAGATAGTTAGCAGGCTATCATCACTCAATGGCTGGTTGTCTAAGTGGTGTCTGCAAAATAACATAGGGTTCATAGACAATTGGAAAAGTTTTTGGGGCAGACCTGACCTGTTGAAGAAGGATGGCATCCATCCCTCCTGGGGTGGTGCCGCTCTTCTCTCTAGTAATTTGGCACATAGTCTTAGAGCTAAACCTTGACTCACTAGGGCCCAGGTCAGGAAGCAGACAAACTGGCTAAACCGACCGTCTGCTAGCTGTCTCACGTCACCGGAGTCAGATAAATCCCAGCACATAGAGACTCTTTCACCGAGATATTATCATATAGAGACTGTGTCTGTTCCCCGAATTAGTAAATACAAAAAAACATCAAAACCATTCAACAGTAAAAATTTAATTGATGTCCAACAAATAAACAAAAGATATAATACAGATGAACAATTGATAAAGCTTGGGTTGCTGAATATTAGATCCCTTTCCCCAAAAGCGCTTATTGTTAATAATATTATTAAAGATAATAATCTAGATGTGCTCTGTTTGACAGAAACCTGGCTAAAACCTGACGACTACATTACCTTAAATGAGTCCACCCCCCAAGATTATTGTTATAAACATGAGCCGCGTCTGAAAGGTAAAGGGGGAGGGGTTGCTGTAATTTATAATAATATCTTCAGTATTACTCAGAAGTCTAGTTTCAAATATAATTCCTTCGAAGTTTTGGTGCTTTATGTAACGCTATGTAGTGTACATGACAAAACCCGTTCAACATTGGTGTTAGCTACTGTATACAGGCCACCAGGGCATAATACAGACTTTATCAAAGAATTTGCTGACTTTCTATCAGAATTAGTACTGGCCGTAGATAAAGTACTAATTGTTGGTGATTTTAATATCCATGTAGACAACGAAAAAGACGTATTAGGATTAGCATTTAAAGATACACTAAACTCTATTGGAGTTAGGCAACATGTGTCAGGACCCACTCATCGCCATAATCATACTTTAGACCTAATATTGTCACATGGAATTAATGTTGATACCGTTGAAATTCTGCAGCAGAGCGATGATATCTCAGATCATTACTTAGTATCTTGTATACTTAATTTAGCTAAAGTTGCAAAGCCGCCCCCTCGTTTCAAAAATGGCAGGACAATCACTGCCGCTACTAAAGATTGCTTTTTAAATACTCTTCCTCATCAGTATCATCTCCTCAGCAACCCAGATAGCATAGAAGAACTCGATGTTGCAACAGAAACTATTGACTCTCTCTTTTCCAGTACTTTAGACACAGTTGCTCCTCTGCGCTTAAAGAAGATTAAAGAAAATAGTCCAACGCCGTGGTACAACGAGCACACCCGGGCCCTTAAAACAGCAGCCAGAAAAATGGAGCGCAGCTGGAAGAAAACAAAACTAGAGGTCTTTCGAAATTCGTGGAAAGAGCACATGATCGCATACAGAAAGGCCGTAAAAACTGCTAGATCCGCTTATTTCTCAACTCTCTTGGAAGAAAACAAACACAACCCAAGGTATTTATTCGATACAGTGGCTAAATTAACCAAAAATAAAGCTTCAACTTCTGATGATTGTAAACAGCACAGCAGTAATGACTTTATGAACTTCTTCACATGTAAAATTGATAATATTAGGAAGAAAATTTTAACCATGCAGCCGTCTACTACAGTATCACATCAGACAGAGCATTGTAGTGTCACTGAGGAAAAATTACAATCATTTACTGCTATAGGAGAAGAAGAATTGGCTAAACTCGTTAAATCATCAAAATCAACAACATGTATGCTTGACCCTGTACCGACTAGGCTATTAAAAGAGATGCTGCCAGAGGTCATAGATCCTCTTCTTAATATCATTAATTCATCTTTGTCATTAGGATATGTACCGAAAACTTTTAAGTTGGCTATTATTAAACCACTTATTAAAAAAACGCAACTTGATCCTACAGAATTAGTCAATTATAGACCAATCTCAAATCTACCCTTTCTGTCAAAAATACTTGAAAAGGCAGTGTCTTCACAATTATGTTCCTTTTTAGAAAGAAATGGTATCTGTGAGGATTTCCAGTCAGGATTTAGACCGTATCATAGTACTGAGACTGCTCTCATCAGAGTTACAAATGATTTACTCTTATCATCCGATCGTGGCTGTATCTCTCTATTAGTGTTACTCGATCTTAGCGCTGCATTTGATACCATCGACCACAACATTCTTTTGAATAGACTCGAAAATTATGTAGGTATTAGTGGAATTGCTTTATCATGGTTTAAATCATACCTATGCGACCGTTATCAGTTTGTAGCAGTAAATGAAGAGATGTCACACCGATCGCAAGTTCAGTATGGAGTACCACAAGGCTCAGTGCTAGGACCGCTACTCTTCACCCTGTACATGCTACCACTGGGAGATATTATTAGGAAGCATGGCATTAGTTTTCATTGTTATGCTGACGATACTCAGCTCTATATTTCTTCACGCCCTGAAGAAATTTACCAATTCACAAGATTAACGGAATGCATAGCCGCCATAAAACATTGGATGACTGGTAATTTCCTGCAACTCAATTCAGAAAAAACTGAATTTTTAATTATTGGACAAAAAAGCTCCACAAGTAGTAACCTAGAATACTGTCTAACACTTTATGGGTGCTCTGTCAAGTCTTCGTCGTCAGTGAGGAACCTGGGTGTGCTCTTTGATACCAATCTTTCGTTTGAAAGCCACGTTTCTAGCATCTGTAAAACTGCTTTCTACCATCTTAAAAATATATCAAAATTACGGCACATGCTCTCAATGCAAAATGCTGAACAGTTAGTTCATGCGTTCATGACCTCAAGGCTAGATTATTGTAATGCTCTATTGGGTGGTTGCCCTGCTCGCTTAATAAATAAACTCCAGCTGGTCCAAAACGCAGCAGCTCGAGTACTTACTAGAACCAGGAAGTATGACCATATTAGCCCAGTTCTGTCAACATTGCACTGGCTACCTATTAAACATCGCATACATTTTAAAATCTTGCTTATTACTTACAAAGCACTAAATGGTTTAGCTCCCCAATACTTGAGCGAGCTCTTAACATATTATACTCCATCACGTCTACTGCGATCTCTAAATTCTGGCCAGTTGTTAATACAGAGAATATCCAAATCAACTGCAGGCGGTCGATCCTTTTCCTATTTAGCTCCTAAACTCTGGAACAGTCTTCCTAGCACTGTTCGGGAAGCAGACACACTCTGTCAGTTTAAATCTAGACTAAAAACACATCTCTTTACTGTGGCATACACATAAAACACTTTTTCAATTAATTGATTGTTAGGCTGCATTAACTAGGTCAGCCGGAACCGGGAACACTTCCCATAACACCTGATGTACTCATTACATCATCAGAAGAATGGCATCTACGCTAATGATATTCTCTCTGTTTTATCCCGAGGTTTACTGCAGTCAGCCAGATCCGGGCCGTATCCTAATCAGATGGTGGACCAGAGAAGACCAACACAGGACCCCGAAGTGTCTGCAGAGACCGTGTCAATTATCCTCCCCCTGCAACTGCCTCATCGACACGGCATCTAAATAAACCCGTCACCAGTGTGATGACTCCGATTGTTCGAATATTACCATTAAATAATACTTAAATCGATATGTCATCCGCAATAAACCCGTCTCCAGCGTGTTGCCTCCGATCATTCGAATATTGCACTTTAATAATTATTTAATCAACATCATCCTCAATAAACCCGTATCCAGCGTGTTGCCTCCGGTCCTTTGAATATTCCGATCTATTATGACCTCTGACCTGTAAAGCAGCCAGAATAATAATAATAATACGTTGTTTGTAAATTGGCCAGAGGAGAACTGGCACCCCGACTGAGCCTGGTTTCTCCCAAGGTTTATTTTTCTCCATTAGGTCACCTAATGGGGTTTTGGTTTCCTTGCCACTGTTGCCTCTGGCTTGGCGTGCTCAGTTGGGGACACTATATTTTTCAACTAAACATCGAAATAAATCTAATTAATAAACTAATTTAACCATGTAAACTAAATTACTGATCTAATTATTGATCTAAAGCCCACACTGTCACCGTATGGAAATTGAAATGAACTGATGACATCAAATGGCTATACAGCTGAATAAAATTAGGCTGCATTATTTTGCTGTTTAACACTGTAAAGCTGCTTTGAAACAATCTATATAAATAAAGTTGACTTGACTTGACTTGACTATAAAAGATCAAGGAGTCTGTGAGTATGTATTGAAAGTTTGAGATCAAGGACTCTTTGGTCATAAATATGCCCAATAGTTATGGACTACTGTTTGGCTGATGTAACATCAGAAGGAGTCTATGATTATTAATATAAAGTCCAAGATTGAAGCCTTTTTGGACAACAATATGTTCAATAGTTCAGATATAGACTAATGTCTGACTGACATAACATCAGATGGCATCAATGAGTATGAATAGGAAGTTAAAGTTTGAGGTCATACTAATATTCCACAGGTCATATATGGACTATTGTCTGGCTCATGAAACAGTCTGAGTCAAGGAGTATGTATAAAAGATCAAGGAGTCTGTGAGTATGTATTGAAAGTTTGAGATCAAGGACTCTTTGGTCATAAATATGCCCAATAGTTATGGACTACTGTTTGGCTGATGTAATATCAGAAGAAGTCTGAGTTTGTGTTCAATATGTGTTCAATAGGTTAAATATGGACTACTGTCTGATGGATGGAACACCAAAAGGAGTCCGAGTAAAGTTGAAGGTCGAGTACTGTTTGTTCAGAAATATGTTCAGTAGGTCAAATATGGACAACTGTCTGGCTGTTGTAACATCAGAAGATTTCTATAGACAAGTATAGTATGTATAGAAAGTAGTACAGAAAATGTAGACAAAATTCAAGATTGAGGACTCTTTGCTCAAACATCTGTTCAGTAGGCCAATTATGGACTTCTGTATGGCTGAAGTAACATCAGAAGGAGTGAAAGAGAATCTATAGAAAGTTAATATTCGAAGACTCTTGGGCCAGAAATATGTTCAGTAGGTCAAATTATGTACTTCTGAATGGCTGATGTAAAATCAGAAGGAGTCAATCAGTATGTGTAGAAAGTTCAAGATTGAGGATTCTTTGACCAGAATTATGTTCAGTAGGACAAATATATGGACTTCTGAATGGCTGACATAACATCAGAATGATTAACTGAGAATGTACTGTATATAATGTTCATGATCAAGGGCTCTTTGGCCAGAATATGTTCAGTAGGTCAAATATGGACTAAAATATAGCTAATTTAACATCAGAAAGAGTCTACGAGAATATATATATTACCCTTTGACTGCCCTTGGACCAGAAATATGTTCAGTAGGTCAAATATGGAATTCTGTATGGCTGAAGTTACATCAAAAGTAGTGAAAGAGAATCTATAGAAAGTTGATGTTCGAGGACTCTTGGGCCAGAAATATGTTCAGTAGGTAAATGATGGACTTCTGTATGGCTGCAGTAACATCAGAAGGAGTGAATGAGAATGTATGGAACAATAATATAAGCACTACAGATCATTCATTAGACACTACGTCAAAAAATTTAGAACAGAACATCCAGAAAAAGATTTATATTGCATGCAGTAAAAATGTTGCAATTATGTAAAAAAAGTATAGTATCAAAAGCTAAGTATGCTGAATATATTGTATAGTACAGTATCGTAGTGAATATTGTATGGTAATGAACACTTCAACACTTTTACTGTAAAAATACAGCAGTCAAAATGCAAAAGCCCAAAAGGTCAAAAACTCGAAAAGCTAGAAAAAGCCTTTAAAAAAAGTTGTGCAACTGCAAAATCAAGGTCAGTGAGAGATTGATTCTGCCTCTGCATCACGTCTCTGTGCTAGGTCCGGCATGAGTCATGTCAACTTAAGTCCTCTTTTTTTATAGTGCTTTATACTAGGCCCGGTTACAGAATCAAATCACTGAAGGTGTTTCTGAAATTACTGAGGGTGCTCTAGTAAAGTGTAGATGTAGGCTAAGTAACGGCTCCACCATACAATGAGAAATTTAGGATTATTTACAAGTTCCAGTTATACCAATAATTGGGATTTCAAAAATATTTTGCTACAAATGTTTGTCTATTAATTTATTAGTCTGTCTTTTTTGTCCAGAAAGCTTATATCAGTTCATTCTGATTTTTTTTTTCTTTTTTAATGCAATTTTGGAGAATTTTTTTGTTATTTATTATTTTATTTACCTCGAAATGACTATATTTGAACAATAATTCAATTTTAACAATACAAATAAGCATCCACATTCTTTACATAAAAACACCTCTGCGGTGCATGCAAAGATTATTCAACAAAAAATCATAATAGGCATTGCATTAGGTGTCTGCATTAGGTTTTAATTTTTAGCAGTTTTTAGTTTTGTGTCAAACATTGAAGAATTGAAGTGTCAAAACATTGAAGAATATGTTTCTAAATATGCAGATTTTAAATAAAAGTGTGTGTGTGTGTGTGTGTGTGTGTGTGTGTGTGTGTGTGTCACAGGGTGTTTTGGTGTTGGTTCATGTTCCTTGTTCATGTTTTTAGTTGATTATGTTCAAGTTATGTTTCTAAGTTTGTCTTGTTCTTTCACTTCCTGGTTTTGTCATGTTGCATTGTCATGTGATTCCCATGCCCTCATGTGATCTTGTGTCTTGTCCTGTCATTAGGCTTGTTCGACTTCACCCAGCGATGCGCAGACCGATCGGCGGCTGACTTGAAGCAGTGCATGCCGGTTAGAAATTTTGTCCGACTTGAGGCAGCGCCGACGCCACGTGACAGTGACGTATGTCAACAAAGTGCCGCGAGAGCGATTCGAGAGCAGTCGGCTGATACAGTCGGTGCAGTTTCTACAGAGCAGCTGCAGGAGGCTACACGGACTCTGATGACGACACAGCTGTTCCACGATTGGCTGGATTCACCGCATGACAGCGATCACGTGTTTCGTGTTTATTCTGAAAACTTCAGCTCCACTAATGCGCACAAATCAGTTTTTTATAACAGTAAAACCTCCTTTCATGTAGTCGCGCTGTTATATTGTCATGTTTATCAAAATAAAACTGATAAAAAATGTAAACCCCACTTCATTGATAGTGTAGGATTATATGTTGAACTTTATTCTTGTACAAACACACGCTGTATTAAGCAGAGCATAAAGTATTACATGACAATAATGTCTCTGAAACATCTGTGTATTGCCAAATATTGCATTTATTTCACTTCAGCTGATAAAGTATGCAAACACAGCGTGAGCGTGACTACGGGAAGCAGAAAGTGTCCGACTTCACGTCTCCTTTTGCAGCTCCTCCCCGCCTGCGCGCGGCTACTCTCGCCGATCAGTTGAATCCGGCCGCAGCCGATGTCGAACACACCTACTGGTTCTTTGTCTCATCACTGTTCACAGGTGTCACTTGTCTTGTCATTAGTCTGTGTGTATTTAAGCCCTCATGTTTGCCATGTGTCTTTGTCGAGTATTACTATGTGTAACCGCTGTTGGTGAGTGTCTGTCTGTCATGTTTTTTAGTCAAGTTTGTGTCAAGTCAAGTCAAGTCAAGTCAAGTCAAGTCAAGTCAAAGTCACCATTGGATTCTGTGTTTCACCTTGTAAATAAACTGCACTTGGGTTCTCAACTTGCCTCCAGTGGAATCTTGTTACAGAATACTCGACCGTCAACCATGAACCCAGCAGTTTCTCTGCTACATCTACGCCAAGACCAGCGTCCCATTGAGGACTATGTTGTGGACTTTTGTGGATTATGCCATGAGGTAGATTTTAATGATGTGGCCCTCAAGGACATTTTTAGATTTGGGCTTAATGAACCCATCCGATCACAGATGCCAGGGGGGAAGATCCATTTTACCCTGGCCCAATATATAGACCAGGCCCTTTTGTTGGGCGGCTCAGCCTTTACTGTGGGAACAGTGGATGAGGAGCTCCACTGTCCCACAGTACTCTCCACCCCAGTGAGCCCAGCCCACGTCCAGGCTCCAGCCCACGGCCACGTCCAGGCTCCAGCCCATGTCCATGCTCCAGCCCATGTCCATGCTCCAGCCCAAGTCCAGGCTCCAGCCCACGGCCCCGTCCAGGCTCCAGCCCACGGCCCCGTCCAGGCTCCAGCCCACGGCCCCGCTGTCCCGCCCAAGAAAATTTTGGGGGGGGGCAGGGGGTACATGGAGACCATGAAGGCCACGCCTCTGTGGCCCCCTGAACCGCCATTGCCGCCATGGCCTGGTGAACTGCCGTTGCCGCCATGGCCTGGTGAACTGCCGTTACCGCCATGGCCTGTTGAACTGCCGTTACCGCCATGGCCTGTTGAACTGCCGTTACCGCCATGGCCTGGTGAACTGCCGTTGCCGCCATGGCCGCCCACGCCTGAGGGTCCAGGTCCTCCCACGCCTGAGGGTCCAGGTCCTCCCACGCCTGAGGGTCCAGGTCCTCCCACGCCACAGGGTCCAGGTCCGCCCACGCCACAGGGTCCAGGTCCGCCCACGCCACAGGGTCCAGGTCCGCCCACGCCACAGGGTCCAGGTCCGCCCACGCCACAGGGTCCAGGTCCGCCCACACTCCCAGGCCCGTCCAGGTCATGTCTGGGTCCGGTGCCCCTGCACGGGCCTGGACCACCATCCCTCCCCCAAGACCGCCCCCCAAGACTTTTTGTTTAGACTCTTTGTTAGGCTATTGATGTTATGGTATTTTTTTTGGGCGTCAGGGGCCGCCCATAGAGGGGGGGATCTGTCACAGGGTGTTTTGGTGTTGGTTCATGTTCCTTGTTCATGTTTTTAGTTGATTATGTTCAAGTTATGTTTCTAAGTTTGTCTTGTTCTTTCACTTCCTGGTTTTGTCATGTTGCATTGTCATGTGATTCCCATGCCCTCATGTGATCTTGTGTCTTGTCCTGTCATTGGTTCTTTGTCTCATCACTGTTCACAGGTGTCACTTGTCTTGTCATTAGTCTGTGTGTATTTAAGCCCTCATGTTTGCCATGTGTCTTTGTCGAGTATTACTATGTGTAACCGCTGTTGGTGAGTGTCTGTCTGTCATGTTTTTTAGTCAAGTTTGTTTCAGGTCATGTCACGTCAAGTCAAAGTCACCATTGGATTCTGTGTTTCACCTTGTAAATAAACTGCACTTGGGTTCTCAACTTGCCTCCAGTGGAATCTTGTTACAGTGTGTGTGTGTGTGCGCGCGTATGAGTGTGTGTGTGTGATACCTGAATAAATAATTGTGGAAAATAGATAAAAATGTAAAAGTATGACTAAGTCTTGTGTACTCAGTTCACACAAAAATAATGAGATAATTTAGTAATTGCATCAGTACTTGTTGGCTTTGATACCTTACAAAGTTATCAGGGTTGAAGAGTAACATTATTATAGGTGAATTATGAAGGTGAGGTGAATTAGGTACTGTTACAGTTAAAGTATATAGTATACAGTTATGCAATCAAAGCGCAAATGACTCTCGCCAAAACTCCCGTTATAGTCAACGAATCTCTTATTTACATTGGTTTGCACTGTTATGATGGTCACCTTTTTGAGGGTTGTGAGGGGAAGATGATTGTATAGTTTCAAAATTATTTCAAACCTATTTCATGGTTTGCGTTCTCTGGCCACGAAATGCTGTTGCTGTGCGGATGGGGTCCGGAACGTATTGGAGGTTTTAATTGAGGATGGTGATGTTTAAATGGCACCAAATTAAATATCTAATCAGCCTTTACAACACAAATTAACTTCAAAACTTTTCTTCAAAAACTAAATTAATTTCCTATCATCACTGTAAAGCTGCTTTGAAGCTTTGAAGATGACTTGACATGACATGCAGGTAAACACATTTTTTTAATCTTTTTTTAGTAAATGTTTTATTTTTATTTTTTATTTGTTAATTATTTCCTTTTTATTTTTTTATTTTTTTTTTTTTTTATGATTTAATTGCTTAATAGCTTTTCACTAAACTCACAAACCCCCTGCAGTTCCATCATGAACCCCAGTCTGGGAAACCTTGATGTAATGTAATATTTAACACACTTCATTTTATGGAATACATATTTCTTTCGCTTTATATTTTTGTACAAGATTATCCTATTCAAATCAATTTGATAAATGGGTTAGGTCAAAAGTAATCTATAAAAAAGTATCAAAAAGTAGTCAGAAATGAATAGATTATGTTACTACTAATAATAACTAATTTTTTTTTGTCATGTAATTTGGAATTGGTCAAGTCAAGTCAAGTCAACTTTATTTATATAGCGCTTTTAACAATGTAGATTGTTTCAAAGCAGCTTTACAGTGTTAAACAGCAAAATAATGCAGCCTAATTTTATTCAGCTGTATAGCCATTTGATGTCATCAGTTCATTTCAATTTCCATACGGTGACAGTGTGGGCTTTAGATCAATAATTAGATCAGTAATTTAGTTTACATGGTTAAATTAGTTTATTAATTAGATTTATTTCGATGTTTAGTTGAAAAATATAGTGTCCCCAACTGAGCACGCCAAGCCAGAGGCAACAGTGGCAAGGAAACCAAAACCCCATTAGGTGACCTAATGGAGAAAAATAAACCTTGGGAGAAACCAGGCTCAGTCGGGGTGCCAGTTCTCCTCTGGCCAATTTACAAACAACGTATTATTATTATTATTCTGGCTGCTTTACAGGTCAGAGGTCATAATAGATCGGAATATTCAAAGGACCGGAGGCAACACGCTGGAGACGGGTTTATTGAGGATGATGTTGATTAAATAATTATTAAAGTGCAATATTCGAATGATCGGCGGCAACACGCTGGAGACGGGTTTATTGCGGATGACATATCGATTTAAGTATTATTTAATGTTAATATTCGAACAATCGGAGTCATCACACTGGTGACGGGTTTATTTAGATGCCGTGTCGATGAGGCAGTTGCAGGGGGAGGATAATTGACACGGTCTCTGCAGACACTTCGGGGTCCTGTGTTGGTCTTCTCTGGTCCACCATCTGATTAGGATACGGCCCGGATCTGGCTGACTGCAGTAAACCTCGGGATAAAACAGAGAGAATATCATTAGCGTAGATGCCATTCTTCTGATGATGTAACGAGTACATCAGGTGTTATGGGAAGTGTTCCCGGTTCCGGCTGACCTAGTTAATGCAGCCTAACAATCAATTAATTGATAAAGTGTTTTATGTGTATGCCACAGTAAAGAGATGTGTTTTTAGTCTAGATTTAAACTGACAGAGTGTGTCTGCTTCTCGAACAATGCTAGGAAGACTGTTCCAGAGTTTAGGAGCTAAATAGGAAAAGGATCGACCGCCTGCAGTTGATTTGGATATTCTCGGTATTAACAACTGGCCAGAATTTAGAGATCGCAGTAGACGTGATGGAGTATAATATGTTAAGAGCTCGCTCAAGTATTGGGGAGCTAAACCATTTAGTGCTTTGTAAGTAATAAGCAAGATTTTAAAATGTATGCGATGTTTAATAGGTAGGCAGTGCAATGTTGACAGACCTGGGCTAATATGGTCATACTTCCTGGTTCTAGTAAGTACTCGAGCTGCTGCGTTTTGGACCAGCTGGAGTTTATTTATTAAGCGAGCAGGGCAACCACCCAATAGAGCATTACAATAATCTAGCCTTGAGGTCATGAACGCATGAACTAACTGTTCAGCATTTTGCATTGAGAGCATGTGCCGTAATTTTGATATATTTTTAAGATGGTAGAAAGCAGTTTTACAGATACTAGAAACGTGGCTTTCAAACGAAAGATTGGTATCAAAGAGCACACCCAGGTTCCTCACTGACGACGAAGACTTGACAGAGCAGCCATCAAGTGTTAGACAGTATTCTAGGTTACTACTTGTGGAGCTTTTTTGTCCAATAATTAAAAATTCAGTTTTTTCTGAATTGAGTTGCAGGAAATTACCAGTCATCCAATGTTTTATGGCGGCTATGCATTCCGTTAATCTTGTGAATTGGTAAATTTCTTCAGGGCGTGAAGAAATATAGAGCTGAGTATCGTCAGCATAACAATGAAAACTAATGCCATGCTTCCTAATAATATCTCCCAGTGGTAGCATGTACAGGGTGAAGAGTAGCGGTCCTAGCACTGAGCCTTGTGGTACTCCAAACTGAACTTGCGATCGGTGTGACATCTCTTCATTTACTGCTACAAACTGAAAACGGTCGCATAGGTATGATTTAAACCATGATAAAGCAATTCCACTAATACCTACATAATTTTCGAGTCTATTCAAAAGAATGTTGTGGTCGATGGTATCAAATGCAGCGCTAAGATCGAGTAACACTAATAGAGAGATACAGCCACGATCGGATGATAAGAGTAAATCATTTGTAACTCTGATGAGAGCAGTCTCAGTACTATGATACGGTCTAAATCCTGACTGGAAATCCTCACAGATACCATTTCTTTCTAAAAAGGAACATAATTGTGAAGACACTGCCTTTTCAAGTATTTTTGACAGAAAGGGTAGATTTGAGATTGGTCTATAATTGACTAATTCTGTAGGATCAAGTTGCGGTTTTTTAATAAGTGGTTTAATAATAGCCAACTTAAAAGTTTTCGGTACATATCCTAATGACAAAGATGAATTAATGATATTAAGAAGAGGATCTATGACCTCTGGTAGCATCTCTTTTAATAGCCTAGTCGGTACAGGGTCAAGCATACATGTTGTTGATTTTGATGATTTAACGAGTTTAGCCAATTCTTCTTCTCCTATAGCAGTGAATGATTGTAATTTTTCCTCAGTGACACTACAATGCTCTGTCTGATGTGATACTGTAGTAGACGGCTGCATGGTTAAAATTTTCTTCCTAATATTATCAATTTTACATGTGAAGAAGTTCATAAAGTCATTACTGCTGTGCTGTTTACAATCATCAGAAGTTGAAGCTTTATTTTTGGTTAATTTAGCCACTGTATCGAATAAATACCTTGGGTTGTGTTTGTTTTCTTCCAAGAGAGTTGAGAAATAAGCGGATCTAGCAGTTTTTACGGCCTTTCTGTATGCGATCATGTGCTCTTTCCACGAATTTCGAAAGACCTCTAGTTTTGTTTTCTTCCAGCTGCGCTCCATTTTTCTGGCTGCTGTTTTAAGGGCCCGGGTGTGCTCGTTGTACCACGGCGTTGGACTATTTTCTTTAATCTTCTTTAAGCGCAGAGGAGCAACTGTGTCTAAAGTACTGGAAAAGAGAGAGTCAATAGTTTCTGTTGCAACATCGAGTTCTTCTATGCTATCTGGGTTGCTGAGGAGATGATACTGATGAGGAAGAGTATTTAAAAAGCAATCTTTAGTAGCGGCAGTGATTGTCCTGCCATTTTTGAAACGAGGGGGCGGCTTTGCAACTTTAGCTAAATTAAGTATACAAGATACTAAGTAATGATCTGAGATGTCATCGCTCTGCTGCAGAATTTCAACGGTATCAACATTAATTCCATGTGACAATATTAGGTCTAAAGTATGATTATGGCGATGAGTGGGTCCTGACACGTGTTGCCTAACTCCAATAGAGTTTAGTGTATCTTTAAATGCTAATCCTAATACGTCTTTTTCGTTGTCTACATGGATATTAAAATCACCAACAATTAGTACTTTATCTACGGCCAGTACTAATTCTGATAGAAAGTCAGCAAATTCTTTGATAAAGTCTGTATTATGCCCTGGTGGCCTGTATACAGTAGCTAACACCAATGTTGAACGGGTTTTGTCATGTACACTACATAGCGTTACATAAAGCACCAAAACTTCGAAGGAATTATATTTGAAACTAGACTTCTGAGTAATACTGAAGATATTATTATAAATTACAGCAACCCCTCCCCCTTTACCTTTCAGACGCGGCTCATGTTTATAACAATAATCTTGGGGGGTGGACTCATTTAAGGTAATGTAGTCGTCAGGTTTTAGCCAGGTTTCTGTCAAACACAGCATATCAAGATTATTATCTTTAATAATATCATTAACAATAAGCGCTTTTGGGGAAAGGGATCTAATATTCAGCAACCCAAGCTTTATCAATTGTTCATCTGTATTATTTCTTTTGTTTATTTGTTGGACATCAATTAAATTTTTACTGTTGAATGGTTTTGATGTTTTTTTGTATTTACTAATTCGGGGAACAGACACAGTCTCTATATGATAATATCTCGGTGAAAGAGTCTCTATGTGCTGGGATTTATCTGACTCCGGTGACGTGAGACAGCTAGCAGACGGTCGGTTTAGCCAGTTTGTCTGCTTCCTGACCTGGGCCCTAGTGAGTCAAGGTTTAGCTCTAAGACTATGTGCCAAATTACTAGAGAGAAGAGCGGCACCACCCCAGGAGGGATGGATGCCATCCTTCTTCAACAGGTCAGGTCTGCCCCAAAAACTTTTCCAATTGTCTATGAACCCTATGTTATTTCGCAGACACCACTTAGACAACCAGCCATTGAGTGATGATAGCCTGCTAACTATCTCATCACTCCTTCTAACGGGGAGCGGACCAGAACAATAAACAGCCTCTGACATCGTACTAGCGAGTTCACACACCTCTTTAATGTTAATTTTGGTGATCTCCGACTGGCGAAGTCGAACATCATTAGTGCCGACGTGAATAATAATCTTAGAGAATTTACGATTAGCTTTAGCCAGCACTTTTAAATTTGCTTTGATGTCAGGCGCTCTGGCTCCCGGTAAACAAGTGACTATGGTGGCTGGTATCTTCACATTCCGTGTAATAGAATCGCCAATGACTAGGGCACTTTCAACAGGATACTCAGTGGGTGCTTCACTGAGAGGGGAGAACCTGTTTGATGTTCTAACCGGAACGGAAAAGCGGTTTTTTGGTCTGCGACTATGCTGCCTCACTGTCACCCAGTTGCCCTGCTGCGAGGGCCCTGCAGCCGGAACCGAAGAATGTACAGAGTTCACTAAGCTATTCACATCCAAATCAGTGTCTAAAGCTGTTACATCCTCACTACTCTCAGATAAAGTATGGATGCGTGTTTCTAATTCTGAAATCTTCTCCGTCAGCCTAACTATCTCCTTACATTTATCACATGTGAAGCCCTGTTCGCCAGCGGAGAAGCCTATACTAAACATGCAGCATGAAGTGCAAGTGATAATGACAGGAGAAGACATGACTTACCGTATTTGTTGATTAATCCAATTTACCACTTACCACAATCGTATGCTGGACACTATTTACTAATCCAACTAATGAACTCAGAGAGCAGGAGACCCGGGTGCAGAGATGACAAGCTAACAGGCTAGCGAAATGCTAACGTGTGATGGTGATTTAGATTAAAAGCTAGCGATGTCAAATTTAACGTGATAGGCAATTTTTAAACAATTTATGGTGATGAGTAAGTTATATTTAGCAGTAGAATAAAGAGGAAATATCAAGATAAAGATTCAAACGTGAGCAAGGCTGTACAGAGCTACAAACAGGCACACAGGAGGCACACAGGAGACAGGAGCAATCGATCAGGCAGGCAGGATCAGGCAGGAGCAATCGATCAGAGTGAACACCATGTTTCTACATAGAAATGGTAACTGACTACAATTTTTAAGTAATCTACCTAGCATATGTGGGGTAGTTGGCACAGGTACGTGTGAAAACAGTAGTCTTTCAGATTGGTGACAGAGTTTTTATATATGAAATGTGTAACTATGCAAACAATACAGTGAGATAAAAGTTTATGAATGTGTTCAGCTTTATGTAAACCCAAGCATTAACTTATGAAAGAGAAGTGTTTCATAAGGCTATTTTATGTAAACATTTTATGCAGTTTTTGTCCTTATTGCTATATATATTTTTATATCAGTATATAGCCAGATGGGCCACGCATATATTGCAGTATATTGAAAAATATGTGCACTATAGTTTCCCATATTATGAATTCTAATATTGCATTATATTTAGCAGAATTCCTCTATATTTTTGTTTCGTAAGGGGTTACAAGGCCAAGAACCCCAATGTGTTGTTATTCAGGGTCATTTTCTATACTTTCATCAAACAACTTGTAATTTTACTGCATATTGTGATGAACTCTCTCATTTCTTAGAAATTATCTGATGGGTCATGCTGATGAATATGGTCACTGAGCCGCAGGGTTGCCAAATCTGCATTACAAAAACAGCCCATTGGCCATCAAAACTAACCGCAAAACTAACCCAAATTCCAAAATTCTAAACATGCCACTCCCATATACCTATAGTTTAATGATTGTCAACTTGAAAAGCTGTTCTCTCTGTAGTAGCAATCCTAAACACAGTCTGTTTTCATAAAGGAGTTTAAAGGAGCTAGCAAAGGCTCCCAACCAGTGTCCCTTCCTGACAAAAATTATTATTAAAAATGATATATTATCTAGCACTGTTACATCACTGGTATGCAAGTGGAGTGAAATATCAGATTAAGCATTTCAGTCAAATATACTTTAATATGGCACACCTTTAACACTCAGAAAAAAAATCTACCTATGATAAAAGTTTAAAAGTAGCCCAATAGTAGACTTGGCAACCATGTTGAGCTGCGATGATGTCTGCCATGTGGAAATCAGCCATCAAATGTCACAGAACACAGGGCCCTTTTAATATCATGTGATCGCTGTCTTGACATGCATTATCATGCTATTTCATGCAGAGAATCACATTGAGATACAAAAATCATACATTTCTTCTTCTGGGTATGTGAATGCTTTGATTATTTGATTCATTATTTTCTATCATAATTTTATATTTAACACTTCTAATACCTGTTTGTTTAAATGTGTCCTTGTAAATTATCTTAGTCTGTATTTTTTTATTTTATTAAATTGTTTAATACACAAGAAACATGGTCATTATATCATTATGATGTGATATATGTCTCGTGTTGTATGAAATATATGTCTGGTGTTATTAGAATTTCAATACAATTTAACGAATGTCTATTTAAAACTGTCACCTTTTTTATAATGCCTTAATTTCTGCTACTTTTCAAATATTAGTCATATTCAATGGAATGTGTAGATTTCATGTCTACACAGACTTTCAATCTTAATGTTAAAAATCCATTATGGAAGTATTAGCTATTATTATTATTACATGTTTAAAACATTATTATGTTTTAATTTGTAGCATTTTTAAAAATAAAATTATTGTGTGATTTATTTGCTTAATAGCTTTTCACTAAACTCACAAACCCCCTGCAGTTCCATCATGAACCCCAGTCTGGGAAACCTTGATGTAATGTAATATTTAACACACTTCATTTTATGGAATACATATTTCTTTCGCTTTATATTTTTGTACAAGATTATCCTATTCAAATCAATTTGATAAATGGGTTAGGTCAAAAGTAATCTATAAAAAAGTATCAAAAAGTAGTCAGAAATGAGTAATAGATTATGTAACTACTAATAATAACACATTTTTTTTTGTCATGTAATTTGGAATTGGTAACTGGCTACAATTTTTAAGTAATCTACCTAGCATATGTGGGGTAGTTGGCACAGGTACGTGTGAAAACAGTAGTCTTTCAGATTGGTGACAGAGTTTTTATATATGAAATGTGTAACTATGCAAACAATACAGTGAGATAAAAGTTTATGAATGTGTTCAGCTTTATGTAAACCCAAGCATTAACTTATGAAAGAGAAGTATTTCATAAGGCTATTTTATGTAAACATTTTATGCAGTTTTTGTCCTTATTGCTATATATATTTTTATATCAGTATATAGCCAGATGGGCCACGCATATATTGCAGTAAAAATATGTGCACTATAGTTTCCCATATTATGAATTCTAATATTGCATTATATTTAGCAGAATTCCTCTATATTTTTGTTTCGTAAGGGGTTACAAGGCCAAGAACCCCAATGTGTTGTTATTCAGGGTCCTTTTCTATACTTTCATCAAACAACTTGTAATTTTACTGCATATTGTGATGAACTCTCTCATTTCTTAGAAATTATCTGATGGGTCATGCTGATGAATATGGTCACTGAGCCGCAGGGTTGCCAAATCTGCATTACAAAAACAGCCAACTGGCCATCAAAACTAACCCAAATTCCAAAATTCTAAACATGCCACTCCCATATACCTATAGTTTAATGATTGTCATCTTGAAAAGCTGTTCTCTCTGTAGTAGCAATCCTAAACACAGTCTGTTTTCATAAAGGAGTTTAAAGGAGCTAGCAAAGGCTCCCAACCAGTGTCCCTTCCTGACAAAAATTATTATTAAAAATGATATATTATCTAGCACTGTTACATCACTGGTATGCAAGTGGAGTGAAATATCAGATTAAGCATTTCAGTCAAATATACTTTAATATGGCACACCTTTAACACTCAGAAAAAAAATCTACCTATGATAAAAGTTTAAAAGTAGCCCAATAGTAGACTTGGCAACCATGTTGAGCTGCGATGATGTCTGCCATGTGGAAATCAGCCATCAAATGTCACAGAACACAGGGCCCTTTTAATATCATGTGATCGCTGTCTTGACATGCATTATCATGCTATTTCATGCAGAGAATCACATTGAGATACAAAAATCATACATTTCTTCTTCTGGGTATGTGAATGCTTTGATTAATTGAATCATTATTTTCTATCATAATTTTATATTTAACACTTCTAATACCTGTTTGTTTAAATGTGTCCTTGTAAATTATCTTAGTCTGTATTTTTTTATTTTATTAAATTGTTTAATACACAAGAAACATGGTCATTATATCATTATGATGTGATATATGTCTCGTGTTGTATGAAATATATGTCTGGTGTTATTAGAATTTCAATACAATTTAACGAATGTCTATTTAAAACTGTCACCTTTTTTATAATGCCTTAATTTCTGCTACTTTTCAAATATTAGTCATATTCAATGGAATGTGTAGATTTCATGTCTACACAGACTTTCAATCTTAATGTTAAAAATCCATTATGGAAGTATTAGCTATTATTATTATTACATGTTTAAAACATTGGGCCCTATCTTGCACCCAGCGCAATTGACTTTGTACACCGACGCATGTGTCATTCCTATTTTGCACCCGCGCAAAGCGCGCTTTTCCCTCCACAGAAGCACGTCGCTAAACTAGTGAATGAACTTGCGCTCCCTGGGCGGTTCAGCGCAAAAAAGGAGGCGTGTTCCGGCGCAAACAATCCCTGGTGCTATTTTGCTGTTCCATTAAACAATTGCGCCACTGACCAGAAAAAAACTAGTCTAAAGTCAGTGGCGCGTTGCGCGTTGTTCATTATGCTATTTTAAGGGCGCATGCTTGACCATAGCGTGCACAATGCGCATACACTTTGCTCATGTAATCTACACAGATGCAACAGTTATTTTTGCAAATCATAAATTGTTACACTAAAAAAATATTAACACATGAGATGACGGAAATCATTGTGGTGTGCCACGAAGATGTGAAAAAATAGGCATAAATCTAGCTTACAAATTATTCAGGCTAATTATTTATTTAACCGACGCTATTTTGGGTGGGTTTCTCCCATCCCCATACAACACAACTTCTCTGTCTTTCACTGCTCTTACAAGAACATCAGTCTCCTCGGCTGTGAACCGCTCCTGGCGTGCGCCTGGTAAATACGCCATAATAATAGCAATCCATAATGGAACTTGCGCACCTGCTTTTAAAGGGAATGTTGAATGACGCTCTGATTGGTTTATTCACGTTACGCCCAAACCACACCTATGAATAATGAAGCTACTTCAGACCAACCCATTTTAGATTTGCGCCGGCGCAAGAGCCATTTATCCCGCCGGGAAAATAGCAACAGCGCCGAGACCCGCCCACAAAGTTACTTGCGCTTTGCGCTTTGACACTTGCGTTTCAGATCGTTAAAATAGGGCCCATTATGTTTTAATTTGTAGCATTTTTAAAAATAAAATTATTGTGTGAAAATTATGTTTTTATTATTTTTAGTTTAAATTATATTATATTTTATGTATGGCTGTCCCACACTGCACCAAATAAGGTTCAAATGTTACTGTATCGAAACAGCAGTGTCACTTGAGATTAAATGAAAGATTTTTGTAAGATATAAGCAGTGTTGGGTAAGTTACTCTAAAAAGTAATTAATTACTAGCTACTAATTACATCTTCAATAATTAGATAAGTGTAGCAATTACTCTAAAAAGTATTGCATTAATTATTACTTTCTAAAGTCTCGACCTGTTGAACAATACAACGATGAAACTGCTGTTTTTAATTCTTTCAAATAAATAACATAAAATTGTATTGAGTTAGACATAACACTGGATATAAGATACTTTAATTTTTAAATCTAATTCTTTATAAGTCCACAGAGCTCAAAGACACAGAGTAAAGGCTGTGCTTTCTCCGCAGTACAGTAAGTAGGTGGCTCTGGTGACGTTTGCGAAGCCGCATAAAAGCAACAGAAGAAGAAGGTCCCACTTGATAGACAGCTTGCGATCCAATTACTGACATGGAGCAACCGATTTCTACCAATCAAGGTAAAGTGCTGCTTTTCCCTCCGCCAATCACTGTGCGTCATCTGTGGGTACTTTATCCGGATAGGTCAGACTTCACTGTTTTTTGAGTTGACCGGAAATCAGTCTGTTCACACTTCACAGTAGACCTGTGTTCTTTGCTCATACTGTTACAAACTTCCAAACGTGGCTGTACTTCAGGAATCATGGAGCAAGTGGGGAACAAGTATTTGTGCCGGGATTATTTCAGGTGTTGTTTACTGTAGTTTAATATTCATGTTAGTAAAGCACGATGTTAGAAGCTTGTACACAGCCTTACAAAAACTCTATAACCATGATGTCTAACTTACCATAGTTACATATATGTTCTGTTCGATACAATACACTTGTAATAAATTATATCATAATAATTATAATATATTAGGATCCCATATTATATTATAAAATAGTATGGCATCCCAACAGAGCTCTCAAAATAGCTCCGTCAGTTTGATGCTTTTATTATTTTGGATGATAGTGACAGTGATAGTTCATTACAAATTAGTAAAAAAGTAGTGTATTAAGTGTAAGATTTTGACAGGAAATATGATTAATATTTGTCTCAGAGGAGCTGTACAGTAAATCATCATGCTAGATTTTTGAAAGGGAAGGCAGCTCTAGGACAGTGCTGGGTAGATTACTTATAAATTGAAGTCGTTACTGATTCCAAATTACATGACAACATTACACATTTAAGGTAATATAATCAGACTACTTTTAGATTACTTTTGACAACTCTCCTATAACATTAAATTTTATAGAATAATATTATACCATATTGATATAAAATGCAAAGAAAAATTAAATATATTCCATTCTTTGTTATCAACAACATGAAGTGCATTAAACATTACATTACATCAGGGATTCACAGACTGGAGTTTGTGAAGAAAATTTAAATAAAAAAAATGTCATATGTTTGAAAGACAAAAGCCTTCCTAGGATATAATACATTGTTAAATGAATTCAAATAATAGTGTTCTTTAGGAGTTGATTAGATATGCAATGTTGAGAAAACACTGGATTTTTTCTGTAAATCCTATGGTCAAATGCTTCGTGGCCTCTCAATATACCATGCAATTATAGCCATCTGACTAGTGGCTGGTATGTGTCCAATTTCGTAAAACTAGAAGACTTTATGAAAGTATAAGCAATATGGTTTTTTAGAAAGGGAAATTTAAAACCTTTTTAAAAAAATTAGGGAGAATCAACAATTTATGAATGATTTACTGCCATTGTGTGAATTATATGTAATCAGTAAAAAAAGTAACTGTAGTCTGATTACTAGTATTTGAAAATGTAATCTAATCTAATTACAAGTACTTAATTTATGGAATCTGATTGCGTAATCCAGATTACATGTAATCAGTTACTACCCAGCACTGCCTATCGATTTTAACAATCATTTTTAATCCTGAGAAAATAATAAGCAACATTTAGTTGACATTTCACTCTTCTGTTTGATTTTCTCCATAGCTTTGCGCTCCTCACCAAACATGCAATTTGAGGATGGTATATTCATCAAAGATTACATCAGGATGATGGCGTATATGATCGTGTTGTGTTTCACACTGGCGATTTCATTATCGTTCTGGGTCCTGTCTATAACTGCCAGCACATACTATGGTGAGAGCTCACTTTTTCATGCTATGGAGTCACTTAGTCATATCTGAATACATGAGGGCTGTGTGAGAAACCAGCCTCATTGGCCAGTCTGTCAGTGTTTGTGTATGACAACAGTATGACAAAGAAAATATGGTGTTAAAACGTAATGATTACAGTGTGCGTTTCTACAAAGTGCAAAAGCTGTACTATAAACTATAAAGCTGTAGTCTGTAACTTTTTGCGCTCTAGCAGTTAATAAACAGAACTGCATGCGTCTTGTGGAAGAACATTGCAGCCGGAGCAACTTCTCTCTGTTTATGTCTATGGCGAGTCACGCAGGGACTGTGCTCCTCCCCAGTGGTTCCTACCAGTCTGGTCTGAAATAGTCCCAATATAAACACTTATTATAAGTGTACCATAATGATTCAGGGTAAGACAAAAACACATGTTGTACATTCTCATTATATAGTTTTTGTAAATCTTGAACACAAAAAAGTTACGGACAGCAGCTTTAAGCATTTGCAAATAAGTATGATTTTGTCATTTTAATAATTGGATTTGGCATTTCCAGACCTAGAAATGTTGCGATACTTAATTTTGAAAGGTAATGTTAAAGTCAGAGAATTCTGACTTTTCATATGCAATTCAATACTGTTTGGCAGGTACTCTGCAGCCAGTGTCACCATGGCGGTGGCTGTTCTCAGTGCTGGTCCCTCTTTACATCACATTTCGAGCCTTTAAACGTAGGAGTCTTGATCATGGTGGTGCCATAGGAGGTGAGGAATATATTTTAAAGTTCAGATGGCTTTATGGGTTAATTTTAATGACACATTTTAGGGTTTCAACACTCGTTACAGATTGTAAAGTGATAGTCCACCAGAATATGATCCAAAGCCGCTCAGTTTATACAAACCCTAAAACAGACATGCTTGGAAACTCACATACAGTATGTACAAAAAGAGCACAAAAACACAAAACTCAAAAAAATCTATGGTATGAATTAGACACTCTTAACCCTTAAAGACTGTAATGCTTCGACCCAGATAACTCTCATTGAGTAATGAAAAATGAAGAGTGTGAAAGGCGAAAGTCTGTATTTCACACATTTAATGGATGGTACACAGACACGCGCTGCCTCATACATGAGGGGTCCACTCTTGTATAGCGTTACAAATAAAATAAACAATATTATCACGGGAAGGTAGAGCAAGACTGAACATCTACTGTGGTTCTCTAATTACACTGAAGATACTGCACTTCTACGTCACAAGCGCGAGTCAAGGGATCAATCTCTTAAAGGGCCCACTGCACAATAATGTAGTGTATGCAAAAACATAGTTTTGGCTGTTACAAGACCTAGAACATTTTTGAGGCGCCTGACTTGCCTCTACTTTTCTTTGTTTTTCTCACCCATTCTAGCAGTTAGCATCAAGTGTTATATATCATTTTAAACAGGAGAACATGCCATCTAGTTCCATCTAGCTCATTTGAAGTCCCAATTTTACATTTATTTAGTCTGAGAAAGAATGGATTAAATTAATAGAATTTTAAGAAAAACAGCAGCAAAAATGTGTTGTTTTTACTGTGAACTCAAACAGAACTTCATGACGTTTGGATTTTTTCCTTTAGAAAGTTAGACTTGGTTGTTTTAGACTTCAAGATGACATTTTTTCTACATGTAATCCCTCAGCAAGTTATAGCCATTTATTATAATATTATTCTAGGCATTTTTGAGTGAAAACAGGTATATTTTATTTACTGTCAATGTAGATGTGTCCAAAAAGTTCAAAGGATGGGACTAATGATCAATCGTTTCTGTTTGGCTCAGGGGAACAACCCACATGCATTTCCTTGATGAATCAATGCTGCAAATTTTGAATCAATATGCATCCACGCTCACCATGGGGGCCTCTGAATAATCAATCGCGAGATGTGGGATACTTCTGGAATGCTGAGATTCTCCTCTTTTCTGTGCATTTTACAGCATACAGATTGGATTAGTGGTTAAAAAGTTATTAAACATTTTAATAACAGGTAGTTATTTTTAGCCGCTGACGGCTGTCTTGGTCTTTAAGGGGTTAAAATCAAAATCAAATCACTTTATTTGTCACTCTACCATATACACAAGTGCAACAGTAGGTGAAATTCTTAGGTGCAGTTCCGAGCAACATAGTAGTCATGACATGACATGTACAACATTTAAGCAACAACAGATTACACATCTGATGCGCACACAATTACTCACAGCACAGTATACACTACAATAAACAATAAATAATTTACACAATGTGAGTGTAGTTCTCACAGCTTTAAACAATATACACATACTTACAATATACATATACTTTAAAAACAATATACACTAAACATACATTAAACAATAACAGTATACATTAGCTATAGTAATAATATACAATGTACAGTATACAATATGTTCACAAATTGAAGTCCAAAGTGCAATAGATGCTGTATGATAAATAAATGTGTATATAATGTGTGTGTATCTACAGTGGGTTGTGCTGAGTGATATTCTGTCCAGTGTGTGTTATGATCCTGATGGATCAAGAGTTAAGTAGTCTGATTGCTTGTGGGAAGAAGCTGTTCTGGAGTTGGCTGGTGCGTGTTCTAATGCTGCGGTACCGTCTGCCTGATGGCAGTAGTGAGAGCAGCCCATGGTTCGGGTGGCTAGAGTCTCTGATGATCCTCTGAGCTCTCTTCACACACCGCCTGGCGTAAATGTCCTGGAGGGAGGGAAGCTCACCTCCGATGATGCAGCTGGCCGTGCGCACTACCCTTTGCAGGGCCTTGCGGCTGCGGGCGGTACTGTTGCCGTACCAGGTGGTGATGCAGCCAGTCAGCAGGCTCTCTATGGTGCTGCTGTAGAAGCGTATGAGGATGTGGCGGTTCATTCCAAACCTCCTCAGCCGTCGCAGGAAGAAAAGGCACTGATGAGCCTTCTTCACAACGGCCTCGGAGTGGACGGACCATGAGAGTTCCTCTGTGATGTGGACACCGAGGAACTTGAAGCTGCTGACTCTCTCCACCGGTGCTCCATCGATGGTGATGGGGCTATGTTCTCTCTCATTCCTCCTGAAGTCGACCACCAGCTCCTTGGTCTTGCTGACGTTGAGGGAGAGGTTGTGCTCCTGACACCACCGTGTCAGAGTGTGCACCTCCTCTCTGTAGGCCGTTTCATCATTGTCGGTGATAAGACCTACCACCGTCGTATCGTCAGCAAACTTGATGATGGTGTTGGAGCTGTGGATTGCCACACAGTCATGTGTGTACAAGGAGTACAGGAGTGGGCTGAGAACGCAGCCCTGAGGGGCTCCAGTGTTGAGAGTCAGTGATGATGAGATGTTACTGCCCATTCTGACCACCTGGCGTCTGTTTGACAGGAAGTCCAGGATCCAGCTGCATAACAGGCTGTTTAAGCCTAGAGCCCGGAGTTTAATGTCAAGTATGGAGGGCACAATGGTGTTGAATGCTGAGCTGTAGTCTACAAACAGCATTCTCACATACGTGTTCCTCTTTTCCAGGTGGGAGAGAGCAGTGTGTATTGTTGATGAAATGGCATCATCAGTGGAGCGGTTTGTGCGGTATGCAAACTGCAGTGGGTCCAGTGAGGGGGGGAGAACAGAGCAGATGTGGTTTCTGACTCGTCTCTCAAAGCATTTGCTGATGATGGGGGTCAGAGCAACAGGACGCCAGTCATTTAAGCAGGTGGTTTTTGATTGCTTAGGTACAGGCACAATGGTGGACGTTTTGAAGCATGTGGGGACCACAGACAGGGAGAGGGACAGGTTAAAAATGTCCGTGAAGACTCCAGCCAGTTGGTGCGCGCACGCTCTGATCACGCGGCCGGGAATGCCGTCTGGACCCGCTGCTTTACGGACGTTCACCCGCCGGAAGGATCGGGTTACATCCGCTAAAGATACGGAGAGTGCACTAACCTCTGTATCTTCAGCCGCGAGCTCTCTCTCCGCGAGGGCGGTGTTAGTTCCCTCAAAGCGAGCATAGAAGGTGTTGAGCTCGTCCGGGAGAGAGGCAGCGGTGTTCACGGTGGAGTTTGTGTTCCCTTTATAGTCCGTGATGGTGTTAATTCCCCTCCACATGCTTCTGGAGTCGGTGGTGTTGAACTGTCCTTCAATCTTGTCCCTGTACTGGCGTTTTGCTGCTCTGATGGTTTTCCGGAGGGCATAACTTGCTTGTTTATGCTCCTCCGCATTACCGGAGTTAAAAGTGAAGGTCCGCGCATTGAGTGCCGCGCGAACATCCCCATTTAGCCACGGCTTCTGGTTTGGGTACAGCCGTATTGTTCTGGTCGGAACAACGTCTTCTACGCACTTCCTGATGAAACACGTTACGCTATCAGCGTAGACCTCGATGTCGTCATCAGAGGCCGACCGGAACATCTCCCAGTCCGCGTGATCAAAACAGTCTTGGAGCATAGAGTCTGATTGGTCCGACCAGCACTGGATGGTTCTGAGGGCGGGTGCTTCCTGTTTGAGTCTTTGCCTATATGCAGGCAAAAGTAGGATGGAAGCGTGATCCGATTTGCCGAATGGTGGGCGTGGGAGGGACTTGTAACAATCCTTGAAGGGGGAGTAACAGTGATCCAAAACACGGTTCCCTCGCGTGTTGAAGCTAACATGTTGGTGGTATTTGGGTGCGATGCGTTTGAAGTTGGCTTTGTTAAAGTCCCCGGTCACAATAAACGCAGCCTCAGGATGCGCGGTTTCCTGCTCACTCACTGTCCTATACAGTTCCTTTAGTGCCCGGTCTGTGTCGGCTTGTGGGGGAATATACACAGCTGTGATGATGACCGCTGTGAATTCCCTCGGTAGCCAGAATGGTCGGCACAGAACCATGAGAAGTTCCAGATCAGGAGAACAGAAAGACTTGATAGAATGTACGTTCCTCTGATCACACCAGGATCGGTTGATCATAAAACATACACCCCCGCCTTTGCTTTTCCCTGAGAGATCTTTTTCTCTGTCCATTCGATGCACGGAGAACCCCGCGGTTTCGATGGCCGAATCTGGAATCTCAGCAGACATCCAAGTTTCTGTAAGGCAGATAATGCAGCAGTCCCTCGTCTCTCGTTGGAAAGAGATCCGCGCTCTCAGCTCGCAGAGTTTATTGTCCAGAGACTGAACATTAGCCAGTAAAATACTGGGAAGCGGGGGTCGGTTTGCGCGGCGTCTTACTCTGATGAGTACGCCGGCTCTCTTCCCTCTTCTCCGGCTGCGTTTGCGCGGTCGGGCCGCCCAGACAAAAGGATCCGCTGCTGTGTTTGTAAACGGCGGTTCGTCACTGAAGAATTTAAAGTCCGGTTTTCGGTGTGCGATTGCCGAACCAATGTCCAAAAGTGTCTGTCTGTCGTACGTAGTAAGGCAGACAACATCCAAGACAAAAAACTATAAACAGAACAAACTAAAAACTACAATGTTTCAGCAGAGCTCGCAACGTAGCGGCCATCCTCGGCGCCATCTTGAATCCCTTGAAGGGTAACTAAACCCTAAAACAACTTTTTTTAGTTAATGATCTGCAAGACTGGGGCTTTATTAGTGCTGTTCATTGATTAGAGTAAATGATTTGACATTTGGGTATAAAGTGTTTTAATTCTACAATATATGGTGTAAAAAAAAAGTGCTGCCCTCTTAAGTTTGAACTGGGGTTACTACAGTTGTTGAAGTTGACGGCTCACTACCCACGCCCCTGGCACAAGCTCACCACGCCCTAATCAATCCGTCACTGCGGGTCTCAGGTGCACCCCCATACACACACACACACACACACATACTCAGCCCCGCCCTCGGTTCGTCACCTCTGTTTCCGCTGGGCTCTGCCCACTTTTCAAATATTGTGAGTGGGTGAATTAGGCTCTGATCAGGGGTTGAGTTACCATTTAACAAAACCATCCTAGGCAAAAATTTATTTTTTAAACCAACTTAAACCCTAGAAAGTAAATATAACACAAAATGACAAATACACAATCCATCTTCAGCTGGATACCTGAGGAGGATACCTGTATAAAGTTTTAGATGCACTGATTTTGGAAAATAAAATCCTTTCAAGCTTGAGTAAGCAACCATCTCAGAGAACCATTTCATCAAGAGCACCCTCAGCCACCATCACACAAAGTTGTTAACTTTCAAATAATATAATCCATGTATTACTACAAACTGTATAAATTGTAGCCTGACACTTAAATATGAATTAGTTTCAGTCCCTCTTCCCAAATGTCTTTTGAGATTTTGACTCCCTGCTTATCCTCCCAGGCAGGGCCAAAGTAGCTTTTTAACTGAATTATACTATAAGAATAAATTCTAAAATATAAAAAAAAACTGTTTGACTTAAGGTCACATTATTTGGCCAAAATTTGCAATTAGAATTAGAAATGAGCAATTACAGCAAACATGTATTTTATACTATTATACATTTTTGTAGTGTTTATCAATAATGCGTGGAATAATGCTTATATGAACTTCAAGCACTTAGAAACCATAATATGGATTTAAAGGGAACTGCTCTGAGACAGCTTGTCATAAGCCCCAAACCTTTTCATTAATGTTTACATTTCTTATTCATTGTGATTTTTTATTTTTTTAACATATATACAAAACCTGCATGGTTTTCTTGAGGAAATGTATCTAATGAAAGGAAGTCATTTCTTAGCATTATTATTGTCACTTTAATGCTATCTTTCCTTTCTTTTCAGTCAAATCCACATTCAGCTGGAAATGTCCATAGTAGAGTCCACCTGTTCTTTATCTTCATGCACACAGCCTTCGGCTCTGAAGAAGTAGTACTGTAGACCTGTTATGATTGTTTGATCTAATCAAGATGATTTGTGATAACCACAATCATTGTGCAGTTTTTAACACACATATTCCGAATATAGAAATACCATGAAATCATAATTTATTTGTTCCAGCAGTATATGAAATGAGAAATTAATTTGAGGCCAAGCTAGGTTCCTGTATCCATGCAAATACAAGGCTTGAACATGCATTGCAAAGGGGTTTCCTGTTGTAAAAGGAATATTTTATGTTTCTAATATTTTAACATATTAGATGTTTTGTTTTTACATCTGCCTGTGTTTACATTAATTTCGCATTATAAAAGCATTTGGAGATGCAAGTTTATATTGGAATATTTGATTATTTAAAAAAATATATTTTGCATGGTTGTCCTATTTCATAAATATTGTCCGTTGGAAGCACTCCACCGCCTTAATAATTTGAGCGAAGATAACATGTATCCTGCACTGAAGCGAAACTCATGACAGCTTGGCATTGATGTCATGATATTGATGTTGATATTGACAGCTTGTTGACTGATGTATAGGTAGGTATAGGATATGATAGTGCAAAAATATGTAATTTAAGGCAAATAAGACTGTAGGTTCTATTGGAGCTTTCTGTGTATTTTGTTTCTCTGGTCACCTTTATTTTTATTTGACTTTCTGCATATTCATATTTGGCACTATGTATATAGTTCTCATTAATGTATTTATATGTGTTATAAGTTACAGTATCTCCTTCACATTAAAATGGATCAGTGAATGTTTGTTACTGTCAATACTGGTAACTGTTCGTAAGAAAAGCACAATAAAGTAATGATCAAACAACAACCACAACAATTGCGAATTATTCCTTGATTTTTCTCTCAACCTCAACGAAAATTATCCGATAACCCTAGGTTAATAATTATCAGAAAATTGTTAAAGTTTGGTATTTGGATGGCTATAACAGGGTCTTTAAAAAAATAACATGGTGGTGACCAAGTGTAGATGCAAACTTTTTGGAGATCTGGCAAATAGATGGCACTTTTTTTTCCCAATATCTTGATGTTGCTGCAAATGGACTTTACTGTACTGTTGATGATAGATTGCAAATTGCAAATAAATTAATAAATACATTTTCCTCTTCTTTGCAGCGCTGCTGGTTGGCTTTGTTCTTACTATGGCCAACATGAGCTTTTTTGCATCTTTGTTCACCTTTTTCGTCACATCCACCAAACTAACCAAATGGAAAAGGGACATCAAAAAACAAATTGATCCAGATTACAAAGAAGGTTAGTGGCTGCTTAACAATTCAGATATTTGGTCATTATTTCTATCTTTTGGTTTAATTTGAATAGCCAAGGAAATCTCTATTTTTGCTTGTCTTGTGTTTCCACTCATTGAATGAGTGCATGAAAGGTAATACAAGACCAAAGACATTAGTTGTATTTAAATACTTTCTGTGCAATTCACGTTACTTTTAACATAAGGCAGGGATGTGATTCTGAATTTATATGGATTTCTGTATTTTTCCGCCCTGTAAAATGTATGGGGGCTGCTGGTTGCTTGCTATATGATGATTGAAATTGCGAAATGGCCTTAAAGCTGCACTATGTAAGTTTTCCGTCCACTAGAGGTCGCCTGTTCAAAACAAAGGGGTAGTTTGATGACGCCACATTTGAGCGCAGAATCTTAGGACATGTGGTCTTCACCTCACAGCTGGTGGAAAAGAATCGGGATAGGACTCGGGCAGAAATCATGTTCATGGATGCGATTATTAACGTTACTGTAGTATGAAGCAGAGCAGGACCGAGTGTTGTGGGAGCTGAGCAAGGCCGCTGGAGCGATTGTTAATAAGAAGAGCGGAACACACGCCTCGCGAGCAGCGGAACTGTTATTATGGCATAGTTGCCAGTGGGACTTTTATTATGCCACAGTCGCCGGCACCACTTCTGCTTTTCCGGTCATGAGTATGAGGTAATGCAGCTCTGTTTATCATATTAGATACATCTGAGTGTGTTGAAAATTATGTTGTGATGTTACTCTGTGCATTCGATTGGCGGCTGCTATGAGACTTGTTGCACACTGCAGTAAGAGTAAAGCGTTTCTGCAAAATAAAACCGGAAACCGAGGGTAACGCAGATATGACGCAATTTACAGGCGCATTCCTCACATGTCCCGGTTCCTTGGTTAAAATAGAAATTTTCTCACGATTTACAAATAGTTGGAAACATTTGGGATATTGTAAGAACAAAATATATAACACTGGCCATTGTCTCCAGAATGGCTATATGTCTGAATAAAATTATGTTGCATTATTTTCCTGTTTAACACTGTAAAGCTGCTTTGAAACAATCTGCATTGTTAAAAGCGCTATATAAATAAGGTTGACTTGACTTGACTTTAAACAATTACTAAAAGTGCAAAATGTTACTTTTTCTATATTTTATAGATAAATTAATAAATAAAATGAAACTTCCTAATGCCTCCCCCAATCACATTTTGCGTAAAAAGTTGTTGCGTTACGAATCCGCCAAAAAGCATTTTGGTGGATAATAGCCTAACAGTGCCTGAGATTATCATTGTCGTAGTTCATATGTTGTTGTTCCAGCCATACAATCAATCACTCTTTTGCTTGTTTGGACAAAATCTCTGATTATCATGGAAAGATACATTTACATTTACATTTATGCATTTGGCAGACGCTTTTATCCAAAGCAACTTACATTGCATGCAAGGTACACATTTAACATTTTGTCAATTCTTGCTTTCCCTGGGAATCGAACCCATGACCTTGGCGTTGCTAGCGCCATGCTCTACTGCTTGAGCTACAGGAAAGATACCTTTTATCATTTGTCGCGTTTTCACATCGCATATGGTTAGGGCATGGTGTAATTTTTTTTAACTGTGTTAAATTGATATTGCGTTAATGCATTATTATTAATCGTATTAATCTTATAAATTATTATTAAACTTCGTCACAAGACTTTTTTTTTCACACACAGTATGAGTTTCAGTCTGATACATTTTTCAGCTCCTTTCTGATTGGCAAGATACAGTCATCCCTGATCATCGTCTTGTTTTAAATAATTGGGCAATACTTATTATTGGTCGATACATCTATACAATACTGCTCTGCTCTGCTTGGCCCTCATAATTAGGGCTGGGCACCGAACGGCGATACTTTTATGGTATCGAACGAAAAACTGAGATACTATGAGTATCGAAATATTATTTATCTTTCGGTGCCAAATTTCGGTTCCAAAAGCCAAGCGGCTTTTATACACTTATAAAAGTGGATGCCGAGTCAGCAAAGTGCAACATATGCGATAAGTATTGCAACCAAAGGCGCAAAAGGTAAACTTTCTGTGAGACATAAGTTCACAAACGCGCTCTCTCTCTCCCTTTCAAAAATGCTCAAATGGCACATCAGCGCATTACATCTGCACTAAAATCGAGCTGCACAGTTGACACAGGATTTGCCATTTGCACAATCGAGGCAGTGTCGCATCGTCACTAAAGTTTATCATTTGCATTTATTTTTAAGTGTTGCCAATGTTTTCAACCGCTCAGCACACACACACACACACAGGCCATCTCACAAAAAGCTTGCAAGTACAAATTGCGCTGAAATGGTCAAATACACACAAATGTATGTACTAAATTACTGTCTTGACGAGTATGCAGGTAAACCCCATCGTGACTCGCGAGTGAACATTTGTATAACTGCATGTAACCGTATTGGGAGGCGGGGCCAAGATGGCGTCGTGAGAAGACGGTTTTGATGTAGCTCTTAAAAACTTTGCTCAGATCCCGGTTTAATTTAAAACTGTTCATGTTCAGAACTGATTTGAAGGTGCCATTTGATTTATGAGTTAAATAGTCGCACTTTATCAGTTGTTTTTCTTTTTTTGTACAGTTTAGTTAAGCTTTGCAGACGCACACTTTTTACTAACTAGTCGCTAGTCATAATCCACATGCTTTTGCTACATTTGCTGCGCTGACTTGCAAATATGGAAGAAAAAGAAGAAACTCATCTTGCTATGCACAGTTATGCAAGGAGAACGCTAAACAATGAAATGGATGCAGTTGCTGGACAGTCTGGTGGTTTTGTGCCTCTACCCGATACTCCTGAACCTAACCCTGCCAAAAAAAGCAAACCGAGTTCTGATAGTCCGGCGGTGAGTGATACTATGCTAATGAGATTTCAAGTTGAAAAGAGATTTGAGTTGAAAAGACGCATTGAGAACTCGAACTCTAGTAAACAGATAATAAATTATATCGAATTCCACGGTGAACAGGTGAAGTGTTTGAACGAAAAAACTGACGAAATGGAGAAGAAAATTGGAAAATTGGAGAAAGAAAACGTCGAACTTCGTGACAGATGTAACGACTTGGATGCTTACAAGAGGAGGTGGAATTTGGGTGTCGCTGGTATCCCAGAGAAATCAGGAGAAAACGTGAAGCAGATTATCATCGACGTCTTTAGCCAGGTTTCCCCAAGCATCGCTGCTGATCTGCACAGCGGAATTGACATTGCTCATCGCCTGGGGCCTCGCTCTGCTGCGGAAAAATCCTCCCGTCGCATAATAGTCCTGTTCTCAATCTCATCGCGTTCCCAGCGGGACAAAGTTTGGAAAGACGCCAAAACCTCCGACTTACTCAGGGAGAAGAAGATTAATGCCGCGTTCCAGGCAACCCGTAACTCGTGTTTTTCCAACCTTCTACCCGTGAAAGTGCACTGGAACGGCAGTCAAACCCGTGACTTCCCACCCGTGAACTCGTACTAGATCGATGTACTCCCAGTTACGAGTTCTGACGTCACAGAGCCCGCGAAGCAACAATGGCAGCCCCCATGGATGCAGTGTTTTTGGAAGTCGTACACGGTGAGAAATAGACTTTAGGACAATATAACGTTGGAATCAAATTAATAATAATATAATAATGATAAATAATACACACACGATTATGTATTACAATGTTATGTGTCTGAAACGATGTATATTGTGAAAGTCCATTGAGTGCAAGAATAAATTAATACCAAATACATTTCAAAATATACAAAGAACGTAAAATAAAAGGTATAACAGCTTCTCTTGCCTAATGCGTCGTTTTTTCTCCTCCGTTTCCTACAAGTAAGCAATGAGTAAGCACTTTTGGCGATAGAAATGATGGTAAATGAGCATAAGCACCGTACGGCTCGCCATGTTTTGTTTACATCTAGCACCACAATTCCTTGCACTCAAGCAGTTTGGCGTGACTTTGCCTGGAACGCTACAAAGTCGTAAGTCGTGGTTTGAAGTCGTAACTTACGGGCTCAAAAACCTGCCTGGAACGCAGCATAAGGTCTTCAAGGACCTTTCGCAAAAAGACAAGGATGCAAGGACTCTTCTATAGCCGACGGTAGAGAAAGCGAGAAAGGAAGGGAAGAGGGCTGGCTTTCTTTTGCTGTAATTGAGGGTAAAAGACTGACCGCTAAAGATGTTGCCAACAGACCTATTTAAAACACTAGTAATGTATAATCATAGACAACTGTTTCTTTCAGTGTTTAGTGAGCTATCTGCTTAGGATTTCTGTTACATTGCTGTATTTTTTTTCCTTCTCTCTTAAAGAAAGGGGAAAAGAGGGATGAATGCTAATCGATAACTCTAGGAGTTATTGGCCCTAATGATATTAAACATATTTACGTAATAACGGTACTAACAACTAGCCTCCCTCACTGTTATCTTTATTGAAAGGCTGTGATTTCATTCTTTGGGCTTTGAAATGGTTCCTACGTGAAAGCATAAATTTAAATTGTTTTGTTTTTCTGAACTTAAATTTGGGCCCTTTAGTACCGGGTGAGCATTTTTGTGGTTGTATTTGCTCCTTTTGAGGAAAGTGCGTTGAACGGGTGTACTCTTTTGGTTTACGCAGTTACTTTGTTTTAGTGTTATTTTTCTTTGTCTTTGCTCTTATACCGTTCGTTGTTCATGTCATTGTCATTAATATCTTTTAACGCCAGGGGGCTCAGGGATAGTGTTAAAGGAAAAGCTCTTTTTCTGTTTGCCAAAAAACACAAGTCAGATTTCTGTTTCCTTCAGGAATGTCATTCTACTAAAGACGATTACAAATGGTGGAAATCTCAGTGTGGTAACGATATTTGGAGTTCATATGGCACTCAACACTCTGCTGGAGTAAGCATTTTGAGAAATACATTTAATGGGTATTTATTAGGGTCAAATTCAGATAGTTTGGGTCACTTTCATTTATTAGTGATTTCACTTAACCAACAAACAGTAATTCTGGGAAATATATATGGGTTCAACAATTTTCTTTGAAATGTTAGATGAGAAACTCACATATTGGTCAAATAAATTCCCTAATGCATTTTTCATACTAGGAGGAGATTTTAATGTATCAATTAATAATTCTTTGGATAGATATCCTCCAAAGAGGACAGCATGTTTTAGCCATGCACTGTTAGGGCTAATAGATAAATTTGAATTGGTGGACATTTGGCGAGACAGATACCCTAACAATTTGGAGTTTACCTGGTCCAACAAAAATGGATCAAGACAATCTCAAATTGATTATTGGCTCATTTCAAAATGTATGTCCAATTTTGATCTAAATGTTGGCATTCAATGTACCCCTTTGACTGACCACAAAACTATTTTTATTAATACCCCTTTAACGGCAGATTGTGCACCAGCAAAGCTTCTTTGTGGAAACTTAACAGTTCGCTATTAGAATTACCAGATGTAAAGGAAAAAATTTAAGAATTAATTGCTATTCAACAATTCAAAATTAATTTTGTACCAATTGGGAGCTTCTAAAATTTGAGATTGGTGTTTATTTAAGGAAAGTTGGAACAACATTAGCAAAAAAAAGAAGAGTTCTTGAGGACAGCCTGATCATGAAATTATTTTATTATTTAATTGTATGTCTTTGGAGGAAAAATCTGAAATTGCAGTTTTGCAAACTAAATTAGATGACAGTTATGTGTTGATGGAAAAATTGTGAAAGATCCGAAGGATATAGCGAATTTTAGTGCCAACTTTGATAAAAAATCTTTATAGTTCAATATGTTCAGAGCAGATAACAAATTCGTTTCTAGACTCAGTTAGTTATATTAAAGTTATCTCTGAAAGTGACAGAATGTGTTGTGATGACGTTGTTACTCATGGGGAAGTACAAAGTGCGATTAAGAGCTTGAAAAACAGTAAATCCCCAGGATGTGATGGGCTTACACAGCGGCGCTGTATACAAATTATTTGCTGATGAACTTGAATTTGAGTGCCACAAGGAGTTCTTATGCTTTATAAAGGATTTTCTTTTTCATCCTCTTATCACTCGGTGGATCTGTGCAAGACATTTGTTGGTAAACAGTGCCTTTCTACATCTAAATAAAAAAACAATAAGAAAATTAGAGTCTTGTTTCAAGAGGAGATTGTTTCTGTGCCTTATGTCATTTCTTACTGGAATGGTTTTGTAAATAATAGTCCCTGGAAGAAAGTTTGGACATTGCCTCACAAATACTTGATAACCAACAAAATGAGAGAAATTACCTTTAAGTTAATTCATAGGTTTTATCCAGATAAGTGCTATCTCAAAAGACTTAAAAATGACATTAATACCCTCTGTTCTTTCTGTTTAGAGAAACCTGAATCTACTTTACATTTATTTTGGAATTGCTCTCACACAGTGACATTTTGGTGTGATGTTTGTGACTTTATGAAAGGCTATGTTAATCCAAATTTTGAATTTACTTATAAAAATTAAATCTTTGGTTTTCATGAAGGTGAAGAGAAAAAGTATTTATTTTATAAATCTTATTTTTCTGTTAGCCAAATATCACATTCATAAATGTAAATTTTCTAACTGTAAACCTTCTTTTTTAAGATTTAAACTTGAGGTGAAAATGTATTTTGAATCCATTGAGTTTTCTAAAAACATAAAAGCTACGAGAACAATGGCTGTGTTTAAGGACTTGAAGATTAATCTTGACTGAAGGACCTTGGTGTATTATTCCTTTACAGGGAGTGCAGAATTATTAGGCAAATGAGTATTTTGACCACATCATCCTCGTTATGCATGTTGTCTTACTCCAAGCTGTATAGGCTGGAAAGCCTACTACCAATTAAGCATATTAGGTGATGTGCATCTCTGTAATGAGAAGGGGTGTGGTCTAATAATGACATCAACACCCTATATCAGGTGTGCATAATTATTAGGCAACTTCCTTTCCTTTGGCAAAATGGGTCAAAAGAAGGACTTGACAGGCTCAGAAAAGTCAAAAATAGTGAGATATATTGCAGAGGGATGCAGCAGTCTTAAAATAGCCAAGCTTCTGAAGCGTGATCATCGAACAATCAAGCGTTTCATTCAAAATAGTCAACAGGGTCGCAAGAAGCGTGTGGAAAAACCAAGGCGCAAAATAACTGCCCGTGAACTGAGAAAAGTCAAGCGTGCAGCTGCCAAGATGCCACTTGCCACCAGTTTGGCCATATTTCACAGCTGCAACATCACTGGAGTGCCCAAAAGCACAAGGTGTGCAATACTCAGAGACATGGCCAAGGTAAGAAAGGCAGAAAGTCGACCACCACTGAACAAGACACACAAGCTGAAACGTCAAGACTGGGCCAAGAAATATCTCAAGACTGATTTTTCTAAGGTTTTATGGACTGATGAAATGAGAGTGAGTCTTGATGGGCCAGATGGATGGGCCCGTGGCTGGATTGGTAAAGGGCAGAGAGCTCCAGTCCGACTCAGACGCCAGCAAGGTGGAGGTGGAGTACTGGTTTGGGCTGGTATCATCAAAGATGAGCTTGTGGGGCCTTTTCGGGTTGAGGATGGAGTCAAGCTCAACTCCCAGTCCTACTGCCAGTTTCTGGAAGACACCTTCTTCAAGCAGTGGTACAGGAAGAAGTCTGCATCCTTCAAGAAAAACATGATTTTCATGCAGGACAATGCTCCATCACACGCGTCCAAGTACTCCACAGCGTGGCTGGCAAGAAAGGGTATAAAAGAAGAAAATCTAATGATATGGCCTCCTTGTTCACCTGATCTGAACCCCATTGAGAACCTGTGGTCCATCATCAAATGTGCGATTTACAAGGAGGGAAAACAGTACACCTCTCTGAACAGTGTCTGGGAGGCTGTGGTTGCTGCTGCACGCAATGTTGATGGTGAACAGATCAAAACACTGACAGAATCCATGGATGGCAGGCTTTTGAGTGTCCTTGCAAAGAAAGGTGGCTATATTGGTCACTGATTTGTTTTTGTTTGGTTTTTGAATGTCAGAAATGTATATTTGTGAATGTTGAGATGTTATATTGGTTTCACTGGTAAAAATAAATAATTGAAATGGGTATAAATTTGTTTTTTGTTAAGTTGCCTAATAATTATGCACAGTAATAGTCACCTGCACACACAGATATCCCCCTAAAATAGCTAAAACTAAAAACCACTTCCAAAAATATTCAGCTTTGATATTAATGAGTTTTTTGTGTTCATTGACAACATGGTTGTTGTTTAATTATTAATGTTGTAAAATTAATCCTCAAAAATACAACTTGCCTAATAATTCTGCACTCCCTGTATGTGGTATGACAATGATGAAAATTGTTGTTATTGTTCCTTTATGCATTTAATTAAAAAAAACAAGCTTGCATGCAAGTTTAGTAAAAAAAAAAAAAAAAAAAATTTAACAGTATCCGTGTTCGCTCTTAAAGTGACAGCAGTCGAATAAACTGCTGCTGTCTCTGAGTTTCTCTTTGTCTTGTGTTGTTTTGATTAACCTTTATGACACTCGCTGCTTTTGAATGACTAACTTTTGCAACCTTAAGTTTAAGGATTAATCTAATTCAATTTATTCAGGGATATTAATATTAATTTACATTTGATTTATTTTTAAATGTCTTTAGTATTTCTTACCTCAATACTAATGTTAGACCTACCTGAAAATTTGTCTTTAAAAACAAAAATCCACTGCATGATAAAATATTTAGGTGAGATAATTATATACATTTATATGACGAGTCACCTAAGGGGGGGATTCCCCCATTGTCAGAAATAAAATTCAGGCCCTGAATGAATATCTGTAAAATTAAAGAAGATAAAAAGAAGGCTTCAAATAGATCGGATGCACTGATGTGAAGCCATTTGAGCATTTTGAAAGGGAGAGAGAGAGAGCGCGCGCACGCGGTGATATACTCGCGCTGTTTGTGAACTTACGTCTCACAGAAAGTTTTCCTTTTGCACCTTTGGTTGCAATACTTATCGCATATGTTGTACTTTGCTGACTCGGCAACCACTTTTATAAGTGTATAAAAGCCGCTTGGCTTTTGGAACCGAAAGATAAATAATTTTTCGATACTCATAGTATCGGAGTTTTCCGCTCGATAGGCTACCATAAAAGTATCGCCGTTCGGTGCCCAGCCCTAGGTATCGGTGATCGTATCAGCAGATACTGCTTCCTGTGATCGACGATTGGGGATCTGCTCCAAAAATCCTGATCAGAGCACCCTTACAAAAAACACAACCAGTTTTATTAATAATGTTACCCTGAGTGAGAAGTGCTACCAGAATTTGTTTTAATTAAGGTGAAAAATAAAAGTTTTGTGTTTCATGTATTTTTGTTGATGTTGAAATGGATTTTAAAACATATTGTAGGAACCGGTATCGAAACTGAGGTATCGAAACTGGCACCGGATCGAAAGATTTTGAACAATACCCAGCCCTACTCATAATTCACTTCACCTTTTCTGAATTCTGCAGAGGCTTAGTTGTTTCTATCAGCTCTGGTGGTATCATGTGATACATATCATGTAAAAATCCATAAAAAATCCAAAACGTTCTTGAAGATCACTTTCAAATGAAAAGCTTTTTAGTTCTTTTTTGTTTGTATACATATCATTCCAGTGCTGAAATTATGCTAGACTTCTCTGATCTCTGCAGGTGGCCAGAGGAACTGGTTGCAAGTTTTCTGTAATGGTGGAGTTCCTACAGAATTGGCCCTGCTCTACATGATTGAAGCTGGTCCTGGAGAAATACCTGTGGATTTTGGGAAGCAATATTCTGCTTCATGGATGTGCTTATCCCTATTAGGAGCCCTGGCTTGCAGCACAGGGGACACCTGGGCTTCTGAGGTCGGTCCTGTGCTTAGTAAGAGCACGCCCAGGCTCATCACCACCTGGAGAGATGTCCCAGCAGGTACAGAGCACAAAGTTGAAATTGTGGAAATTATACGAATATTCCAATGTTCACAGTTCAGTTAACAGATTATGTGGCATCAGTTTATGTTTAAATGCAACATAAACTGATGCCACAGATGCTGTACATGATCAGACACAATAATTATGGTGCAGGGCTTGAAATGAACTTTTTATGGACCAGTCAAATTGGCTAAAAAATCAAGTTACCTGCTATTCAGAACTTCTAGCTAAAACAAAAATATCAGAAATAAACCAGATTATCAAAACGGTAGTTTATATTTAAATATATTTATTATAAAATCTGATTTGCAGTATATTGCTTTTTTATGCCTGCCAATCATTGTTTGTCGATACCATAAAAATGAAAGAGTAGTGCCACAAACAGAAGGTTTTGTTGTAATCTCCAGATATACAGTAGTGGCCAAAAGTGATGTTCGACCTAGGAAAATTGACATCTTCACACTTTATCTAAAAATTGTTATAGATTTTGTAAGTATTTTGCTTAGTTGTGCTTGGAGTCAATTGTTTTATTTGTGATAACACAGTGAAACATGCCAAATTGTGTGGATACTATTTTTTGCAAGGCTGTCATACAAAAAATTAGGAACATGCAAAAACAAGATAAATATAGGGATAAATTATCCCTATATTTAATTATCCCTATAAATAATAGGGATAAATTATAATTTTAAATTATAATTGTTTTTTTCTGTGAGCTTTTTTTTCTATATTTTTTTGCATAGTAAAATAAAACCTGTAGCTGTAGTTTGTTGTTTTTCCTTGTTTTAACGTTTTTCTTACAATAAAAATAAATAAATAAAAATAATAATAATAATCTTATATTTAGATTGTTTAATCAAACTTGTAGGGTCATGAAAAATAAATATTCCCTCTGAACATCACTTTTGGCCACTACTTCTACCTGTCAAAAGTTTTTTTTTAATGTTTTTGAAAAAAGTACCTTATGCTCACCAAGGCAAAATACAGTAGTATAGTAATTATAATAAATACAGGAAAAATATTCATATTAAAAATACAGTTATATAATATAGTTTTATTGTTATATTTTAAAATGTAATTTATCCCTGTGATGGCAATGCTGAATTTTCAGCAGCCATTACTCCAGTCACATGTCACATGAACCTTCAGAGTTTATTTGGTGCTCAGTTATGATCAATTATTGATTAATTTTATCAATGCTGAAAATGCTGCGTAATATTTTTGTGGAAATTGATACTATTTTTCCTGATTGCTATTTTCCTTACTACTTTCTATTCATCAAAGAATCCTGATATTTTTCAGGATTCTTTGATGAATAGAAAGTTCAAAAGAACAGACATATTTTATAACATTGTAAATGTCTTGTAAATGTGTTACTGTTTCTGATACTTTTTTATTTATCCTTGCTGAATAAAAGGATTCATTTCTTAAAATCATTGATAAGAAATGTTTATTTAACACCAAAGCAGCATATTAGAATGATTTCTGAAGGACCATGTAGCACTAAATACTGGGATAATGGCTGCTGAAAACTTTGATGTTTTTCTGTCAGTGGATTACAGAAACTGCACCTCCAAAAACTCTGCTTAGCCTTCCTAAAGATCCGAGCATTACAAATGCATGGCTGAAGTTTATTTTTAATAATGTGCCTGAGTGCCATCCATCCATCCATCTTCTTCCGCTTTATCCGGGGCCGGGTCGCGGGGGCAGCAGTCTAAGCAGAGATGCCCAGACTTCCCTCTCCCTAGACACTTCCTCTAGCTCTTCCGGGGGGACACCGAGGCGTTCCAAGGTCAGCCGGGAGACATAGTCCCTCCAGCGTGTCCTTGGTCTTCCCCGGGGCCTCCTCCCGGTTGGACATGCCCGAAACACCTTCCCGGGAAGGCGTTCAGGAGGCATCCGGAACAGATGCCCGAGCCACCTCAGCTGTCCCCTCTCGATGTGGAGGAGCAGCGGCTCTACTCCGAGTTCCTCCCGAGTGACTGAGCTTCTCACCCTATCTCTAAGGGAGCGCCCAGCCACCCTGCGGAGAAAGCTCATTTCGGCCGCCTGTATCCGGGATCTTGTCCTTTCGGTCATGACCCAAAGCTCATGACCATAGGTGAGAGTAGGAACGTAGATTGACCGGTAAATCGAGAGCTTCGCCTTACGGCTTAGCTCTTTCTTCACCACGACAGACCGGTACATCGACCGCATTACTGCAGAAGCTGCACCGATCCGTCTGTCAATCTCCCGTTCCATCCTCCCCTCACTCGTGAACAAGACCCCTAGATACTTGAACTCCTCCACTTGGGGCAGGAACTCTCCACCAACCTGAAGTGGGCAAGCCACCCTTTTCCGACTGAGGACCATGGCCTCGGATTTGGAGGTGCTGATTCCCATCCCAGCCGCTTCACACTCAGCTGCAAACCGTCCCAGTGCATGCTGGAGGTCCTGGTTAGAAGGGGCCAACACGACAACGTCATCCGCAAAGAGCAGAGTCACCTTACAAAGAGTACTGCCACCTTAACGTGGTGGAGGGGTTTGAGTACCCGAATGACCCTAGGAGCTATGTTGTCCGGGGCTATATGCCCCTGGTAGGGTCTCCCAAGGCAAACAGGTCCTAGGTGACGGGTCAGACTAAGAGCAGTTCAACAACCCTTATGATGACAAAAAAAAGGAGGACCGTGACGTCGCCCGGTACGGCGCAGCCGGGGCCCCACCCTGGAGCCAGGCCTGGGGTTGGGGCTCGTATGCGAGCGCCTGGTGGCCGGGCCTTCCCCCATGGGGTCCGGCCGGGCTCAGCCCAAAGGAGCGACGTGGGGACACCTTCCCGTGGGCTCACCACTCACAGGAGGGACCGTAAGGGGCCGGTGCAAAGCGAATCGGGCAGCAGTCGAGGCCGGGGGCCTAGACGACCCGATCCCTGGACACGGAAACTGGCTCTTGGGACATGGAATGTCACCTCGCTGGCGGGGAAAGAGCCTGAGATTGTGCGTGAGGTTGAGAGGTTCCGACTAGAGATAGTCGGAATCACCTCCACGCACGGCTTGGGCTCTGGAACCACACTCCTCGAGAGGGGATGGACTCTTCACCACTCTGGAGTTGCCCATGGTGAGAGGCGGCGGGCTGGTGTGGGTTTGCTTATAGCCCCCCAGCTCTGCCGCCATGTGTTGGAGTTTACCCCAGTGAACGAGAGGGTTGTTTCCCTGCGGCTTCGGCTTGGGGATAGGTCTCTCACTGTTGTGTGTGCCTACGGGCCAAACAGCAGTGCAGAGTACCCAACCTTCTTGGTGTCCCTGGGAGGGGTGCTGGAGAGTGCTCCGACTGGGGACTCCGTCGTTCTACTGGGGGACTTCAACGCCCACGTGGGCAATGACAGTGAAACCTGGAGGGGCGTGATTGGGAGGAACGGCCCCCCTGATCTGAACCCGAGTGGTGTTCAGTTATTGGACTTCTGTGCTAGTTACAGTTTGTCCATAACGAACACCATGTTCAAGCATAAGGGTGTTCATCAGTGCACATGGCACCAGGACACCCTAGGTCGTAGGTCAATGATCGACTTTGTGGTCGTTTCATCTGACCTGCGGCCGTATGTCTTGGACACTCGGGTGAAGAGAGGGGCGGAGCTGTCAACTGATCACCACCTGGTGGTGAGTTGGATCCGATGGCGGGGGAGGAAGCTGGATAGACTCGGTAGACCCAAACGTACTGTGAGGGTCTGCTGGGAACGTTTGGCCGAGTCTCCTGTCAGAGAGATCTTCAACTCCTGCCTCCGGCAGAGCTTCGACCGGATCCCGAGGGAGGCTGGAGATATTGAGTCCGAGTGGACCATGTTCTCCACCTCCATTGTCAAAGCGGCTGCTCGGAGCTGTGGACGCAAGGTCTCCGGTGCCTGTCGAGGCGGCAATCCCCGAACCCGGTGGTGGACACCGGAAGTAAGGGATGCCGTCAAGCTGAAGAAGGAGTCCTATCGGGCCTGGTTGGCTTGTGGGACTCCTGAGGCAGCTGACAGGTACCGGCAGGCTAAACGGACTGCAGCCCGAGTGGTTGTGGAGGCAAAAACTCGGGCCTGGGAGGAGTTCGGTGAGGCCATGGAAAAGGACTATCGGCTGGCCTCGAAGAGATTCTGGCAAACCGTCAGGCGCCTCAGGAGGGGGAAGCAGTGCCCTACCAACGCTGTTTACAGTGGCGATGGGCGGCTGTTGACCTCAACTGGGGATGTTGTCGGACGGTGGAAGGAATACTTCGAGGATCTCCTCAATCCCGCCGTCACGTCTTCCATTGAGGAAGCAGAGGTTGGGGGCTCAGAGGAGGACTCGTCCATCACCCAAGCTGAAGTCACCGAGGTGGTCAAGAAACTCCTCGGTGGCAAGGCACCGGGGGTGGATGAGATCCGCCCTGAGTACCTCAAGTCTCTGGATGTTGTGGGGCTGTCTTGGCTGACACGCCTCTGCAGCATCGCGTGGCGGTCGGGGACAGTGCCTCTGGGATGGCAGACCGGGGTGGTGGTCCCTCTTTTTAAGAAGGGGGACCGGAGGGTGTGTTCCAACTATAGGGGGATCACACTTCTCAGCCTCCCCGGGAAAGTCTATGCCAGGGTACTGGAGAGGAGAATTCGGCCGATAGTGGAACCTCGGATTCAGGAGGAACAGTGTGGTTTTCGTCCTGGTCGTGGAACACTGGACCAGCTCTATACCCTCTACAGGGTGCTGGAGGGTTCATGGGAGTTTGCCCAACCAGTCCACATTTGTTTTGTGGATTTGGAGAAGGCATTCGACCGTGTCCCTCGCGGCGTCCTGTGGAGGGTGCTGGGGGAATATGGGGTCCGGGGTCCTTTGCTGAGGGCTGTCCGGTCCCTGTATGACCGAAGCAGGAGTTTGGTCCGCATTGCCGGCAGTAAGTCAGACTTGTTCCCGGTGCATGTTGGACTCCGGCAGGGCTGCCCTTTGTCGCCGGTTCTGTTCATAATTTTTATGGACAGAATTTCTAGGCGCAGCCAAGGGCCGGAGGGTGTCAGGTTTGGGGACCACACGGTTTCGTCTCTGCTCTTTGCGGATGACGTTGTCGTGTGCCTGAGTGATTGATCAAATTTTTCGTTTGTTCCTCACATTTCACAACAGACTCTTTTGTGAATTATTCTCAACATCCTGTCGGTTTTTCAAAATATGGTTTATTTAAAGATACAGCAGTTCATAGCATTTAGTCTTTGGAGACAACGCAGTGGGCTCCACAAGTATAGGCAACCTTGGTAAATAAAATTTTGTTTTTGCAATTTCTGTTCTTAATCTTTCATTCAAAAATTTGTATTTGGATCATAGTCATGCTGAAAGTCGTGAAAATCCAACCACTGCCCAGTTTAAGCTTCCTGACAGGGTCAGTCAGGTGTTGATTTAATATCTGCTGGTACTTGATACTCCATCAAGTACCAGCAGATATTGAATGATACCGTGTATCCTAACAAATTGTCCGATGTCTTTGGAAGAAAATTTGGGGTTAAAGTACTTCTCTACATGGCTATGTTTCTTTCTATGCCAAAGCCACCTTAGGTGTTTTTCCAAAAAGCTTTATTTTGGTCTCATCTGACCATAAAACCCAGTCCTACTGAAGGCTTCAGTAACGCCTGGCAAACTGTAGGTGCATGAGTTTGCTGTTTGATGCCCCCAAAGGCTTTTTTATTGCAACCTTTCTAAACAAGTTGTGGTTATATAGGTGGGGTCTGATCATAGTTTTGGAGACTTTCTGACCCCAAGACCCAACTAGCATCTGCAATTCTCCTTAGAATTGATTGGTGACATCCTCCTCAGTGTGTGTGGGGCCAATATAAACACACGTCCTCTTCCAGGTTGATTGTTACCATTTCCAGTTGATTTAAACATCTTAATTATTGCCCAGATAGTGGTAATATAGTGAAGTATTTCAACAGTTAAACGGTTGTATTTTTGCCAATTCATAATTTTTGTGGCTCAACAAACTTTTGTCACACATCATTACTGTATTGTCAGGTCTTTCCCATAGTGATGCATGACAATTGGAATTTGGCCTGTGTATCACTTCATATCACTCATAGAGCCAGTGAAACAGGAAGTTATGACTTATCACTTTAGGTGTTCCTGATTCTAAAATTAAAAACTTAAAAAACGCACCATATGTATGGGAATATACACTCACCTTAAGGATTATTAGGAACACCTGTTCAATTTCTCATTAATGCAATTATCTAATCAACCGATCACATGGCAGTTGCTTCAATGCATTTAGGGGTGTAGTCCTGGTCAAGACAATCTCCTGAACTCCAAACTGAATGTCAGAATGGGTAAGAAAGATGATTTAAGCAATTTTGAGCGTGGCATGGTTGTTGGTGCCAGACGGTGCGGTCTGAGAATTTCACAATCTGCTCAGTTACTGGGATTTTCAAGCACAACCATTTCTAGGGTTTACAAAGAATGGTGTGAAAAGGGAAAAACATGCAGTATGCAGCAGTTCTGTGGGCAAAAATGCCTTGTTAATGCTAGAGGTCAGAGGACAATGGGCCGACTGATTCAAGCTGATAGAAGAGCAACTTTGACTGAAATAGCCACTCGTTACAACCGAGGTATGCAGCAAAGCATTTGTGAAGCCACAACACGCACAACCTTGAGGCGGATGGGCTACAACAGCAGAAGACCCCACCGGGAACCACTCACCTCCACTACAAATAGGAAAAAGAGGCTACAATTTGCACGAGCTCACCAAAATTGGACAGTTTAAGACTGGAAAAATGTTGCCTGGTCTGATGAGTCTCGATTTCTGTTGAGACATTCAGATGGTAGAGTAAGAATTTGGCATAAACAGAATGAGAACATGGATCCATCATGCCTTGTTACTACTGTGCAGGCTGGTGGCAGTGGTGTAATGGTGTGGGGGATGTTTTCTTGGCACACTTTAGGCCCCTTAGTGCCAATTGGGCATTGTTTAAATGCCACAGCCTACCTGAGCATTGTTTCTGACCATGTCCATCCCTTTATGACCACCATGTACCCATCCTCTGATGGCTACTTCCAGCAGGATAATGCACCATGTCACAAAGTTCGAATCATTTCAAATTGGTTTCTGGAACATGACAATGAGTTCACTGTACTAAAATGGCCCCCACAGTCACCAGATCTCAACCCAATAGAGCATCTTTGGAATGTGGTGGAACGGGAGCTTCGTGCCCTGGATGTGCATCCCACAAATCTCCATCAACTGCAAGATGCTATCCTATCAATATGGGCCAACATTTCTAAAGAATGCTTTCAGCACCTTGTTGAATCAATGCCACATAGAATTAAGGCAGTTCTGAAGGCGAAAGGGGGTCAAACACAGTATTAGTATGGTGTTCCTAATAATCCTTTAGGTGAGTGTACTTCACTTAGATGTTTACTCATTAGGGGTACCAACAACTGTGGAATAAAAGATTGATTTATTGATTTTTTTTTTGTTCTATTTGACTGTAATTAAAGTTGAGATTTTTGTGACTATTTTGAATGAATTGACTAAGTCAGTTTTGCTCATATTTACCAATGGTTTTCCAATATTTGTGGAGCCCACTAAACATTTATTTTTAATCTTGTCTAAATGTCTAAAATCTTGCAAATCAAATTTTTCTTTGTGTCAGAAGTAGCGCAAGTAACACCTGTGAGCAATGCAGTTCTGATGTCTGCTGCCCAGCGAAGTTTAGATAATGCAGATTCTTCTGTTCCTCACAACCCTTTTGGTATGAGTCATCCTATTTAGACCATAGTGACGGTCAGAGTGTGGTTGAAACAGATCACAGGTTATGAATATAACTGTGGATCTGTGAGACCGAAGGATGACCGTCACTATCTTTGACGCTTGGAACAGTAGGGTGTTCAAAGTAAGAGGACGAACGCAAATTAATCATGTCTTTATAGTGCATCGTTTTATAGTTGTTTACATAACGTGTCAACAGAAGGCAGTACAGAGGTTTTAATTCTATTTAGGCCATAGTGACGGTCATCCTTTGGGCTCACAGATCTGTAGAAACATAATATAAAAATCTGACCTCCTTAAAATAGAAAACAATTATTTGAAATTGTAATCATTTCTTAATATAACTGTTTTACTATATTTTATTTAAAAAAAATGCAACCTTGGTGAGCATAAGACACTTACAGAAAAAACATTAACAAATTGTAATTATTCCAAACTTTTGGCAGTAGTGTAGCTCTAAAATGTGAATGTTTAATGGTAAACAAGCTGAAGATCAGTTGTGATCAGCGGTTTCCTCACAAAATTCAGTGTACTGAACTCAGCACTTTGAATCCACTTTTCCATTGATAGCCATTAAAAAAACAACCCATGACCCTCACTCTCAAGGTGCATAACAATGTTAGTGATAATCATAACCTAGAATATCACAATGACAATATTATACTCCAATATAATTTTACAATGAAAAAACTTCCCTGCCCTTATTCCTTTTGTATCAGTATATTATTCCTTTTGTATCAGTATATTGACAGCAAATGTTTCTCATTGAAAGCAATGTATTTAAAGGCAATGTTGCAATAAAGATGCCAGAGGGCACTTTTGCTGACTGTATAGTGACATGCAAAAGAGGACATGGAGTGAGAATTGGGTTGAAATTAAAAATAAGTCTCTTGTCTCCCTGCCAGTGTACTGCAGTGTTAAACTTTGTTTTGCTAATGTTGGAGGCTCTGATAGCGATAGCATGCAAATTAACGGAACTAACCATAGCTCCCAAATTGGCTAGTATACTGTTACCCACCATGGGTGATTTTCACCCACATTTGGCGGGTGTTAATTTTAAACCCTGAGCCTCTTTGAAGTTATATATTTCAGCAAATTTCCTTTGTCTTCATTGAAATAAAATGGTTTATAGGTACCAATGGCGGCGTTACTCCTGTTGGATTAGTGGCCAGTGTTTTGGGTGGCGGCACCGTGGGTGTAGCGTACTTCATCATGCAGCTCCTGCTGGTCAAAGATTTGCATTTGGCAGTTCCTCAGTGGCCTGTCATCTTGTATGCCATAATAGCTGGCCTGTTTGGATCTTTGCTGGACTCATTCCTGGGTGCAACCATGCAGTATTCAGGTAAACTGGCTGATTAATATTATAAAATCAGAATAAGGAAAATAAATAGAAACCTTATAAGGTAAATAAAATCAAATAAACAAATTCCTACATATTTTACTCAAATGCATTATATTTATTACACATTATTTGTATCAAACCTCCCATCGCTCGCTACAGATTCACTCAAATCTTCTTATGATAAGAAAAAGGCACCTCACCTAAGAAGCCAATTAGGAGAGGAAGGGAGATGTTATGTTTAGGGTGCAAAGTAAAATATAAACAAATGTTACTTTATTTATTTAAAGTGCTCCTATTATGCTATTTTAAAGGTTATTTATTTTGTTTTAGAGGTTTTGTTTGCAATCAATAAGGTCAAATAATACTTTAATTTTCTCATAATATACATTGCAACATCACCTGTTTTCTCACAGTATCTGTAATGGGTTGGTTAAAGGGTTAGTTCACCCAAAAAAGAAAATTAGCCCATGATTTACTCACCCTCGAGTCAGTGTATATTAAAGTTATATTAAAAAATTAAAAAGTCCAAAAAAGTACATCTATCCATCATATAACTGCTCCACGTGGCTCCGGGGGGGTTAATAAAGGCCTTCTGAAGTGACGTTAAAATATCCATATTTAAAACTTTATCGACTAAAATAACGAATGCCATTCTTCCGCCTATCCTCGAGACCTAATATCAACAGTGTCAGGTGACTGACCTTAGGGGTTGGCTATATAACATCCAGGTGAACCTACCACTTCCTCTTGCCTGGAACGCCCCAGCTTGTCTCGAATGACAAGGGATGGTGATTGTTCGGTCTCATAGATCCATAGTTATGGACATAACTTATGATCTATTTCAACCTCACTCAGACCGTCACCACTCCCCGTCAATTTAGCTACAGATAAAACAGCAGACCCCAAAGAATTTTGGATCTGTCACATTAAAGGTGCCCTACAATGAAAAATTTAATTAACCTTGCCATAGTAAAATAACAGGAGTTCAGTACATGTGAATCACATTCAGTGAGTCTCAAACACCATTGCTTCCATTGCACGGTGGAGGACTTTAAATTGTATAAGACTGAGGTGTGCACAAGAGGTTGATCTATTTACTCTATTCAGAGCCTCATCCCAAATTTCATCAGGTATTTCACTTCTTATGTCCTTTACCCAAACACCTCTAATTATGTTAATTAAACCATTATTTGGGGACAATGCCATCTTGTATATTAATGCAATTTGACCTTTAAGAACAATAGGAGACTGAAAAATATTATTGAGTAGTGAAGTAGGTGGCAAGTTGGGGAAAGTTGAGCTTGAATAAAATGCTGGAATTGAAAGTAACGAAATAGGTTAGACTGTGACATTTGAAATTTCTCTGATTAAAACTGGCAAAAGTGTTGTTTATATAAAAATCACTACACTTGGCCAAGCCTATCCTCTGATTCTGTGCATAGAATCTATGAAATCTATTTTGCCAGCAGGGAACAAATGGTTATTATAGATAGGGCTTCGCATAGAAAAGTTGCTGAGTTTATGCCTTTGTCTAAACTGACCATATTTTGAGCGTTGAATGTACAACTGGGCTTGAGGAGTATTTAGAGGGAGAAAATGGTTGCTTCATTGTTATTAGAGCAGAAAGTGATGTAGAGAAACAAGTATTTGCCTCCGCCTTACACCAATCAACCTCGGGGAAAGTATACCAACAAATATTTTTTTTCAAGATTTGCAGCCCATTAGTAGCCCATGAAATTAGGAAGACTTAAGCCTCCCTGGGACTTTTGCTTTCGAGGAGCTCCTTACGAACTCTAGAGTTCCTTTCCCCCCACAAGAATGATAATACAAGTTTATTTACTGAGTGGAATAACTGGAAGCAACTGAAATAAGTATAAGAATCTGGGTAAAATATAATTTTTTATACAATTTACTCTACCTGCTAGAGATAAATGTAATGCGTCCCATCTCAGAAGATCAGACTTAATTTTGCTTAGAAGTGTCAACAAGTTATTTTTCATATAAATCTGAGAAGGTACGGGTAATATGAATTCCCAAATATTCATAACCAGATCGAGAAATGTGAAATGGGAGGGATGCTGCAAAGCAAGAGCATTAATCTGGAAACATTCACTTTTAGAAAAGTTTAATTTGTATCCCGAAAAACTGCCAAAATCAGATATCTTCTGCACTATTTTCAACTGGATTTGAAATGGTTAACAACAGGTCATCCGCATATAAAGAAACTCTGTGTTCCATCTCCATTCGATCAATCCCCTGAATAGACTGCAAGGATTTAAGCATAATGGAAAGTGGCTCTATCGGTAATGCAAAAAGAAGAGGGCTTAAAGGGCAACCCTGCCTTGTGCCCCTTAATACTGGAAAAATTTGTGAGCGTATTTTGTTTGTTATAACAGATACTTTAGGATTAGAATACAAGATTTGGACCCAGGATATAATTTTTGGGCTAAAACCAAATGTTCTCCATACTGCAAATAGATAGCTCCACTCCACTGAGTGGCGACTAATAAAGCCTGTCTGATCTGGAGATACTATTACTGGTATAACAGTATCAATTCTAGTGGCTAATCATTTGGCAGTAGATGTTGTTCACAGGCAGCCAATGAAGACCATAGGCTGGCATTATGCAAATTTGTTACAAGCCTTCCTAGGTTTGTGCAGGAAGTAAGACTTGAATTACTGACGACTCGTTTCAAGCAGATTATAATAAATTCTTTCTTTTGGGAGTCAATTTATCATGCGCTTTGATCTAAGAAGCTTTGCAGAACTTTTACATTCACAAACAGCTATAATACACACTACATGAAAGGTAATATCTCAAAAAAGCATAATAGGGGCACTTTAATAATAAAAGTGAAGGAGTTGATAACAGTTTTGAATATGTTCCTAACTCCAAATCTGGAGAAATTATGTTCACCTGTTGTTGCAGTGGGATGTACTCAACATGCAAAACATGCTCTTTTATCATATCGGACATAATTATTTGTGATTGACCTATATGCTTAGTTTTCTTTCAGTATGTCTTTTCAATTATTCTTGATTATTGACCATTTTTCCCTCTCCATCAAGGATACGATGAATCCATCGGTAAAGTTGTGAGTTACGAGTCACCAACTGTTAAACGAATATGTGGGAAACCCATCCTGGATAACAATGGAGTGAATCTGTTCTCTTCTGTCCTTATAGCACTGTTCCTGCCTGGGTTTGCTTGGATATTCTGGCCTAGGCTCTGAATCATGTGATTCTATTGTGCGCAAGTCAGTTTATGGTAAAACAATACCATTATTGTTATACATTTGACTTTTTAAGAATTTAATCAAGCACAATGTGAACTCTCAAATTCTTTCTTTCAACTCATTATAATGAGATTTTGAATTTAATTTCATAGGTGAATTGTGTAATTATTTTGATGTTAAATACTCTTTAACATACAAGAAATGGTGAAATTAAATTCCTTACATATACAGTACTCCCAGCCTTAAAATAAGCCTTCAAATAGGAATAAAATTAATTTAAGCATTACAACATAGTACACCAAGCTTAAAATACTGTAAAATCAAGAATAGTTTTTACTACAGTTCAGATCAATTCATTACATGCACACTATGCAATTTATGTAGTCCATTTCTCACATTACTTAAACATTTTCAGTAAATATCATTTTCTGTACTTTTACACAAAATGTATTATGTCTGTCCATGCCACTTATGTCCACTGTACTGCTCTGGTGTTATGTGTATGTCAGAGGTCAACACATTTATGTATTCCATTGTAATGTATATGTACTTCATGGAATAAAGTAGCCTACCCTTGCCGTCATGTTGTCATTGTCATGTTACCTGGATCAGTTGTGTTGCATCATTTCAATTCACCACTCCTCTCCCATGGCCTCACGGGAAGTACATTGGATCCACACTTCAGAATTCAGGCGTTTGTTTTCACATACTGTTTTTGCCTACTATATTGTATGCATTTTCACATGCAACCTTTGTGCCATGGTTAGGCAACCAGTGATCTTTAATAGTTACTGTTAAAATAATGTGTTTTTAAAAAAAAAAAGATCTCCATCAAACAATGTATTATTGTTTCTTGTCATTTGTTTATTTTTTATGACAGTGTTTAACGATAGATGGCAGTACACGCTCGTTGTGTGCAATACACAACTGAAAGAAAGAAGATGTGAGGGAGGCTTAAAGACACATGGGTGCTGTTTGGCGGCTAATGACACTAGCCAATAAAGTAATAAAGTATTTTTTCCTCCAGGGGGTGCCTGATGGCCCATGAAGACGCAGTGTCAATACCATCTCATTCAAGTCTTCAGAGGTTTATCATCTCACTTGAGATGTTTGTACTCTGAAACGATTTTTTTTTTTTAATCAGATTGACGCGCAGATTGCCACATAACAATCATATGTAATCTGATTCCATTAATCTGTATAAAATACACCCGAATCCAATAATCACAAACGATCATGATTGGTCCATCTAAAGCTCCACTGAGAAAAGTGACATGTATCATGTGACACAGACATTTATGCGCGGCTTTAGCAGTGGTTTTGGCAATATTTGTTTACCCGAGTCATGCCATTGATTACCGTTAAAACATATGTTTGAAAAATAGATACAAAGTGATAGTAAAATTTGGTTAATTATTATGTACAACTATCGTACGTGGCCAATCAGAGACAAAGCTAAGCCGGTAAACCCGCCCCTTTAAAAGTGCACATTTTTGCTGTTTTCCGTTCTAATGCGCAGTCTATTTCTTACGCATGCGCAGTGTATAACGGAACGAGTCAACGGACGAAGTTGTGAACAAGACTGTTTGTCAGTCCAAATATTTTTAAAGAAAGAAGCAATGGGTGTGTATAATTATCTACCTTACAATCATTTATATTATTTGCCGTTAGATCTGTAATACCCAGAGCTACAGTGTTTCTCATGGCTGGGCTGTTGATGTAGAGTATCATAGCTTTAAAGTGCACAGCTAGTAACGTTACCTCATGTTGGATGAGATTGATAGATTGTTTTCAGGCATGTAACGTTATTATTAGTTGTTAATTGTGTTTTTGTTACAATATTTGTACGTATAAGTTAATATTCATGAATATGTGTATATGCAAAACTGCTAAACATTTTAATAAATGTTTGTATATTTCTGTCTGTCTGTAGAGTCTGGCCCTCCTCTCTCCTCACTTCGCCTTCTGGTTTCTCCCCTTCGTCTTACATCTGCCTTCATGTGGCAAGTTGTCCAGGATCAGAATGTGGAGCAATTTGGAAAACTGGAGGAATTTGTTTCTGTGATGACAAACCTCGTGCCAGAACTCTTAAGTAGGAGGCAGAGAGCCACTTTGATAGTAGGGCTGCGAGCTAAGGTTAGATGTGTTTATGTATTTGTTGCTGTTTTCATTGAGGTCTGCTCTCCTGACGTCACAGTGGTTCAAATGTGTTAGTCCACTTTTAGGTAATCTGTTAGTGCTGGATCCTTGCACATGCAACACATGTCCTGACACCCAAACTTAATATATACAGTGTGCGTGAAGAAGACTACTACTTGTAGTACTTGTCATTTCAGAAAAGCAACCATCACATTCTAAATTATTAAGAAAGAGATTACAGTAATTATGGCTCATTAGAGCTAACCGTCAATTTACCCTAATTACTATTAGACCAATATGCAGAAGCAATGTTAAAATAATTGTTGGGCATACTGCTGAAGTTACTAAAGAGTTTTTTTTATTTATTATTTCTATAAAGTGGAATGTGGGCTAAATCTTTCACTTTCAGTTCTTAAGGAGATGCATGCTCTTTTATTTTGTTAAAGAGAATTTCATTTTGCTTAGTTTTTTTAAATCACTAATAAAAGCCAAAGAGTAAATTGTATTTGTCCATTAAGAAGTGAAACTGAATTTAAACTAAAAAAGATTTACAGTCTAGTTTGTTACTTAAACATGAGAGAAATTATTTTACAAATGACTGTTTTCATGAAAATTACCATTTTCATTGTCAGATATAAATGAGGTCAGAGGCCATGTATTGCAAGCAGGCCTAAAGTACTCTTGGATATAAACACCTATTAGATATGAATTAATTGTTGTATGTTTTGTGTTTTTTCACTGTGAATAATATTTTAGATGATTCTTGAGATGTGTCGAGGCGAGCTCCCCGCGGACATTCACACTGTCAAATCACACATTCACCAAATTCAGACTACTGATTTATTAAAGGTATGTGAAGCCTCAATGTTTTTTTTTTTTTTTACTCTTCCCCCTACATTTTAATTAAGTCCGTTTAGGATCAGTGCGTTATGGTTAGAATAGCCAGTACTGATCTAATGATTTTAATAAAACAGAAACTGAAGCACTCAAAATGTAAATGTATATCTTCATAATTCTGATTAATACCTAAAAGTCTGTTGCAGTGTGCACAGTTGTTTGCTATTCGAATGAACTACAGAGTTAAAAATGCGACAGATGGACCGACAACGAAGTTCAGGTTTTATTAAGTTTGTTTGCGGAGGACGAAATCCAGTGGGCTCTGGAAAGTCGCTCGCAGTTCTATGTCACAGGAGGAGCAGGAACAGCAGGTCTGGGGGGAAAATAGTTCCTGGGAAGAAAGTTCCTGGGACAAGTTGTTTCAGGCAATTTAGGTGGAAACGGGGCTTTAGTCTCATCACACCACAGGACATGGTTCCAGTAAGTCATACTCTTGGACTGATCGTCTTAAGCAAAGTGTTTGCGGGCTTTCTTGTGAGGCAGATTCAGAAGAGGCTTCCTTCTGGGACAACGGCTATGCAAACTGACTTGTTGCTGTGTACGGCGTATGGTCTGAGCACTGACAAGCGAACCTTCCTCTTCTGCAACCTCTAAAGTAATGCTGGCAGCACTTGTGTGTCGGTTTTTTTTAAGCCAGCTTCTGCACTGACGCACAGCATGAGGACTCAACTTCTTTGATCGACCCTTGCGAGGCCTGTTCCGAGTGGAACCCGTCTTGGAAAACCTCTGTATGACCCTGGCCACTGGATTGTAACAGTTTCAGGGGGTTACCAATCATCTTATTGCCTAGGCCATCTTTGTGGAGAGAAACAACTCTATTTCTCAAATCCTCAGAGAGTTTTTGCCATGAGGTGCCATGTTGAACATCCAGTGGTCAGTATGAAAGAATTGTATTCAAAGGACCAAATTTGAACTTCTATAATACAAGACACAAATTTGTATGGTCCTGTCAAGCAGACAAAAACATGAACATGATGAATAGGACCTGTGGCTTTCCATGGTTAATCGACATGCAGCTGTTATCACTTAGGGTGTACTCACTTTTGTTGCCAGCTATTTTGACAAAAATGGCTGTATGTTAAGTTTTTTTCAGAGGACAGTTAATCTATACTGCTATACAAGCAGCACATTGACTATAAAATATATCTTAGTTTCATTTCTATAGTTTTGTCCCTTGAGAAAATATACTAAAATGGTTGCTGAAATGTGAGGGGTGTACTCACTTTCGTGAGATACTTTACATGCATGTGTGTTTATATATACATAATAATTATAAACAGTACACACGCGTTATTTAAACACAATCTTTTATTTTGGATGCAATTAATCATGATTGATCAATTTGACAGCACTAGTTTTTATCTATCCACTTTGTTAGCTTTGTCACTGTGAACGTTACAAGCGTCGACACAACAGCATTATGTCTCAAATTCTCTTGTTTTTGCTCTGATTGGCTGTTCAGTTTAGCAAACGAGTCAGCGCACAAGAATTAGTACATTGTGCATTTCAATATGCAAATATTTTCATAACAAGTTGGCTGGAATGAAGAAAGTTATTAACATAATTGATATTCAAAATGGTAAACATGTGCTGCTTTGTTTACGGTTTTTATATCTAGAGGGGCATACCTAAAGTGTTTTGCAGTATTTGGCACACTAAATAAGAAGCACCACATCTTTAAAATAAGAAAACATTTTAGAATACTGCATTATAATTGTACCCGATACTTGTTCATGTACATAAAGACTTTTAATACATTTTAATATTATAAACTGTGGTATAAGTTAGATGCCAGATATATTATGTTTTTTTAAGATTAATTTATGATTCTGGATTTTTTTAAAATACAGATCACGGTTCTCCCACGATTCTGAAAACAAAACATTAGACAACTAAACAAAATAACTTGTAACTTACTTGAGGTTCTGACAAAATGTTATATTTAATGTGTAGTGATTTTACTTTCGTCTATCCAAGGACACTACGTATTAGAAAGGTAATGATTGGTACTCACGTTACCACTGGTGTTGTGATTTTTGGATCACATGTCATTTAAAGGGCATATTGCAGGTTAGAGACTCCAGTGAGTCAATGTATAGAAAAATAATGTAGGAACTAGATTTTCTATAAAATATACTTATAAATACGCTATTAGGCTTTTGGAGTCGTTTTTGTGAGAATTTTACTTCCGCATCTAAAAATGCCAAAACTGGACGTGACATAACGAGAGGGAGTGCGTTGAATTTTAATGATAGGAAAACAATGGATCGCAATGACTGCTCGGACGCTGAGGACATTATAAATGTTTATTAATACTCATATGGCAGACCACAGCCATACAATTATGACACACAATTAGGGACAGACCAGGATTAGACAGAACAACGATTACAGGAGACAAATTGAATTGTTGTGTTAGGAGAAACAGTGGAGAACAGCGGCAGGTGTCTCGGAGAGAGACCAGTGTTAGCTAGATAAAGCTAGCTAACGATATGAACACTGTGCTCAGATTACAACACTGTACTCATTATTATTATCATGTATCAGGCAGTAGCAAAGCTGGTAACGTCATTGTCATCTAGTATTGATTCTTGCCAATAACAGATAAACTTATAGGCTTTGACCATCAGGAAAAGTCACACTCGTTAAAATCCGTACACACTAAACGTTGTGATATCACATCTCCCGCCGGCGGCTGAACCACAGACAGTATAACGTTATTGTGTTTATCCTTTATTAATTAATTCTGTATTATGGGTTTATTTCGTGCCGATTCACAGATAGTGGGAGGATGTATATGACCTTATGAGTATGTATTTGAGTGAACTTGAACGTACATACATGGCATGAATAAAATATTTACATTAATACCAGCACATAATTCCAAACTTTTTTTCGAAAAAGTGTGAGACTATTAATTTGTGTTAATGTACATACTTTGTATTCATCAATGTAAACACGACGGCAAAGAAGCATTGCGTGTGAATGTTTATTCATTTAATATCATGGGCAAGCTACACACTGCCTGCGTGACACGCGCGGCTCGAACCGCGCCGAAAGCGCATGCTAGAAATAGAACCGACACATATTTTCACGACACGCAAATGTGTTGGAAGTGTTTCCAGGCAGAATAGAATAGGAAAAGCTGTTTGACTTTTTGACATGAATACATATTAATAAATTACATTTTGATGTTTGAAAGCCTCTAGGTTTTGACATAAATGTTCTCGATTTTCAAATATCGCACCTGTCAATACAGAACGAAATATTCTGTAGCCTATTTTGCCGTCAATACTGCCGACATCGGGTGCGTCTCAATCAGCTCCCTAGTTCAGTTGTCAGGGCACTGATCAGGGAGTCAGCCCATTGACTTATGTCCTTATCAGTGCCCTGACTACTGAACTAGGAAGCTGATTGAGACACACCCGTGGTCTTTGTTGTATCAGTAGGCTATATATTTATGTTTAACATGAAGTATAGCCCTCCCTGTACGTAACCTAGCAGCAGCCGCGTCAGACACGTTTCTGGTGTGTAAAGACAGAAAACGTCACGGTCACGCCACGCAGCCAGTGTGTAGCCAGCCTTACATGAGTATAACAATGTTTGACTCCATCATATCGCCGGGATGATAATCCTCCGTCTAAAGCACTACAAACACCACAGCGTGTTTCGAAGCACATGCAGAAGTGAAGTCCCGTTTCTTCACCTGCACAAAACGCCACCATGCAAAATTCAAAAAAATTTTAGGAAACCTGTGGACTCGAAGTCCTGACAGGCTGGACACAATAATTTACCATGACAATGATAAATTGGAATAGAAAAACTACCGAAAATACATCGTACTGAATACCAACCTGTTCTGCACTGACCCAACGCAGAGCTTGGCAAGCGACTCCCTCTCGTGACGTAATATGACGCGATGTTGAAAAAAAAAAAAGCGCTTTTTACAAGCGGCCAATGAAATGGCCACTTTATCTACTAAATTAGTGCTCTTATGTCTTTTTAATACATTTTAAATCCTGCATTACCTTTTCATATGGTATTTTCATACAAGGTTATACATTAATCTCGAAAAAAAATTAACCTGCAATATGCCCTTTAAGGCGTGGTTATGAGTACATCAGATGATCTCCTTCCCCCTCTCTTAGTTTGGGACACTAGTCAAGGTCTTTTACCTTGGCTGTATGAGAACTCTCCAAACAGGAGGCTGGTCAATCATTTAGAATGAATGTAAAGTTGGAAGATTTGGTCAGCTGATTTATCTGAAAGATTGGTGAGATTGCTACCTCATTGCTAGTTCTTCTGTATTATCAGCACAAGGAAGACACAATTGTAATAAAATAAATTTTATTAACAAAAGATAAACAAGAGTAACTAACACAACTACTAAATGAATACAATGAATTGAATAAAGTGCATACGATGCATAAAATACATGTGATTAAGTTGATTGTAGCTATGGAAGAGTTGCGTTATCTTATGGCAAGATAAACTGTTGTTTCTCTGAAACTAAGGTGAAGAACCTTATTATGCACCAAACAAATAAACAAAAGATTATTTGTTATTAACTAGCATCAGTTATATTACCTCTCATGTAAATTAGAAAATCATATACTGATAATATACAACAATGCCAAGGCCTCTGGAAAGAGGTTTGGGTAAGTGATATTTACGTTCCACATGGTTGAGTAAGCAGTCCGATGGCGATGAATACTTACACTGGTTGTGATGGGTGACAATGCAGTGGAGAAAAAAGCTGGAATACGTTTCAACATCCTTGAACATGAAGATCTGTAGGACGTTGGATGTACACAGTTAGAAGTCTTTAAAGAGTCTTTTAAAGTTAACCAATGTATTTCTTACTTTCCAAACCACCACCAGAATACCCATGGCAATATTCTAAACAAATAGACACCAAACATGATAGAAAAATATTAAACTGTCATGGGTTCATTTATTTGTCCATTAACAGCTGAATTTATGAAAGATGTTGCATTACAAATAGCTGTCACTGAGAATACTTATTTCTCTGAATAAGTATGAAATGGATGTGTGTAGTTTACATCAGTTTCCAAACATAGTTATGAATGGATTTGGATGAATCATTGTGGTCTTTCTTTGTTTCACCCACTACTGCTGAGGTCCTGAGGAATTGTTATGGCAGTCACAGACTCAAGATGGTTGAAGGGCAGAAACCGCATGTGGACCAATGAGAAGTCCTGTCCTTCCTGGACTTTGTACCAGAGGTCTTCTTGCCCTCTAAGAGGTGTTGTCCTAGCATCTTTATCTGATGGTGATGGACAGTTTGGCTCTGTTAGTCCGCCAAGATCCAATCAAAATGTAGTAAACCTTTGTCCATTTATAAATCTATTAAATTATTATTATTATTTGAATGAATTATGTAAAAAGTAGTTTGAAATGAATGCATGAACTTGTTTCATCCAGAGTTTGAGTTAATCTCTTGAATGAATGAATGAATGAATGATTCAATGATACATCAAATACATTTTAAAGGGGTGGTAAAACACATTCTTTTGAAGGCTTGATTGTGTTTGTGGGGTGCACTGTAACGTGTTCATGCTTCGTTTTTAATTTTTTAAAATTATTTTTCATACATTTTACCTTAATTCTACACTGCTCTGTCCCTCCTTGTAAAAACGTTCTGATGGTTTCCGGGTTGTATCAAGCCAGTCCCTCAAAAATACGCAATGGGCTCAGATTGGTTAGCTGGCCCAGTGTGTTGTGATTCGCTAACCGCCTAGTGCACGTTTGTCGGAAACGTCACGCCCCTTACCTTTACCGGTAGCCTCAGGCTACTAGCCTGTGCTTTGGGTAGTACAATGGCGTCAATAAAACCATACCAATTTGAGCCCGAATCAGACCCAGACAATTTTAGTGAAGATGATCGAGCAGAACCTGTTCAGTCCTCAAGAGTAAAGACTGCGGATCTATAGTGATCGCTACTGAATGGCACCGTTACTTTTGTATTTTTAGAACGATTTGCCAAATATCTGTCGCAAGAACGAACACTAAACATTGGCTTTACTATAGTATCCAAATCAAACTCAGAACCATGTTTAGCATGCCTGTAGATAAATAATACATAAAAGCTCTAATCAAAGAATAATTTACACTAATGCCAAGTTCGCTGTTGAGATTTTAAAAAGTTTGTAACGTTAGGTGTTTGTCGGATAACGTTAATATGAATGAGCATTTAACAAACTGATTTGCAGAGCCAAATGAACATTGTCATCTGTTTACTTCCTTGCTACAACGTAGGCTACAATTAACAACACAAACTATTACAGGAAAACACATAGACGAAAAATAAATCATACTTACAGGTTGTGGCCCGTAAACAGCTTGTTTTTAAATCCATCTTTCAGGACAAGCCGTTGTAAGAATCCTGCATTGAACTCGCGAAGATTGTGGAAGATTTCCTCCGTGAAATGTGCAGCGGGAGCCGCACGCGCCCGCCTGTCTCGCGCAGCTGAACCGCGGCTCGTGTATTGCAAATACAGACGAATATTGTCCATTATGTCACATTTTCCGGTCTTCTCCTCTGACCCCTGTCTGTCTCGTGCTTTGATTTATGATGGGCAGCATATATCTGCTGCAAATGTGACCGTGTTCCCCTCTGTCTCATACACGCATGCATATAACGTTGTATGTTAAACGCACTGCAACGCACCCCCGTCCCTAGGAAGGCTGAACAAAGTGGACCTGCAATCTGGATGAAAATAACAGCGTTTCGTCGGCATTGGCAACAACACTCAGCCTACTAACTATACCACAACAACGCTTCCCTGCTGCGATCCAAAATGGCATCGCCCCCCCCTTATTTCATATTCTCTGAGGAGGGGTTTATGTAAATATTGGGGCTGGTGATGTCAGCAACCCTGGAGGAATGTGTAGTAGTCCCTAGCGGCTGTTTGCTGTAGTCCTTAGAAATTGATTTCTTTAAAAGCAAATATCTCCCTTTGCTTTAAACTTTGAACGTTGTAACTTTGCAGATGTTGTTTATGCTCAAACAGCAACATTACACACTAGCTAAAGTTAGAAAAGTGAAATCGTGGTTTACCACCCCTTTAATAGTCACTGGATGCCACCTACTGGTATAACAATGTAATAATACAATGTTTATTTGAAGTGGAACATTAGTTTCAAAGTTAATTTACTCATTTTGATCGCTGCCGTAACAATTTGTATCCCAATAGAGTGTTGCAGGTATGATGTCACTTTGTAGGCCATCCGGCAGTTAGCATCGCACTGGTTTCCTCGAAAAAAACCCAATAGGATTTCCCCATAGGCTTTTGGATTATCGCAAAAAACAAGAAGCTCTGTGATCAACAAAAGATTATGATACTTACATGTTTTGTCTATCAAGATAATTATCATAGATGAACACTACTTTTATTCATTTTAAAGCCTAAACTAAGCGTCACCATCACTAAACTTCCGACAACTCTTTCAGTTTTTATTTCAAAACATTTTGACCAGAATATTTGAGTCAGAATAGTTTATAAGAGCACAATTATGAACATAATGAGGCTGTAAAAGCGGACTGAGGTTACCTGCTCGGCATGATGACGTTTAATCCGTTTAATTAAAAATTAATTAATTAAACGTTTAATTAAAAATTAATGACTGTGAGATGGTGGTCCAGTGGGTTAAACCATGGAACTGATATGCAGAAGATTGCTGGTTCGATCCCAGCGGTCACCACCAGTGTGTCCTTGAGCAAGGCACTTTGCTCCAGGGGATTGTAATAAGGGCACTGTAAGTCGCTTTGGATAAAAGCGTCTGCCAAATGCATAAATGTAAATGTAATCCCCTCGACAGCCTCTGTAGTGCCATTTAGCCACTTGTAGCAACCGCCGTTTTCAATGCACTGTGAACTAACATGAACAAACTATGAACAGTTGTATTTTTATTAACTAACCTAATTAATCAATTGGATAATCTGATTCACAACAAGATCTTGATTCAGTTTATTATAGGTTAATTAGGATATATCAGACATGGATTGCAAACGCAAGAGGAGCTCAATCTCAAATCGAGCAAATATCAACTGATTAATCAGAGTAGCTATCACCAGTATCGACTACTGAAATTTTGGTAATGCAACGCTGGTTTGAAAACTTTATAGTATAGACTAGAGCTGCATGTTTCTGGATAAACTGAGAATCACAACTGGAAAGTTTTTACTCCTCCTAGTTTTTCAGTTGGGGTACATCCATGTTGTTTTGGTCTGCACTGTCTTCTATTCACTTCCTGATGAAACATGTTATGGCACTCTACATATCCTCAATGTTGTCAGAGGCGCAATGGAACTGGTGGTTTCACAAATATATACAGTAGGACTGGTGGTTTCACAAATCTATACAGTACCACCAGCCCTACATGTTCCATTCCTTCCACCTCTGATGACAACATTGAGGATATGTAGCGTACGTTTCATCAGGAAATAAATAGAAGACAGTGCTGACCGAAACAACATGGAAGTTCTGTACAATTCAACAGTTCTCCTCACAAAATTAAATTAATTTCAAACACAAATTCGATAAGAACAGCCGATGTGGAAATTATTAGCAACACTAACATGTTTTATGTTAGTTTTAAGCTCAAACTAACCAAAGTAAAACCTTTAACGTTTCAATCATTAAATTAAATGTACTGTCGCAGGCTATCATTGGATAAAGTGCAGCCAAGCTCAACGTGATGTGTGTGTTGGCAGTGTTGTCTCTGGTGGGGGGCGAGGCTCGGGAAGACGATAAATTCGGATATCGCAATATTTTTTTTAAAGTGATTATTGTTAAAATATTTTTTACATATCATCCAGCTGTAAGTTCAATGCCACAGACGCTTGAAGCTTGTAGCAGCAAATAAGCAACATCAGAGACTGTGAACTTTGCTGTGAACACTGCTGTCTCAGCACCTTCTTTGCTCTCAACAACATTAAGAACAATGCCACCCTCATGGAGAAAGCTCTTGTCTTGTGGGTGATGCTGCACATGTTGGTTTACTCTCTGCACCTGTAATGTCTGGACTACATACCTAAACTTTTCACATATCATTTACTAGTAAATGTTGTTGTGACAAAGTTGGCTTGAGTTTACTTTGTTTTCATGTTTTTAAAGAATATTAAGTGTATGCATTAAAATATTATTTTACACAAGGTAGTTTACGTCCCATTTTGATATCATTAAACTGTTTATATATATATTAGCATATATATATTACCTGTCCACAGGTGAGTGACACAGACATGGAGAGCTTACAAGAAAGTGTACTTCAGCTCGTTCTGAGCTTGCTAGAGGACTCCATGAAAAGAGAATACTTCTTTCAGGTCAGTGCCTTCAAGATCCATAAAAAAAAAATCTGAGATGCACTTCAGATGAACAAACACTCTTAAGTATGAAATGTTCCAGATGAAAAAAACATGCATGTAAAGACGTATACGTGATATGTTTGCTGTCAAAATAGGAATTGGCAGAGGATCATGTAATATTTAGAGTGAAAGGAAATTCATTGACAGTGACCCAACTTAAAGCCCTCATGTTGGAACAATGAAAATGCTATCAGGTGCTTTTTTCTGATACTTAAGGTCAGGAATAAAGGATAAAATAAAAATGTATTAAGCTTCTCGCTTCCTGTGCACACATTTTAAGTTTTCTTTTTTTTTTTTTTTTAACCATTCAAGTGCAAGAAGACGAGAGTATTTGCACACCATTACCGAATGTTATTCTGAGTTGAGTTCCTTTTTTGTGTCGTCTTATGCTTGAATGGATGAATATTCACAAAATTGTCAAAATATCCTTGTAAACATTCGGTTTAGTCTACCTAAACCGTCTATGTAGTAAAATAAAACGTATACATACCAGTATATTGGTCTTGCAGTGACAGCAGCCTAATATTTCCTGCTGCTCTCTGTGTCATTGTTAATCAAGTCATGTCACTTGATATATAAAACGCAAATATAGCGTTTTATAGAATAGATATTGTTTCAAAGCAGCTTTACTGGGATAAACGGAAACATAATGATAAAATAATGCAAACAGGGATCAATTCTGCTGTAAAGCAGCTCTAAAAATAAAATGGTGTCATTGTTCATCTGAAGTCAGTTCAGTGTTAAATCAGTTCAGTTCAAGAACTATGGAAAGATCATCAATTATGTAATGAGTTTATTTAGTAGTCAGCAGCTCCGCAGAAAACAGTGATGTCATTGTCCAGCTCAGTTTAGTTCTCATTAAATAGTGTCGTACAGTCAAATCAGTAAACTCCATCAGGTGACAGAATGGAGAAAAAAAAACTTGTGTAGTTAATTGGTTGTAATTATTGATATCAACTGAAATGAAAATGTTATGATATTTTTTTGGGCCATATCGCCCAGCCCTAATTAAGATAAGACCCTATTCCTCATCTGGGATCATGCAGAGCCATTTGAAACTGCATTGATTTGGACCTTTAACTCATTGTAAGCTAAACAATTGAGTTTTGGAAACGTAGTGGAAAAAATAACACGCCGCCTCGGACAGTGCATAATCCTGATTTTTATTCCACAGCTTATATGGCCAAATGCACACCAAATTAAGTCAAAATGCACGTCTTGGTGATTTATTCATGTTAGTTATTCATTTAGTCAGTATTGTCTTAAGTGGAGTAAACAGTTGAGAAAGAATGTGTGTAACAATATATTGGATCTGTGCAGCTCTCAAAGTGACAGCAGCCTAATAAACCTGACAAATAAATAAACAAATAGAAAATCACTTACTGCTCTTGACGGTATAACTTTTATAGCTTTAAGAATGAATGTATATTTACTTTATACAGTAAAGGCTAAGCAGTGTTTTATTTTTACATTTGATTATTCAATTTCTGTTTTTAAATAAACCTAATGTAGGTCTACCTGAAACCTAAACTTAAAAATGACAATTACGTTTTATGTAATGCTACAGTAAAACACTGCTGTGAAGTTGTAGGGTTGCTTGCAAAAAGAATGTGAAACACTTAAAACATTATTGTATCGCATGTCACATTATTTAATGAGAACGCATTTTACTTCAATATCGTGCAGCCCTAGTGCTGTCCCTTTATGCTAATTTTTGTGCCGTTAAAACAAACCTTGTACTGTAACTACCCTTTTTAACGAAAAACCCTTCTTAACTACCCTTCTTAACGAAAGACATTTAGGATAATTTGGGAATCAAACCCATGACCTTGACATTGCTAGTGTATAAGATGTGTAACTGTTTGTCAATGGGTGAATGTTCGTTCCCAGTATGAATAGCTTCATAGGATTCATTTAAGCACACTCTCACACCTTTCATTTCAGAGTATTGTAAACATGTGCTAAAGACATTTAATGTTCTTGATGTCCAGCCTGTACCATAGGTGCTATGAACTGCAGTGAAAGTTGCAATAAATTAATAGCTGTTTTTCAGGTTTGCAAGAAGACTTTAAATGAAATAGTTTTTGTATTTCAGGAAGTATTTCCAGTCGAATATGGCCCTGACTTCGATAAAGCACTACAAGTCCTTGTTGGTTTTTTCCTCTCCAGATTGGAGCAACTTCTGCCTGTACCAAACTTCAAACAGGTCTGATGATACAATTTAAGTTTTATCATATGTGAATGATTTAGGCCAGATACTTGGTTAAATTGCATTTATTTTGTGTTTGTAATGTCTGAAACTTAATTTTTCTTCATTTCAGCTTTCATTGTTGCTCAGCTGTCACCGTGGGGAGCTAGATGAATGTGTGGACTCTGTTTGTAAAACACACAATTTGCTATCTTTGCTGCAAACAGATGTTTGTGGGACTTTGGAAAAAAATGGTAACATTTATTCCTTGAATATTAGTGTTATTCCATAAGCTTTAGGTTGAACTTGGCTTGCTTGGTTAATCAGATATGTTAGAGAATTGTTTGACACAAACCTGAGATATCTATTTTGTCCAGCAAGCAGGTTTGAGAATTCTGATTTGCAGATTATTTAACATAGCTGAATCAGAGTCCTGCACGGGTCCTGCTTGGTAAACCGGCACCGCCCTGGACCCGCAGTACTTAACAGAACACCCGACACCCAACCTGTTATCCGACAGCAGCACTAATTTAATTCCATACCCAACCTGACCCGTTTGACATAAAGACAGCTACCCCGAACCACACCTGCATTAATTCTAATACATTAAATCAGGTAGACAAAAATTATGTAATGTAACACACGCAATCAAACCAACATTAGGCATTCTGGGCTGATGCATTTAAGAAAGATAAACACGCGGCAGCCCAACATGGTAATAATGAACAGAAAAAGCATGAGAGAGTGCATCTGTTGTATAAACAAACTTTTGCCAACATCAACAATCCATGCCCTGTTATAGGCACCTATAGAAGGGTGGGCTGGCAGATATCCTGGGTGGGCTTTTTTTGCGTGGGGGTGGGGTGTCTTATTTTTATTATATTTTTATCATATTACTAACTATAATTATTTATAACATATTTTATTCAACGAGGACCGTGACGTCGCCCAGTATGGCGCAGCCGGGGCCCCACCCTGGAGCCAGGCCTGGGGTTGGGGCTCGTATGCGAGCGCCTGGTGGCCGGGCCTTCCCCCACGGGGTCACGCCGGGCTCAGCCCAAAGGAGTGACGTGGGGACACCTTCCCGTGGGCCCACCATTCACGGGAGGGACCATAAGGGGCCGGTGCAAAGCGAATCGGGCGGCAGTCGAAGGCGGAGGCCTAGACGACCCGATCCCTGGACACAGAATCTGGCTCTTGGGACATGGAATGTCACCTCGCTGGCGGGGAAAGAGCCTGAGATTGTGCGTGAGGTTGAGAGGTTCCGACTAGAGATAGTCGGAATCACCTCCACGCACGGCTTGGGCTCTGGAACCACACTCCTCGAGAGGGGATGGACTCTTCACCACTCTGGAGTTGCCCATGGTGAGAGGCGGCGGGCTGGTGTGGGTTTGCTTATAGCCCCCCAGCTCTGCCGCCATGTGTTGGAGTTTACCCCGGTGAACGAGAGGGTCGTTTCCCTGCGGCTTCGGCTCGGGGATAGGTCTCTCACTGTTGTGTGTGCCTACGGGCCGAACAGCAGTGCAGAGTACCCGACCTTCTTGGTGTCCCTGGGAGGGGTGCTGGAGAGTGCTCCGACTGTGGACTCCGTCGTTCTACTGGGGGACTTCAACGCCCACGTGGGCAATGACAGTGAAACCTGGAGGGGCGTGATTGGGAGGAACGGCCCCCCTGATCTGAACCCGAGTGGTGTTCAGTTATTGGACTTCTGTGCTAGTTACAGTTTGTCCATAACGAACACCATGTTCAAGCATAAGGGTGTCCATCAGTGCACATGGCACCAGGACACCCTAGGTCGTAGGTCAATGATCGACTTTGTGGTCGTTTCATCTGACCTGCGGCCGTATGTCTTGGACACTCGGGTGAAGAGAGGGGCGGAGCTGTCAACTGATCACCACCTGGTGGTGAGTTGGATCCGATGGCGGGGGAGGAAGCTGGATAGACTCGGTAGACCCAAACGTACTGTGAGGGTCTGCTGGGAACGTTTGGCCGAGTCTCCTGTCAGAGAGATCTTCAACTCCTGCCTCCGGCAGAGCTTCGACCAGATCCCGAGGGAGGCTGGAGATATTGAGTCCGAGAGGACCATGTTCTCCACCTCCATTGTCAAAGCGGCCGCTCGGAGCTGTGGACGCAAGGTCTCCGGTGCCTGTCGAGGCGGCAATCCCCGAACCCGGTGGTGGACACCGGAAGTAAGGGATGCCGTCAAGCTGAAGAAGGAGTCCTATCGGGCCTGGCTGGCTTGTGGGACTCCTGAAGCAGCTGACAGGTACCGGCAGGCTAAACGGACTGCAGCCCGGGTGGTTGTGGAGGCAAAAACTCGGGCCTGGGAGGAGTTCGGTGAGGCCATGGAAAAGGACTATCGGCTGGCCTCGAAGAGATTCTGGCAAACCGTCCGGCGCCTCAGGAGGGGGAAGCAGTGCCCTACCAGCGCTGTTTACAGTGGCGATGGGCGGCTGTTGACCTCAACTGGGGATGTTGTCGGACGGTGGAAGGAATACTTCGAGGATCTCCTCAATCCCGCCGTCACGTCTTCCATTGGGGAAGCAGAGGCTGGGGGCTCAGAGGAGGACTCGTCCATCACCCAAGCTGAAGTCACCGAGGTGGTCAAGAAACTCCAAGGCACCGGGGGTGGATGAGATCCGCCCTGAGTACCTCAAGTCTCTGGATGTTGTGGGGCTGTCTTGGCTGACACGCCTCTGCAGCATCGCGTGGCGGTCGGGGACAGTGCCTCTGGTATGGCAGACCGGGGTGGTGGTCCCTCTTTTTAAGAAGGGGGACCGGAGGGTGTGTTCCAACTATAGGGGGATCACACTTCTCAGCCTCCCCGGGAAAGTCTATGCCAGGGTACTGGAGAGGAGAATTCGGCCGATAGTGGAACCTCGGATTCAGGAGGAACAGTGTGGTTTTCGTCCTGGTCGTGGAACACTGGACCAGCTCTATACCCTCTACAGGGTGCTGGAGGGTTCATGGGAGTTTGCCCAACCAGTCCACATTTGTTTTGTGGATTTGGAGAAGGCATTCGACTGTGTCCCTCGCGGCGTCCTGTGGAGGGTGCTGGGGGAATATGGGGTCCGGGGTCCTTTGCTGAGGGCTGTCCGGTCCCTATATGACCGAAGCAGGAGTTTGGTCCGCATTGCCGGCAGTAAGTCAGACTTGTTCCCGGTGCATGTTGGACTCCGGCAGGGCTGCCCTTTGTCGCCGGTTCTGTTCATAATTTTTATGGACAGAATTTCTAGGCGCAGCCAAGGGCCGGAGGGTGTCAGGTTTGGGGACCACACGGTTTCGTCTCTGCTCTTTGCGGATGACGTTGTCGTGTTGGCCCCTTCTAACCAGGACCTTCAGCATGCACTAGGACGGTTTGCAGCCGAGTGTGGAGCGGCTGGGATGGGGATCAGCACCTCCAAATCCGAGGCCATGGTCCTCAGTCGGAAAAGGGTGGCTTGCCCACTTCAGGTTGGTGGAGAGTTCCTGCCCCAAGTGGAGGAGTTCAAGTATCTAGGGGTCTTGTTCACGAGTGAGGGGAGGATGGAACGGGAGATTGACAGACGGATCGGTGCAGCTTCTGCAGTAATGCGGTCGATGTACCGGTCTGTCGTGGTGAAGAAAGAGCTAAGCCGTAAGGCGAAGCTCTCGATTTACCGGTCAATCTACGTTCCTACTCTCACCTATGGTCATGAGCTTTGGGTCATGACCGAAAGGACAAGATCCCGGATACAGGCGGCCGAAATGAGCTTTCTTCGCAGGGTGGCTGGGCGCTCCCTTAGAGATAGGGTGAGAAGCTCAGTCACTCGGGAGGAACTCGGAGTAGGGCCGCTGCTCCTCCACATCGAGAGGGGACAGCTGAGGTGGCTCGGGCATCTGTTCCGGATGCCTCCTGAACGCCTTCCCGGGAAGGTGTTTCGGGCATGTCCAACCGGGAGGAGGCCCCGGGGAAGACCGAGGACACGCTGGAGGGACTATGTCTCCCGGCTGGCCTTGGAACGCCTCGGTGTCCCCCCGGAAGAGCTAGAGGAAGTGTCTAGGGAGAGGGAAGTCTGGGCATCTCTGCTTAGACTGCTGCCCCCGCGACCCGGCCCCGGATAAGCGGAAGAAGATGGATGGATGGATGGATATTTTATTACCTGCACATGGGCGGGGCTGGATATTTTTTAACGCAGGTGCTGAGGGGGTGCTAGATTATATATATATATATATATATATATATCTATATATATATATATATATATCTATATATATATATATATATCTATATATATATATATATCTATATGTATATATATATATATATATCTATATATATATATATATATCTATATATATATATATATATATATCTATATGTATATATATATATCTATATGTATATATATATATATATATATATATATATATATATATATATATATATCTATATATATATATATATCTATATATATATATATATATCTATATATATATATATATCTATATATATATATATATATCTATATATATATATATATATCTATATATATATATATATATCTCTATATATATATATATATATCTCTATATATATCTATATATATATATATCTCTATATATATATATATCTCTATATATATATATATCTCTATATATATATATATCTCTATATATATATATATATCTCTATATATATATATATATAGATATATATATATATATATAGATATATATATATATATCTCTATATATATATATCTCTATATATATATATCTCTATATATATATATCTCTATATATATATCTCTATATCTCACAATTTAAGTTTTAATTTTATTAAATTGAACAAGCACAAAATTCATTATTCAATCAAATATTCTTTAAGATTTTGCATTGGCCTATTCATTGAACAAAATTTCAGTTAAGGACAATAGGCCTATGCCATTAAACAGCACCCATAGCACCGGGGAAATATCAGTATTCACCAAATTGGCGACCACAATCACTTACTATTTACAGTCTCAAATCAGGACAATGCGACGGTTGTTGTGTTTGACGGAAAATGCATTAATGATGCGTTGAACATCCAAAGCCTTCGCTCTTCGTGTATTGATTAGCTGCCGTCTCTGCGTCCGCGGCAAACATCAGCGGACTGCTCCGTGACAGATTCCGTACAATCAACATCTGAAACATTCTCAACCTCTGGCTGAGATAAGTTTGTTCTCATTTTTAGATGAGTACTTAGCTAAAAGTTAGTTAGCTAAAAGTTAATCTCAAAAAGTAGCCAGCTACATTGAAACTACTTTTCTTTGTTCTTTTTTTTTTACAATGACATTGTTACAAATAACTGAATAATTGTTAATGAAGAATGTTATAATATTTGAGGTTTCAAGCTAAATAATGCAATGCAATTATGATTACAAATAGTATGGGGTGAATTCAGGGTTATTGGACACTTTTTGGCAAAAGTTTCAGAATCATTAGATTTTGTAAACTATCCGAATAATCAAATATAGCCCATATCTCAAACTGGCTGTCAAAGTTCAAAATGGCTACAAATGTAACATCAGTGCAAGAACAAAATGTATGCAACTTAAATTAAATACTCAGGAGTCAGGATTAGTCTAAAGATGCAGGTTAAACTCACAGCACATGCAGTGATGGAGCACAGCATTCTGATCAGAACTGCTCTGAGATGCCAGTCATGAGCTGCTCGCGTGAAAACTGCGCTTTGCTTGACAATTTATTTTAGTTTAGAATATTTTTGTTTAAATTGGACATTTAAAGCTTTCTACACACATATTTCTCATGGCTGTGAGGCAAGTAGCCTGCTGAGTTTTGGTTCATTTATTTGACACGCTCCAGTTCATGTACAATGCGATCGCTCCCACGCCTCCGTTACAATTATTGTCTGCTATAGTCTATTTGCTTCTTAGGAAGGAAGTTTTCAGCTCTGAAACTAACAGGATATTCTTATATCACGATTAATTTTTATATATCAAATTCTTAAGGGAAAGCTGATTTCTCAGTTCATCGCCCCTTTAATTAACATTATAATAGGCTATTTAAACATAAATATGGTACAAAATGCATTGTTTAATGGCTACAACAAGTATAGTAGGCTACAGTACAGATAAATGTTATGTCTAAGCTGGATTTGAGCGAACGATGTGTTACTGGTGAGGGTTCATGAGTGGATCGCCTTCATAGAGCATCTGTCACACCGCTCCACTTCGCTCATTACTGGCTCGTTCTCATCAGAACCCAAAACGGAATGTAGCTTTTGGTCACGCTACACCGCTACTTGCTGGATAAAGTGCTACTGAAAAATGTAGTTAAGTGCGTTGCTACTGCTAGGTAGTAGGAACTAAATTAGAATCACGAGATCGCTTACTTAATTACGCTACAATTCACCTGAAACATGACGTCTATGGGTGTAGATATAGATGTGGTGATATGTATCGTTGATGGAAACAATGATTCGCGATATAGAGTTGTTTTATCCTAGGCTCAACTTATAGGCCTATTTTTATAAATAGGCCTATAAGTTGAGCCTAGGATAAAACAACTCTATATCGAATTTACAAATGTAAATTGTCATGTCATGTACTTGCCATCATGTCGTTTTTTTGTTTAACTTCCAAACACAAATGAAGATAGCCTATTCTTTATGAAACCTGAGGGATTTCTGTCCCTCTTCCTCTCAAACTTAACTTAAAAGATCCAAAAACTGTTATAAAGGCATCGTAAAAATAACTAATCGAGTGTCTAATCCAAATCCAAGTCTTCTGAAGAGACACTAACGATGTCTTATGATGAACAGATTTACCACGACGCGCATACTGTAGTAAACACGGACGTTGATTGTGTGACGCGCGAAAACAACATGAGCGTGAGTAAATGCGGGGATGCGGGAAACGGAACAAGCACTGGGCACTGGGATGCTGCCTGCATTGAAAGAGAGAAATGCGTGAGGGGAAAAAATGAAAATGTTTCAGTGACATTAAACGACTATATATAATGTATAATAATGCAATGGGGGAAATTTTGTGAGTCCTGATTATAATACACTAATAATAATATTTTTAAGGTCTCGTTCTTCGTGATCCCACTGTTCAAACTTTAGTTAGTGTGTAATGTTGCTGTTAGAGCATAAATAATACCTGTAAAATTATAAAGCTCAAAGTTCAATGCCAAGCGAGATATTTTATTTAACAGAAGTTCCCTTTCAAAGCCTACAGCGAACGGCTGGCTTGGACTACATCCTGGTACTTCCTTCATAAATGACGTCAGTAGAACAGACTAACCTCCGCCCACAAGAATACGCGTAAAAAGGGGACGTGGTCTTGTTGCTGTCCCACGTGGAGAAGAGGACGTGTCGCGTGGAGAAAAGGAAGTGTTGCGTTTGAGTGCGTTTGTCGCCATGTCGTCGAGACGCTGTTATTTTCATCCCGGAGTCAAATCACCTTTGTTTGGCTTTCCCAGGGACGCTGTAGAGATCATTGAGCGCATACATCACCCCGTTAAGAGGCGTGACCTTTCCACGTGCAATAAGCTGCTGTCGAATCACAACACCGGAACCGTGACACGATCGCTAAGGTGCGGTCAAATCCCAACACGGGAACCGCTGGCACAATCAGAACTCGTTACGTATTTCTGAAGGAGTGACTTCATAGAACAAGGAACTCATCAACCCGTTTTTAGGACAGTGAAAACAGCGGTGTACAGATAAGTAAATTGTGTTAAAAATACTGTTTTTTTTTTTTTTACACACGAAACATGAACACGTTATATTGCACACTGTAAACACAATCAAAGCTTCAAAAAACACGAAGAACGGGACCTTTAATAATAATGAAAAAGTAAATAAATAAAAAAACCCTCTTCTTTATTTTGGCTTAAAATACCGGGATACATATAGTATCCTGAGTTCAGTATCGCGATTGATATCGTATCGTTACACCCCTAATGACGTCACATATGTGACACACGCTTAATGAGTCAAATATTTTTTTAATTTTTTATTTATTGTTTAAATTTATTGAATTATGTTTTAATTAGAATACAGCCTGTATATAATTGCTAATTCTTTGGGGTGCTGAAGCACCTGCTAGCCCCTCCCTAGCGCTGCCCATGCACGTACATGACATTTTTTTTTATCTTTACTTTGAATAAAATGCTAACATTTTCTACTGTCCAGTTGTAATTTGAAAAGAAAACAGAATGGAAGCCTGTTACTATAGCAATGAATGCAACTTTAATTGCGTAGAAAGGGGCAATTAAATGCTACACAGAACATGTTTTTTCATTCTATTGCACTACTTTTATATCGTTTTTAATGTAAACATCGCCCTAGTGTTTGACTGTTGCACTCGCATCTTGTTTGCATGGTGCGGCTCTATAAACGCAGCAAAGGTTGAAATAAGCTTTAAAAAGCTCTTCTCTAGACCTACACTGACCTGCGTCTCGCATTTTAACTGCAAAAACGCATCCTGTGTGGATGACCCTAAACTGCTATAAAAGATATAAACAGCGCATTCTTATTCAGTGCTGTTATTTAAGCAGACAGTTTACCTCGTATATTCAGTTTAACAGCAAGCCAAAGAGGGCAAGGTTTCAACTGAACTATATCCATATGCATTTAAACGCGTACATTATGTTTTAGCTCCTCTGAGTCTGCCCATGCAATAATGCACGTTCTTAAATTAGTATTTTTTTATAGCTAATTTCACCTTGGTATAAATCAAAAATCTGTATATTAATATTAACAAGATACATATTCACAAATGCAATTCATCATAATTCACACCTTATAGCACGCAAATATTTCTGCCCGTTTTCGCTCGTGTGATTGTCAGCCTCTACTTTTCTGCTACAGACTGAAGCACGTGAGTATGTAACGCGCCGCGCTTACAAACCGTTAGTTTCAGTTAATGAAGGGAAATAGTAATGCAAATTTCTGTTATTATTTTTGTGATTGTTTGGAGCATTCTATAGCCCTTCAACAAACCTTTCAACAACCTTTCAATCAATGCACAAATCGTAAAAAAACGATAAACAGTATCTGTTCCTAAATTCTGATTGGGTGGGCAAGGCAGACGTTTGGGTGGGCTCAGCCCACTCCTGCCTATGCCTACAACCGGCCCGCAATAATCTACAACAATCTGCCTATACAGGCTATTTTGAACAAATGTGCATAAATCACACAACAGGCCATACAGATGCTTAGAGGTCTCCATAAATTAAAAGAACAGATATAGCCAAATATGAGCCTTCATTGTCATATAATAGGCTATCTGGGCTATTTTAGCGGATTCACTCTGCATTTAAATGCAGGGTTTTCTCTCCTGAAACTCTGTAGTGTAGGCTATATGTTGGTTGTCTTAGCATGAAAAATAAAACTTTTATTCAAATTGTGAATAGATTATATACAGGAAGTGTGCAAAGAGAGCTCCCTTTATAATGACTGAAGCTGCCAATCACTTCAGTTTCAGCGCGAAATGCTCAATGCTTCAAACCGCATTAGAAACCCATGGTCTATTGATTCCCTAATCGCACCCGCACCGGAAATGAAAATTTAAATATTATTAACCCGTTGTGTACTTGTCCGTGTGAATAAGCTTTCTAGATAAATGGAAAATCACAAATTTATGTTGATATGCACCAAAACCTACTGACTAAACAAGCAAGCCCCTGATGAAGATTAAGGCCCATTTCTATTACTAGAAAAATACATTTATTAAGCACAATTGGTCAATGGCTAATTTTGTTTTCATATTTTTATTTTGAAGTTCTTCCACCAATAGTTGAGGATCGTATAGTTTCATCATTGTCACTGCCGCCTGTTGGCGACTCAGTTGCTATAAACCAGCACAATGATGATGGCAAGTTACTGCCTCTTGATTCTAAAACTCTGCCAAACCAACAACATACTATGGAGAAGGAGACTGTGACAGGTGATCCAAATGTCCAGGATGTGGGATCCAGCTCCAGCTGTGAATCATCAGAGTCCTTCAGAGACAGTGATGGAGAAAAGTTAACAAACTCAAATGCTGATCAATTACAACGGTATGTTACCATATTACTAGGTGTGGGCAGGATGGTCAGTTAGTTATATAACAACCAACTAATTAATTACTGAAGTTATCTAGATTATTATTATTTTATTTATCTTGAAGGAATAGTGCAAAAATAATTTCTATCACCCTCTTGTCTTCAGATTTGTATAATTTTCTTTTTTTTCCTGTAGAACACAAAGAAAGATATTTTAATATTTCAGCTGTTTTTGTCCATACAGTGAAAGTCATTGGGGGTCCAAGGTTCAGGCTCCAAAATCAGCAATATGGCCATTTTGTTTGATGAACACCGTGAAATTAATTTTATTTAAGTGTGACAAACAACTTAAATTACATTATTTTTCAGTGTTGGTGCTAATGGTTTAGGTGATAATTTTCTGATATGCAATTTCTGAGAGTGCATCTTGTGCAACAAATTCACAACATTCACTGTTGTCAAAATGTCTGCTTTAAGTAATATTCCCCATTATTATTCTGTTTGTTACTGAAAGTCTCTGGGTGTCTTTTTTTTTTTTTTTTTTTTGTACTGAGCACATTGCTACGAAATTTGCTCTGTAGTGTTACTGAATTAAGATATAAAATGTTTCATTTCATTGTAAAATATCCTGTTTATTTTTGTAGGAGTAACTCAGAAGAGCCAAGCGTACCGTCATCCACCAATGATGCTCATAGAGGTACAGCCCTTCTGAATATCTGTCAAGATTCTCATTATACCTTTTCATCATCTTTAGACTGAACCATCTTTGTTTGCCCCATGTTTTCCTTTAGGTGATTTAATTTTTCAGACTGCTGCGCCTCTCCAGCGGCCTGCTCTTGACTCGCCTTCTAAAGGCTTCCACTATGCAGGCAGGACCGTACACAGATGTCAGCAGTGCACTAAATACTTCATCTATCGCTCTGATCTTGTAAAGCACCAGGACATTCACACCCAGGCGGGGACACACGACTGTCTTCAGTGTGGGCAAGTTTTTGACGATTTGACGCAGCTGATGTCGCACAGGAGCACCAGCTGCAATACCAGAGTTTTTAAGTGCATCAAATGCACAGCCCACTTTAGATCCCTCAGGACCCTATACAGACACAACCGAGTGCACAAAGAGAAAACCACACACAAATGCCCTGAATGTGGACGGCTGTTCACAAGTCTGTCACGATTAGTCAGTCACCGGCGAGCTCACCGAACTCCCACTGTTAAAAGGAACTACACCTGTAAACAATGCAATGAGACTTTCGGGTCGTATCGAGCCAGTTTAATCCACCAGAAGACTCATAAAGTAAAAGACGTCCGCCCATCTAAACCGGAACGACAGCCAGGAAAGTGTCGTTTTTGTGATTTGACATTTAACATCGATAGCGAATTAAGAAGCCATCTGAAGACGCATGCGGAGTTCAGGCCATATATATGCGACCAGTGTGGGAAGTGCTTTTCAGCAAACAGCAGCCTGCTTGCCCACCTCTCAAACCACACGGGTGAGAAACCTCTCCTTTGTTCTCAATGCGGAAAGCGGTTTTACAGCAAAATCCAATTAAAATCACACATGAGATGTCATTCTGGTGAGCGGCCGCACGTCTGTCCATACTGCGAGAAGCAGTTTTCACTGTCTGGGAATTTGAAAATCCACATTAGAATTCACACTGGGGAGAAGCCGTACGTTTGCCATCAGTGCGGAAAGGGTTTTGTCTCTGCCGGATGCCTGCAGGTGCATTTGCGTTCTCACACTGGAGAAAAGCCGTATCAGTGTAAAATCTGCAGCAAGAAATTTGTGGTTTCGAGTCACCTGACGGCACACATGTGCTTTCACACCGGAGAGCGTCCACACTGCTGCTTACAGTGTGGGAAACGATTTATCCGGCGCTATGACTTAAGCAAGCACATGTACACGCATATTGGGAAGAGGCCGTTCCCATGTCCTCTGTGCCCAAAGGCTTACACATGCCGTACACACTTGAACAGGCACATGAAGAGCCACAGTGTTTGACTTGATCGTTTTTTCATCCCGAGTGCCTTGTGTGGAGTGAAAACAACTATGATCTTTAAAGTAATAGTTCAATCAGAAGTTACAATCATGTCATTATTTACTCACCCTCATGGCTAATGTCCATGTCCAAACTCGTTTACTGTTGTGTGTTTTCTGTGGAACACAAAAAGAATGTTAAAGAATCTTTACACAACTCTTTTCCAATTTACACATCATAGTTGACCACGTTTCAAGCTCTAAAAATTACAAAAAGTCAGGAGCGTATCATTATCGCTTATGCATTATATTCCATGTCTTAAGTCATATTATTCCTTTCTGTGCGTAATTTAATTGAAATTCAGGTTATTTATTCAATGATACTATCCCCCTTCTTTTGAGCTGTTAACTGTGGCCAGATCATTGAGTCATTTTGAGAACTAGAACCAGATCATCTGGTTTATTAAAAATAATTGTCTCAGAAGAAAAAAAAAATCAACAGCTTACTCAAGGTGAGAACTACCACTGAATAACAACTAAAGTTCCATTCTGTTGTGATTCCACACAAAACTAATACTTCAGAAGGCTTGCATACATAAGAGTGAGTAAATAAGTTAGGGTGAACTATCCCTTTAATTAAAATGTTTCAACTTTGTTGTAGTGAAACAACTGCAGTTTAACAGTGACAGATTAGCAAGAAACAAAGTCATTTGGAGAACAGCTTCAACATTTTCTTGCATTACTAATGTGTAACAGTTTGGTGCCATGGATATTATTTTCTGTTAAAATATAGGATTGGAGCCCACTGTTAGAGTTTTTCTTTTAGATTTAGGTTTTTCTAAGATAATTTTATGCTAGCATCATCCTCAAATATACAACTATTAATGTAACGTGCTGAATATTATAGCCTCATACTAAACTAAATAAATGTGTCGACAGCTTAATGTGGGAATTAAAAATCTCAACGTATTGTTAATGGTGCAGTGTCATTTTTAAATGCATTTAAAACCAAGATGTGTGGCCTATTTCTATTTGCATAGATAATTTAATTCAAAGTAGCAGTGATGTACAATTAATACAAAAAATTAAGGAAATTTTAAAAGCAGAAAAATGAAGAATGCAATGAGAGGCAAAGAAGCTGAAGCAAACAGGCCATCATCTGGATCCAAAGCAATGGCATATTTTTTTACATTTGTTAATCTGCTGAATTGACATTTCATTGTTTGTTCATTAATTTTAATTAACTAATTAATTTTCAAAAAAAATAAACTTGGGGGAACAAGTTTATCAATAACTACAACTAAAAATGGTTTTAAAAAGGTGTGTGAACTTACAAAAACAAAGTCATATGCAGTTATTTGCTCTTGCCCTTCTCTGCATATCATATTGACGACATGGTTATTGTAAATTATTGGCTAATTGTCTTAAGTGTCATAGACCTGACCTGCCAAAGAAAGACGTCTCCATCCCTTGAAGAAAAGTGCCACTCTCCTTTAAGCAAAATCTGGCTCAAAGTCTTCACAGTGTTCAACCCAGTAGTGTACTAACTGGGTTTCAGACAGAAATCAGACAGATTTCAGGAATCAGACAGACAAGCTTAACCGACTACATGTTAGCTGGCTTGAGTTGTCAAGTAGCTCATATAAATTACAACGCATATAGCGACTGTATCACCTAACTTAGAGACTGTGTCTGTTCTGACTTTTCAAAATGCTTGTTAACTCTAGGAAAAAGAAAAAATTTATGTTAATGAAAAAACAACTGAAGATAATTATTTTCTAAAGTTTGAGCTTCTGAATATTACATTATTAATTTAAATCACTAATAATAATATAAATGATTAGTGATAAATTGAATGCACTCTGTTTGACAGAAACCTGGCTTAAATCACAGAAATATAGTTTAAATGAGTCTATTCCCCCAGTGTGTTGCTATAAAGCCCTGCCTTATTCTTGCTACAGTATAGACTTTCTTAAAGAATTCGATTTTCTGTCGGATCTAGTAGTTTCTGTTGATATAGATGTGATTGTTGGTGATTTCAATATTCACATAGATAATTCAAATGACACAAGAATAATATTTGCTGATATTCTGTGGTGACATGAGTGATATGTCAGATCACTGCCTTGTCTCTTATATGCACTTAGCCAAAGTCACTCAACCTGCTCAGCATTACCAAACTGGTAGAACTAAAGATAACTTGATTATTAATATCAAATGCTCTATGTGCCCAAAAGCTCTGAAATATTTCATTGTAGAATAGAAACTATTGATACAGTCGTCTTTAACAGATCACTATCAACAAACTTCTAGAATGTTGGTGATCAAGGGCTATAGGCATTTGGTCTTAGTCACATGGTTAAGGAAGGGATAAAAGAAGATTATATCTGTTGCTCTGGGCCTTTTCTCTGGCTTGTTTCTTGGGCTTCTGCTTTTCCTCTCTTTCTGAGCTCTGTCTGCCCTTCCTGGAAAACTGGGTTAAAGCCATAGGCCAGACTGAAGTCCCCAATGGCGCACTCTCAGGTAACATTCTACTCACATCCTGTTTTATCATCTTATACATCTATTTTGTAATCAATTCAAGTGTAACCATAACCAAATACTGTTATTAAACCCTTTCAACTATAAATTGTGCTAACTTGTTTTGATTCAGTATTATTATCAAAGTGCTACCTATTGAATGCAATATAATTTAGTCACAAACTAGTAATGCTCTCCCTAGTTTGCTATTCTAACTGTGCTTATTTCCGTTGTTGGTGGTAACAGCATTATGGTGGTAGTTGTCCCCGTAGTTGTTTTTAGTTATTTGATTATGAGATAATCAGGCAGTCTAATCCCTCAACTAGTCTTCTTGATCCTGCACCCACCTCTTTACTAAAAAATAGCTTGACCGCTCTGTCATTACCCATTTAATTAACAAGTCATTGTCCTCTGGAATAGTTCCATCAAAGCTTAAGATTGCTGCTGTCACCCCTGTTCTCAAAAAGCCTGGTCTTGATCCTCATCTCTATCCTGAACCAGATATTAGAAAAGTTGTTGCTTCTCAATTACAGGCAAATCTAGCAGCACTAAATTGGACAATTCAAGGTTCTGTTCTGGGCCCTCTTCTTTTTACTATTGTGACGAGTCCACCCAGAGGAATCAGCGTCGCCCTGGCAACAACACACCTGCACATCATCACCATGGGCTGATCGGTCACAGCTGCACCCCATCAGCTCAGAGCTACAAAAGCAGCTACGGATGAGCAGACAGACAGACTCTGGTCTCGAGCTGAATGCACTGCTGGACTAACCTCTCTTTGTTGTTCTCCCCCAGAAAGCAGCGAGTGACCGACAGCCCACTTCACTGGAGCACGTTTGGACACCCACTTTCACTAGGATTGAGCACCACCACGGGACGAGGATTCACCAGCCACCACGCACCGGCTCACGAACTGTTTTCACTCACTGTAATTAAAATCCACCCTCCGGGGCCTTTTCACTCAACCTGCCTTGTCGTGTGATTCCTCACCCCGTGACATTGGTGGAGAATGAGGGCAGAAGCGTGAGGAATCACCGACAAGTTCACCGCACCCAATAATCCTAATCTTCTCTGTTTGTTTTTTTTTCCCTGCACGCCAGAACCCGGAAGTAGCGCGCTCGCTCCCCCGAAGATGGAGGAAGTGTTGCAGCGCCTCACGGAGGTGAGCATCCGCCAGCAACAAATCGCGGAACATCTCGCCACCCGCCAAGGAAGGACGGAAGACGAACTCACCGCCATCCGTGCTGCCGCCGCCCAGCGCGTTCCGCTACCTGATCCGCGTACCCAAGCCACCCGCCTACTGCCGAAGATGACGGCGGATGATGATGTGGAGGCTTTTCTACAGGTCTTCGAGACCACTGCCCGGAGCGAGGAGTGGCCAGAGGGCGATTGGGCACGCGCGCTGGCACCTCTACTGACCGGAGAAGCCCAGCGGGCTTATTTTTCACTTCCCCGAGCGATCGCTGAGGATTATGACGAAGTCAAGCGGGAAATCCTGGCGAGGTTGGGGCTCTCATCTATCTGTGCCGCCCAACAGTTTCATGAATGGGAATTCAAGCCTCGTGTGCCAGCCCGTGCCCAAGCCGCCGACCTGAAACGCATCGCGCATCACTGGCTGATGGAAGGAAGTCCCACGGCAGCTCAGGTAGCGGAACGGGTGGTGGTCGATCGCCTCCTCCGTGCTCTTCCCCGTTCCATCCGGCAGGCGGTCGGGATGAGAAACCCGGCCACCACCGCGGACCTCGTGGAGGCGATCGAGCTGGCGGATGCCATCCACCACCGTGAGGCAGGGGAGCGAGCGTTGCCGTTTCCCCGGAGGGTGGTCCAGGAGCGACGGCCGTTCGAGGGCACCTCGCGACCAGTGTGCAGGCCGACGGTTCCCCCGCCGCGAGACGAGCCCATGCCCAGCGCCGAACCCATGCCGCCTCCGCGTGCGTGGCTGGCAGGCTGCATCGTCCACCAGCGGATGCCATCGGGAGCCCCGGAAGCAGACGTGGTGATCGAGGGAAGACACTTCCGAGCCCTGCTGGACTCTGGCAGTACGGTCACCCTTCTCCAGTCACGAGTGTGTGGGCCCCGAAGAGGCGAGAAGAGTTTCCTCCCCATTACGTGTGTGCATGGAGACACTCGCCAAGTGCCAGCCCGTCGAGTCACCATCTCGTCGCCCCAAGGGACCTGGCCGGTGGAAGTCGGCCTGGTAGAGGACCTTCCGGTGGCCGTACTGCTGGGGAGAGACTGGCCGGGCTTCGATGCCCTGCTCGCCGCCGCCACTCAGCCTGTCAGCCAGGAGGGGAACCGTCGAAGACGGAGACGGCCGCGAGGACCCCGCCGCCGACCGGCGCTGCTAGCCTCCGACAGCGGGAGAGATGGTGAGTCCCCCTCCCCATCTACTAATCCGTTCTTTGATGTGTATCAGCAGGCTGCCGGAGGGGGCTCATTCGCCAAGGAACAACGGGAGGACGATCGCCTGAAGCACTGCTGGTCCCAGGTGCGGACCCTCGACGGGAAAGACGTCCTCCCACGGCCCCATCCTCTCCCGCATTTTGTCGTTGAGAAGGGCCTGCTATACTGTGTCGCACAGCGGAGGGGGGAGGAGAAAAAATTATTAGTTGTTCCTCGGACCAAGACCGAAACCATCCTGGAGTTGGCGCACTCCCATCCGATGGCAGGTCACCTCGGGGCAGCTAACACCACGCAGCGTATCCGCGACCGGTTCCACTGGCCGGGACTGGAGGCCGAGGTGAAGGGGTTCTGCCAGGCCTGTCCGACCTGCCAAGTGACGTCGCCCAGGACTCCTCCCCCCAGCCCACTCATTCCGCTGCCCATCATCGAGGTGCCCTTCGAACGGATTGGGATGGACATAGTGGGGCCGTTGCCGAAGTCTGCCCGTGGCCACGAACACATCCTGGTCATCGTCGACTATGCCACCCGGTACCCCGAAGCGATTCCCCTCCGCAAGGCCACCGCGAAGAACATCGCCCAGGAGTTGTTTCTGCTGGCCAGCCGGGTTGGCATACCAGCGGAGATACTGACTGACCAGGGTACCCCGTTCATGTCCCGGCTAATGGCGGATCTCTGCAGGCTGCTGCGGGTGAAGCAGTTGAGGACCACAGTCTACCACCCACAGACGGACGGGCTGGTAGAAAGGTTCAACCAGACCCTCAAGCAGATGCTGAGACGCGTGGCGGCGGAGGATAAGCGGGATTGGGACCTCATGATTCCTTATGTGCTCTTCGGGATCCGCGAAGTACCCCAGGCCTCAACTGGCTTCACCCCCTTCGAGCTTCTCTTCGGCCGCCAACCACGAGGGCTCCTGGACATCGCCCGAGAAGCTTGGGAGCAGCAGCCTGCCCCTCATCGCACCCTCATCGAGCACGTCCGCCAGATGAGGGACCGGATCGACCGGGTGATGCCATTAGTCCGGGAACACCTCAGCAAGGCTCAACAGGCGCAGCAACGCCGGTACGACCGGGCAGCCCAACCACGGGAGTTCCAGCCGGGAGGCCGCGTCATGGTCCTGGTCCCCAGCTCTGCCTGCAAATTCCTGGCCACCTGGAAAGGACCCTATACTGTGATTGAAAGAATTGGGCCAGTCACCTATCGTCTGAGACAGCCGGGACGGCGGCAGGCAGAGCAACTCTACCACATAAACCTCCTGAATAAATGGGTGGGGACCCGGGACCAGGTAGCGGCATTGTGTGTCACCGATCCCGTGGTTGTAGACGTCAACCCCCATCTTTCGGCTGCCCAGAAGGCGGAGCTGCAACACCTGGTCAGTCAGTTCCAGGATGTGTTCTCGACCCAGCCCGGGCAGACCAATGTGGTACAGCACGACGTCCGAACCTCGCCAGGAGTCATCGTCCGGCAACGGCCCTACCGTGTCCCGGAGGCTCGTCGGCAGGCTATTGAGGAAGAGATCCAACAGATGCTGAAGTTGGGGGTAATCGAACCATCCCGGAGCCCGTGGTCCAGCCCCATCGTGATGGTCCCAAAGCCGGATGGCACCCTCCGCTTCTGCAACGACTTCCGACGCCTGAACGAAGTCTCCGAATTCGACGGGTACCCCATGCCTCGGGTCGACGAGCTGCTGGACCGATTGGGAAGGGCCCGGTACATCAGCACCTTGGACCTCACCAAAGGCTATTGGCAGGTACCACTCTCAGAATCCGCTAAACCCAAGACTGCTTTGTCTACCCCCAGTGGCCACTGGCAGTACCGGACCCTTCCCTTCGGCCTGCACGGGGCCCCAGCGACCTTCCAGCGGATGATGGACATCATCTTGCGGCCCCACCAGGCCTACGCGGCGGCCTACATAGATGATGTCGTCATCCACTCCGAGGCATGGGAAGACCACCTGGAACGTCTGCGGAGGGTGCTTTCGGAGCTCCGGCGGGCTGGACTCACTGCCAACCCCCGCAAATGTCACCTCGCCCTCTCCGAGGCCAAGTACCTGGGTTTCCGAGTCGGAAGGGGCCTCATCCAGCCCCAGGAGAAGAAAGTCGAGGCCATCCACTCCGGCCCAAGACCGCAGACGAAGACCCAGGTACGGGCCTTTTTGGGGTTGGCAGGGTATTACCGATGTTTTATCCCCAACTTCTCCTCTCTAGCCGCCCCCCTGACAGACCTGACCAGGAAGGGGCAGCCGGAGAAAGTCTGCTGGACTCCAGCCCTCGAAGAGGCTTTCGCCCGGGTCAAGACAGCCCTGACGTCGTCGCCGGTACTCCACGCTCCAGACTTCGGTTGCCCCTTCCTGCTGCAGACGGATGCTTCCGACACAGGACTGGGAGCCGTCCTGTCCCAAATCCAGGAAGGCGAGGAGCATCCGATTGTCTACATCAGCAGGAAGCTGTCCCCGGCTGAGACGAGGTACGCCGCCGTCGAGAGGGAGGCCCTGGCCATCAAGTGGGCAGTCCTGGAGCTGAGGTACTATCTACTAGGCCGCAAGTTCACCCTGGTCACCGACCATGCGCCCCTACAGTGGATGGCCCGCGCCAAGGACACCAACGCCAGGGTGACTCGCTGGTTCCTAGCGCTCCAGGACTTCCACTTTGAGGTACGTCATCGGGCCGGGGCCACCAACGCAAACGCCGACGGCCTCTCAAGGATAGGGACAGCTTATGCAGGTCTGTCAGGGGTCATTCCCCACCCTCCCTTTGTTTCACCCCTACTGTCTCCATATGTTCGCAGGACCAGGACAACGCTTAGGGGGGGGGAATGTGACGAGTCCACCCAGAGGAATCAGCGTCGCCCTGGCAACAACACACCTGCACATCATCACCATGGGCTGATCGGTCACAGCTGCACCCCATCAGCTCAGAGCTACAAAAGCAGCTACGGATGAGCAGACAGACAGACTCTGGTCTCGAGCTGAATGCACTGCTGGACTAACCTCTCTTTGTTGTTCTCCCCCAGAAAGCAGCGAGTGACCGACAGCCCACTTCACTGGAGCACGTTTGGACACCCACTTTCACTAGGATTGAGCACCACCACGGGACGAGGATTCACCAGCCACCACGCACCGGCTCACGAACTGTTTTCACCTTTTTTCACTCACTGTAATTAAAATCCACCCTCCGGGGCCTTTTCACTCAACCTGCCTTGTCGTGTGATTCCTCACCCCGTGACACTATCTATGAACTTTTTACTATCTTCCATGTTACCAAATTCGACAAATAATCAGACACTATTGGTGCAATTTCAACTGTTATGCGGATGACATCAAAGACATCTTGTATCAAGGAGCTTAAGCTTTGGCTGAAGGCAAATGACCTTAAATTTATCTTGGACAAAACTGAGGTTATACTGATTGTCACAGTTATGCTTATTTTCACTGTGTTCAGTTCCTGTGTTGCCTGTGTTCTCTTTTCTAGTTTGTTTCTATGGTTTATTTATTTGAGTTCACACGTGTTCAGAAGTTGAGCATGTGTATTTCAGCCCTCAGTTCGGGGTTCGTGTCGTCAGTAGTATGTGGTTGTGTTTATTCGCTTGTGATCAGCTGAGTTTCCGTTTGTGAATTAATAAAGACTGTTCATGTTTTTTTCCATCTTCCTCGTCATGTGCTTTTACTACAGCCACCAAGTTGACAGAACATTGAACCATAAAGAAAGAAAAGTAAAGTAAAAAAATAAATGGATATTGCAGAGAAAAATGATGCTCCAGCAAAGTTTTGCTGGGATGAGAGGGGTCTTTATTTTTATCTTTCAAGGTGGCCGTTATCTAGACTAGAGGACTATGTGGAGGATTGTATTAGCATCTGCCACCAAAAGAGGTATGACAAAGGTGTGCATGTACATTAAGCCAGAGCCCATAGCAGACGGGAAGCTCTAGTCTGCTGCAATAGAGGAGCCAGACAAGAGGACTGAGCATACTGTGCCACCGTGGGAGTGCTAGTGGAGTCTGAGGGACTAAAGAGGACCCTGCCCGAACTCCGGCCACTGATGGTGAGCTGTATACTGACCTCTGCTAGTTATTTTGAGGAATTGATTATGGACATTCTGCTGAATCTCCCATCGGCGCTGGTTCCGTCCAGCTGAAGATACACAGGGCAACTTTTTGAGCAATGTTGCCGTCAATTAGCATCCAGGTGAGACACAGGGCCCATGACCGATCTAAAGTAGATAAAAAAGCCCAAACAACATCGCTCAGCAATATTGCTCAAAAAGTTGCCCTGTGTGTCATCAGCTGAGCAGGACCAGCGGCGACGGGAGATTCAGCTGAATGTCCATAATCAATTCTTCTCGCTTCTGTGTCTTTAGTTTTTAGGTTTAGTTTTATTTTCACTGTGTTCAGTTCCTGTGTTGCCTTTTCTTTCTGAGCGCTTTCACTACAGCCACCAAGTTGTGACACTGGTTCTAAATCTGTTGTGTCCAAAAAATCTGGCCAACTCATAGACTTGGGTGGTGACCTCATTATGCCCTCTATGACAGTTCGAAATCTTGGTGTAGATCTTCTATCCTATATTTAGTTTGGTCACTATGGGTGTCAGGTGTTGTTGCTCCCATATTGTTGATTGCTCTACCTCAAAAATGTCCTTTTTTCTTTTTTCAGAAAACACTTTTAAAATGCACCTTTTTCTCTCTGAATATTACTATTCAGCTCTTAGTCTGTGAATTGTACTTTGTTATGGATATTTATTTGTATGTATTTTTCTTCCCCCTCTAACCTAACTTTGTAAAGCAACCTTGGGCTTTGAAAAGACACTATAAAAATAATTATCATTATTTGGCAATCCAGCAGCCTGAACCACTGTAGTACCAGCAGCCATATCACCCTGTAGCCCAAGACTGGTTTCCAACTGAAGCTAAGCAGGGCTGAGCCTGGTCAGTACCTGGATGGGAGACCAACTGGGAAAACTAGGTTGCTGCTGGTAGAGGTGTTAGTGAGGCCAGCAGGGGGTGCTCACCCTGTGGTCTGTGTGGGTCCTAACACCCCAGTATAGTGATGGGGACACTATACTGTAACAAGCACCGTCCTTCAGATGAGACGTTAAACCGAGGTCCTGACTCTCCGTGGTCATTAAAAATCCCAGGATGCCCATCGATAAAGAGTAGGGGTGTAACCCCGGCCAAAATTTGCCCATTGGCCCCTGTCCATCATGGCCTCCTAATCATCCCCATATATACGATTGGCATCATCCCTCAGTCTCCTCTCCACCAATCAGCTGGTGTGTGGTGGGCGTACTGGCGCAAAATGGCTGCCGTCGCATCATCCAGGTGGATGCTGCACATTGGTGGTGGTTGAGGAGATTCCCCCCTTCTATGTAAAGAGCTTTGAGTACCTTGAAAAGCGCTATATAAATGTAATAAATTATTGTTATTATTAGTGAAACCATCCTTACAAAGCGAATCACATATAAATGTAATAAATTATTATTATTATTAGTGAAACCATCCTTACAAAGCGAATCACAGTGTTGAGAGTTACTTGCAAATTACAGATGTCTAATTAGGTTTGGAACTAAAGACTGCAAATAATTTCTCTAGGTTGTAACCCCTCAATTTGAAGAAAGTTAAAGACAAAAGATTAGCACATTCATGCTCTTAAGAAAGTTTGGGAAATGGAGTGCATGTGCAACGGTACAAATTAAGAGGTATTCCGAGGGTCATGGAACCTTACAAGTACAAAACGACAAATTACATGCTTGAGTGTCCTGTTTCACTAAAATGGCCTCAACTCAATGTTACTCAAAAGACCAACAGTCAGGTGAAAGCTATCCTTATCTACAGTCATTATGTAGCCTAAAGAAGAAGACAATGGAAATACTAAACTTGTGAATAGCGTTGTAAGTTAAGTTGAAGTGTGGTATAGGAGAAGGGGCAGTTACAAAGCAGTCCATACAGCTTTGGGTTCTGAAGCCATAGAAACATGTGCTGAGAGTTTGCCATCAGTGCATGCAAATTTTTCTGGGTTTAGGGCAGCATTGTCCAGAAAAATTCAGCTCTATGATGTCACTGGCTGAAATAACCCAACTTATGTCACAGATTTTGACAGTCAAAGTTCATTAGTTTTGAAACTGCTATTGATATTTCAGAGATCCAACATGCCATTAAAGATTATTTGAGAAAGGGAGCTGTACAAGTGTTGACGAACATTGTTTAACCACAGATAGACTGGTTTAATGTCACTAATTGTATACAGAAGAAAGATGAAACCGAGTACATTGAAAAGTTTTGTCAGTCAGCTGCAGTATACAGTGGCATAGCTGACATTCCAGAGAAGGTACTAGATTAAAAGGGTCCACTAGTCTGCACATGGTTTGATGGCCTTCTTTCAGATTATAAAAGTGTGCTGACTTTCATACATTTGCATGGTCTATTGACACTCTGCAACTTGCAGAAGGAAGATTGGCTACCTGGGAAAGAGACTCAGATGTAAAAGCAAAAGATTGCAGTATAGCATCCTTTAAGGTAAACATAAAGAACAGAGAGAAACATAAATGTCTTAAGAGGGAGGGCAGATGCCATTATATGGTAAACCTGGATGTTGGAGGAAAGAGTGTAGGAAAAGCAAAAAGACCTTAAGAGAAATGAACAGTGTTAAACAGCTTCTATTCAATGCCCTGATATTCTAACAGCAAAGTTTTTTTGTTCTTCATTTAGGGGTAAAAACAAGTTTTGAAACATGACTAGTGGTATACTGTTAGTGAATATCCCGATGCCACACACTCTGTGGCATTTAGATTAATACGTAAATATTTACTGTGTGCTTTGCTCTTAATAACAAAATAAACACACAATAAGAAAACAGAGTTAAGAAAGCATGTTTATAGAGATGTGGATATGTTTGCAGCAACTGTGCAATTCAGTGCTCCAGTTAACCCTGAAGCATTCCCTCCCCTCTACACTGAATTTGTGTAATTTCGTGCTTAATTTCCCCAGTAATTTACACTCACAACACCTTAAATGTACTACAGCACACATATTTGGAAAATTATTTGGTAATTTATCTCTTACGGCTCTGCATAAGTTATTGAAGGCAACAGTCAGACAGAATATGCTGTTGCAATAATAGCTTGTGGTCATCTGCAAGCCTATTCACAATGTTCAGAACAAATACAGTATATGTCTTACATTGTAAAGTGTGCACACCACCCACAGGGATATATTAGGACACAGACCAGTGAGGAGCCCAGGAAAGAACTGAAGCGCAACAGGTCTTGGGGGCCAACCCTGCGGTGAATATTTCCTCATAGGGTTTCCCCCGCTCAAATTATCCCCACCTCACTGATCCATAGGTGTCAAATTATGTAAGGCTAGGTTAGTAAGAAAAGAAAAACACTATACGATCAACACAAATCAATAGGTGGAGCCTCAACGCACACCTATTACGTAATCGCCATGATTACGTAACCGTACAAAGGTGTTTACAAGCTGGAGTGAACTTTTTCAAGCTCTGTGCATGAATACTTCAGGTCTGCTGTTTCTTTGTTTTCTTGTGTTGCAGTTATATACATATGCCACATCATCATATAGTAAGCAACATCCTAGAGTAGAGCGTAGAGTAGAGAAACATGAGGGGCAGAGACTCATCTGAGCAACTTTATGTAAGTAAATGGACTGCACAGGAAACAGACTTCACAAAAGATATCATGGCAATTCTGGCTCCAATGACTTTTAGTATTTACACTGTAAGCTACATGATATTTTATATTATGATATTATATGACATGTTATCAACCCTTGTCATACATGTCAACAGTTATGGTTCTGAAAATAACTATTACACTGAAATCTAGGACACAACACAGAATAAGTTACATGTGCCTGTAACTACTTCAAGTTAAATGACTGAAGGGGCTTATGTTAACAACATACTTTGGACATTAAAGGTGAACATGATGGCATCACTTGATAAGTTTCCAGTGAAGGGGTTCTGACAGTCTCTGATCCTACTAAGAGTCCAACTGTGTGTCAATGTGGACATAGTTCCAGTGGCCAGGTGGTGCTCAAACAATTTGGTGATGTCATTATGATTATTTGGTTTAGGTCTACAGGAGTTTACATTCAGGGGCAACGTCCTGCATTCTCCTTGTGTTACTTTGATCTAACGAGGTCACCCCTGAGTACTGTGTCAACGTCTTTAAGGACTGCCCATTAAAATTGCATGTATAGCTCTCTTAGATGGACTTGATGACTGCGGCACCAAGCAGCATTGTCTCAATAAAAAAATCCTGCTGAAGAGTCTCCTGGTCTTCACTTCTGAGTTTCCTACAAGACAAATCTCAAAAAGCCCAAATTATACTTCGGTTTTAACCCATACACGAGGGTCCACATACGCAAATGTCATTACCAGAAAAGTACACGTCAGACAAGGGGTAGAAATAAGGTCATGCCGGCGCCTCCGCCGTCCACAGACTAGCAGCGGTTGAGCACATTGTGTTCGCAAAGTTGTGCATTGTGTTTGCAATGTTTGCAAAGTTGTTCCTGGGGAAGGAACATGAATGTTTAATGGCTGTAGACAGCCTACAATGGTGTTATACGGAGTGAACCAATGCTGTTTTCAAAGTCAACTTCATTGTCATTTTTAGCACATTGCATGCCAATTGTTAAAAACTAAACACAGTTCCTTCAGGAAACAACACTAACACACATTCACAAAGACTAAGAAAGACAACAGTAAATGTAGACAATAGTTATACAGAGAAGCTCTGCTCTTCCCTGATTTTGGATATGTGTGTTATTCAATCCTGATTTTATTCAAGTGACCCAGGATGTGCACTGCCCTAATATAGAGGAGATTCCGTTCAGCCCACAGAAGGAGGCTCCTCGCCAGTTTGTGCAGTGAGCGCACACCATTTTGGTGGTTTATGTAAGCCACCACTGCTGTATTGTCTGTTTGAACAAGAACATCCCAGCCAACATTGCCATGTGGGCCCCATGTGGGTTTTTGATGGGCTGTCACTTGGGCCCTACATGGGCAACCCAAGTGGGGCCCATAGAATTTTGTCCATCGGCTCCACATGGGCCCCATGTGTGTTAGCCCATAGGGGCACATGATGGGTCCATAGTGGGCTCTAAGTGGGGCCCATTTGTGTATTCATTATAGGGGCCCATATGGGTTCTAATAAATGGGGCCAAAGTGGGCCACATACAGAACCCTTATGGGGCCCAAATGGGTGATACCACTGGGCCCACAAATGGCCCCTCTATGGGTTTTTTTGTGGGACCCCAGTGGGTGAGAACTGGGCCCCATTTATATTTCTTTTTATTCCTGTATGTCACAATTCGTCCTGTGTGAGTGCCCATGTGAACCACCTGAGGGCACTCCACTCCAGACTGTCACTCCATCTAGGACTACATCACCCATAATCCTTTGCCCGGACTCTTCAACACCCATTGATTACATCCACCTGCACCTTATTTCCTAGTTAGCTCACCCTATATAAGCCTGTTCATTCTGTCAGTCATGGCCAAGTCTTGTTTTGTTATTCACTGCAATTCTGAGCGTTTCCCTGGTTTCATGTCTGTCGGTTTTTGGATTTCTTGCCTGTCTCCCGGATTACCCTTTTGCCTGTCAATCCTGCCTTGTTTGCCTGTTTGGACTGCTCTCCCGTGTATGACCTTTTTGCCTGTACTTTTGACTACGATTGTGGATTACCCTTTTATTAAAAGCTGCATTTGGATTCTCAACCTCTGTCCACAGACATGAAACCAGGGAAACGCTCAGAATTGCAGTGAATAACAAAACAAGACTTGGCCATGACTGTCTTCTTCTTCTTTCTTTTTATTGGCGGGTGGCAACCGACTTTAAGGTGCATATCCGCCACCTACTGTGCTGGAGTGTGGGCCAGAAATGTAACCATCACAAGAGACACAAAATAAAAAAAAATAATAATAAAATAAATTAAATAAAAAAAAAAAAATAATAATAATAATAATAATAAAAAAAAAATAACTTTACCTTCTTTCTACCTTTATACTAACTCCACCAATCAATTAAATCCTTTTCATTAAACCAGTTTCTTTCAAAAAGTTCAACAAAGCTCCCATTATCTGCTCTCCAATTTTAAAAAGATTTTTAAGGTTCAACACATTTTCCCCAAATTTCAGTAATTCCTCTTTTAATTTTATCCTTTGATTTTCATATTTAACACATTCACTAATCACATGTTCAGCTGATTCCTCTCCCCTTCCACAATCACACAAACCTGAAGGGTGCTTTTTCAATAAATACATAGTTTTATTTAATCCAGTATGTCCTAATCTCAACCTCGAAATAATGCTACTTTCTCTAGTACATCGATCTATAGATTTCCTTTTCCCTACTTCTTGCACAATATTGTATAAATGTCGCCCTTTCTTCCCTTCATCCCATTGTCTCTGCCATGTCTTCATAATGTTTTCCTTTATTTTTACTTTGACTTCAGCTTTACTTAGTGCCACTTTTGTAATTCTGTCGAGTTTCAAAGCTTGCTTAGCCAACATATCTGCTGTCTCATTTCCCTCAATCCCCCTATGAGCCGGAATCCACAAAAATCTGACCGCTGCATTAATATGTTGCAGTCTATATACAGTCTCATAGATTTCGTACACAATATCAAGTCTACTATTAGATGATAACGACTGAAGAGACATTAATGATGATAAACTATCCGAGCAAATTAAAACCTTGGTAATTTTGTTTTCCTCTACCCACTGTAATACCTTTAAAATAGCTAACATTTCCACAGTAAATACTGTCAAATGATCAGAGGTTCTTTCCTTAACATTTATCTTTAATTCTGGAATAGTGAATGCAAAACCTGTAACACCACTCTTAGGATCTTTTGAACCATCCGTAAATGCAGCTATAAATGAATTATATATAGACCTTATTCTGTCCTCCACTTTTTCCACCCAGTTTCCTTTCCCATTAAGTCTTTTTATTTCTCCTTGAATATAGAAGTCTATGATTAGTGGCGAAAACAACCAAGGCGGCGTACTTGAAAAAGGAACATTAGGACTGAACTTATTCTCCTGCAATTTCATTTCACTTGCTATTTTACTAGATGCCCAAGCAAAACATTCTATCTTAGCCTTCCCACTTTCCCAACAAGGGATAAGACACTTAACTGTAGGATGCCATCTTTCATTATGACCTTTTAGATTAGTCCAATAGTTCATCATCAGTTGCTCAAATCTTAAACTTAATGGAAGCTCGCCCACCTCAACTTGCAATGCACAGGCCGGAGAGGACCTTATGGCTCCACAACAAATTCGTAGTGCTTGATTTTGTATAATTTCCAGTCTCTTTAATGATGTTTTCGATGCAGTTCTAAACACTATACTTCCATATTCCATCACTGGTCTTACTAAAGCCACATATATCCCTCTTAAGGCTCCTTTACTAGAACCCCACTCTATCCCAGTTAAGCACCTCATTATATTTAAAATCTTCTTACACTTTTCCTCTACTATCCTTACCTGCTCTGTCCAAGTTAATTTAGAGTCAAATGTTACCCCTAAAAACCGAAAGTAATTTACCTGCTCAATTTGATTCCCATACAATAACACCTTAGCCACCCTATCCCTCTTTTGAGTAAAAACCATCATCTTTGTCTTTTCCACTGAGAATTTAAAACCCCATGTATAAGACCATTCTTCAATTAAACCTACAGCTTCCTGTATCTTCTCTTGAACTAACAATAAGCTCTTACCATTTTTCCAAAGGGCAGCGTCATCAGCAAATAATGACTTCCCAATATCATACCTTATTTTACTAAAAACATCATTAATCATAATAGAAAAAAGTAATGGGCTTATCACACTACCCTGCGGGGTCCCATTATCCACTTTGAATTTATTAGACACTGAAGCACCAATTTTAACCTGAATATACCTTTCAGATAAAAAACTTTTGACCCAATTAAAACCTCTTCCCTTAATACCCATTTTATCTAATTTAATCAATAGCCCCTCTTTCCATACCATATCATAAGCTTTTTCCACATCCAAGAAAACTGCCATAACCGATTCCTTATTTATCATAGCTTTTCTAATTTCTGTTTCCAAGCAAACCACAGGGTCCATTGTTCCCCGTCCTTTCCTAAACCCACTCTGATAAGGGGATAAAAGATATTTACTTTCTGTATAAAATGTCATTCTTTCTACAATCATCCGTTCCATAATTTTCCCAACATGCGACGTAAGGGCAATGGGCCTGTAGTTTGCTGGATTCGTTGAATCCTTACCTGGTTTTGCTATAGGTATAATAATAGCCTCTTTCCAACTTATTGGTAATCTCCCTTCTTCCCAGCTCTTATTATATATACCTAAAAGTTTCATTTGCATTAAAATTCCAAACTGTTTCAACATACTATAACTAATCTGATCTTTTCCTGGAGCAGTTACCTTAGCTTTATCTATTGCCCGTTTCATTTCACTTAATGTAAAAGGGGAATCCATAGCATCCTCTGTACTTTCCTTTCTTATTAGTGCCTCTGGGTATGCATCTCTAGTCACTTCTCTTCCTCTTTTCCCAGCCTCTGACAGATTATTAGAACTATGAATTTCCACCAAGGCCTTAGCTATGATATCAGCTTTTTCCCTATTTGTTACTGCTATGGTTTCTCCTGCTTTTAAAACTGGAAACTGCCAGTCCTTTCTAATTCCCCTCATTTTCCTTATCATTCCCCACACATTTCCTAATGGAGTAGTTCTACCTATTTTATTACAATATTCTCTCCAACTGTCTCTTTTTGCCTTCTTTACTACTTTCCTAACTTGAGCCTGGGCCTTTTTGTATTCTATTAATCTTTGAAAGTTAAGATTACTCTTCAGCATTTTAAATGCCTTATTTCTTACTTTAATGCTTTTCCCACACTCTTCCGTCCACCATGGGACTGGTTTCCTATTCATTTTTCCTTTGCTTTTTGGAATACATAAGTTAGCCACTCTAATCAGTACTTCTTTAAATTTTTCATCAATTTCATCTATATCCTGGCTTAAATCAATTTCACTACTCGCCTCCTCACATAGATATTCAAATTTACCCCACATAGCCTTATTTAATATCCATTTATCCTCTCTTCCTTCTTCCCTCTCATCCTTTCTCACACCTACCTTACATAAAACAGGAAAATGATCACTACCCATAGTAGAGTCCTCCCATAACTCCCACTCACAAATACCTGCCACCTCCTTTGCCACTAGTGTTAAATCAAGTGCTGAACTTTTACCTGTGTGAACATCTATTCTTGTGCTTCTCCCATCATTAATGCATACCAGATCAAACTCATCCAACAACTGTTCTATTATTAGACCGTTTAAATCAGTTTTCCCCCCTCCCCATAATGAACTATGGGCATTAAAATCTCCACATAAAACAATACGGTCACTTGCTAGTTCAACAATCTGATTTAATTTATTACCATCTAATCTTCTACATGGATTATAATAATTTACCACAGACAACTTCTCTTGCTTAGTCCATATTTTAACAATAATATACTCTTCCTCCCTTCCTTTTGATATAACTTGATATGTAATATTCTTCTTGATAAATGTAGCACACCCACCCCCTACACCATCTTCCCTATCATTCCTTACACTAACATAATTATATATACTAAAATCTAATTTCTGTGATAACCATGTTTCTTGTATACAGATTACATCAGGTGTAGTTGGTAACGAACTGATAAAATACTTAAATTCCTGCCCATTTGCCACCAAGCTTCTTGCATTCCATTGAAGAATAAGAACCATAATATCAGCCAACAAATGAAGCTTCCTGACTGGCCTGAGCACTTAGCTCATTCCTCACCTCTTCCCAGGACAAATCATTCAGGCTAAGATGGTTCACTGCTGCCTTTACTATTATTTGTATCCTTTCTGTTTTTGACTTTGCCTCAGTGGTAGCATTGATGACCCCTGCTATAAAGATGACTAATTTCCTTAAATCAACCAGAACTTGACCCCCTTTTATCTGTTCATGCTGATCATTATTCAGATTCTCACTTGCCTCATTTACTACTTTTTCCTCCCTGTGATTCACCAGTCCAACGGCCTCTGCATATGATATTTTATTTTTCACTCTGACCTGCTGAATCTCAACCTGCCTTTTCATTACCTCACATCCCCCATAAGCCACACTGTGATTTCCTCCACAGTTACAGCATTTCGGTTGCACATCCCTTCTACATTTCTCATAATCATGGTCCTCACCACATCTAGCACACCTTCTTTTCCCTTTGCAATTCATGGCTGTGTGACCAAACCTCTGGCATTTAAAACACCTCAACGGTTTAGGAACGTATTCTCTCACATTATACATCATATATCCTAGGGATACTCGGTTAGGAAGCATTTCATCCTCAAATTCCAACAACACACTTTCACTTCCTTGTCTCACCCCATTCTTAAAGCTGGTCAATCTTCGGGCATCTTTCACTTTCCCTCCTTTTAAGTTTGCTTTTATTTCATCCACATTTACATCAACCGGGATCCCCCAAATCACCCCCCTATTCCACATGTTTCTCTTCTCCACGCGGCTAACGCTACTTACTTTAAACCTTCCTATCTCCTTCATTCTACAGGCCCTTTCTCTTTGATCTTCATTTTTGCATATTATTAAAAGGTTTCCATCCCTCAAAACTTTGGCCATTTTGACATCTCCCACTTGGTTTTTTAATATCGTAGTCAACTTCACTGGATTCATACCAAGCACTCCATTTTCTTCCTCAAATCTAAGTATTACTTTACACTCATCATCTATCTTCAGATTATCATCCTTTCCATCCACTTTAGTCATCATCCCTTTGAATTTCTTTGACCCCTCTTTTCCACTTTCACCACCCCGTTTCTCTCTTATTCTATCTCTCTCCTGACTAAACTCCATATGATCTTCACTCTCAGTGTCATCCGAGTTAGCCCATTCTGGCCCATTTCCAGCACAGCTTTGCCTACCCGACAAAGTTTTCACTCCTTTGTCACGTTTCCCCATTTCTTCCAATAAAGTTCCTTGTCTTCTCTTCATTGGGTGACAGCCCAGAAGAGCTCCCACACTAACACTCCTCTCCCACACTCCACTTGTAATGTTTCTCGGTGGACTCGGCGCTTCTTAACCAAAATGTCTCCCAAACCAACTCACACTCCACTCCACCCTCACGATTCACACCACAGTCAACACACTCAAGACTTGGCCATGACTGACAGAATGAACAGGCTTATATAGGGTGAGCTAACTAGGAAATAAGGTGCAGGTGGATGTAATCAATGGGTGTTGAAGAGTCCGGGCAAAGGATTATGGGTGATGTAGTCCTAGATGGAGTGACAGTCTGGAGTGGAGTGCCCTCAGGTGGTTCACATGGGCACTCACACAGGACGAATTGTGACACTGTAAGTGAAATTAATGTGCTGATTTGCAAAATAAACTATCAAACCCTGCCAACTTTAAGTTAATCTATGTTTTACTAAACCTGTACCTGACCTTAATAATTTAAATTACATGAACATTTCTACTGTGAGAAAAAATGACTTTCAACTCAGAATTTGCAAATCACCTTTTTTATTGAAATTAAGAAAAAATACAATAAAAAATAAAAATAAAAAAGTTAAGTCACACAGGACATGAGCATTGAAAATTCTTCAGTCCATCACTCCTGGGATTGGGCAGACCTATCAGTTTCATATCTAAAGAACAGTAATGAAAGAAAAGGCAATTTGTCAGGACTTCTGAAATGGAGGACCCAGATGCAGAGTGAACAAAGATAATTTATTGACAGGACAGTTCAACAAGGCACAAGAGGGTAGTGGATGAGTGAGTCCAAACAGCAGGGCCAACGGGGAACAATGACACGACGGATGAGTGTGATTGCTGGAACCAGCTCCAAGATACAGCAGGTTGAAGAACCTCTGAGGACTGACCAGACAAGGTAGATGGTAGTGGAGAAGACAGGGCAGGACACAGTGAAGCAGGGATCCGTACTTGCTGCTCACACACTCAGAACCAGTCCAGTTACCAGGCAGAGGGAACCAGCAGGCAGGGAATCCCAGGGAGGCGGCAGGAACTAACACAAGACAACACTCAAGACAACAAAAGAAAACCAAGCAAATAAAAACTGGCGAAACTAGAACACACAAACGATAAACTAAATATAACTGGAGCTAGAAAAAGGGGAAAACAAAAGAGAAACCAAAATAAAGCCTGGAGAAAACTAGAGCAAAATAAAGATAGAACCTTGACTAAAAATTCAGGAACAAAGGGAAAAAACTGAAAATATATAAACTCAAAGCCAAAAATATAGGAGACACTAAATCTCTAACTGACTTGGCAAGATGAACGAGCAAACACTGAATACGTACATACAACGAACCAAGGAGGGAAAGGAACTCAATATAAAAGGGAAAAGCACATGAGGATCAGGTGAGCACAATTAGTGAAATGAGGACTAGACAAGGGCCGTTTCTCAATATGCGTTCTTGTCTGTACTTGTGTTCTAGTGGACTTGTGAAACGTCATCAGTCGCTGCCCAAGTCCTGTTCCAATTCAAAGTTCACATCTAGCCATAGGCCGTTTCTCAATATGCGTTCTTGTCTGTACTTGTGTTCTCGTGGACTTGTGAAACGTCATCAGTCGCTGCCCAAGTCCTGTTCCAATTCAAAGTTCACATCTTGCCATAGACAAGCACAGTTCAAATCCCCGGATGTGTCCTTGCTCCGCCCCTTTTATCGAGGACGCATCGAGAGGAGACTTCAGACAGACCGGTATCCCAGAATGCATCTCAGACCAACGGACGCAACGATCAGTAATGCCCCCCAACACCCGCATGATACGCTGAACTTGGTTGTGCGCGAGCTTCTACTAACGTAACCGAGAGCAGAGCGGCATTATCATCACGGGGGGGGGGGGGGGGCGGCATTGTTTTGTCACTTGCAACACATCCAGAATACACATCATTTCTGCTTAAAATAAGCCTAAAATGCAAAACAAGACCAATTTAGGATAGTAAGATTTATTTTTAAGCACAAGCCTAATAAAACATTTGAAGTAAAAAATGTTTTTTTTTTAAATGTATTACTTTTAGTACTATACACTTGTGAAAATTAAAATATTAAATACAATTATAAAATGTTAAAATATTTGTTAGTTTTATTTATCATATTTATGTTTTATTTTTGTAATGTGTTTTTTTTAAGTCATGTATTAATATTGTTTTGAACTGCTTGTTATCAATGGCAACTATTAACTGTTTTAATTTTTGTTTTTTGCGGGTGCGTTGAATTGTATTAAAACCACATAAAAAATCATAATAATCAAACTAAATCAGAATAATTATTAATGCTAATAATAATATAGAGAGCCCACAACAACAACAACAAATAAACAAACAAAAACATAAAAAAAATATATTGTCCCGTTTTTTAATTAAAAGATAATAACAAATTAGATTTTAGTGATATTTTGACCACTCAAATAGGAAATGTCCCCGGTTTCCATTTCAGAAATCTGCTCACCCTAAACCACATATTAGGCTAATGTTTAATATAGGTCTATTGTTTTTTGTTTAAAATCTAAACGAAAAGAGGCAGGGTTGTGTTTTATACTTCGTTTTGTTATAAATATATAAGATAATCAATGTAGCTGCCTGAACGACATTTGTGTGGCTAATATATGTTTAAGATTTTTTTTGTAAAAAAAAAATTAAAAGAGGCAGTGGTGTTTTATGACATATTTCGTTTTATTGTAGCCTAAAATATTCGTTTCTCTATACCAAGTAGGCCTTCGCGAACTTCTGACTTCGCGTCCGTGGAGTTAATTCAGGCTCGCCAAGTTCAACTCCGGAGAACTAACTCCCGAGGACGGGAGGACAATAGTCCGGTACTCTGCTAATGGAACAGCAGCGTTCTTGATAGAGTTACTCAGTGTTTATATGTATATTTTAGGCTACAATAAAACGAAATATATGATAAAACACCACTCTGCCTCTTTTCATTTTCATTAAAAAAAATATTAAACAAATGTAGTGCAGGCAATGTTAGGCTATTGCATGTATATTTTTAACAAAACGAAATATTAAAAACCCTGCCTGTTTTCGTTTAAATTATAATAAAAAAAAAAACATTAATATGTGGTTCAGACAAGTGTGATTATCACTGTAATAAAATTAATTATGACATAAAACACAAGCCAGTCTATTTTTGTTAAATGTCAGTTTATGTATTTAATAGCCTAAAATTATAAAGTTATGAAACTTCACTTTGCCCTCAGTCAAAACGATTTGCCAGGGAACAAATTATAGATTCATGAGACCAAAGATCGCCCGTTAGAAGAAGGATTATATCTGAAGACATCAGAGCCAGCGGCCGGCGTCAGAAGGACTAGCCGTGTTAAGTCTGCTCTGGGCGGGGAGAGGTCCCGCTGATCGCCGCTGATCCACTGGATCTCACAACTCCGAAAACGCCAGATCACATTTTCAAAAAGGCGCTCTCTTTATAAATAAACCACAGATTTGATCTTTAAACAAGTACATTCTCGCCTGAAAAAGTCTTAAAACTACTTTTTGTGAAACATTAACAGTATTTTTAAATTACGAGGGGTTTCTCATCCGCTATGGACGTTTGCTTGTTGGTGCAAGATGCATTCTGGGATACCAGTCTGTCTGAAGTCCACAAGTCTCCTCTCGATGCATCCTCGATAAAAGGGGCGGATCAAGGACACATCCGGGGATTTGAACTGTACTTGGCTACTTGTGAACTTTGAATTGGAACAGGACTTGGCAGCAACTGATGACGCTTCACAATTGACGACTGATGGCGATTCCCCCGCCCTCTCGAGTTCGTTCTCCCGAGTCGAACTTGCAAGTCTGAACTACCAAGGACGCAAGTCAGAAGTTCGCGTACTTGGTATTGAGAAACGGCCATAGACATGTACAGTTCAAATCCCCGGATGTGTCCTTGATCCGCCCCTTTTATCGAGGACGCATCGAGAGGAGACTTCAGACAGACCGGTATCCCAGAATGCATCTCAGACCAACGGACGCAACGATCAGTAATGCCCCCCAACACCCGCATGATAAGCTGAACTTGGTTGTGCGCGAGCCTCTACTAAACCGAGAGCAGAGCGGGGTGCGGCATTGTTTTATCACTTGCAACACATCCAGAATACACATAATTTCTGCTTAAAATAAGCCTAAAATGCAAAACAAGACCAATTTAGGATAGTAAGATTTATTTTTAAGCACAAACCTAATAAAACATTTGAAGTAAAAAAAATTTTTTTTAAATGTATTACTTATATAGTAGTATAAACTTGTGAAAATGTAAATATTAAATACAATTATAAAATGTTAAAATATTTGTTAAATTGTTTTATTTATCATATTTATGTTTTATTTTTGTAATGTGTTTTTGTTAAGTCATGTTATAATATTTTTTTGAACTGCTTGTTATTTACAATGGCAACTATTAACTGTTTTTATTTTTTTTGCGGGTGCGTTGAATTGTATTAAAACAACATAAAAATCATAATAATCAAACTAAATCAGAATAATTATTAATGTTAATAATAATATAGAGAGCCCACAACAACAAAAAAAACAAACAAAAACATTTAAAAATATATTGTCCCGATTTTTATTTAAAGATAATAACAAATTAGATTTTAGTGATATTTTGACCACTCAAAGAGGAAATGTCCCCGGTTTCCATTTCAGAAATCTGCTCACCCTAAACCACATATTAGGCTAATGTTTAATATAGGCCTTTTGTTTTTTTAAATCTAAACGAAAAGAGGCAGGGTTGTGTTTTATACTTCGTTTTGTTATAAATATATAAGATAATCAATGTAGCTGCCTGAACGACATTTGTGTGGCTAATATGTTTAAGATTTTTTTGTTAAAAATAATGAAAAGAGGCAGTGGTGTTTTATGACATATTTCATTTTATTGTAGCCAAAATATTCGTTTCTCTATACCAAGTAGGCCTTCGCGAACTTCTGACTTGCGTCCGTGGAGTTAATTCAGGCTCGCCAAGTTCAGCTCCGGAGAACGAACTCTTGAGGACGGGAGGACAATAGTCTGGTAGGCTACTCTGCTAATGGAACAGCAGCGTTCTTAATAGGGTTATTCAGTGTTTATATGTATATTTTAGGCTACAATAAAACGAAATATATGATAAAACACCACTCTGCCTCTTTTCATTTTCATTAAAAAAAATATTAAACAAATGTAGTGCAGGCAATGTTAGGCTATTGCATGTATATTTTTAACAAAACGAAATATTAAAAACCCTGCCTGTTTTCGTTTAAATTATAATAAAAAAAAACATTAATATGTGGTTCAGACAAGTGTGATTATCACTGTAATAAAATGAATTATGACATAAAACACAACCCAGTCTATTTTTGTTAAATGTCAGTTAATGTATTTAATAGCCTAAAATTATAAAGTTATGAAACTTCACTTTGCCCTCAGTCAAAACGATTTACCAGGGAACAAATTATAGATTCATGAGACCAAAGATCGGCCGTTAGAAGACGAATTATATCTGAAGACATCAGAGCCAGCGGCCGGCATCAGAAGGACTAGTGTTAAGTCTGCTCTGGGCGGGGAGAGCACTCGCTGAGCGCCGCTGATCAACTGGAGCTCACAACTCCGAAAACGCCAGATCAAATTTTCAAAAAGGCGCTATCTTTATAAATAAACCACAGATTTGAGCTTTAAACAAGTACATTCTCGCCTGAAAAAGTCTTAAAACTACATTTTGTGAAACATTAACAGTATTTTGTTGGTGCGAGATGCATTCTGGGATACCGGTCTGTCTGAAGTCCACAAGTCTCCTCTCGATGCATCCTCGATAAAAGGGGCGGATCAAGGACACATCCGGGGATTTGAACTGTACTTGGCTACTTGTGAACTTTGAATTGGAACAGGACTTGGCAGCAACCGATGACGCTTCACAATTGACGACTGATGGCGATTCCTCCCGTCCTCTGGAGTTCGTTCTCCCGAGTCGAACTTGCAAGTCTGAACTACCAAGGACGCAAGTCAGAAGTTCGCGTACTTGGTATTGAGAAACGGCCAAGGACTAAACAAGGGGGCGTGGTAACAGGAAACAAAGAGGTGGGACAAGAGGAACACAAGGCAGACACAAACAAAGACAGAGCCATGTGCTTAGACACAACACAAACATAGAAACATTAAACAAGGACAACACAGACAAGGCTGCCAGGGCAGAACCCTGACACAATTAGTTTAAAATACTATCAAAACATTAACAAGAACACTCTCTTAAAAAGCATACATGATTATGATAAAGCCATGCCTGCACGAGGCAAGTGATTTTAGATTATTTAAAAAAATAATTTTAATGAAATGTGTGTGTGTGTGTGTATGTATGTATAAATATATATATATATATATATATATATATATATATATATATATATATATATATATATATATATATATATATATATATATATATATATATACAGGTCCTTCTCAATAAATTAGCATATTGTGATAAAGTTCATTATTTTCCATAATGTAATGATAAAAATGTAACTTTCATATATTTTAGATTCATTGCACACCAACTGAAATATTTCAGGTCTTTTATTGTTTTAATACTGATGATTTTGGCATACAGCTCATGAAAACCCAAAATTCCTGTCTCAATAAATTAGCATATCATGAAAAGGTTCTCTAAACGAGCTATTAACCTAATCATCTGAATCAAAATTACACCTGCAAAAGATTCCTGAGGCTTTTAAAAACTCCCAGCCTGGTTCATTACTCAAAACCGCAATCATGGGTAAGACTGCCGACCTGACTGCTGTCCAGAAGGCCATCATTGACACCCTCAAGCAAGAGGGTAAGACACAGAAAGAAATTCTGAACGAATAGGCTGTTCCCAGAGTGCTGTATCAAGGCACCTCAGTGGGAAGTCTGTGGGAAGGAAAAAGTGTGGCAAAAAACGCTGCACAACGAGAAGAGGTGACCGGACCCTGAGGAAGATTGTGGAGAAGGACCGACTCCAGACCTTGGGGGACCTGCGGAAGCAGTGGACTGAGTCTGGAGTAGAAACATCCAGAGCCACCGTGCAAGGAAATGGGCTACAGGTGCCGCATTCCCCAGGTCAAGCCACTTTTGACCCAGAAACAGCGGCAGAAGCGCCTGACCTGGGCTACAGAGAAGCAGCACTGGACTGTTGCTCAGTGGTCCAAAGTACTTTTTTCGGATGAAAGCAAATTTTGCATGTCATTCGGAAATCAAGGCGTCAGAGTCTGGAGGAAGACTGGGGAGAAGGAAATGCCAAAATGCCTGAAGTCCAGTGTCAAGTACCCACAGTCAGTGATGGTCTGGGGTGCCATGTCAGCTGCTGGTGTTGGTCCACTGTGTTTTATCAAGGGCAGGGTCAATGCAGCTAGCTATCAGGAGATTTTGGAGCACTTCATGCTTCCATCTGCTGAAAAGCTTTATGGAGATGATTTCATTTTTCAGCACGACCTGGCACCTGCTCACAGTGCCAAAACCACTGGTAAATGATTTACTGACCATGGTATTACTGTGCTCAATTGGCCTGCCAACTCTCCTGACCTGAACCCCATAGAGAATCTGTGGGATATTGTGAAGAGAAAGTTGAGAGACGCAAGACCCAACACTCTGGATGAGCTTAAGGCCGCTATCGAAGCATCCTGGGCCTCCATAACACCTCAGCAGTGCCACAGGCTGATCGCCTCCATGCCACGCCGCACTGAAGCAGTCATTTCTGCAAAAGGATTCCCGACCAAGTATTGAGTGCATAACTGTACATAATTATTTGAAGGTTGACTTTTTTTGTATTAAAAACACTTTTCTTTTATTGGTCGGATAAAATATGCTAATTTATTGAGATAGGAATTTGGGGTTTTCATGAGCTGTATGCCAAAATCATCAGTATTAAAACAATAAAAGACCTGAAATATTTCAGTTGGTGTGCAATGAATCTAAAATATATGAAAGTTACATTTTTATCATTACATTATGGAAAATAATGAACTTTATCACAATATGCTAATTTTTTGAGAAGGACCTGTATATATATAAAATAGGGTTAGGCTGTTACCCATAATTGTATAAAAAACAAAACCAACTGCAAACAATAAAACTTTACAATTCTAAATATAGCCCACATGGGACCCTCAAATAAACAATAATGGGCAACCTAACTGGGCCCCACAACTTTATCCAAGATGGGGCCCACATTCAGCCCATCAAAGTGCCCACTCTGAGCCCATGCCCAGATGACGCCCATATAGCCCAGATAAAAACCACGTGGGGCCCACATGGACATGTTGGCTGGGATAGTGATGGTGAAAATGTGTGAGAAAGCATTCTAACGGCAAACTGCCTTTAATTCCAGACAGTTTATGTGCCATGCCTTCTGTGCATCTGTCCAGGTGCCAGAAGCAGGTCTACCATCGCATAGAGCATACCAAAAAGTATAAACATGATGCTTGTACGAGGTCAACAGTGAGGCCAGCAGGTGGTGCTCACCCTGTGTGGGTCCTAACGCCCCAGTATAGTGATGGGGACACTGTGCTGTATCAAGCACCATCCTTCGTATGAGACGTCACCGGAGTCAGATAAATCCCAGCACATAGAGACTCTTTCACCTAGATATTATCATATAGAGACTGTGTCTGTTCCCCGAATTAGCAAATACAAAAAAACATCAAAACCATTCAACAGTAAAAATTTAATTGATGTCCAACAAATAAACAACAAATATAATACAGATGAACAATTGATAAAGCTTGGGTTGCTGAATATTCGATCCCTTTCCCCAAAAGCGCTTATTGTTAATGATATTATTAAAGATAATAATCTAGATGTGCTCTGACAGAAACATGGCTAAAACCTGACGACTACATTACTTTAAATGAGTCCACCCCCCAAGATTATTGTTATAAACATGAGCCGCATCTGAAAGGTAAAGGGGGAGGGGTTGCTGTAATTTATAATAATAACTTCAGTATTACTCAGAAGTCTAGTTTCAAATATAATTCCTAAGTTTTGGTGCTTTATGTAACGTTATGTAGTGTACATGATAAAACCCGTTTAACATTTGTGTTAGCTACTGTATACAGGCCACCAGGGCATATTACAGACTTTATCAAAGAATTTGCTGTTTTTTTATCAGAGTTAGTTCTGGCCGTAGATAAAGTACTAATTATTGGTGATTTTAATATCCATGTAGACAACGAAAAAGACGCATTGGGATTAGCATTTAAAGACATACTAAACTCTATTGGAGTTAGGCAATACGTGTCAGGACCCACTCAAATCAATCAAATCAAATCACTTTATTGTCACTCTACCATATGCACAAGTGCAACAGTAGGTGAAATTCTTAGGTGCAGTTCCGAGCAACATAGCAGTCATGACATGACATGTACAACATTTAAGCAACAACAGATTACACATCTGATGCGCACACAATTACTCACAGCACAGTATACACTACAATAAACAATAAATCATTTACACAATGTGAGTGTAGTTCTCACAGCTTTAAACAATATACACATACTTACAATATACATATACTTTAAACAATATACACTAAACATACATTAAACAATAACAGTATACATTAAGCTATAGTAATAATATACAATGTACAGTATACAATATGTTCACAAATTGAAATCCAAAGTGCAATAGATGCTGTATGATAAATAAATGTGTATATAATGTGTGTGTATCTACAGTGGGTTGTGCTGAGTGATATTCTGTCCAGTGTGTGTTATGATACTGATGTATCAAGAGTTAAGTAGTCTGATTGCTTGTGGGAAGAAGCTGTTCTGGAGTAGGCTGGTGCGTGTTCTGATGCTGCGGTACCGTCTGCCTGATGGCAGCAGTGAGAGCAGCCCATGGCTCGGGTGGCTAGAGTCTCTGATGATCCTCTGAGCTCTCTTCACACACCGCCTGGCGTAAATGTCCTGGAGGGAGGGAAGCTCACCTCCGATGATGCAGCTGGCCGTGCGCACTACCCTTTGCAGGGCCTTGCGGTTGCGGGCGGTACTGTTGCCGTACCAGGTGGTGATGCAGCCAGTAAGCAGGCTCTCTATGGTGCTGCTGTAGAAGCGTGTGAGGATGTGGCGGTTCATTCCAAACCTCCTCAGCCGTCGCAGGAAGAAAAGGCGCTGATGAGCCTTCTTCACAACGGCCTCAGTGTGGACGGACCATGAGAGTTCCTCTGTGATGTGGACACCGAGGAACTTGAAGCTGCTGACTCTCTCCACCGGTGCTCCATCGATGGTGATGGGGCGGTGTTCTCTCTCATTCCTCCTGAAGTCGACCACCAGCTCCTTGGTCTTGCTGACGTTGAGGGAGAGGTTGTGCTCCTGACACCACCGTGTCAGAGTGTGCACCTCCTCTCTGTAGGCCGTTTCATCATTGTCGGTGATAAGACCTACCACCGTCGTATCGTCAGCAAACTTGATGATGGTGTTGGAGCTGTGGATTGCCACACAGTCATGTGTGTACAAGGAGTACAGGAGTGGGCTGAGAACACAGCCCTGAGGGGCTCCAGTGTTGAGAGTCAGTGATGAGGAGATGTTACTGCCCATTCTGACCACCTGGCGTCTGTTTGACAGGAAGTCCAGGATCCAGCTGCACTCATCGCCATAATCATACTTTAGACCTAATATTGTCACATGGAATAAATGTTGATACCGTTGAAATTCAGCAGCAGAGCGATGACATCTCAGATCATTATCTAGTATCATGTATACTTAATTTAGCTAAGGTTGCAAAGCCGCCCCCTCGCTTCAAAAATGGCAGGACAATCACTGCCGCTACTAAAGATTGCTTTTTAAATAATCTTCCTCATCAGTATCATCTCCTCAGCATCCCAGATAGCATAGAAGAACTCGATGTTGCAACAGAAACTATTGAATCTCTCTTTTCCAGTACTTTAGACACAGTTGCTCCTCTGCGCTTAAAGAAAATTAAAGAAAATAGTCCAACGCCGTGGTACAACGAGCACACCTGGGCCCTTAAAACAGCAGCCAGAAAAATGGAGCGCAGCTGGAAGAAAACAAAACTAGAGGTCTTTCGTAATTCGTGGAAAGAGCACATGATCGCATACAGAAAGGCCGTAAAAACTGCTAGATCTGCTTATTTCTCAACTCTCTTGGAAGAAAACAAACACAACCCAAGGTATTTATTCGATACAGTGGCTAAATTAACCAAAAATAAAGCTTCAACTTCTGATGATTGTAAACAGCACAGCTGTAATGACTTTATGAACTTCTTCACATGTAAGATTGATAATATTAGGATGAAAATTTTAACCATGCAGCCGTCTACTACAGTATCACATCAGACAGAGCATTGTATTGTCACTGAGGAAAAATTACACTCATTCACTGCTATAGGAGAAGAAGAATTGACTAAACTCGTTAAATCATCAAAATCAACAACATGTATGCTTGACCCTGTACCGACTAGGCTATTAAAAGAGATGCTACCAGAGGTCATAGATCCTCTTCTTAATATCATTAATTCATCTTTGTCATTAGGATATGTACCGAAAACTTTTAAGTTGGCTATTATTAAACCACTTATTAAAAAACCGCAACTTGATCCTACAGAATTAGTCAATTATAGACCAATCTCAAATCTACCCTTTCTGTCAAAAATACTTGAAAAGGCAGTGTCTTCACAATTATGTTCCTTTTTTAGAAAGAAATGGTATCTGTGAGGATTTCCAGTCAGGATTTAGACCGTATCATAGCACTGAGACTGCTCTCATCAGAGTTACAAATGATTTACTCTTATCATCCGATCGTGGCTGTATCTCTCTATTAGTGTTACTCGATCTTAGCGCTGTATTTGATACTATCGACGACAACATTCTTTTGAATAGACTCGGAAATTATGTAGGCATTAGTGGAATTGCCTTGTCATGGTTTAAATCATACCTATGTGACCGTTATCAGTTTGTAGCAGTAAATGAAGAGATTTCACACCGATCACAAATTCAGTATGGAGTACCGCAAGGCTCAGTGCTAGGACCACTGCTCTCCACCTTGTACATGCTACCACTGGGAGATATCATTAGGAAGCATGGCGTTAGTTTTCATTGTTATGCTGACAATATATTTCTTCACGCCCTGAAGAAACTTACCAATTCACAAGATTAACGGAATGCATAGCTGATATAAAACACTGGATGACCGGTAATTTCCTGCAAGTCAATTCAGAAAAAAATTAATTTTTAATTATTGGACAAAAAAGTTACTAAAAGTAGTAACCTAGAATACTGTCTAACACTTGATGGCTGCTCTGCCAAGTCCTCGTCGTCAGTGAGGAACCTGGGTGTGCTCTTTGATACCAATCTTTCTTTGAAAGCCACGTTTCTAGCATCTGTAAAAATGCATTCTACCATCTTAAAAATATATCTAAATTATGGCACATGCTCTCAATGCAAAATGCTGACCAGGTAGTTAATGCGTTCATGACCTCAAGGTTAGATTATTGTAATGCTCTACTGGGTGGTTGCCCTGTTCGCTTAATAAACAAACTCCAGCTGGTCCAAAATGCAGCAGCTCGAGTTCTTACTAGAACCAGGAAGTATGACCATATTAGCCCAGTTATGTCAACATTGCACTGGCTGCCTATTAAACATCGCATACATTTTAAAATCTTGCTTATTACTTACAAAGCACTAAATGGTTTAGCTCCCCAATACTTGAGCGAGCTCTTAACATATTATACTCCATCACGTCTACTGCGCTCTCTAAACTCTGGCCAGTTGATAATACCGAGAATATCCAAATCAACTGCAGGCGGTCGATCCTTTTCCTATTTAGCTCCTAAACTCTGGAACAGTCTTCCTAGCATTGTTCGGGAAGCAGACACACTCTGTCAGTTTAAATCTAGACTAAAAACATTATCTCTTATCATCTCTTTACTGTGGCATACATATAAAACACTTTTTCAATTAAATGATTGTTAGGCTGCATTAACTAGGTCAGCCGGAACCGGGAACACTTCCTATAACACCTGATGTACTCGTTACATTGTAAGAAGAATGGCATCTAAGCTAATGATAGTCTCTCTGTTTATCCCGAGGTTTACTGCAGTCAGACGGATCCGGGCCGTATCCAGATCAGATGGTGGACCTGGGCCCAGAGAAGACCAACGCAGGACCCTGAAGTGTCTGCAGAGACCGTGATTAGACTCCACCTGAACCTGCCTCATCGACACGGCATCCTCAATAAACCCGTCTCCAGCGTGATGACTCCAATTGTTTGAATATTACAATTTAATAATACTTAAATCGATATGTCATCCGCAATAAACCAGCGTGTTGCCTCCGATCATTCGAATATTGCACTTTAATAATTATTTAATCAACATCATCCTCAATAAACCCGTCTCTAGCGTGTTGCCTCCGGTCCTTCGAATATTCTAATCTATTATGACCTCTGACCTGTAAAGTTGCCCAAATAATAATAATAATAATAATAATAATAATAATAATAATACGCTGTTTGTTAATTGGCCAGAAGAGAACTGGCACCCCGACTGAGCCTGGTTTATCCCAAGGTTTATTTTTCTCCATTAGGTCACCTAATGGGGTTTTGGTTTCCCTGCCACTGTTGCCTCTGGCTTGGCTTGCTCAGTTGGAAACACTAAATTTTTCTAAATTTTTCAACTAAACATCTAAATAAATCTAATTATTAAACTAAATTAACCATATAAACTAAATTACTGATTTAATTACTGATCTAAAGCCCACACTGTCTCTGTATGATAATTGAAATGAACTGATGACATCACCATTTTCTGGCTATACGGCTGAATAAAATTATGCTGCATTATTTTCCTGTTGAACACTGTAAAGCTGCTTTGAAACAATCTGGATTGTTAAAAGCGCTATATAAATAAAGTTGACTTGACTTGATGTTAAACCGAGGTCCTGACTCTCTGTGGTCATTAAAAGTCCCGGGATGTCCTTTGTAAAAAGAGTAGGGGTCAAAAAGAGTAATTTGCTTATTGGCCTCCGTCCATCATGGCCTCCTAATCATCCCCATATACTGTTTGGCTTTATAACTCTGTCTCCTCTCCACCAATTAGCTAGTGTGTGGTGGGCATTCTGGCACAATCCAGGTGGATGCTGCAATCTGGTTAAGGAGATTCCCCCCTTCTATATGTAAAGCGATTTGAGTATCCAGAAAAGCGCTATATAAATGTAACTGATTATTATTATTACGAGGTCAACAGTTAACCCTGTCTAACAATTTCTAAAGACAAAATTCAGATCTGATTTTGATACTAAATGCTCCTTATGTAAGAATGAGATGGAAACTATTTTTATTTATTTTGGTCATGCACATATACTGTGCAACTTTGAAAAAGATGTGTTTGTTTATTTCAACTTCCCTCCTGCAAGGTTTTTAATTAATCCCAAAAGCTCTTAATTAATTTGAGCTCTTATGTTCCAGAGTTTAAATGAGTATCCCCAAGGTACATGGATGGTCTACTATTTCAAGTGGAAATTCCAGCCTTTTGCCAATAAACATTCAATAAATTACAAATTCTAGTTCTAGTCTTATTTTTTTTATATTTTGATGCAGATCCAAGTGCCTACTTTATAATAAACTTAATTATTTTTCTATGTAGATTCTATATTCATAAACTATGAGAATATGTTTTAAACCTATTTAAACCTATTATTTTGTTAAATAAGATTCATTATAACATGATATGATTACAGTTTCATCTTCTGTAAAGCAACAACAGTTATTTTGCTTACAAACTTTTCACTTTATTTGATGTGTACTTCTTAGCCATTTTCTTTTTTGTGAGTTATGGAGTTTTTGATTTGTTAAATTTTCCAGTTAACTATTATTATTCTTTTAATTGTGATTAACTTTAATGCATACTGTTTTATTGTTTTTGTTGTATTATAAAGCTGTAAGCAATAATAAAAAAGAAAAAGGCACGATGATCCAATTTGGCCATTACGCTTTCTCCAATGGTAAAACCGTGGAGGTTGGTATAAGAACATCCCTGCTTTTTTGTCAGAAAAGGAATAATTGTGCTGTGACCCCTAATAATAAAGTGACTTTTATTTTGAAACATGCAACATCCGGAATCAGATGACGTCTGTGTTTACGATTCAACGCCTTTACGTTGCATTTTAAAACAATGACTATATCTTCCAGTCAGAGATTTATTTACAGCAAATTATTTAAACCGGTGAGTATAGATACTTACTATTAGTGTTTCCGTGGAAGGCTGTAAATATTTATGTTGATAAGCTAACGTTACAGACGAGCATTAATGTAACAGTGATAGCGCCGATGGATCTATCAATCTGTTAGGTTTTTACAGTGATGTGGTGTGTACTAGTGTTTGTAGATGGTGCAGTAGAGTGTCCTGAAGACTCCAGCCCCTCCTCTTCCTCCCCCTTTTGAGCCAGACCCTTATAATGTGGTCCCTCTACACCTATCATCAACTGCTAGCCTTCCTCCTCACCTTCCTCAGGTATGCTGTCCTGTTCCTATCACCTTCTGTTCTTACCACGGTAATCAGTTTCTGTCTGGGTTACTGACAACATCTAGCTTTCCTTTAATATTCCTGTCCCTGCGTTGGCGAAAGTCTTTGTGGGGGTCCCTGGCTCTGTAAAGGATGATGAGACCTGATTTACATGAATGGTTTGCTTGACGTGTCAGGCACTGTTTTATTAGCATTAAAAGCATATTGAACTTTGTATTGTTTGCCATCTTTGATAACATGTCGCGCAAAGTTCTGTGTGCTGTATGTAATTTAACTGGCTGTATTCTGACTACTGTATAATGTTATGGGTCATTCCATGTCGAATCAACCAAATTTCAGAAACATCCCTGGCCAAATTTTTTGATTTTGTTATTATTTTTGGTGAAAAAAGACAAACAAAAATAGTGACAAAATATTAAATGCCATAGATGAATATTTACTGTGTACCTTTTTTAGAAGGGCATCAAAATGCCAATTTCCAGATTTGGGGCCAAATTACAAGTGGGTGAAAATAACTAGAAAGATGGCATCATCATCATCATTTTATTTTTACACAGAGATTGGTCTGTTAGTCACCTCAAGTTTGCATGGCTCTAACTAGAGAAATATTGAAGATATCTTGATAACACTTTACAATAAGGTTCATTAGTTAAAATACATTAGTTAACATGAAAATGGAGCTACATTGAGTATCTCAAATCTCTGGGACTGAAACCATATTAGGCTGTAAAAATGAAGACATGAAAAGAAAAGTTTAAGAAGCAGAGTCAATATTGATATTGAGAAATCTGTCTTTCTCAGACATTCAGTCAGTTTATGTTCTATGTTATTTGATAGAGGTAAACAATATACATTTCTAGTTTAAGCATTATTTGTTCTTCAGACATTTCTCTTTAAAAGGAAAAAGTTATTAACTACGCAAAGTGACCCACATATGGTCTTTGACCACTGAAAATGTGTACAATTGAACAATTTACTCATGGATCCACATTGAGATCCCCATATTTCTAGATCCGAATTGTAGTGAGTTTAAAGGAACACTCCACTTTTATTTTTATTTTTAAATAGGCTCATTTTCCAACTCCCCTAGAGTTAAAAAGTTGAGTTTTACCTTTTTCGAATCCATTCAGCCGATCTCCGTATCTGGCGGTAGAACTTTTAGCATAGCTTAGCATAGATAATTGAATCTGATTAGACCGTTAGCATCTCGCTCAAAAATGACCAAAGACTTTCGATATTTTTCCTATTTAAAACTTGACTCTTCTGTAGTTACATCGTGTACTAAGACTAAAGTTCGGAGCAAAGTGTCACAAGAGCAAAGTGCCTTGATTATTACGCAGGAATGAGAGTAAAGCTCCTAGCCATATCGGTCTCTAGAAACGTCTTAGTGCACGCCTCCCCCATCACACACCGGTTCACACCATTTAAAGTTTAGAAACATCTACTGCTACTGAACAAAAATGTAAGTGTCACAAGAAAGGGTTTGAATACTGATTCAATGTAATGTGGTTTTTCGCTTTGTCATTATGGGATGTAGGAGTGAAACGAGTGAAGGGGTATGAATACTTTAGCAAGGCACTATAAGAGTGTTCACGATAAAGAAATGGAAAATGTTTTAAACGAAGGAAAAGCTTGTTTACAATTTATGTGGCAAGTTTTTAGAAATGCATGCTTTGTATTCATGTTTCTTTCATGTAGTTTTGATTTAATAATGATTCATTTGGTATAATCATGCAGAAATGAAAAACATTGAGACGTTATAGTGATTGTATGTGTTGACCCATATACATGAAGAACAAAATGAAGGACATTGTAGTAATAAGCATGCATAATACATGTGTTCATTTCCATACGTACTCTCTATCCTCTCCACTCTCTATCCAGCTATGTCCTGCTTCACTCGTCACGTAAGACTTTTAGTAATGTGAAAGTGAGCATCTCAGCGCAATGGACACCGTTAGGATTGCAGCTGAATGGCAGCACTTTAGCATTGTCTCCTGGAGAGGTACGGATTTAATACACACTTCCCAATCTCTTACTTGTTTCATTTCCCTTTCATTTTCCCCAAATATTTTTTTTCTATCTAAAGGAGCAACATTTTCTCAAGCCTGATAGATAGATAATGTTAGGAATGAGCATTTCCAGTAATATTGTAGTAGATTGCAGCCATTAGTGTAATGCACATTAACTGTTTAAAGGCTTTCACAATTTTTATGGTTTAACATGGTAAAACCAAGCAGTTCTTCTGTTAACGTCACTGCGTGCTGTGGAGAAAATCTGCTCTGCCAGGTAGGGATAGAGAAAAACTGAATTATTCCTCACTGTATTGCTACATTTGAATTCCTCACAATACTGTATCAATATTATATTTCTCATGAATACTTATGTGAAAAAGGCGATTAATCATCATGTCTGTGAAAGGGCAACACATAGTCCAATTCAGACTTTTGAGTTTTTAATGTACATTTATTATCATATAATATTGCTACGCACTTATTTTTTGTTTTTACATTTGTAGACATGGGAGGATAACAAACTGTTTGCTGATGCAGGGGAAGCCACTTTGTTTTTGGGTGCTCTGGACTCAATCTTTCTCTTCTCTTATGCTGTGGTAAGTTAAAAATAGAAGTAGGTCTAGCAGACAGGTTTTGGGGGTTTGAGTTGGACAGTGATTGTCTGTTATGAACAAATAATGCTGCTGGTGTACCGTATTGAACTATTAAATACTACTGTGACGGTAGAGGTGTGTGATATTGACATTAAATCATTCTCTTAGACTCCTTGCTTAAGAGTTAGACTAGTTAAGAGTTTTTTAACGTTTGTGGAGTTCGAAAGTGTTACATACATGCTTTGGTTTTTGAAATTTCAGACAACATTTTCTCACGTTATAATTTTTTTCATATTTGCTATAGCTACATGGTACTTAAATATACCCAGAACTGTGAGAACGAACAAATTCATCCTGATAATGTCACATAACTTTGATAGAAAGGTACTGTATGTAATGGCTTATAATCAACCAATCAGCTGTCAGCCATTAAATTAAAGTTCACAATTAGATAATGCCAATTTAGGTCAACCAGTTACCAAGCAATGCTTAATTTTCTTCCGTCTGTGGTGTAAAAGGACGCATTAGCAATTAAAGAAAATAATTTTTTTTAATCAATTTTACTGGTAGTTTTTGGGTATAACATGTCACAGTTTACTTTATTTTGCTATCCTCACTGCACTGTAAGCCTATACAGGTTGATTGAAAAAATTATGGAAACTCGTTGCCCTAAAAAAGTTAATTTTGTCTTGTTGAAAAAACAAAACATTTCCAGTTAAATGTACTTAAGATTTCAACAGCATTTAATTAAAAACTTTTAGTTAATTGAACTAATTAATTCAGTGGTATTGAAATTTCACCATGATATAGGTCACCATGATGGAGATAAGTGTTCGTTTTAGTTGGGCTCTTGGCCCTTGACTCATTAACTTTAGTTTTTCGCTGACTGCTTTAACTGTGTGTTTATAAAGCACATTTGTTATGGCAAGGAAAAGCAAATTGTTAGAATAAAAGAGAATAAGTCACAATTCAGATGCATAATTTATTCATGCCGCAATGCATGCTGGGACCCATGGGGGAGTTTTGATTGGTGGTACCCAGCATGCACTGCAGCATGAAGCTTTTCATTGTTGAGATTAATACGTTGATTCTTGATGTCTGCATGTGTATAAGTGATGCTGTAGATTTAAACCTTTTGAGCGCTACATGATTTTAAAATCTTGAATATTATTCAATTACCATAACAGTGCTGGATAGAATGCTGTAGAATAACATAAATAACATCACCTAAATACAAAATTGATAACACATTACCTCTATAACCAGAACATTTGAGCCTGAATGAGATTAGTGATTCAGCCACTACATGATGATGTCGTAATCATCAATAAGCCAAAGTCACCATAGCACATTTTCTCTTTGGCTTGTCTTGGCATAACTAAAGTGTTTTTTTTTAAACACACAGTTAAAGCAGCCAAAGAAAAATAAACTAATGTTAAAGAGCCAATGGTCAAGAGTCCAACTAAAACAAGTCAATTTGATTAGTAATGCATGAAGCTGGTAATGCTGTTTGTGAAGTTGTTTAATCCTCCTCTGCTGAGATCTTCAGAGATTTAATGTCTTATTTTATCTTCTTAAACAAAATAAATTGTTTAAATAAAGTCAACAGTATCGTAAAATAATTTTGTGAGTGTAAACACAGCCTAAACTTACATTTTGTTTTACTGGCTAACTGTTATACATCTATTTTATTAGGGATTAATAATGTATTAGCTGTTTGAGACCAAAATGTAAAGTTACAAGGCCTATACTCACCAGCAAACGTTGATAAAAATGCGTGCAGCTTAGAGCTGCAACTAACGATTATTTTTTCTGTCGACTAATCTAACGATTATTTTTTCGATTAGTCGACTAATCTAACGATTATTTTTCCAGATTAATCTTATTATTCTTTTTTACTGATTATTGTATTTCAAAGAGGGTAGTGAATTTGTATATTATTTTAACATGAAATCAATGAATGATGACAATATTAATTGTATTTCAGGAAGGGTAGTGTACATAGTATGCCATTTTATAATGAAATATATGAACACAAGAAGCTTTTTAAACATAATATATAATGATACTATTCATCATAAAATGTATACAGAGTAGTCCTAATTAGGAAAAGTTGTTTACTATAATAGTGTGTTGATTTGTGTCAGTAGTAAACGAAAATGCACTTGTATTTATCTGCAAAAGGTTCACATACAGGAGCTTTCAGCATAGTGTTAATGTATAACTAGTCGTCTATTTTGAAGATACATGTGCATAAACAAAAACTTCAAAGACACATTTAAATGATTAAAGCTAGAGGCATATCTTAACTGTAATGTTACTTTAATCATGTAAACTACCTATATACAGCAAGTTATTATGCATATGTGTTTGGGACAGAGCGGAACCAGGTCGCATATACAGGAGATATATGCAGCCCATAATAAATAAAAGCAGGAGACGTACTGGGGTCGGAGAAGAACCCAGGAAAATGTGACCGTCTGTTGCAATACACGCGTGGCGCGTTCAGCTGCGCGAGAGAACACTGGCAGCAGGGTTGCCAGGTTTACACAACAAAACCCACCCATTCGTTACTCAAAACTAGCCCAAAACAAGCCCAATCGCGTTTCGGGGAGGTTCTCTGGTAAACATCGCGTTCGGGGGGTTAAATATTTGTGTTTTTTTGTTTCAACCCGCGGACATGAGACACAGCCCGCGGCAACAGTGTAGAAGTAGCCCAATTCCGCGGAAAAAAGCGGACTTGGCAACACTGACTGCAGTGTGAAAGCTCCCGCTCTCCACGCGCACAGCTCCTGCTCTGCCACCGCGTGCAGTGTGAAACCGGCGTTACAGAGCGAACAAAGCACAGTTTTATTCGGCTTCTGTTTAAAGTACTCCCACACTTTTGAATGTCGCGGTCTGGCTTTATATGATAAATGATCATTTTCACTATGCCCGGGAGCAGAAGCTGCCATTATTCTAGATCTATGGAGACAGAATAGACTCATTAATAATTCACGCAAAAAACAAGATGCACACATGTGTAACCAATTTCACATGCATGAAACCAAATTCACGTGCACAAAAAACAATTCACGTGTGCAAAATAAAATTATATATTCATAAAATACATTTCACAAATGCAAAACACAACTCGTAGATTTACAACTGTGCACAAAAACTTTTGAATGTTTAAAATTTACACATTCATCCTGTAATGCGAATGTGCAAATCGTCATTCACGTGTGTGAATTGCCTTGGATGTGTGTGTGTGTTTTTGAGACTTTCCTGGCAGCGCAATCCTCCCTGCACAGAGGAGTCGTACTCTTTAGCCAATCAGATTTAAGCTCATCAATCGGCCAATCATAACCGCGTGAGGGCGGGCCCACCTGAATGTTACGTCATCAGCGTTCGACCGCAGTTAGAGCTCATGGCTAAGCAGCAGAGGTATGATGTGAAGTTTGATCGGTTCATTTCTGTGTTTACTGAAACTAAGAACTTAGAGATCAGTTGAAGTGATAGTTTATTCAATATTAACAGATGTAAGCAACTGCTGTGGTAATCAGATGTCTCATATGAAGAGGAAATGATGCTTGTTTTGTTGTATTTTAGCTGCAGGTACAGAGACAGACATCTCTCTCAGTTAACAATAATCTGGGTGGCCAATAGCTCCCATTTAGCACTGGCCTCATCAAGATATTTTTTCCCTATGTACAATTTTTTTTATGAGCACTCATTATTTAGTGATGAAGATATTTTGCCATTTGTGCAACAGTATACAGTGTAAAATTGTTATTACACACGTATTGTTCATGTGTATTTTTCAGGATTACACACCTTTGGCGTGACATCTGGATAGCAGTCACAAACATCTAAATTCATGTTTCCTTATTCTCTTTTTTAATTTGTATTAATGTCTTAATCTATTCAGTACACATGTACTTTCATGTTCTGTGCTGTATTGTCATCTCAAGGTTTTTAATGTCACAGGACAATGTTGTGAAGCATTAATTTTACTTTGACTGGCAAAAAAGCATTTTTATGCTGATCAGACAAAGATGCAATTAACATCATACTACTAAGATTACTCAGTAAATTATATTAAATTATATTACCATCACTTCATCTCCTGCTTCCTGCTCTTCCTCTGTCTGCAGCTCTTGTACTGCGTGCTGAGTCTGACTGCTGTAAATATCAAACCAAAATCTGACGTGTTCTGACAGAGAAAGGGCTAGTGGCGGCTAGATTGAACACATTTCATTTGTTAACTTTCACCTGATGTATTGCACTTAAATGTATCATTTGGAGATAAACATTTATCTACTTTAAAAGAAAAGAAGACACTGACTGGAACACTACCAACATCCCTGACCAGCCATGCAATGACATTGTGCTTCCAGTGCCCCGTGACTGAAGAACTAACCCAGCTTCAAACTGTTAATCAGCCAATCTCACAACTACAGAATATATTTATATACAATAGAGCTGCAACTAACGATTATTTTTTCTGTCGACTAATCTAACGATTATTTTTTCGATTAGTCGACTAATCTAACGATTATTTTTCCGGATTAATCTTATTATTCTTTTTTACTGATTATTGTATTTCAAAGAGGGTAGTGAATTTGTATATTATTTTAACATGAAATCAATGAATGATGACAATATTAATTGTATTTCAGGAAGGGTAGTGTACATAGTATGCCATTTTATAATGAAATATATGAACACAAGAAGCTTTTTAAACATAATATACAATGATACTATTCATCATAAAATGTATACAGAGTAGGCCTAATTAGGAAAAGTTGTTTACTATAGTAGTTGAGTATGATTTACTTATTGATTTGTGTCAGTAGTAAACGAAAATGCACTTGTATTTATCTGCAAAAGGTTCACATACAGGAGCTTTCAGCATAGTGTTAATGTATAACTAGTCGTCTATTTTGAAGATACATGTGCATAAACAACGACTAAAGCTGCCAGAAGTTTTTGCCCAAACTTCAAAGACACATTTAAATGATTAAAGCTAGAGGCATATCTTAACTGTAATGTTACTTTAATCATGTAAACTACCTATATACAGCAAGTTATTATGCATATGTGTTTGGGACAGAGCGGAACCAGGTCGCATATACAGGAGATATATGCAGCCCATAATAAATAAAAGCACGAGACGTACTGGGGTCGGAGAAGAACCCAGGAAAATGTGACCGTCTGTTGCAATACACGCGTGGCGCGTTCAGCTGCGCGAGAGAACACTGGCAGCAGGGTTGCCAGGTTTACACAACAAAACCCACCCATTCGTTACTCAAAACTAGCCCAAAACAAGCCCAATCGCGTTTCGGGGAGGTTCTCTGGTAAACATCGCGTTCGGGGGGTTAAATATGTGTGTTTTTTTGCTTCAACCCGCGGACATGAGACACAGCCCGCGGCAACAGTGTAGAAGTAGCCCAATTCCGCGGAAAAAAGCGGACTTGGCAACACTGACTGCAGTGTGAAAGCTCCCGCTCTCCACGCGCACAGCTTCTGCTCTGCCACCGCGTGCAGTGTGAAACCGGCGTTACAGAGCGAACAAAGCACAGTTTTATTCGGCTTCTGTTTAAAGTACTCCCACACTTTTGAATGTCGCGGTCTGGCTTTATATGATAAATGATAATTTTCACTATGCCCGGGAGCAGAAGCTGCCATTATTCTAGATCTTCTGTTCCATTCTAGAACGTAAATAATGTGCCGCCGACGCGTCGACGCATTTCACGCACGTCGACGTATTTTCGTAGTCGACGTCATCGACGACGTCGACGCGTCGTTGCAGCCCTAATATACAATGTTATATATATATATATATATATGCATGTAGTACAGAGAAATATATTTTTACTCACCCTCAAGTTGTTCCAAACCTGTACTGAGTTTTGTTTGTTCTGCTGAACACAAAGGAAGTTATTTAGAAGAATGTAACAAAGCAAATCTCTGCAGCCATTGACTAAAAGTATTTTTCTCCCTAATATGTTAGTCAATGGCTGCAGAGATGTGCTTTGTTACAAACATTCTTACAAATATCTTCCTTTGTGTTCAGCAGAACAGAAATTCATATAGGTTTGGAACAACTTGAGGGTGAGTAAATGAATAAAAAAAAGTGTTTTGGGTAAACTCTCTTTAATCATGGCCAAGTCATTTCATATAGGTTTTATTCCCAAAGGATTCAGAAACTTTCAAATTAATAAACCGTATACATCAACTGTAGCAAATATCTTTGAATCTTTTAATTCTGACATAAAACAAGAACATTTAATAATGCATAGCAGGGCTTTGTTCCTTGAGTGTGTACATTAAAACAGTAACAATGCACGACTTTCAGCCTCTTGTTGAAACAACAGTCAAAATGAAGGGATGCAACATGACTGTTTTGAAAGAGTTACAGTAGGAATGGTAAGGTAATGGTACTGGTCTCTGCAACTTCATACATCATTTGTCTGGGAAATCTGAAACAATAAAACTGCATCTATGTGCAGCTTAAAGTTAAAACAAAGCATAGATTAAATATAAATGGTCTCCAATGTACCGGTATGCACTTCATTACATAAATTATTATCATCAGTTGAATGTGTGGTGGACATGACATGCAGGTACAAACACACTGTTGTGACTGCTCTTTCCTAATTAAATAATAGTTAAATAAAAGACCACGTGAAAAATATCTATTTATCTAATTCGTCTATTTATATACACTATCTCTCATCATTCAAACCATTGTTATGCTTTCTATGGAGTTTATGAATCTAAAATCCTACATTTGTATGGTGTGCATATGCATAATTCTTTATGAAGTAAACATAAGAATCCATCAATACTACTGATAGAAATCTATCAAAAAGGCCATACTTATATGAATGTGATGTAGATTAAAATGATGAGGATAATGTGGGTGATTAACTAAAGAGTTAATGCTGAGATGTACATAAAAACCTATCAACTACTAAATGTTTATTTTCACACAGAGATCAGTTGAAGTGATAGTTTCTAAACTGCTAAGTTCTTAGTTTCAGTAAACACAGAAATGAACCGATCAAACCTCACATACACACCTCTGCTGCTTAGCCATGAGCTCTAACTGCGGTCGAACGCTGATGACGTAACATTCAGGTGGGCCCGCCCTCACGCGGTTATGATTGGCCGATTGATGAGCTTAAATCTGATTGGCTAAAGAGTACGACTCCTCTGTGCAGGGAGGATTGCGCTGCCAGGAAAGTCTCAAAAACACACACACACATCCAAGGCAATTCACACACGTGAATGACGATTTGCACATTCGCATTACAGGATGAATGTGTAAATTTTAAACATTCAAAAGTTTTTGTGCACAGTTGTAAATCTACGAGTTGTGTTTTGCATTTGTGAAATGTATTTTATGAATATATAATTTTATTTTGCACACGTGAATTGTTTTTTGTGCACGTGAATTTGGTTTCATGCATGTGAAATTGGTTACACATGTGTGCATCTTGTTTTTTGCGTGAATTATTAATGAGTCTATTCTGTCTCCATAGATCTTCTGTTCCATTCTAGAACGTAAATAATGTGCCGCCGACGCGTCGACGCATTTCACGCACGTCGACGTATTTTCGTAGTCGACGTCATCGACGACGTCGACGCGTCGTTGCAGCCCTAGCAGCTGCATCCATGCCTGACTTCAGTTCAAAGAGCCAATCAGCATCTTCCTTGTATTGCGTTGCATTGACAACCGACTAAAATAGGCTCTGTTAAGTACATTTAATTTAAACTATTAAATAGAATGAAAGAAATCCATGCGAATTGTACAACAAACGAAAAACATGGAGTAATTGAACAAATCTGTTGGAGTTTATGTTTATTGTACCTAAATAATTTGAATTAAAACAATTTCAGGGATAACAGTGTGACTATAGTGTCCTGCACCCAAATAAAAAATAAAAAAATTAAATCTGGTCTCTGAATAATTTTTGGTTTTACTGTATTTAGGTATTAGCCAGTCCTATAGGAATTGCTTACAAACAGTCCAAAATGTAGCTGCTAGACTTCTGGCTGGAACTTGCAAGTACAAACATATCACCCTTGTCTTACGCTCTTTGCACTGGCTGGCAGTCTGTTTTAGAATAGAGTTTAAAGTCTTACTCATGTTTTTAAGGGCTTAAATGGACTGGCACCGTCTTATGTTTATGACCTTTTAAGTATAAATACTCCAGCTAGATGTTTTTAAGATCATCAAATCAGAAACTCTTACTGGTCCCTAGATCTAGGCTGAAGAAAAAGGAGCACCGGGCCATAGCCAGCCTTAAACTTTGGAACAGCCTACCACTCTCTATTAGAACAGTCTCGTCAGAATCACTTTTTAAAGCACATTTGAAGTTTCTTCTCTTCGAGAAGGCCTATAATCGCTGAGTCGCATGGGGTTTGCTTAAACATAAATTGTGTGTTTGTGTCTTGTCATATTGTTTTTGTTTCTTTTTAGTTTTCTTTTAAATGTTATTGTTCAGCACAATGGTCAACCACTGTTGTTTTTAATGTGCTTTATAAATAAATCGATTGATTGAAAAATGATATTTTGAACTATATTTACAATATTGCTGAGTGTGACTTAATGAGTTATTGTCTGGCTATCACCAGACCAAGCTCAATTTAAGATTGAACATTGGTCTGGGGAGTCTGCTATGCATTTTCTACTGCACAAGAGGCGTGATAAACGAGCATAAATTAAATGACTCTGTACGCAATTGGATAGTCCTTCAACCAATCAGACCACAAGAGGCGTGATCACTGGGCAACGACCCATCGTTTCTCTATCTGTCATCGTGTTAAACCCGTCAATAGCACGCCAGGTGGATAAACCAGTCTGTGATTGGTTCCTGCAAAAGTGTAACAGAAGCAGTAGAAATTAATGTACAGGTTTCCAGACTGAGTTGCAGGGCGAAATCAAATCGCCGGCAGATCAGGCTGGGTTTACCCAGTCTAGATGAGTTAGTCATTGTGTGTCATCCATTCAAAAGCAAGTGACTGTCTTTATGAAAGGGTCACAAATACAGATTAATCCAGTAATGAAACACTGCTCAATGCATTCTAAATGAATTCTAATAGTGAAAGCATTCACTAAATGCTTATGTAGCCTGTCATAGTACTGTAAATATTTTTTTTAGGATTATTTTACTTTTTTTCCTCATCAACCTTAATCAATCTCAATTTTTATTTCTAATAATAATGTTTAATCGCATATTGTTGTGACAGTGATTTGTTTGGTTTTCTTTCAGGGTTTGTATATCAGCGGGGTGATTGGCGATCGGTTCAACCTCCGCTATGTTCTGTCCTTCGGTTTATGTGGCTCAGCAGTCACGGTTGGTATTCTGTAATTAGGGCTGTGAATTCATTCAAATATTTAATTGTGATTTAATCTATCAAGTTGACCTGAATGCATTAAGAGTAAATTAAAGAAAACCTCTTGGTTACGTTTGTAACGTTCCCTGAATAGAGAATGATGCATTAGTAGCTGGTGCTATGGAAACACCCTCCAGGTAGGACAGTTGTCTGAAGCCCATATAGAATCAATGCCAATAGTGCAACAGTTGGATTCTGGAGGTAAAATTTCCATTTATTTTCTCCCTTGATTTGTAACAAAAACTTATAAACCTTTAAAGATAGACTTACTGAGAGCTATGAGGTTGTTAATCAATGGTAAATGCTTTTGTTGAAGTCGTTAGTCCACATTATTTCAACTTTATATACATTTTATATATATATATATATATATATATATATATATATATATATATATATATATATATAATCTCAATACAATCGAAACAAGCAAGTTGCTGCAGAAGAACTACTCCTTTGTGTTTGATCAAATTGTTGATCAAAAAAGCACAATTAAACTGTTGTGATCCAAAATGTGGCATACAGCGGAACAGACTAAGCTTAATCAGCCAATTAGCAACTGATTGTAAGGACAAGTGAGGGCCTATTATCCAAATAATAATACAAAAGCTGTCAAGAAGTCTGGGCAGATAAACCTTCTTGACGAAGAATCTGTGGAGTGATGGGACCGACATGTCTTTTTAAATCATTGATGATGTGGTGCTTCAGGGTGCAACTCAAGCACCATCAGTCAATGAGAAAATCGTCACACCTGGATGGTGTTCCCATAACGTCAGCTACACAGTGTCGAGTGAACCTATGAAAGGGAACAAAAATGAATGTCTTTATTTAATTACATTCACCCTCTCTTCTCTTTAGGAATTTGTTTTTGGCACTTTGACAGAATGGCTTCACTTTTATAACGTGTACTTTTATTGCGTTTTGTGGGTGATAAATGGACTGCTGCAATCTACAGTTTGGCCCTGTGTGGTGGCCATCATGGGCAACTGGTTTGGGAAATCTGGGTAGGTGTCAGTGTCTCACCTCATCCTGTAAGACACAAATGGTTCCAGAAATGTGCAATTATAAAAAATAAAAAAAAATGTGTATGCATGATTTTTTTATGCAGAAATGTCAGCATTTTTTTCACTAATCATCCTTGATCTAGATTAATTAGGTGCTAAATGCGCCTAAAACTTGGCTCCTTTCTATGTAAATTGGGCTTATTAAATGCACTATTTCCTGTTTTGTACAATTTATGTGGTAAATTGTTTGCTTAAACAACATGGATAGCATGTGAGCCCTGTTGTGGTTACAAAATTCAATTATCAGTGAAATTATGAATATAGCCATGATATAGAGTATGTATAGTAACAGATGATGCACATTACACATCAACAACTATACAGGTGCACAAAAACTATACACCCAATATTAAAACAAAAGTGGCACACTGTTGCTTACCAAAAATGTGTGTACCCCTTAATTACACCATGAGATAGTTGTCACATGACATGGTATTCTTGCACATTGCACAAAGTAATTTCACCAACTTACACTAATGTGTCAGTATTTCTGATGTCAAGCATGTGGCTTGAAACATACTTTTTTTTTTTTATGTTTTTTTGGGGGGGGGGGGGGGGGACTGTTTTGATTCCAGGGAATTCACAGAAATGTAACCGTATGCTATCTTATAGCAATAATTATGCTTATACATTTGACTAAAGTAACTGATTCCCACACATATCTTCTGTCTGGCAGCCGAGGCTTTGTGTTTGGACTGTGGAGTGCATGTGCATCTGTGGGGAATATTCTGGGTGCGTTTCTTGCCTCCAGTGTCTTGAAGTACGGCTATGAGGTAAGAGCACAATACATTACTTTATTAATTCAGGTTTGTTTGTCAATTGATGTCAATTAATGGTCCCGTGAGGAAAACAGCTTAGTACGCTAAATAACATATTCATGTAAATGTCAAAATGCTAAAAGATTTTAGTGAGAGTTCATCTTGGTATTATATATTTATATTATATTAATTATATTATTCATAAATGTATAATGGATCATTAGCTGTGTATACAAACAATATAGTCTTGATAACTGTGTGTTTCAGTATGCTTTCCTCGTGACGTCAATCGTGCAGTTTGCGGGTGGTGTGGTGGTGTTTTTTGGCCTGCTCACATCCCCAAAAGAAATCGGTAAGTTCCTTATGGATACTACTGATTCTTTGCTTCTCATTGTTTCAGTTTATTGGCGCCTCTGTACAGGCCATTTCACACAAACAAAAAATGTTTGGCACAAAAATTTTATTTGTTCGTTTTGAAATTGGAATCGAGAATTGTAAAATTGTAGTGGTTTTGGTGTCTTAACAACCTTTTTTTTAAATACAAGGTTACATGATGGGTCCAGTAGAAAAAGTTATTTGCGTTGATCCTACAAATGGGCCCCTGTAATATTGAACTTGATGTAAAAGAGTGTTCTCATCTGTTGGTTTCTTTTTAAGGACTACGTGACCTCTCTGAGACAGGTCTGACATCAGTGACAAGAGACTCAGACAGTCAGCGTCCTCTGATGAGTGATGATGAAGATGAGTTATGTGAGGAATACTCCTCCATACAGCAGCAGGATGAGGAGCCTGAACCACAGCCCAAAGCCATTGGTTTCCTACAGGCCTTCTGCCTGCCTGGAGTCCTTCCCGTCTGTGTCCATTTAAACACTTCCTTACTTATCTTTACTAGAGATGGGTCATTATTGTCAACTATATTTGAGATTTATTTATTGTCTGTCTTTTGCAGTATTCTCTGGCGTATGCATGTCTGAAGTTGGTCAACTATTCTTTCTTCTTCTGGCTGCCATTTTATCTCAGCAACAACTTCGGCTGGAAGGAAGTTCAGGCCGACAGACTATCTGTGTGGTATGATGTGGGAGGAATTGTTGGTGAGTGCACAGTTTGGTCCTAACTAGATGTTACCAATCAAGTTTTAAGTATTTTTTTCTCTGTAGGAAACAACATCATACCTAATCAAAATATGTTTGCTGTTACCAGTGTTTATCTCATTACTGATGAAGCTGGTAACCAAGGTTTTTGTTATATCTGTCAGTGATGGTAAGCACAAAACGAAACTGCACATCATGAGGATAATAGTAACATAGTAACACATAGGGATGAAACGTTTACAGGTTTCACGATAAACCACGTTAAAATTTAGTGACGGTTAGTAATATTGTTTAAAATTTAATTATCATGAAAACCGCGTGTGATTATCAAAACTCGTGGTAAATCTTGTCCAGTCAGTCTGGTGCAGGCGCAGTGCGCAACGCTGTTTTTTGAATGAGAAGAAATGGTAGAAGGCAGTAACAGCACTCGGGGGATTGTTCAGACTTCTAAAAGGACCAAATCTGAGGTGTGGTCATATTTTGGATTTTACAAAAGTTCTGAGCGAAACTTAATCGAAGATGGTCACCCTGTCTGCAGAACGCTTCGGTTACTTACGTAACCTCGGTTCCCTGAGAAGAGGGAACGAGTATTGCATTTGCTTAAACGCTAGGGGGAATTCCTTTCCACGAGAATATGAAGCAAATTTTTATCCTAAAAATTACCATGTAAAACGCAGTGCAGCTGCACGGCGCATGAGCAGGAAGCAGCTGCGTGCTGGTTGGCTATGCTGCTGCAAGTGCAGGAACCTATGGTGAGACCGCTGGGTGGGAGGACCAATCAGGTTGCTCTAATATTCCCGCCTCAGGGGGCAGCAAGAATTTACATAGCCAGAAAAAAGACCCTGTCTCGTCAGGTTCGTCAGGTTAAATCGACTAAAGCAACTCCCTGAGCAAGCGTAAGCACGGCAAGCAGCGCAATACTCGTTCCCTCTTCTCAGGGAACCGAGGTTACGTAAGTAACCAAAGCGTTCCCTTTCGAGAGTACTCTTGTATTGCGTTTGCTTAAACGTTAGGGGAACCAGTGCAAAATGCTGGCCGCGCTTAACGGCTCCAATAGCCTCGAGACACCAAGCAACCGAGATAGCTGATGTTAGTGGGCCCGTAGATACGGTATTCACGGGGAAGCCCCCTAATATTAAGCCGGACCTAAGTCAGGCCATTCACAATATATATATTTGACCGAACAGAGCCGGGTCATAATACATGTGGTATACTGATAGGACCAGACAAAGTCGAGTCACATGGGGGAAGTGTATGCTTATGAACCTTACATAAGTTATATTAACCAGACCGGAATATTCAGGCCATAAGGGGTTAACATGTGTCTTTTAGACAGAGAGAAGCCCAGGCAGGGACATCCAATTACAGGGCTCCAGACTAACTTTTTTCACTAGGAGCACAGTGGCCCCCAACTGAAAATTTTAGGGGCACAACCAGAAAATTTAGGGGCGCACCCCATAAATCAATATGCTAACCAATTCTACTAATTTCCACTGTATTACTAATAAATACTTTGATAATAGATGCAGAAATCACAATGTGCTGTTTCAAATTCAGTGTCACATTTTATTGTGCACTTTTTAAAGATGCAACAACAAGGTAAACTGACAGCACCATCACTGTCATGACAGTACAAATATACCATACATTCAGAAAAAAAAAGTGCTTAGTAACCTTTCGGTCGTTTCAGTTACAAACAATACTTAACAAATGTATGTAAACATTAGGGGCAATGGCCAATAACATTCCACTAGAACAAGTAGGCCTAGACAACATGTGCCTTTATTAACTCCCCCTTAGAGCATATCCTCCTGTGTTCCACTAGGAGGCTCAGAAGGCCAGCCCTTGTAATTTGGCCTCCTACACCTTTTACCCTGACTGAACCATGTTTGTACAGCTTCCTTGGCATCAAACTCTTGTAAACTAGGTCCCTCCATGCTAATTCGAATCAAGTCCTCCACAGTGTCTACATGCAGGGACCCCCTGACATCAGATTTAATCCTCTTCTGAGCAGAAAATCCCCTTTCACATATAGCAGAGGAGACCGGGAGGACCAGCATGATGTGCACAAGATGTAGGATGTTCTACAAAGAATGGATCATTAGTATAGGTTTTATTTAATCAAAAATAATAAGTACTAACTAAATTAACAAGGATATGATCATAATGGGGTACCTTGTAATCAGAGCAGAATGGCAACTTAGTTACCATCATCCCCCATAAGGCATGGTAAGACTTGTCCATGTAGTTCCTAAAGATGAATGTCTTCATGGATTGATACTCCTCTCTAGCCAGATTGAAATCACAGCCATTTCTGAAAAGAGTGAAAGGAAAAACTAACCAAACAATCTAGGTTAAGGATCAAAGTAGATGTTTGAAATGTTGCTCTGTTATACTTTTTATATCTTAAAAAGAGTCACTAACCTTGTTAAGACAGAGGAAAAGTGGTCTAGCAGGAAGTCCAGCTCCTCTGTACCATAGTCTGTCAGCTCTCGTTGCTCTGGCCAGGAATCATGACTGAATATCTTGAATGCCTTCACTGCCTTTGCTGATGCTGATGTAGACTCTTCATCTATCAAGGAATAGAAAGACAGAGTTGAGAGAAAAAGACAAATGAATGTGTCATAATGATAGCTTATCTTATTTTCACAGATTTTTTTAAAAAAAATATATAATTCTGTGCTTTCACTTACGAAGCAGGCTGCTGAATCTTTGCTTCAAATGAAGCAAAGTGCAGTCGATGGTTGCTCTCACTGCTTGTTGCAGCTTAGGTGTGCTTGCCATGGAGAGTCCTTCCTTTCCCAGCCCAGCAGCTTCACCTTTGATGGTGATTCCCTGAGTTCACAAAACATTCAACATTTAGACAAGAATAAAATAAAAAAAATCAACTCCAAAGCCAAAATGTTTTTTTTTTTTTTGTGTTTTTTTAAATGCTCACCTGATACTTGTACAAAAGGTGAGTCTCCCCCTCACCCTCTTGTTGTCTTCTCTGGGCCTGAAGGTCTGCCAGTAATTCTGCCAGCCTACCACCCGGCTTGCATCTCAGTGACATGGCCTCAATTGTTGCAAGGAGATTCTCAATCCCATTCACAGCCTGTAAAACATTTTCCTTGTTAAAAACATGAAGGGTAAAATCTACATATTCCTTGATTAAAATTATTTGTAGCCTACACTGTAAGCTTAAAGTATATTCTTCTTAACATGTCAACATTACCTGAGGCAAAATAATATCATTTCTTTGGAGAAGTAGGCTGAATTTACTTATGGCCTCAAACAAGTCAGCCAAGAAGTGACAGAAACCCACAAAGCTTCCATCTTCCATCATCTTCTTGACCTGCAAGACATAACCAATTACTAACCACCAATATCCAATAATTTGTATGCCTCCCAAATATGAAATAATGATAAATTGAAATTAAATACAGACCTTCCTTGATCTCCCAGCAATATCAGCATTGGTGGATGATGCAGTCAAATGTTCCATGTGGTAATAAACTGCTGTGAACTGGCCAGGGTTCTGCACATGTCTATCCTTTCCTCCAGGTTTTAGCAAGGTTTGCAGGGCCCGGTTCACATGTGGTAGCCAGCGTGTCCCACTGACACAACCTGGTGCATTTACACGAACACCCAACTCTTCTCCAAGTGCTCGTAGTTCTCTCATTGACTTGCTGCTAAAGTGATATGTCTTCCAAACCATGTTGAGGAGATTGTAGACATGATCCACCATCGGAATTTTCCTTTGTACAGATAGCATTGCCAGCTCCAGTCTACAATTATAATGAATTCAACTTAAAATTAAACATGCATTGTTTAGGTTACTACCCTATCTTTATTCTGAAGGTTCACATGTAACCTACCTATGTGGCATGCAATGAAATGGGACAATAAAAGCCCCTGCCTCAGCTTGGAGGAGGGCTATTACCCCTCCTTTATGCCCGAGATTGACAGCTGCACCATCAGCTCCCATGGCAACTGTCTTCTCTAACCACCCTGTTTCTGTCCCTAGACATTGAAATGCCTCTTTGGTGGCATCATACACACCTTAAAATGTAAGCACATGACTGGTGTACAATTATGTCTTATATTCACTGCCTGGACAAAAACCTGTCATCACACCTCACAGCTAAAACATTATGGCACCTTAAGTGATTATTTAAACTAATAAATATACACAGTAAAGACAGCAAAAAAAGTTTGAATTAAAATTTGAATTAAAACATACCTTGAGCATGTGCATGTTTCACTTCGATGTGGCCAATCAAAATATTCATTGGTTTCCCTTCGTTTAGGATCCTTGCGTATATGATTTCGCATTCCTTTGTTGAAACGTCGGTGTCCCCATCGATCATGATTGATAAATATGGAGCCTCCTTGATTTTCGTGCAAGTCTTCCCCTTCAGAGTATCCGCGATTATTCCAACGAATTGTGCGCATGCTGTATCATTGTTGTATGTTTCGTTAAGTTTTAAGCCATTCTTCCTTTGAAGGTCGAGCTGGCTTTTGAATTTGGTGAAGGGTAGTTCCTCCTTTGCAATGAAGTAGGCTGTGTTAAATTTCAACATCATCTCTGCCTCATCTGCACACTGATTTACAGCCACTTGTCTTCTAAAAGCAACCGGCAGTGGCGTTGCTTTTTGATTTATTAACATGTCACGGCATACTTTATGCTTTAGGCTAAGATTGTGTTTAATCAACGTATTATGTTTAAACTGCGAAGTGCCTGCACTGTCGGCAAACTTCGTGTTCCCCGCAGTTTTGGGGTAGCGACTGCAAAATTCGCAGCTCATGGAGTTAGTCTCCTTACAGTACCTCAACCAGCTGAATTCTTGCAGCCAGTCTTCGCGAAAATTGTAGGTTCGAGCCTTTTTCGCCACACAAACCTCTGACTCTGACTCATCATCCGACTGTGACACTGTAGACCTTGGCACTGGCACACTAGCCGCGGGTCGGAAAAATGAATCAATAGTTCGCTTGCTCATTGCTTAGACGCACATAGCAGGTTGTGATTTTTATCTCCGAATCTCCGTCTCCTTCCCACAGATGTTCACGCGCGCTCGATTATCTCTAGGACCCTCCCCCTCCACACATTAGCCACTTACAATGGCCATTCCCTATTCTTCTCACACTCATTGGCCTGCCACACATTCTGGATTCATTGACGCGCCCCTTCCACGTTTAACGTGTAACGGGGTGGGGGCAAATTTATTGGTTGCACATGTGCGACTGGATGTAAAATTCAGTCGCACATTCTCAAATTTTAGTCGCAAAATGCGACCATTTAGTCGCACTCTGGAGCCCTGAATTATAAAATCTGATAAAAGTGGACGGATAGGCCCAGCCTGCCGTCGCACAGATATCGTTCAGTGAAATGCCACTGGACCATGCCCATGAAGAGGCCATGCCTCTAGTAGAATGATCTAAAATGCCTATAGGGCAGCTGAGATTTTTAGACTCGTAAGCCAGAGAGATAGCATCCACTATCCATCGTGACAAAGTCTGCTTTGTGACTGTGCACCCGTGGGTGCTGCCGCCAAAGCACACACAGAGCTGTTCAGATTGCCTGTAAGCGGCAGAACGCTCTACGTATACTCTCAGCGCTCTAACGGGGCAGAGCAAATTTGCATCCTCCTCGTCTTGTGACGAAGGAAGTGCTGAAAGTGAATGACCTGTGCTCTGAACGGAGTAGAGAGCACTTTGGGTACATATCCATGTCTTGGTTTGAGGACGACTTAAGAGTTGTTTGGCCCAAATTCCATGTGTGACAGACCCAGTCTTAGAACTGGTGCCGCCGAGGCCATGAGACCTAACATCCTCTGAAAACATTTGAGAGGAGTGTATACACCGGTCTTGAAAGAGGCTGCTCGGCTCTGAACAGAGAGCGTGTGCTGTGACGTCAGTCGTGCGCTCATCTGTAGTGAGTTTAACACTGTTCCCAGAAACGGAATGTTCTGTGTGGGAGACAATGAGCTCTTTGCCACATTGATCCTGAGGCCCAAGCATTTCAAATGGTTGAGAAGCCAAGATCTGTGGGTTAGCAACTGATCTCTGACTGCGCTACTATGAGCCAATCGTCGAGATAGTTGAGAATTCGCATTCCCCGTAGTCTCAGCGGGTTAATGCCGCGTCCATGCACTTCGTGCGGGGCGCCAGAGATAGACCAAAGGGTAGCACTTTGTATTGTAAGGCTTTCCCTTCGAAGGCGAATCTCAAGAATGGCCTGTGATGAGGGGCTATTTGATTATGGAAATAAGCATCCTCTATATTGTAGCGTCTGGAGTCGCTCTTGACGTGAGATCAAAGTGATGGGTCGTTCGAGAAACACCAGAGATGCGTTTTCGTTTCCTCAGCTCTGCCTATAAATTAGTATTAGTATGTAAATGAGTTGTAAAGGCTCCATCGAGTCTGACTTAGTGCGGCCATTTATCACCTTTTTATGACCGGCAGAGGGGATGCAGGCCGCACCGTTATCGTCCTGTGAGGACTTCAAACAGATTCCAATCTGTCTAAGCCACAACTCTCTCTTCCCCCTCCCCATGAAGAGACTGGAAGGACCTCAGCACACACACACAAGCATTCCTCTTTATTTAGCCTTTAATTTAACTATCCCAGAAATTACATATACGATGATTTCTTAAGTGTTTGCATGCTCCCTATATTTCTTATGTTCATGTGATGTAAAAGCCATCTTAAATGCTCAAAATGGCTCTGTAAAGGAGATACACTGCCTTTTATGCGTTTAAACCAGGGCATGTTTGATGTCTAAAGATTCCTCTTTCTTTGTCTCAGTCAATGGTGCAAAGTATATGATTATGAGATGTACCGTTAGTATGTTTAGCCCATTTAGAACATTTAATTGAGTAATAAAAGTCCGAACAAAGGAACTCTTTCCCGCCTCAAAGGATTGGTCATCTCAGAGAAGATGGGCGTAGGTTAGTGGACTTTAAAGGACAGAAACACAAGCACATCTGGGCTCAGTCAACTTGAAAAGACGCCGACGAAAAAAAACTTTCTTTCCCTTCCATCACGCCAGTGAAGCCCTGCGGCTCAGCCAAGCTGGTCGTTCCCTTTGAAGATGACGCACTCTGCGACATGGCCAGCGGCGCGCTCCATCAGAGCGCGCGCATCACTGCGCGGACCTTCCCAGCGTGGATGAGATGAACCTTCCCTTCCAAGACAATCGCTTCGAAAAACCTTTAAATCTCCCGCGGACCGACCAAACGGAGAGAGAGCTTCAGCGCACGAATGCTCGGAGAAACGCAACGCACGCATCTTGCTTTACACAACACAAAGAAACCATGCAAGTATCAATTCTATCGAAATTTAGATGCGTTTGAAGATTGTATCCTTGCTGGCTCTAGCAGGTTATGTTTGGGAAAGTGTCTGACCGGACCATACCCTCCTTACTTCCCTTTCCTTTCTCCTCATCCTCCTTCTTTACTTTTCTTTTCTTTATTCTGTATATACATGTATCCTTTATTTAGTCGTATGTAATCGTAGTAGCCATCACTATTAAAACCATTGTATCCACGTTTTGATTGTCATTGTTGTTGCTCACAAAACATGAGTCCCTTTAATGTCAGATCTAAGCTACGAGCTCTTATAAGTATCATTGAATGCTTTAATTAGTACCATAACTTGGAAAGTTTGTCCTTTGTGGCCAGAGGGATAAACTTCCCGAAAATTGGGTTGAAGACCTAGCGAAAGTTGATAAGGATTGTACTGCTCGTTCGTTAAACAGAACGTATTAGAGGAATTCTGAATCAACTCCTTACAGGTTATTCTGTGATTATTTAATATAGATATATATCCATAGTTAATTGCAATAAATTGTTGTTGACTATATATATATATATATATATATATATATATATATATATATATATATATATATATATATATATAATATATATATCTGTTTTGCATAAATACCTATGTTAGGTATTCCCGTTTTGGGTGATTTTGGAGATTTATGATTCAATTATAACCTGTTGTGATTAATCATAAATCCCTAAATATTAATACCCATAATTCCCTATTGAGCTAAATTTAATTTAATAATATGTGTAACCCTAAGACGTTACAATATCTACAGTGAAAAAACAATCTCCCGGGTGAAAGTGCGCAAGGATTTGTTTCATTTTTAACATTCTGAACGGGCGCTTCATGAGGGCTTAGTTCAGATGCCTGAGATCTAGAATGGGTCAGAGACCAAGTAGTGACTGTAAAAGCCTGACTCGCTCTGTGAGGGGTGCACGGCTTCCACCGCTCCCTTTATTAACAGTTTTGATATTTTGGTTTGAAGCACGTGACTCATGTCGATTCTCACTGCTGTCTCTACCACGGCGAGAAAGCACGACGGTCTGCGAGCGAACTGTAGCGAGTAACTTTGTTTTATTATGTTCAACACCCATGTCGGAATGCCGGGAATAGCCTGCCAGGCCTCGGCTTGCGAAGCCAGGGGTTGAATTCATTTGTGGGGCGGGTCACTGAGTAACAGGGACCTGGTAGCCCGGTTGCATTGTGCCAGTGTCAATCAGCACGCAGCTGCTTCCTGCTGATGCTCGGTGCAGCTGAGCTGCGTTTTACATGGTAATTTTTAGGATAAAAATTTGCTTCATATTCTCGAGGAAAGGAATTCCCCCTAGCGTTTAAACAAACGCAATACGAGAGTACTCTCGAAAGGGAACAAGCCAGAAGAAAGTCACTGTAATACGGGGAAACACTTCAAATCTGCGAACCCAAGGCAAGTGGACTTTGACCTCACCAAAACTACGTCTGGCAAATAATAACGTGAAGCGAACAAACAAATTCAGACAAGACTAAGGTGACATTTAAGGGATAATCAGGGCATGACATTAACAACCGCCATTTGCGGGTGTAGCGTTATATGCGCTGCACACTAGCCACTTTGGCGGTTGAACTTATTATAGTCTTCTCAAAAGCCATCTGTTATAATCGAGTTGCACATTATAACCAATCACACGTGTTTCTATTGAGTTTATGAATGCAATGTCTCAAAATCAGAGGCGTTCAGATTAGCCAGAGTTTTGTTCAGAGCGTGCACCGCTCTCACTCGCTGAAATCTGCACTCAAAACGTGCGATGTACGCAGGAGATTCACTCATCATACCGTGGTTGACTGTTTCTGTTCTATGTCAGCAGCGAAAATAGTTTCAAACAAACAGCAGAACCACAGCGCATCTGATATGACTGGCATAAAGTTGGCGAATTTAGGGACCGTCTCTAAAGTTACATACAACATTGGTAACGTTAAACGCGTTTCTGACTTCAATAGCATTTGAAGAGAATGACAGTCATAAAACTGACTGTAAAGTGTTCATCTAGATGTCAGGTATGATGCACACCTTTTGATATTTAATAAAATAAACATTAAAATCATGAAAATATGCATTATTTCACTAGGATACTGTTTGGGCTCTTACACAAAATATGCTAGATTTAAATGCATCATAGCTGAACACTGAATATATTTACAGAGATAATATTAGAGATTATATTTACACCAAATTATTATTATTATTTGGCCATTATAAGGAAGTAAATCCCACAGAATAGAATCTAGCTTTAAAAAGTTCAAAGAGCTGCATTATTTATTTGTTGTTATTCAAATATTATTTTCAAATATAAAACTTGTTGAAATATTTTAAGTGTGTGCATCTGTTTTTTGAACACTTTCATCTCATTTGAACAAAACCGTGATAATATTGATAACCGTGATTATTTGGGTCACTATAATCGTGATGTGAAATTTCCATACCGTTTCATCCCTAGTAACACATTGATCCGACAAAACCCGAAGAAGTAACTGTTGGTGTCTGTCGGTGCAGATGCGGAATGAATTGGCCTTTACATCTCCACACAACTATGTAAATGTACAAGTCAACCAGAACTAAATTACATGCTAGTCAGAATGTGAGTCATGTTGTGAAATGGCTCTTTCCGTAACAATACACTAAAAACATGGACAATGTATAACTAAAACATGAAGAATTTACGCTATTGTAATTGCATATTGTTTGCATATAGTGTATTGTTTGTCTGGCTATCACCAGACCAAGCTCAATTTAAGATTAAACATTGGTTTGGGGAGTCTGCTATGTATTTTCTACTGCACAAGAGGCGTTAAACGAGCATAAATTTAATGACTCTGTACGCAATTGGATAGTCCTTCAACCAATCAGACCACAAGAGGCGTGGTCAACGGGCAACGACCCATCGCTTCTCTATCCGTCATTGTGTTAAACTTGCCAACAATGCCAATATTGCAATGGCCAGGTGGATAAGCCAGTCTGTGATTGTTTCCCGCAAAAGTGTAACAGAAGCAGTAGAAATGAATGTACAGGTTTCCAGACTGAGTTGCAGGGTGAAATCAAATCGCTGGCAGATCAGGCTGGGTTTACCCAGTCTAGCATATTGTCACTGTTGAGTGGAAACTTCTTATTTCTATATTTTGTCATGTTTGTTCTTATTTTTCATAAATCATTTCTGTCTATTTAAGCCGGTTTGTGGGTTTTGCAAATATTTAACCAAGGAAAAGTATTCAAATATGCTTGTGACTGAACCACATAACGCCATTGGATCCTTAAACTGTCAGTAAAACCTCAACTTCATTCAAGATTGAGGCTGGTGGAGTTATGAGGTTTTACACACATCTCTGCTGCTAAAGAACGGATTTTTTAAATAGAGTTTTCTTTATTCAAGAGATGTGTATACAGTTGTGGTCAGAATTATTGGCACCCCTGGTAAATATGATCAAAGATGGCTTTAAAAAATAAATCTGCATTGTTTATCCTTTTTATCTTTTATTTTTAAAAAATCATAAAAATCTAACTTTTCGTTGATGTAAAAGAATTGAAAGTGGGGGGTAAATCACATTATGAAATAAACACGTTGGCCATAATTATTGGCCCTTTTATTAAATACATTGTGCAACCTCCTTTTGCCAAGAGAACAACTCTGAGTGTTCTCCTATAATGCCTGATTAGTTTGGAGAACACCTGACAAGAGATCAGAGACCATTCCTCCTTACAGAATCTCTCCAGATCCTTCAGACTGCAGCTTCTTCTCTTCAGTTTACCCCACTCATTGTCTATAGGGTTCAGGTCAGGGAACTGGGATGGTCATGGAAGAAGCTTCCTTTTGTGCTCAGTGACACACATGTGCATGCTGATTTTGATGTTTGTTTTGAATCGTTGTACTGATGGAAGATCCAACCACGACCCATTATAAGATTTCTAGCAGAGGCCATCAGGTTTTGATTTTTTTATCTGTTGGTATTTGCTAGAATCCATGATACCATGTATCTGAACAAGATGTCCAGGACCTCCAGCAAAACAATAGGCCCACAACATTAAAGATCCAGCTGTATTTTTAACCGTGGACATGGGGTACTTTTTATCCCTGTTTGCATCATACCCATCTGGTGGGTTTGCTGCCAAAAAGCTATTTTTATAGTTTCATCTGACCGCAGAACCAGGTCCCTTTTGAATTTCCAGTCGTGTCTGACAACTGAATATACTGGAGTTTATTTCTTAATGAGCAAAAAGGATTTTTCTTGAATCCCTCCCAAACAACACATGGTGATGTAGGGTTTTTTTTTATGTTAGGCTTTCTGATTCCAAGACTCATCTAATCCCTGCGATTCTCCATCTGCGGTCCTTGGAGATTCTTTGGCCACTCAAACTCTCCTCCTCACAGTGCAGACACACAGTATAGACACATCCTCTTCCAGGCAGATTCGTAACATCTTTAGTTAATTGGAACTTCTTAATTATTGCCCTGATGGTGGAAATGGGAATTATCAATGCTTTAGCTATTTTCCTACAGCCACTTTCTATTTTGTGAAGCTCAACAATCTTTTTTTGCACATCAGAACTATATTCTTTGGTTTTACTCATTGTGATGAGTAAGAATTTGGCCTTTGTGTTTCCTCATATTTATACTCCTGTGAAACGACGTCATAGCTGGACAATTACATGTTCCTAGTCACCCTGGTGTGCTAAAAAATGTAAATATTAATGGGAATAGACTTCAGAGATATTTTACTCATAAAAAACTCTAGGGGTGCCAATAATTGTGGCCAATGTGTTTTGGAGAAAAACATTTATTTCATAATGGGATTTTCCCCCGACTTTCCATTCTTTTACTTCAATGAAAGGTTAGTTTTTTGCAATTTTTTTGAATGATAAACGGATAAACAATGCAGATTTATTTTTATAGCCATCTTTTATTATATTTACCAGGGGTGCCACAAATTCTGACCACAACTGTATGTATACACTAAATTGCCAAAAGTATTGGGACACCCCTCCAAATCATTGAATTCAGGTGTTCCAATCACTTCCATGGCCACAGATGTATAAAATCAAGCACTATAGGCATGCAGACACTTCTACAAACATTTGTGAAAGAATGGGTCGCTCTCAGGAGCTCAGTAAATTCAAGCGTGGTACCGTGATAGGTTGCCACCTGTGCAATAAGTCCTCACTACTAAACATTTCACGGTCAACTGTTAGTGGTATTATAACAAAGTGGAAGCAATTGGGAACAATAGCAACTCATCCACGAAGTGGTAGGCCACGTAAAATCACAGAGTGGGGTCAGCGCATGCTGAGGCGCCAGGTGCGCAGAAGTCGCAAACTTTCTGTAGAGTCAATAGCTACAGAACCCCAAACTTCGTGTGGCCTTCAGATTAGCTCAAGAACAGTGCGTAGAGAGCTTCATGGAATGAGTTTCCATGGCCGAGCAGCTGCATCCAAGCCTTACATCACCAAGTGCAATGCAAAGCTTCAGATGCAGTGGTTTAAAGCACGCTACCACTGGACTCTAGACATGTTATCTGGAGTGACGAATCATGCTTCTCTGTCTGGCAATCCGATGGACGAGTCTGGGTTTGGCGGTTGCCTGGAGAACGATACTTGCCTGACTGCATTGTGCCAAGTGTAAAGTTTGGTGGAAGGGGGGATTATTGTGTGGGGTTGTTCTTCAGGGGTTGGGCTTGGCCCCTTAGTTCCAGTGAAAGGAACTCTTAATGCTTCAGCATACCAAGACATTTTGGACAATTTCATGCTCCTAATTTTGTGGGAACAGTTTGAGGATGGCCCCTTCCTGTTCCAACATGACTGCGCACCAGTGCACAACGCAGGGTCCATAAAGACATAGATGAGTTTGGTGTGGTATAACTTGACTGGCCTACAATAGAGTCCTGACCACGACAGAACACCTTTGGGATGAATTAAAAATGCAAGTCTTTGACCTTATATAAAGCAGTACTGTGTTTACGTAATTGTTAAAAAAATAGTGTTTTTTTTCCCCATTTCCTTAAAAGTAGAGCTTTTTGACATACAATGTTTCCATCCGACAGTGACAATAATTCCTTAACTACACTTAGACATAGCAGCTGTTAAAACATTTAGATAAAGAGGGAATTATGTCACCGTAGGATGTTTGGCTGGCTACATTTTGTCCAAGCAAATATAAACGGTACACAGTTTTTGCATGTGGCGGGAAATATTTGGTTTATTTAGCACTTTCTTGTCAACTAAAATGATATTTTCCTTTACTAAATTAGATAGCATTTTTAATCAGTGAGTAAAATTGACCAAAATGAATTAAAAAAACACATGATGATAATTTTAAATATACAAAAGACAAAAAATGACTGTAATAAAAATGTAGTGCCTAGGTACGACATCTGGTTCTTTTCTTCACTTTGTCTGTTCAGTCCGTATAAATGCTTCTGCAAATTGATGGGCAGCTTCTGCATGATTGTATGCTGTTGCTCAGCAGGTTTTAACTTATTGGGGCCTTTAGACCTGAGGTAGCTTTCAAACACAGTTTAAGGATTTTGTTCATCTCTTCCAGGAGGAACAGTACAAGGCTTGATCTCCGATCTTTTGGGAAAGCGAGCTCCTGTGTTAGTAGTCAGTTTGCTGCTGGCCATGGGAGCATTAGTGGGATACAGCCGTAAGTTTAGAGAAGACTAAATCCTATTGTCTTGAAAATCTGAGTACCCTTTCTGATGCTTCTGTCTTTTGTAGCTTAATTCGAGAAATTACAGCTGAAATGTTTCTTGTGACTTTTTTTCTTTTCTTTCAATGCTTGCTCAGACTCTCCAAATAACCAGATAGTGAATGGAGCTCTTCTAGCAACAACAGGTGACACATTATAATATAATGAAACAATTTATATCTATGAGCTTAGTCAACAGTAACTCCTCCTCCTTATCTAAGAATCTATAAACATTGAATATTTCTGTATTACTTTGTTTCAGGTTTCCTTATTGGAGGCCCATCAAACATGATCAGTTCAGCAATCTCTGCAGATTTGGGCCGACAGGAGGCGCTGCAGAACAGTCAGCAGGCTCTGGCCACAGTCACAGGAATAGTGGACGGCACAGGCAGCATTGGAGCTGCGGGGGGACAGGTAACGTATCTTTTTAGTTCTTTTTAGTTTTAAACCTTTTAACTCAGAGTTGTCAAACCTCAGATTATTATGCAAGTTTTTTTTGTTTTTGTTTAATTGTATTTAACCTTGCTGTATTCGTGTGACTAATGAAGTCCAGAATAATCTTTAT